>CM060564.1:19823427-21023427 GCA_030625065.1 Alectoris magna | reverse complement strand
GCTTGCACAGGTAAGCCATTCACTGGAACAAAAGTTTGGATTAAATTTTAACATTTTAAAAGCATGACTAGTTTTGAATTGTCAAAGTAATATCCAGTATTTTCCTTGGAAAAGATTACAGCAATGGAGCTGGACGGCTGCCAAGGCAGAGCAATAAGCTGTCATGCAAGGAGAAAGATGGGTTTTGTTTAGGCAGAGGACTTGGATGCAGAGTATAAATGTGTACGCTCAAGAGCTTATGCCTTCCCTCTGAAAAGTACTGAGGACAAAAAAAAGGTTGTTTTTCACTGAGCAGAGTGATGGGCAAATATATCATAGATGATAATCATTTTGTCCACTTCTACCATCTCTGTCAGTGTCAAAAAAATAAAAATGGTCAATGTGCAGATTCGTAGTCCTACAAGGACCTCAAAATTGAACCCCTGGCACTTTCTTTTCAGAAGCTGTCTCTGCTGTTGCCAGTTTAAGATTTCCTGCTTTAGAGCAAAACACAGGCAGAAATAGTATGACCAAAATAAATCCAAAATAAATCCAAAATGAAAGAACACAAGGAGCAGTACATTGTTTTATACTTGGTTTCTGTGGATGTGCCTGTGGTGTGTTGGCCACTGCCACAGACTGCAGGGATGTTTCTGTGCACTGCCCAGAGGTGCAGCTGCATCTCCCTTGAGGATCTGCAAGGCTTAGATCTTTTTTTTCTGTTTTCTGGTAGAAAACTAGGAGGACGCATGGACCTCTCCATGTGGGAAAATCTTCTTTAAAAATTTTACCATTAACACTTAATGTTCTCTGTGGTGAAGTCTGTGCTGACACACAGCTGTCCATAGTGCAAGTGCCTAAGCTTCACGGTTTGTTGAATGAGCAAAGGACAGATCCCTCCCACACAACATTACATTTCTTGCAGCTGTTTTTTTTTTATGTAATTAATTTTAAATGTAATCTTCATCAGCTCATGGGATACAGCAGTTATGAAACCTTCTAAGATAACTTTTCGTGTCAGGTGGTTGTCAGGTCAAATACCACAGATTTCTCACAATGAAAGTAGGAGATGCTGCTGCCTCTTCATTCACCCACTACTCTTTCACTTTTTGTTTGTTTGTTTGTTTGTTTGTTTTTTAACCAACAGGTAAAAGAATTCTTCAGTTCTCTGGAGGAAAAAAGTGCACAGCTTCGTTGTATCCAGCAAGCCATTGAAACCATTGAGGACAACATACAATGGATGGACAGATATTTTGAGGAAATCACAACATGGCTGCAAAAGAACCACCCATAAATTAGGATAGCTTGTTTGTATTTGTTGGAAAAAACTGAAAGGCACTGAAAATTCAGGGCTGGAGGGACAGCTCAGCCTGAGGCAGTAGTTCTTCTGGAGGGAGCTCTCAGCCTTCTGCTGCTGACTGAAAATATGCTGACTGGAGTATTTTTAAGTCACATCAAGAAAAGGAGCATGCATATTGTGTGTGTGAATCTGTGTGAATCTGAATTTAAGATGATTAAACTGTTTTAGCTGGAAATTTGCTTTTAATGATCCCTTGTACAACTGAAGTGAAACTACTGCTATAAATAATCACGGATGGTTTAAAGGACAGATATCGTTTGTAATAACCTTTATTTATTAGCTCTAAGATGATGGTAAGGATTGTAAGGTAATTACTCAGATCATTGATGAATATTACGAAGGAGACATACTTACGAAACATGAGTTGAAATCTTGGAGGTGTTTTTATTTTTATAATACATAGTAGTGAATGACCTTCTCTGCTTACCTACAAAAACTCTTCAATTCAAATTCTAATAGTAAAAAAAAAACCCAAACAACTAATTGCCATAGGTGCCTAAAATCACTTGATTTCTTGCTCCTGCCAAGCATGCCTGTAATTCTGCAGCTTTTTATTTTCTCTGTTGTTCTGACCTGTCTGTGTTTCAATATTGGCTGACACAGCCAGAAACCTCTTAACAAAGAATGAGACATAGGGATAAATGCACAAGCTGGAACTAATCATAAGCTGTGCTTTGTTCACTATTCACTCTACTAGGAACGAAACCTGCTTCGAAAGTGGAAACCTACAATTAGAGTTCAGAAAGTCTTCAGAAAGGCCAAAAGTTTGGTCTCAATCCTGTATAAAATACCGTTTCCTTTTGCTTGCTCTATCCATTCACATATAAGGAATCTTGTACCTCATCACGCAGTGAGGAAACAATTCAGAAGAGGATGTGCACTATGTGTACTAAAGTTAGGGAATTTTTTCAGCTCAATACTTGAAATGGATTTAGAAGTTTTACTTTCTGATGAACAACTGAGGTTCAGTTATTAGCTTCTAATGCCAGCAGAACTTCACTAAGCTACTGCAGTACTGCACCGGTGTGCTGCTGCTGCTGTAGCAAACAGGTACAGAGCTCCACCAAAGTGTAGCTTACTTTGGGGTGGGATGCTTGGATAACTTGCAGCAATTTATAACAATTGTGAGAAACTGAGACCCAGTATTTCAGGTATTGCTGACAGCTGCTTTCTTTAAAAAGTTTTCAAAGCAAAATGAAAAAGTGATAGTAATTAAAATTTTTTTTTACACAATTCTGGTTAAAGTACTTCATTTCTACGTATGTATGTGTTTTGTTGTTTTTGCTACTGTAAGAAGGAATTAATTAATGTTTCTGTATTTGGCTTTATCTCCTTTATTTTCAGCTCCAATGACTTTTTTCAGTGTCTCAATTCTGGGGAAAGTTATTAAGTAGCACTTCTTGCCCTCCCTATCACACCCACATGCCGCCCTTCTTTTTTAATTAACTCAAAAAAAAAAAAAAAAAAATCAATTTGATCAGTTTGCAAGCATATATCCAGATACACTGCAACTCCCTCAATGGGAGAAAAGGGAGAATCACCAGCAAGTACACTGATAGTTTTTATTCACAGAGTTGTACGAGGTGACACACTAATAAACATTTTAGACACACAGCTGTGTGTGTCATGGATAAAGCTTGCTCACTGTGCTAGAAGCACTCAGTACTGAAATTCTTATGTCAAGAACCAGTCATGAATTGCAACAGTTACAGGCATACAGAGCAGGGTTCACAAACTTTGTTAAAATAAGGGTTTCTTCGGTCTCTTGAGAATGACCATCATTTGTATATACTATGTCCCAGATTCTAACTGGACTTCTTCAGCAAAACAATCACTTCCTTTTGTTTCTGAAAACTCACGTGTGTACTCACTGAGCTGCTCTGGGCCTGAGGCCCAGTTTGGCCCTACTTAGCTGCTTTACAGCATGGAAAACCAAGGGCAAGGAGGAAGGACCTGTAGCTGGCTCACAATCAGATTATGGAGGGCTTCATGAAGCACCTCTGACAAGCATTTTGTCTTTTTTTTTAACATGCATTCAGTTTTAATAGGCCAGTGTATTTTTATAATTATTTCTTGCTTTCACCTTCCAACAACTATTCACATAACAGCTGCAGTAAATAAAAAAAGTTAGAAACATTGCGGTGCATTCTTAAAAACTTTATTAGTGTGACAAAGGTTCTCAGTACAGACTGCAAAGTACAGTCAAAATTCTGATTATCTCCTCCAACTTTCACCTCAAGGCCACCTCTGTCTGTCACACTTCATACTAGAATCAGGTAATGGAATCATTGCAAATACTGACCCTAGTAAGACCTTCTTTGGTAAGCTAACAGCAAAGCAATACATGTGTAAGGATGTCCAAAAAGATGTTTTGCAAGTAATGAAGACAGAGGTAAACAAATGGAAGAACATGGAATGCCTAGGTCCCAAAAGCTCTACCTGCAGCAGACGTACTAGAGGGTGCCTGCTCTTGCCTGTTATCTTGAAGACTTGGTGAAAACAACATTGTTCCTTGCTGCATTAAATTCTGTTCTACTGCATTCTCTCCTGAGTGTGAGGAACAGAAGCAAGGATCACAAACAGCAAAAAAGGAAAAACAAAACAAACAAAAAGCTCATCTTTAAAGAGAAACTTTAATTTCTCTTTGATCTCTGCTAAGGCTTATGCACCTCCTTTTTTCCCTCTTGTGTGATTATAACGGTGTTGGTGGTACACAGTGATTTTATTTTTTCAGTCTGGGAGACTCCTGAAGTAATAAAAGAGGACAGATGTGACTGCAATTAAAAAAACAAACAAAAAAAAGTCCATATTATCTGGAGTGGTTTTGCTACGGTTTTAGCTGCAGTTAAGGCAAATACGTGTTTTATTGTTCCTGATGAAGCAGCTGATCACCAGTTTCTCATTCCTTACGCATCCACAGCTTATCTGTGGTTTCTTACCAAGAAAAAATCAGGAAAGACTGTGTACAGCCAGGCTGAGATTTGCTGGTGATAACTAAAGCTCATTATATTCCAGAATACTTATTACACTCACCGCAATGTTAAAACTGCTAGCACATGCAAATTCTTCTGAGATTTACAGGCACTATGTGGAGATTATGTGCAAAAGTTTGCATTTTCTTTTTGGCATTGCTATTAATTTCTGAAATATACTTCTTACAAATATAAAGCATCCTTTTCCTCAGAAAACTCAAGAAAATTACAAAAAAATTAAAGCATATCAGTACAATAAAATGAAAGGTTAGAAAAAAAAACTAATCTACTGGAAAAAAAAGAAAATATGAAAGAAGTCCAGGAAATACCACAGTACAAAAAACACCTAGAACAGCTACATGCTTTTTGCACCAGCTTTTGCAGCAATAATTATCCCCAATAAAAAGAAGACTTTTCACATCACGTGCCAACATCCTGAGAGGGGGAAAAGAAAAAAAAAAAATTAAAGATAAGAACATTAACATGGAAATGCAACAGTTATAAAATATCTACTGACAGAAGGAAACCCAGGAAGACCAAACATCAAAAGAAAGCAGGCATTTTTTCAAAAGTGATACTGCAGTAAATGTATCAGCTTGCTGCAGATACAGAGCAATTACACATCTTTGTCCCCCCCGCCCTGAAGTCCACTGCTAAGTCTTCACACAGGACTTAGGTTTGTCCATCTACTGACGAAACCTGCTGCACCTTCTGTTGGGTTGTTTTTTGGGTTTCTTTTTTGCTTTGTTTGCTTGTTTTGTTTTGTTTTTCTGAGTGATGCAGGAATCACGATAATAAGTTAACTGTCTTAGATACAAAAACAACCAGTCAACATATGCTGCTTGGTCTTTGTAAACTCCACGTAAAAGGTCTAAGGAATCAGTATGGTATGCTTTGTAATGCTTGAAATTACAATGGCTTAAAGAAATTTAGCTACGGGAAATAATTCTGTACTAGCTGCAGGGACAGATGAAAAGAACAGTAAGGCCTTTTCTGCACAGGATTCTCAACGGAAGTACAGAGTTATTCCATGTGTTTCTCTGTCTCTAATCACAGTTTACTTTTAATGAAAACTGTTAAAAAACTTAGCGTGAATTGTCTTTATGGTAGCTCAGAGAAAAGATAAGAAAATATCTCACCTAGAAAGGTTAACGTTTAGCTTGTTTTCTGCTTCTCAGATTTGCTGCTGGAGGACTGTCCCCTTGCCTAGAGAGCAAAAAAAGCGAGAGTATAAAACTGAACTAAGCTAAATCCAAACTTACACACTGACAGATACTCACCAGAAATCACAGTGATCCAGTCACTACTCAGAACCTTAAAAACCCCACATCTTTATGGATTTAAAGACCTTCCACTTTCACACTGAAAACTTTAAGACACTTCTGTTGCTATACAAAAGGAATGTGCAGCAATTTCACAGTAAACAAAAATCATTTCACTTAAAATGTGAAGACCATTTCTGGAGCAGATGTTAGCACATTGCTGCAGAATTCCCTCCAAAGTAGGAGCACGTAATACAAATCTCAATTGCAGCTGCTCACCTGTCCCAATTACAGTGCATATTAACCTTGACAGTCCATATTGTAATACATTTCTACCTTTTTATGATCCTTGGGTTTTCTTTCATCCTTTGAGGCTGCTTTAGTGGTGACGGTTTCCTTTCCACTTTTCTCCTACACTCCAAAGAAAAAAACATAATTACAGTTACAAACACATTACAGAACTGATGGCTCTTATTCAAACAGCTATCTTGTTTGAGTATCTTAATTATCATTATCATTAATTAACATTATCTTAAACACATAGATGCAGGCTGCACACTCAGAATCACTGTTCTTAATCCAAAACAAGCTCAAAGTTGGGATCCCTGCTTAATACTGGGGAAACTAAGGTGCAAGAAAGTACACAGACAAAAAAAAATGCTAGTGTATTTGGGCAGATTCTGTATTTAGTACCGAGTAATAACGATTGAGCTCAAAAGGTCATCACCAAATAAAACATCTCTTAAAATCACAGAATCACCTAGGTTGGAAAAGACTTTAGAGATCACCAAGTCCAACCACCAATCTGGGCTACTGAGTGCCATCACTAAATCATGTCCCTCCATGCCGCATCCACGTGTCTCTGAAGTACCTCCAGGGGTGGAGACTCCACCACTGCCCTGGGCAGCCCATTCCAATGCTTGACCAGCCTCTCTGTGAAAAAATTCTTTCTCATAGCCAATCAAAACCTACCATGGCGCAACTTCAGGCTGTTCCCTTGCATTCTATTACTTGTCACTTGAGAAAAGAAACCAACACACTTCTCAGTGCAACCTCCTTGCAAGCAACTGGGAGGAGTGATGAGGTCTCCCCTCAGTCTCCTCCACATTAACAACCCCTTTTTCCTTAGCATCTCTCCATAATCTTCTACTCCCTTCACCACACCAGTGACAAAAGGCACAGTGGATGTTTCGAAGCCATACAGGACACCACCCCCGGTCTAAGCTCAAGATAGCAAATGCCAGGTTAAGGGTGAGTGAGAGACATCAAAAAACAAGTCTCAGAGTGCTGCTTCTCCTCAAACGTGGTTCAAACCCATCCCCTTCTTAATACTCTTCTCCAGCACAACCATCCTTTCTCAGAAATTTAACTATACCAACACTATTACTTCACCTCATACAGACATATAGAACTCCTCTGGGAAATGTCTGACAGGTGTTTGTCAGCTGTGTTATAGATAATTCTATGACAAATACTATTTTTCTCGTTATAAAAACTTCTCCAGTGCACTCCTCGTTGATCTTTCTTGTTGGCACTGCTATTTTCTCTAACATACCTAAAACTTTTCTAGTTCTAGCATTTCTTTGAAAACACTCTTGAACTGGATGATTGTTAAGGTCCTTTCCAACCTAAGTCTTTCTATGGTTTATGATTCCATGACTTCCAGCCTACAACTTCCAGTACTTGAAGGGAGCATATAAACAGGAGGGGGAATGGCTGTTCATGAGGTTGGATAGTGATAGGACAAGGGCAAATGGTTTTAAACTGAGACAAGGGAGGTTTAGGTTAGATATTAGGAGGAAGTTTTTCACACAGAGGGTGGTGACACAAAGGAACAGGTAGCCCAGGGAGGTTGTGGATGCCCCATCCCTGGAGGCAGTCAAGGCCAGGCTGGATGTGGCTCTGGGCAGCCTGATCTGGTGGTTGGCGACCCTGCACATAGCAGGGGGGTTGAAACTAGATGATCATCGTGGTCCTTTTCAACCCAGGCTATTCTATGATTCTATGAACTACTGCAAGGCAGTGCACACATCACAAACCAAAGATTTATCTGCCCCCTTGTGCTTTTTCTGTACAAAACCCATTATCAGAATTCTCTCCTTAAATCATCTCCAAGCCTACCTTATCATTCTAATAGACCCCAAACACCACAAACATGGCTTCTTCCAAACACAAAGTACAGGGGAGGACACATCAAACTTCCGTAATAGTATTAAGAATCATTACATCTTGAAAGCACATTCTAAAGAAGATAGACCTGAATCTAAACTGAGCTATGCCAAAGAAAACAACTTTCACAGAGTAGTGAAAAACTGTGGGGGTTTTTTGCATTTTATTAGCAGAAAATGTCCTACCTTTGAGTGCTGTGGTGTGGCAGGAGTCTTTGGACTAGTATCAAAGTCGCCTGACAGGGCATCAATAGCAGCAGAGTCATCTGTAGGCTTCTGCAGTAATTTTAATTATGAAGTTAATATGTGCTAACTCCTAAAGCTTGAAATTATTATTTTAGGCATTTAAGAATGACTTAATCATCTTTTATTTAAATATACACACCTTATATACGTCTTATATGCATTACCTCTATGTAAGAGATGCATTTATTTGAAGTTTCCAAACCACACAGTATCTTTGAATACCAGACCCCAGCATTACTAGCACAGCTGTGCATTTATATTGAATAGTTATTCTTAAGAAAAGTTCTGCTGTGTGCTGTTCCTATTACCTACTGCATTCAGTAGCACTGACAACATTTTGCAAGTTAACTATAAGCCTCCAACTGACACAGATTAAAAAAAAAATTAAAAAAGAAAAATCAGAGTACACAGGAAACACAGATCAAAAATGTAAGAAATTTTACCTTTTGTTCTTTGTTTTTCAAAGCATCCTTTGGTGTTGGCTTGACAGGTTTACCCTTTGAAGGAATAAAAATTACATCTTCAAGTTGAGCTGGTCAGATTCTTTTTTATGATTCAATGCATACTTACATGTTAAACGGAGTTTTCAGACTATTGTGAAAGTTGAACTGTTCTGACCTGACTTTTGTATTACTTGTGGTATACATTCAATTTCAGTTCAGAATGTATTTTCATTCTGTATTCTTTCGGCTATGTTTGTAATTTCATCTTTGTAGTCTACTGGAAAAACAGTTACTTGATCTAGAACAGATCAAATCACTGTCAGAACAGTCACTCATGACAGTGAATGGCAGTTCACAGTGCCTCAGGTACACCACAAGGGTTACACTTGTATATTTACTTAGTTCTCAAACTAGAAGATACCTAGAAAAAATAAGCATTATTATATACGGTTTGTAAACAGTTCCTGTTTACGGGAGACTATAAACAACATCTTCTTAAAGGGTGATATAGTATTTGTTTTCCTGGTTTTCTGGAACAACTAAGAAAATGCACCAGTATGTGAAAGCTGTGCTGCTCAATATTTATGATGATTGCTACTGGCTTGTTAAAATTGATTTATTTTTTCAGATTGTCTATAAAGTACAACTTAGATAACTGTTTTTTCTAAAAATCAAATGCATTAAAGGATGCAGACAGCTTCTCTTAAGTATATAAGACTTACATATTGAATGTTAATACATTAATATAGCACACACTTACTTCCCTGTCCAGCTTCACTGTTCTCCCAGTAATTCCACAGGGGAAAGACTGGCTTATGTGCACAAATTTCTAGTGTTACAGTAAAACAGTTAAGTAAAAACCAACGCAGTTTCTCCTTACCTTATCAGATGACTCCAGAAGTTTCTTATAGTCAGGTGGAACAGTATCATCTCTTTCTCCAAGTTTGTCTCTGTGTTCAGATTTAGCTTTTTCCTGAAAGCATTTAGTTTTTAAGAATTTCAGTACTTAGATTATTTCCCGTTCCTATTACATTTTAAAACTCAATACTTATTTACATAGGAGGTTGTTCTCTCTTGTGCATCATGAAACGGTTTGACAAACATAAAATCAGTCAATTTAGTTTGATAAACACTATAAACTTAAGAGAACTGTGAGTGTTCCTTAAGAAAAAAAAAAAAAAAAAAGGTGACAGCTGCATATTTTGAATTTAAAATGTTAGAACTACTGGGAAAAGTCTACATGTATCTATTTCACAATGAAGTGTGCTCAATGTCTGAAAGTTTTAAAACTACGAGCTCTCAATGGGTTCACCTATTCACTAAGTTTTGTACCTACATATGCAGCAGCAGATCAACATAAAGAAAACAGTTCTGTCAAAAGTACACTAGAATACAGTAGAGCAGTTCCCTTGGAAGAAATTTTTCAAAAATCATCTACTCCAACTGCCTGACAACTTAAGGACTAACCAAGAATTAAGAGCTTATAATTCAAGCATTATTCAAATGCCTTTTGAACCATGACAGGTATGGGGCATCAACCACCTCCCTAAGAAGCCTGTTTCAGTGCTGGGCCACCCACACAGTGAAGAAATATTTCCTAGTGTCTGTTCTGAACCTCTTCTGACATAGCTCTGTGAATCCCAATCTGTCATCAGATCCCTGGAGCACAGTCCCACACTTCCCTCTGCTTCACTTCCTCAGGAAGATGCAGAGAGCAATGAGATAACCTCCTGGACATGCAGAAGGCTGAGGTACTCAACAAGTTCTCTACCTCAGTGGTCACTGGCAGCCAGGCTTCTTGTATCTCTCATAACATCTAGGTATGGGCTGCAGAAGCAAAATCACTCCCACTGCAAGCAAAGAGCAAGTTCAAGACTGCCTCAGGAGGATGAATGTGCACAAGTGCTTGGGGCCCTTCGACATGCATCCCAGCAGCCTGAAGGAACTGCCTGACGCGGTTGACAAGCCATTCTCAGTAACACTGAAAAAGTCGTGACCATCAGTTCCCAATGACTGGAAAAAGGGAAGCCAAAAATCACTACAATGGGACCTCATGTCAGTCTAGAAACCTTCCCATTTTGAGTCTGTTTTATTCATGGTTATGTACAGCGATTATACTCCAGAATTAATCCTTTAAGTATTTCAGTTTATGGTTTACTACAACTACTGCTATAATGCAGAGTCGTACACGTTGTAATTATTAACAGAAAGGCCTTTATACAATTACATGAAGAAGTACCAAATGAGGATGAAAAAATCAGAAGCAAGCAAGTAGAAAAAAACAGAATTGATTAAACAATTATCTCCATTGTTTAACTCAATGTCTGTAGGGTTATAAAAGTCAATGAGGTTTGACAAAATTGGCCATAATATTCAGAGGCCAGAGAAGAAACCTGAAAAATAAGTAGAACAATGACAACAAAAGGCAGCAAAGTCCAATTATTGCAAATTCCAGTAATATTTTAGCAATTATTTCCACAGAGATAAAACATATTAAGTAACTCAACATCTCTGACAAAATTCAAAAGGAATTCATCTGACTGAAGACTGCCTGCTTAGAAATAAAATAATAATAATAAAAAATTTAAATCCCCACTTTCCTGAGATAGCAAAAGTTTCAGAATGTCTTTTATTACCTTTACTTTATCCACAACCGGTTTGTTCTCATCAGGATCAGGTTCTCTCTGTCCCAGGGAATCAGACAAGAGATCCAAGGCATCGTCCATTTCTTTTCCTCCCTAATAAAATACAGATATATGTGAGAAACCAAATCCGCTGTAAAAATGTTATTTTTTATTAAGCTAATGTAAGTACTAATTCATGTATTATCCACTTCAGAGAAGAATGTACAGATAGTTTTCCATTTCTAACTGCAGTGTATTTGTAACAGCTGGGGAAAAAACATCTGCATATTGAAGACATACAGAATACAATTTCAAGTAGGGGTTACAGAATTGATTTTAATGGTTTTGTTTTGTTACACAACTGAACTATTGAGAATAGTACTATGAAAAGATTGTTATTTTTTTTTGTTTGGAGTCATTCACTTTGCAAATATCATCACCGCAGACTAGTTGTTTTACACCCCCTTTTCAAATTAGGTTGGAAACACTAGAGGGAGCTCTCACTGCACAGATCAAAACGGAAAAAAAGGCTACACACAACCTTAGAGTCAATGCAAGAAAAGTCCTGCTATTAGGAGGAGGTCATGGAGCTACCTGGGCTTTCACTGACACTGAATTCCTCCACGTTTAGGCTTACAAAATGATTATGCCACTACAATGATGACTGTGCTATTATTATTTCTGATACTGGCCTTATCTACACCACAAAAAGAATAGTGTGGTTCTGTTAAAAGACCAAAGCCTAAAAATGAAGCTATTTGCACATACCTAACTATCTTCATCTACCCACAGAACAGAAATGCCAAATCCTGCTGATGTCCTCTGTAGTTCTGGAGGAATCAGCCATGAGATTGTGTTTCTTGTTTTCAAAAAGCAGGCAGGGAGTTTTCAAGAACAAACTAAAATACGGCAATATTCAGAAAAAACAGACCGAACAGTCTTCAAAGGCAGCCAAACAGAAAATGTCCAGAATACCCTAAACTCTATTTGCCAGAGGGGAAAAAAAATATCTTTTAATCTCAGTAACCATTATTAACAACTAATGACTTAACTTTACAATGGCCCATACTGGTAAAACTGGCCTTATGACACTCTAAACTCTACCCATCAATCTCTTCTCTGAAAAAGGGATCTAAAGAAAATATTGCCTACCGACGTAGAAGCTAGGGGAGCTGCTGAGTGCACTGAGGAAACTGTCGAAGCAGAGATAACATCTGAAGAATCTGCAGTTTTTTTACCCGCTTTGGTTTTCTGAAACAAGACACAACCTCATTACTAATAGAGACGAGTGAGAGAAAAATATTTATCAAATGCCACATATTTGAAATGCAATGCCCACATCGTTCTTTACAGACTTCCTTTTTCTTTGAAGCCTGACTTATTTTAGATTGAAACGTCTTCCTGAGTGCAGAGTGAAGACGTTCTACATCTTACCTTGTTTGATTTTGATCTTCCATCTCAGCTACTGGGTTAAAACCTGGCACAGTTAAGTCAAAGGCAGGTTTCACACAACCTATGAGTAGGTAAGATTTCACCAAGCCCATTCATATAATCAAGTAACATTTTCAGAAGTCTCTACTTCAAGCACCATATATCCACACAACCGGTAAGAAGATGCAAAAGCTAACTTGTCCAGCTTTTTTCTTACTACTCAAGATCTGCTCTCTCTTCCACTAATTTCCTGCTACAGGATTAAAATTTAATTACTCAGGAATATTTGCATTAAGGGAAAATTAAGGGAAAAAATAAAACACAAGGTTACTGAAATTATATGAAAATACACCTTCAGAAGATAAATATACTCACTTTTTTTACAGTTTGTGTAGGTAATGGTGCAGATTGGGCTGGAGAAAATCCTTTTGTCAAACCTTCTAACAGATCGTTTTCACTCATAGGCTACCATTGAAAAGGACAAAAAATATCAGCAGGTCTATTTTAAAACTTAACACAAGCAAATCTTACAAATGTTTGAGTAAGTCACTAATGAATGAAACAGTCCTCTAAATACGTAAACATTCACTTTACCTGGGACTCTTCTTCAGGTTTGATTAACAGTGGTCTTCCATCTTTATCCTACAAAAGAAAAATCCCCTTAAATTAAATCATGCAGTCCTTAAATGACCAGCAATATGAGAATTCTGACAGAATTTACTTACTGACAGATAGTACTACAAAAGAAAAGGATCTAACTAGCAACTTCTAGCATTTACTTCTGTTACCCAAGGAGTCATCTAAAAAATCAAGGTCCTGCAACTTAAAAACATAATGTCTATTTAAAAGTTACCCAGTGTGTGGATTCTGGACTCCCTTAATGTTCTGTTTCCGTGGAAAGTAAGTAGCAGAACTAAATAAGATCTCAACTTCCAACTTTATATCAATACTGCTGAATGAAGAGTCCAGAAAGGCGGTGTCCCATTGGTGCCTGTGGCAAGTGATGGGCAAGACCTGGCTGGATGTAAGCAACCCATCTGCGTCAAATGAGTTGTGTGGTGTGGTCTGTAAAAATATCCACTTGAAGTTGGTTGTTTTGTGGACTTTTCTAAGAACAGTTTTAACTAGTCATGATTTATTAAATTTTACAGTATGATGAAAGACTCCAGCATACTAATCTCACACAAAATTACTCATATGCAGGCACTTGCATGTAAACCCATTTCAGTTCCTATGTAGGCATCTAATGAAGAATGTCAGATAATCCAGGAAGTACAAACCATGACTTTTACATAGTGTAAAAATGCCTTAAGTAAACATATCAAAATGAAGTACGATTTCAGTTTAATCCATGTGAATCAAGGAATGAAGAAAAACAGAACATTAAATTTCTTACTTTTGCATCTGTTAATCTGTACTCTGGAGGAATTGTTTCTTCATCTTCACCCAGTTTTTTGTGTTCTTTCTGCTTGGTTTTCTCCTTTGAAGGCAAAATAAAATTAATAAAAACAGTCACATCTTAACAGAAATTCAAATACACAAATTTTCAATGTCTTCAGTTTACTTATTCAAATCAATTTTTCTAATTCAGTACAAAAGCCAGATGAAAAAATATCACTCAAATTCAAAGAGCCCTCTTCAAAAAGGCTTTATCTATCTTTGTGTTTCTTTCTACTAGCAGGAGTAGCTCCATATGTATCAGTGAAGATCAGCAGAGTTAAGTAAATGGGCAAGTATGAATCAATAACTTAAGAGCGGCATACCTCTGAGCCAAAATTCCTGACTTTGTTTGAAATGCACTCAGCAACTACCTTCACTGCAGAGAATGCAGCAGCCAAATCCATAAAGAACTACTCTCAATACAAATTATACTGGAAGATGGTAAGAAGACAACACAGTAAAGCTAACTTTAAAAAATTCTGTTTGACACAGTCCTAGCACACCAGAAGAACTGTCCTCTCTTTTTGGCTACATTCATTACCACTTGGCCCACAGTGACATTCCTAATTTAAACAACTCATCATAAATGTTCCTTTCTGAAAAGGACTAAACTATATGCCAACTCCAACGCACTTGTTAGCTCTGCTTTGCTTCTGCAGTAACACACAAGCAAAAGCAGTTTTCAGAAGCTGACAGAAGATGAAATACTACCAATAGGCACGAAGTACTCACTGTATTCAGATCCTACTAGAATTTCCTAAGCAGAATACAATTTGTTTCACAACTAAATATTCCTTTTTAAAAAGTGTAAGTACTACCTCCAACTTGTTTAGCCTGTGGAAATACAAAAACAATGAAAAACATTTTTTGAGGTCTGATTATTTTTTTACCTTAACTTTGTCCACAGCAGGTTTCTTTTCTTCTGGATCAGGCTCCCTCTTTCCTAGACTGCTGGACAAGGCTTCTAGTGCTTCATCAGCTACATGACCAACCTGCAAGAGTATTGATACAGCAGAACATAATTATGTGTTTCGAATTCCACTGCAGCCGAAGAAAACTCCTCATAGACTACAACTGCTAGACACACATTACTGAAGGTGAAAAACTGTTGTAGAATCTCTTTTTCCCTAAGTATTTATTAAATTCACTAACAGCATCCCTTTCATAGCACTGAGGGCTAGAGCAGACCACAAAAACTATCAGTTCAAATTCCTGTTAAGAATTTCCCTGTTGACCTTCCCTGTTAAGTTTGACATACACCAGAATCCCCTCAAGCCAATAAGTCACCAGGGGCCAAACTTAAATGACTCTAATGAAGATGCACGTCACATTCATAGGGCTAGGCTCTTTCTTACTGGCATCATGGATAAGTGGTGACATGGCTCCCATGACTTGAGTGTTGAAATGGAAAGATGAAGGCTTCTGGGAAGGGTAAATGGGAGATGAGGAGGGGGTGTTTCCTTCAATGTCAAAGACCACCTGGGGCGCACGGAACTCTGCCTGGGGGTAGACAGAAACTGACTGAGAGCTTATGGGTGAAGATTAAAGGATGAACAAGGAAATCTGGCCAAATTAAAACTCAAAAAAGAAGTCTAAAGAAAGTGAAAGCAAGGATGGCTAACCTGAGAGAAATACAGACACACTGTCCAAACATCTAGGAATCAGTCTGGGAAAGCTGAAGCCCTGAAAGCAAATTTGGCAAGGGACATCAAGGGCAATGAGAAAGCCTCACTACAAGCAAACCAGTGATAAAAGGAAGACAAGGTAAAATGTGAGCCTTCTCTTGGATGGACAAAACAGAAAACTTGGTTTCTTGAGATACAATGAAGGCTGAGGGACTCAATGACTTGTTTGCCTCATTTTCCCTGGCAAGTGTTCTAGCCACACTGTCTAAGCCTCAGAATCCAAAGGCAGGGACTGGAAGAATGAAGCACTGCTCATTGCACAAGATCAGGTTCAAGACCATCTAATGAACCTGAAGGTGCACAAGGCCACAGAATCTGATGAGGTACATCTGTAGATCCTGAGGAAACTTGTGGATAAAGCTGTTAAGCCATATTTGAGAAATTATGGCAGTTCAGTGAACTGAACCCCCACTGGGATTGTTGAAACGGACATTCCCAATTCCTGAAAAGGGAATAAAGAAAAACCTAGCAAATGGAAGGTCAGTCCGCCTCATCTCTGTGCCCAACAAGATCATGGAGCAGATCTTACTGGAAATTATGTGTGGAAAACAAAGAGGTAACTGTGAACAGCCAACATTGCTCAAGTAAAGGCAAATCCTGTCTGTCAAAGTTCATGACCTTTCACAATGGGGGAGGAGTACTGGTGGATAAGAGAAGAGCAACTGATGTCATTTATCTGACTTGTGCAAAGCACCTAACACTGTTCCACACAACATTCTTGTCTCTCAACTGATGAGATGGGGATCTGACAGATGGGCCACTTGGTGGATAAGGAATTGGCTGGATGACTTTATACTAAAAGACAATATTTGAATTAAATATTGGAAAGAAATTATTTGCCACAAGAATGGTGAGGTTGCCACCATTAGCTCCAATTACTCACAGAAGATGCAGATGCTGGAGCTGAAGACTGCACAGAGCAAGCTGTGGCACGAGGGACTACTTCATCCTTTGCAGTTTTTGCAGATGCAGGAGCAGAAGGCTTCTGAAACAGAAAAGTTTCATTGCATTTTACTGGATACGCTCAGAAACCCCAAACATATCTGTTAAGTGTTTGTTTTGCTTTATAAAAATACAGTACAAAATAAGGGGGAAAAAGAGTCCAAATTTAAAGCTAGATGCCCTTCAATTAAAGAGTAAATGACAAACAGAGTTGACGTAATGCACAACCTACTGAAAGCAACAGAGAAGTAACAAAGAAAATGAAAATATTTTTTCTTGAATCAACAGCATCGCTGTCCAGTCTTAACAAAGCACTCACTGTTAGCATTTTCAGTGAACTAGACTTACTTTGGATGTGCTGCTGGGCTTTGATGGTTTGGATTGTACTGCAGGCTGTGCAGGGCTGGCAAAGTCTTTTGAAAATTCATCAACAAGGTCAGATTCACTCAAAGGCTGCAAAAAAACAACATGTGGTATGGGTGACTCACTGTCTATTTCTCATTTATTTTTCATGAATTATACTTCAGGTTTTCAGAAAGCAGGCAAAGTTTTGTAGCCTACACCAAAATAACCTCTGACATTTACATCCAAAAAACATCATGAATTTTACAGTGCAAGGAACTAAAAAGACAAACCCAATGACAACAAAAATCAGAATGAGTCAGTTTCCTTGATATTAAAAGCCAACGTAACTGTAGAGAATGTTGTGTGCAAAACTTAGGGAACCTTATGTTCGATACAGTTTACTGGGCTACTGAAAATGAAAATGCAACTTCCTCACTAGAAAAAAGACAACAGAACACTGATATTTACTAAATGCATGACATGCTGTTTCAGTATTTAAAGTACAAATTATATACAGGTATTGGAAAATGGCAGCATCAGGTTATGATTTTCACATTTTAATTTTTTCCCAGCAGAAGTACAGTCCCCTCAGAGGAAGTGTCACTTAGCAGCTCTCAGCTCATGCAATGACTGCTGACACTCCATGTCTTCCCCTGCGAATACTCCATGAAAAAGTGAATAAAATGCAGCTTTACTTCCCTGCTGTGCAAACTATTAGAATTTGTTGATACTATGCGATTTAGTACTCTGTGATCTAGGTAGTACTGTGACCTATTGCAAATGCTCCTGTGATCCTTCCAGCTTTTAGGTTTACACCAAAACATCAGCTGATCTAATATCAGTGATAACCATTAAATTGCTATGTGGAATTCATTTAATAAAGATTAATTTGATTAAGTTCATAATACATATTATGATACTCCTAAAGGACACTCTTACCTTTTTTCCTCTCACACTGTTTCTTTTGTTGGTCAATTTCCCTAAGTATTTCTAAAATATTTAATCACAAAAAGTCACACTTTTCATAACTTCTGAGTTACTCTTTAAACTGCTACCTCATAAAAGCATTTAGGAAAATCAACTCTTTTTCGGAAAAGTAATCATACCACATGTAGTTAAGGGCACACAAAAAGACGACCCTAATTACTAGAAGTCCAGCTGAAATCATGAAAATAACTGACTGCATTTCCCAGGAATTGAGGATGAGATGCTAAGTGATTTGAAGATTAGTCAATTAGTGACAGGATTTTTTTTTGTTGTTGTTCCTTTCGATTCCACAGATATAAATTACTGACGACATCATGGGAATTCTGGCAAATATGACATGCTGAAAACTGTCTTCTTCAAATTACAAATTAGGACACAGTGCAGAGGGAAAAAACAAATAAAAAAAGAAAAAAAACAACACATGAAACATACATACACCTGATATGTCAAATATTCAATTATACCTGCGTCTCATACTGACAGGAGTACAAGAGCACAGGAATACGTATCCTTCTGCTAACAACTTAATTCTTTTGGTATAAGATGTTTTGCTCTGGTATTGGATCTCATTCATACTACGGATCAGCCTCCTCTAATTCATACTTTGTTCCTGTCTTGGAGTATTTTTTTTCTAGGCATGTTTTCCCTTGTGCTCCCTGTGAAACAAGAGGACTTGTCTCCTAACATCAGTTCTGGTTCCCTCAAAGCCTTCTCTTTTTTCCCTTGTGACATGTTTGGCAGGTATTCCTCTGTGCAGCTCTCACACTTCACCCATTCAGATGGCTGGATGTCTTAAGGTTTGACAGACAAAAATTTACAGAGAGGTAAAGTCTTCATTACTGTCTTTGTCTTCCTCCATACTTCAAGCCTGAATGCTAAAAATGAATTCACACTTCTGTTACAAAAGCACTGTTCCATTTTCACTTAGATTGGTCCGGACCTTCACACTCACTTCAGAAGAACGAAGGTTAACTGTACTTTTCCAATTCCAGACCAGATATTTTGGCATCACTCACTCTTTAAGTCATCATATTTCATTTCCTTTCTTTTCAGTTCCTTTTATGTTTCTTTCTTTTTTCTTTTTTTTTTTGGCTTTGCTTTTGTACTTTTTCAAGTAACCATTAAGCTTTTTCTTTAGTCCATTCAATCTATCTTGCACTTTCTAAGCCATAACAGAGATGCTTCTTGGGAAGTCCAAGTTAATCTCTTTATTTAGGAAAATGCCCGCAGCACCTTTTTGCCCCTTTCCAGTTATATTACCCTATATTTGATGACTAACAGTCAAGAAAACACTGACTTTCCAACCTTACCTCTATCTGTATTTCAAACCCTCAGACTTCTAAAGGATACCTTATACTATTCCTTTGCAAAAGCTTTTCTTTGAGTTAACAGTTATTTCTGTAATTCTTAAATACGTAAGTAACCTCTAGATAACTTCCTTACTTTGATCTCCTCATTCACAGCCAGTAAATTTCAGTAAAAATGGCTTCCACTTGACTCGCCAGATTAGTGCTTTTCGTGCAAGGAATTAAAGACACAAAGAAATAAAGAGACTTACATAATGGCACAGGGAGAAGTGACGACAGAAGGGGAAAAAAATACGGTATCTATTCACACTCCTACATTACTGTCAGTTTTCTAACCTTAGGTTTTTCTTCAGGCTTTGGGGATACTGGTTTTCCATCTTTATCCTGAAAGTAAAAAAAAAAAAAAAAAAAAAAAAATTCCATTATTGTAAGACATAATTCCATATTCCACAGTCACCTCAAAATAATAACATGAGACACACCAGATTAAATCAGTGACATAGTCACAGATATTCCCCTAAACAGAGGTAGCTCTTACATCACCACGTTAGCAGATTTAAAAAAAAAAAAAAAAAAAGGGCTGTCAACACAATAAAAATGGGCTAAGAAACTGAAAATAAGCGGTCATTCCTATCAGCACCAATATTCACTATGAATTAATTCCGTAGCGAAACAGAAGAAATTAATCTAGTAGAAAAGTAAGTTCTGAGTGCAGAAGACAAACTTCTTTACTTGTGTTAACAAGGTGTTCCTGCTAGATAGCCTTGAAATCTCTAATCAAGGGGTTAAAGTGCTTCACTCATAACAGAACATTAACATACAGCTCCACAAGCAACAGTTCACATACCAATTTGTTAATGTCAATTACTCTAACAAACATAAAAAAATAAAAAATTCAGTTCTGCAAGTGAAATTGAACTACATGGAAAATACACCTAGGTTCTACTGCTGGTTTTCTCAGAGCAAATCTCCATCACTTGAATTTACAATTTGAAGAAGTAGTTTCCATACTGTTTTACGTTAGTATTTCAAGGCTGCACTGAAAATGGGTACCCAAAAGCAGTTTTCCAAAACTGAGGCTGAATATCAGAAACACATCACTCTTTGGGAAGGAACATGTGAGCTGGGAAGATCCTATCTTTGCTGACAACGTCTGAAAAAATGTAGCCATGCTCGCAAAGGAAAGGAAAGAAAGCAGAGAACAGAGGAATCATCTAGAAGGTAAAGCCACTGGTTGAGTACACTACTACAGCTTGTTTTCCCACGTTCTGTCCCTCCCTGTGACCAAAAAAAGTGTTATAGGGAATTGTCCTATTTACATAGCAATGGAGATTTTTAAAAACTTACCAGCTCTGGAGTTAGCCTGTATTCTGGAGGTATCGTATCATCACGTTCCCCAGCCTTTTTTTCTTTTTTCTCTTTAGCTTTTGTCTGAAAAAGAAAGTACAAAAAATATTTACTTAGAGAAACAAAAACATATCACACATTCAACATCGCTATCAAGATAGTTCAGTCAAAGAAATACTAGCAACAGATAAAATGATTCCATATATCAACATATTCAAATTTATAGAATCAGAGAATCATTTGAGTTGTAAGACACATTAAGTCTAAAGGTCCCTTGTACAGCTCCCTGCAATGAACAGGGACACTTAAAGCTCAATCAGGTTGCTCAAAGCCCCATCCAGCCTGAACTTGAGTGACTCCAGGGACAAGGCATCCACTACCTCCCTGGGCAACCTGTGCCAGTGCTGCACTATGATTACTATAAAAAACCTTCTTCTTATATTTAGTCTAAATCCTTTAGTTTAAACTATTTCCCCCTTGTCCTATCACAATAGACTCCGCTGAAGAATTTGTCCCCTTCTTTCCTACAGACTCCCTTTAGACACTGAAAGGTCATAGATACGTTGAATTCCTCAATTCACTCTCAGCCAATTTCTGTGGAGAAAATAATTATGGCTTAAGAATTAATACCACAAAAAAAGACAATATTTTGTTTTTCTTTTTTTAAAATGCATAAAGCTCCAGCTACTGTTCATAATTGTAGCTTCATAGCCAGTACTTTTAGACCTTTTAGGAAGTACAAAGTCCTGAAGTTCCCTTGGATTGCATCACACTGACAATACAAAATGTAATTTGTCATCAGCTACTTAAACACAGCTTTTCACTCCCTGAACCTTCTTCATGAAGTAATGCCAAAAAAACCAATATATATGAAGACTCAATCTGCAACACAACATGCTCTTGTATGTCAAAATTTTTCTCTGATATATCTTATCAACAATCATTATCGTTCTGTTATTTCCCTGTCATTTGCCTGCTTTGAGCTGTAAGAGAAGATGGGAGGAAATACGTAATATTAGCGGGGTTATAAGCAGAGTTGCAGAACTGAATTAAAAAGTCGAAGGACAACATGCAGAATATGGCTACTGCAAAAATTTTACTGTTGAAAGAAAAAAAAAAAAGACTGAGAAGGCACAGCTAAAGGCAAGACTCAGATTACAAAGACAATGGAATCTGGTGGACGAATGAAAACATCTCACAAAACATCAAAGGGATTTATTAAAAAGCAATCAAAGAAGCAATATATGCAAAGCAAAGGTCTAAGTATTAACTGTACCCTAGTGCACTGGGAACAAAACAGAGGAACCACAGCTAACACAGAGAAAGGCATATGTATTCACATCTACACAGTCAAAAAAGAAAACTGTTTAATTTTCCAGAACGTCATATGATATCCTACCTCATTCCACTTGGGATTTTGTAATTTCTAAATTTTCCAAACCAAACTGGACTCAGACATTCCTTAGGCTTTTGGCATGAAAGTTGCTTTGCTATTATTTTACACGGTTGTACAGTATCTAACAAAAAGGATCTAAGATTCCACAGAAGACATGTTTTTTATTTGTTTTTTAATGGAGCAAGATTATACCTCTGACACCTCTACAATAGTGCTAACATCTTCTGGTTCAGGTTCAGGTTCAGGTCCACCAATAGTAGCCATAAGAGCTTCCATTGCATCCTCTTTGATTTCCTGTATTTACAAAAATATGCAGATTTTTTTGTTATTTCTTTAAATTGACAAAAACTTAAACATTTTGCTGTATATGAAGCAAACAGCCAGCACCACTGCGGTCATTTCAGCTTGGCTACATTCTGTAACACCACACTGAAGCATATGACAAATTTTTGAGGAAAAAAAAAAGGTAAGTTCACACACATTCTCTCTCTAAAAAAAAAAAAAAAAAAAAAAAAAAAAGAATCATTTGTAAAATGCTAGAAAACAAAATCAAAATCAAATCCAGATTTTAAACGCAACTCATACAGCTAAGAAAAGTTACTTTACTTCTCCAGTCAAAATAAGGGTCATTCTACAGAGGACAGAAGCCATCTGAACCATCAAAACCAGATCTTTCCAACGTTGGATTGTCTGCACCACCAGAACTCCTACATTCACTTACTTTCTTGGCTGAGCATGATTTTCAACTAAAATGAGGATGACAAGTATCTTTACAAGACAAAGCACACTGAAATTTTAATTAGAGGTTAACTAGTGAAAAGATAGACCTTTATACCTCTTTCGATTTTGTTTTCTTCTCTTTAGGAGGAACTGAAGTCTTCACTGAACTTGCCACTTGTGCTTGTATGATTTCTCCTTCCTTTGTTTGTTTCTTCAACATGAGAGCAAAATGAGAGAGATTTAATTACAGGCAAATTTGTGAAACTATTTTTCAAAAATAAAAGGAAGGGAAAACTGTCAACATTATTTCAGAGTAAAGCATTATGATAACAGCAGTATTTCACTGCAATAACAGATCGCATGGCGAAGAAAAATCAATACCTCTGTGGTCTTCTTTTCTTCGGTAGCAGCAATACTACAGGTAAAGTCAGATGACAGGGCATCTGCAAGCTCATCATCTGTCATTGGTTTCTGAACAAATTTTGCAAAGTAGGTTATGGTTACTGAAGTTCAAGTATCAATGCTGTCAAACTCAGTTTAAAATCTGAACATGTTTCAAGCTTACTCAAATGATACTTCTCACTTTTTCATTCATTTTTTCAGACAAGCACTTAATTTTATATACTGAATTTACAAGCAGCTAAATTAAATCAGCTTACAGAATTATCTTCTAAGTATAAACATTCAAGTAATCATTGCTAAAGAGATTATAAAGAGCCTGTTGTATGCATACTCAGCATATCTTCTCTCTGTTATTATTATCACAACTCTTTTGTCCCTTTCTTATTATTATATCCAATACCTTTGAAGGCATTCATCTGACCTGATTCTGTTTCTGTCAATTCCTATCTCTTCATTAAAAAGCAAATAAACAAAAAATCCCTGTGCCCACTTCTTAGTTTTATCTGTATCTATGTTATCTGACAGCACGCAGGCCTGTCCCATTTCCTGGTATCTTTGGAAGACACATGACATTTTATTTTTCCAAGGAATCCTGTGATAATTGGGTTATTTTCACCTTGCAATACACACGTAAAGAAAATCTTACTTCAGAATGTTCATCTACTTTCGGCAGGCCTCCATCTTTACCATCCACTTTGCTCTAAAAGGAAAATTGATTTTGTAGTAAATGGGAAACAAAAACATACAGAAAGAAAGAAAACAGACAAAGAATTGAGTGTTTTGTTAACTCACAAACCTTCAATAATGCAAGGTAATCTGGAGGGAGGCTACCTTCTCGTTTACCCAGTTCTTCCAAGTATTCTGAAGAAATATTTTCCTTTGAAAAGAACATACACATCAACATTTTTATTACTGAAATTTATTACTGTTTACTGAAATAAATTTCTAATTTCTAAATTTTCTCATTTATCTACAGTGACATTTCTGGAAAGAAAATAAAAGCATTGGCTAGATGACAGGACCAATACTGAAAAACAGCTATATAATATCTTTCAGAATCTACAGTCATGCATGTGCATATCAAATAGTTTCAGATGCATACGTCATCTAGCAGAACTCTGCTGGGTTATTTCTGGAAGGAAGTAATTTAAAGGTATCATAGAATATATTACTCTACATGTAATGAATTTTAGATATTTATCAATCCCTACTTGTTTGTTACAGGTGTGTACTGAACTAGACTTGTAATCTTAATTGTCCTCATATGACTCTCCTATTATAACTTTGAAAATATGCATTCCTCCTCAAATTCTCAATATTTTACTCACTTGTAAGTAGATGTGAAAGCTCCTATACTCTTCATTGTTCTCTTACACATCCATTAATGCCTTTTGTAAACGTGCTGGAAGACCATGCTTGGAAGTCAATTCAAAAAGCAACTTTATTCTGTCTTACTTAACCCTGTCCAGTTGCAACATATACATAATTATGCCATTTCTCTATTACTGAAAACCAATAGAATGCAGCTATTTAAACTCTATTTTGCCTCTTAGCAGATTGAAGTAACAATTACTGCATCAGCGTACAGGTGAGCAACTGCAGACGTATCTTAGAGATGAATTTTCCAAAAACTGAAAAGTGTTAAATACCGTAATTTCTGGACCAGTGTAAACTGGTCTAGTAGCCACATCTTCTTCAGATCCACCTAGTGTATCTATTAAGCTGTCCAGTGCTGATTCATCCATCGCAGGCTGAAAAATAAGCAGAGCATTATAAAACATGCTATTTCATGGAAAGAAAAAAATCATCTGGTGAATCCATAGAGAAACTAGACCAGAGAATTTCTTTTTGTAGGTCTAGTATTTGCAAATATTTTCAACAAAAGCTCTTCTTAAACTCAATCCCAGTGTCAGTAACAAGATCTTTGTATTTATATACTAGCTAAAATACATGTACAAATATAAGTGAGAAATAAAAATTAATTAATTTTATGCTACTTGTGGTAAAAATAATTGTTAATCAATCAGAACGCAATTGCCATGCCATTATTTGCTTACCTGTTCCTTCAGGTAGTCCTTCACCACAAT
Source organism: Alectoris magna (assembly GCA_030625065.1). Lineage (NCBI taxonomy): Eukaryota > Metazoa > Chordata > Aves > Galliformes > Phasianidae > Alectoris > Alectoris magna. The sequence continues at coordinate 20,998,284 of CM060564.1, read as the reverse complement.
CCATAACTACTAGAAAGCAATACTTCAGCAATTACAAATTTATTTTTTCTGAAACAGAAATGTTTCAGAAAAAGAAACATCCCTGAAGTCAATTTACAATGTAAGCATTTCTCTAGGGCTGTGTTGACCAACCTCAGTATTTGGTTTATCAGCTGCAGCATCCACACTCGCAACAGCAACTGCACCTGCACCTACACCACCTGCTGTGGATGTCTTTTCAGTCTTAGGCTAGAGAAATAAGAGAATAATTAAGAAACCATTTCACTATGTGACCCTGTATTAAACATTCTACAGATAATACAAAGTGAAACAGATGTTCTATCAGGCACATGTAGCTATTGTTCCTCTTTACCTACACTTTGATTAAAAAAAAAAAAAAAAAAAGAACAGTTCCACATACTGTCTGAAGGGTTTGGAAGCTGGCTATCTGCAGTTTGCACAACAATACTCAGACTAGCTGAGAATGTTCAATTCAGAGGCAACATCTACTTCTCAATACACTGTTAAAGTCAGCAGCAAATACTGCTCAAATAATTAAGGGTAAGCTGTCTATTTATTGCAAGAGAGAGTTTAGTAATGGAGTAACACCAGTACAGATTTCAGACTTCTGCACCGCTGACATTTAGAAAAACAAAAGGAAACACTAGGTTGGAGTAGAGCTGCGGGAGTCCTTCATGGTACTCTGGTGTTGTAACCCAGACACATGCTGAAGAGAAGACCAAGAGATGTAGATTTAGACTCTACCAGATGCTTTTGCTCCAGTATTTTCCCCGCTTGGCCCTCTGAAATAATACCTCCTCAACTTCTTCCAACACTTTTCCTCCTACATTTCTTTTCCTGTAGTCTTGCAGTTAGGTCTACCCTACTGTAAACAGATAACCTGCTGACCTCTGCATTTGGATTGAACACTGCTACTTAAATACACTTGAAACTGCAGTGGTAAAGAAGTCCCATGCTGACCATGCTCATACAAATAAAGCACATGAATGGCTGATCACATGGTACCTTCTGTTCACTTTTGGTAATGAAGGTGCAGGGGAAAAGACCGGAGAACCAATCACGGCCATGTAGCTGCAAGAAACTTACAAAAAGCTTCCGTGTGGACTGAGGAGTCCCAAGCACATAACATACAGGAGAACACTTAAGGAGGGCTACAGCTGTAGTAAACTTCATATTGTTTGCCTGAATAGAAGTCACAGGGGCAATGTAAAGAGATGTACAGAGAGGATAACTAAGTGGACGCACATCAGGATTACCAAACAAGTACGAACTACCAGTACTATCTGCCATTGAAGCTGTATCTGCTCTGCAGCCAATCCTTATCCATTAATGCTCTCATGAGTTAGATGGAATTGGTATTGTCAGGGGGTAAATTTAAACTGTGTGTAGAATCTGAAATTTCTATAGTGTCTCAAATTTAGAGCAGCACAAAAATAGGTCTGTCACATGCACCTTTAAACTTAATACAGCTTCTGAGTTTTTCCTACATTTTGACTTTTGGAGGTTATCTTGCCTCATAATGTTCAGTGTAAGAATCCATCTAGATGTAGAATTCTAACTTTTATCATATCGTAAGAAATAAAAATTGGATTGCTGCTTTTACTATACCTGTGCTGTGTCTGCAGAGGTTGCCTGTGAAGGCCGCTCAGCTTGACTTATAGTTTCCTTTCCCGTATTATTTGGTTTAGAAGCTGTTACCACAGAAGGTGCAAGCGGGCTTTTTGCCTGTACGGAGAGAAACCATTATCAATAGATTGGGAATATATATATGTAAAAACACAAAAGAAAGAATTATCAGGGAGAGAGGATTGTGACTTACGCCACTGGATTCCTTTTGCTTCTCTTCAGTTGGTTGATTACTTTGAGAGATTGATGGCTGTCACAAAAGAGAGAGTTAGGATCATTTACCACAATTCAATGCCAGGGAACATGATCTTCACCACATCAGTAAATAAATCTATAAATAAACATTCTTACTAACTGGAAGTACATGAGAAGAAAATTTATTCCTGTCATCTACCAAAAGACAGAATCTACCAGACACAGGTCTGGGAGGAGGATGCACTTACTGTCCAATATACTCTCTGAAGTGGACAATCCTTTAAATGCTTTCCTTAGAATAGCTTGTTTTAAGGAAAAAAAAAAATAAATAAATAAGATGCAGGACTCTGTAACTACAGGCACACCTTCAAAATGGCAGTCTTTAAACAGGTACTTATTTTTAGCCAGCTATGCACAAAACATGCTTCTGCTGACACACCTGTGCAGTTTAGGGGAGGCAGACACAATTCATCTTTCAACCTGTATTCACAGTAAGGTATTTATATAAGGAAGCCATCACAGGGACAGCCATACCTGGGTACTGTGTAAGTACAAAAAGCACACTTACTCCACTCTCTAATACTCGTTCATCCTTTAAAAAAAGTGTTATTTTAAATTATATTTTAGACTAGTGCAAACTGAAACGTGAATTAACTTTTCTTACATACTCTTGCTAAACTACACCTCTCTGGCCAATTACAGTCTCCCCTTTTTTGCAAACTAAGGCTGAAGTAATCTTTGACCCTTCGGGTTGGATGGTTTTGGGGGAAGGGAATTGGTTGTTTCTATTTTATACTCAAGATGTTTTGGTGTTTTTTTTTTCTTTTTAAGACAGGTTTACTACCTCGTTCTGTAAAGTGGGAAGGGTAAAGTAGGAGAGTTTGCAGAAAAAAAAGGAATTAACTTTAATCCTCCCTACAATTAGTAAGTCAATTTGGCCTACAGCTTGTTTCTCTTCAGATAAATTTGCCTAACAGCAAGTGACAGACAAGAAGTCCAGACTTCAGGACTGATATCTGAGCAAATTTGAAAGTACATTCCAAGGCTGCTAACTGGAAAAATGAGAACACCAGCTTTCTCCACATTTTTCTGCCCATCTTTCACCTAAATGAGCACAAGATGGACTTCCTAAGCTTCTGTAAGACAGTAATGCATACTGACTGCTTCCCCAAAGTACTACCTAGCTCACTGGCACACAAGTATGTTACTACTCATTCAGCAGTTTTGCACAGCACAGTAGTGGCTAAGAATTTATCCTATCAGTGCAAAGTCAGCCAAAAAATGAAGTACAACAGCTCACTAAGAGTGAAAATTAAGTACTTACCTTCGTTGACTGCGCAGTTTTCTCAGGTTCTGTTTGGATTGTTGGTGTGGACTGAAAGGTAAGAAATTTATATTCAGACAGAGATTAATATTTTTGTGTATTTCTAAGGTGTTTTAAGGTGAACTAATTTAAAGAGAAATACTAGACTGGTTTGCAGTTGTGCTATGCAACCAGTATGCCACAATTTAACGAAGATCTGGCTCTGACTTTCACTCCAGTGATCTAAGAACTCTCAGTGTATACAAGCACATACAAACACTCCTCATAGCCAAGAGTGAGAGGTTACAAAGCCATTAAACAAACAAAATAAATGGATTAATTTACATATGACACCTTTCTGCATCCATGCCACAGAATTGATTCCTATGACCCACCTCAACTACAGTAAGCTCTAAATTAATACTAACTGAAACAAATAAGAACAAACACTGAAAAGCCGAAGGATAGCTCTATATGATGAGAAGAAAGTAAAACTGAAGTGTAATGTCTTTGTCACTGACGTGGACAGCAGGACCTAGTGCAATCTACACGAGTTTGCAGACAACACCGAGATGAGTGGTGCAGTCAACATGCTGGAGGGCCATACAGGGGGACCTGGGGAGTCCTGAGAAATGTCCACAAGTGATTCAACAGCGTTGCACTTGGGTTGGGGAAATCCCAGGTATGTGTACAAACTCAGATAAGAGCTCAAGGAGAGCAGCCCTGTAGAGAAGGACTTCAGGGTTTTTTGGTACGCAAAAAGTTGGACATGAGAAAGTAGTGCGCATTTGCAGCCCACGAGACCAACTGCATCCTGGGCTGCATCAGTAGAGGGGTGGCATCAGGGAGAGGGAGGGGACTGTCCCTCTCTGTGCTGCCCTCATGAGGTACCATCTGAAGCACTGCATCCAAGACAGACGCCCCCAGCACAATAAATACATGGAACTGTTAGAGCAGGTCCAGAGGAGAGCCACAAAGATGGTCAGAGGCTGGAGCATTTCTCATGCAGAGACAAGCTGGAGGAGCTGGGCTTGCACAGCCTGGAGAAGAGTCCAGGGAGACCTCATTGTGGCCTTTTAGTACCTTTATGGAGCCTACAGATAAGCTGCAGAGCAACTTCTTATAAGGGCATGTCAGTGACAAGGAGGAACGGTTTTAAACTAATAGAAGAGAGATTTAGGTTAGATGTTAGGAAGAAATTCTTCACTCAGAGGGCAGTGAAGCCCTGGCACAGCTGCCCAGAGAAGCTGTGGTGCCCCATCCCTGCAGGTGCTCAAGGCCAGGTTGGATGGGGCCCTGGGCAGCCTGAGCTGGAGGGGGCAGCCCTGCGCATGGCAGGGGATGGGAATGGATGGGCTTTGAAGTCCCTTCCAACCCAAGCCACTCTATGATTCTAAGTACCAGGTGATTCATCACAGCTTTCTCACTGCTTTGTTTTTGCTGTTGCTACTTTAACTGTGCTATGATTAACAAATGAAGAGTCAGTGCTGTTCCTGGAAAGCTATCAGAGGACACCAAAGAGAAGGACATTGTCATAAGCATGAACCTCAGAAGCACTCACTGCAGAATCAGTAGGAGAGATGGTTTGTTCAGGGAAGGATGATTTAATCTGTCACTGCTAGAAATAGCACTAGGCGCAAAAAATCTAAAAGTACTCATGGAGACCTACATGGCCATATGATTCATGGCATAATTCATGGCAACAGAGCCCCAATTCCTGCACTGTCACTCAGAGAGGAAATTTGCAGTTGTGGGGCACAGCTCCAGAGAGTGGTGGGAGCAGAACAGCTCATAGCAGCTGTGCCCTGGCAGCAGACTGTGCCCTTTACCGCTACTCATGACTGTGTTTTCTCCACAGCTGACCAGGCACACTTGGAGTATGGGTCATTGCATCGTATCCACATGCAGTAAGACAGCTTTTGAACTCAGGAAATACAGCCTCAGACGGAAACCTTCCTTGTTCCTTCTATCCTACTATGAGCACATTTAAAGTTGCTAAGAGACAAACAATTCATTGCTTTTTTCCATCAGCCTATTAAAAGCCAGTGAGTAACCAAATAACATTCTACTAGCCTGTAATTGAGATTTGTTTGTTGCCTTGTAATCTTTCCACATTTCAGCTGCCAACCATTATATACCATTCAGACACATTTAGCATATATTTGATAGCTGACTAGATAAGAAAACAGCCTAAACTTGTTTATCATTTGTATGGCGGTATTTACACCCATACACTGGACCATACAGACTCAGTTGTGAAAATCTGAAGATGTGCAGAAGTGTAGATGCTTGGGCACAAGCTGGGCAGGGATTTGGAAGCTACAGAACAGAGCATATCACCATATGACATTCAATACCATACAAGATAAACAAAACACAGAGAGCAGGATCAACAAATTTCTGCAGTACAAAGTAGTGAAAAGATAAGAATTAGAAACAATAGTAATAACCACCTAATCTCATAGATTTCCCCCCTTTGGTTTTTATCTTGATGTCTATCCTGATTAAAACTCAATACTTATCAGGTTTGACCACACTCTATGTGCTCCCACTTGCGCATTATTGTTATTTGACCATGGTATGGCTAACTCGAAGACAGAGGTGTCCAGTTGTGTAAAATTCTATACCGAAAAGGCAATCATAAATTTTCATTTTTTTGTTCAAAGAGGTTGGATACATTTATGTAACATCTAAAGCAGAAAATCAAACTGACATGAGATGACCCTTGGCAGCACGTTGTCTTTTTGTAAGGAAAGCTACAGAACTGAGAGCAGAGGCACAAAAAGCATAGTTTGACTTTTCCTGCTGTGGGACTGTTGCCTGCTGGATGCTTGAGACCTGAAGCAGAGCACAAATTTCTGTTTTTCTTACATGCTTTTCAGAATATCTAACACACCTTTTTTGCAGAATAATAATAATAATAAAATAGTGCTTGCAATTCTGTCAATATTTGAGGAGAGTTGTATAGAACATGAATTCTCAGCTTTACAACCCAGCCATTTGCAACTACATGCCATTAGTTTTGTATGTTGTAAGTAGCATTTTACTTTATCTATTTTTATGGTAGGGTATACACTATTTGTTATAATTGCTTACATTTTAAACTGTACACCTCAAAGTTTAAATTTATCTATTTCAATACTTCAGAATATGCATGAGCTCACATAAGCAATACTTTGATTCAAGACTCATACACACCTGAAGACACTAAGGCTTCATTAAACATGTGATCATGAATTAAAAAAAAAAAAAATGCTCACACAAAGAGATACTTATTTAGATACAGTTTCAGCAGTAGCAAATTTCAAATCCAAACATAAATAATTATTACCAGGCAGGCAGAGGCGTGTTTTCTCTATTTCAGTATGAGACTACACAGTCAAAGGCAAATATTCAGTCAATTGTGAGCAGTCACAATTACTTCTGTGCTATGAACTGAAGCGACAGCACCAGTTCACAGCACAGACCAAGATCCTTTACGGAAAAGATGTTCTACTTCCCCTTCTACTGCCTGTTTCCACCTGCACTGTGCCAGTTCTCAAGGGATCAGGTACTAAACTGACTCAGGAGACTGAAAAATGGGTTAAAAAGAAAAAAAGGCCTCAAACTGCAGTAATTCACAGCTTTCTCAGAGCAGCAGAAAACTGAGGCCTAATTCAAGACAAAGGATTCACGTGCAGAGCTGGAAGCTCAAGAGATGTTCAGAGGATCTTTAAGGATAGTGGTACAATACTGGGATTCCAAGAAAGACTTGTATGCAAGTTTTACCACCATACAGTCTGTTGCTGGCCTAGGTTAGTATTTTGTAATTTTGTTGGATTCACTGATACAATTATGGAAAATGGCAGGAGAATATCATTAAACATTTCCTGAAATATTCATAAATTGCATTAGGTAGCACAGGCTTAAGTTAGGCTGGATGTCTTTGACAAGAAAAGAATGGCCACCTTCTATGACACCGATGACTTGTCTTCCAACTAGTAAAACACAAGGACTGATTATACAGCTTCTATACTGAAAAAGCTGTAGTCACAAGACAAGACAAAAAACAAGCATGAAGAACAAAAGCAAGGACGCTCTTATCGGACAGTCAACAATAGGTGATTTACAAGAAAATGCATTTTGTGAAATTATCACAAGGTGAATAAAACTGCGATAACACTGGGGGGAGCTATATACATGTCGTGAACCATGACTGCACTAAAATTTGGCACTGTTCATAAAATCCCTTCAGTCCTTTGTACAGCATTGTTTAGATTTTTTTTTAATGAAGAAACTAAGCTGTAGAGAAGAAATATGCAAAGCAAAGTTAGTCAGTACTAAAGTACGAAAAAAGAAATTCCACTGCTTCGCATACTTGTGCTTAGTTACAACACTGAATGTCTCAGAAATCTGTACCTTTGCTTCAGATGGCTTCATAATGGGTGTTTTTGATGCATCGGCAGAGGGAGACTGCTTCTGAAAGAAAAAAAACAAATAAATTCTACATACTTCCTTACAGCAAGTATAGGCAACGAGAATCCATTAGATAAGCAGCCAAGCGTAAAAAATACAGTATTCAGTACAATACTGAAAATTAGATTTATCATTTTACATCTTCCATCTTGCTTGTATGTCTCCTATATGTTTATGTAGGATTTTGACAACAGATCATGTAACAACATGCACTAAAGGCAAATTTCATATCAAGTATCAAAACAAACTCAGATTCTGCTCTTGTACTGAACTTAAACCTACTATGCAGAGTTCTTACACATTTCAAATTTCTTTATAAAGTGATTATGCTTTTGGATTTAATAGTTAGTCACACAAAATATTCAGTACTAAATTGGATGCTCAAACCTTTTGAGATGAGAAGGGGTGGGTATTTTCCATGTAACGCACACCAAAAAGTGTTCATATATATCATGCAACCCACTCAAAAGAGCTATGAAAAACAAAGTCCACTCTCCTAGTTTCAGTGATGTTATCCCAAGAACAGCAGATGTTTTACTTCTCCAGTAACTGTATCGAATTCTATAGCCCAGAAATTAATACTTGAATTCTCTCATCAATACTTCATACCAATGCAATACTACCTCCATACCCTGTTTACTGTTTCTCTGCTTGAAGCTGCATTTGCAAACTCAATTGCAGCAATGAGTTCACAGCTTGCATTTAAATAAACAGCACAAATTAAAAAGAAAAAATTCTAGATTTCATTCTCTTCAGATGCTTACCATGCCTCCTACCACACTAAAACATGTATAGTTTGAAGGAACTCAGATGCGGCATAACTACTGCATTCTTGGAGTGACCTCTTACTTCCGCACAGAAATTTGTAATATTTCTTTTCTACAGGATAACTATTTCTCAAGAATAAGAAAAAAGTTGTACAAAATTTAAAAGGTATGCTATGATGACTATAGCGCGCTCTTCCTTGTAACACATCTGATACCCTTCTTACCTTGGTAAGAGGCTTAACAACTCTAAGTATACACTAGAGAGAATCTGCAATTGCCACACTACAGAATCGTAAGCAAATAATTTCCACTTCCACTTATGTATATACATAAAGACTGATTATATAATAGGTGAGAGCTTTTGTATGGGTGGAGATGTACATAAGAATTTTGTAAAGCCTCCTACATCAGGACAAGGAACAAATGTTTCTAATTATTTTTTTTATATATTATCAACACCAAGAAATCTGCAGGCAACATCATATTTTTCTTATTTTGCTCCGTAACATATTTTCCTTTTCTTACTTCTCCATGAAATTAATCTGAATTCCTTCTACATGACTAATAAGTACATATCTGTTCTACACCTTCGTATTAGTCATCCTAGTCCCTATTCATTTCACAAAGATATGTCTCTGTTTTCTGCGCTGTATGATTTATTTATGATGTACGGGAACCTTATCCCTTCCTCCCCTGCAAAAACTCCCACACCAAGCCTTTTTCCTGCAACACATGAAAAAACTTTATCAAAGTCCAGTACAGCAGCACCACCTCGGCCTGCAGATATCTACCACCACTGCAGCAGCTGACAGTCTAAGGGATAGAAAGCAGTTAATAAATAGCTGCTCATCAGCCACTACTGAGAAGCAAAGTGGTACTCCTGTGCTCCCAGGCCACCTCTGCATACAAGGGCAGCACCACACTGCCACTGTCTTCTGGCTCTCTCAGAACACAGCGTGCCTTGTTCCATCCACACAGCACCTTTTGCCCCAGTTCCCAATACTGAAGGCCTCTAATTTTCACATCTCTTCTTCCAAGGCCTTCTGTGCTCATAGTCTGTAATCACACTGAGCCTCACACGGTGATGATACAGAAGGCTTCCATGGTCTAAATATTTGTTTCATAATTACCATGCAGCCTATAAAAACAGTCCGACTCCTGCAAGCCCATTTTGCGTGACAACTTCTTACAGTGGGTTGTGCTGGTTTTCCTACTCCAAGGGACATGTGCCTTACCCAGTATTAGGGAAGCTATGAAAATGCTGTATTTGCTGCAGCCCATCAATCGGACTGCAGAATGGGCGAAGTTTTATCCTGCAAGCCACATAAAAATGCATGTCAGGCTCAGAGGTAAACATTAAAATGCTGCCTAGCAACAGGGATAACAACTGCCTGACGCACAGCTGCCAGCGAGGCTTCAGCACAGGAAAGCAAACCCTGCTCACGAAAAAGGATGGCAAACCCCTGCCACAGCCTGGGCCAAAGAAACCTGCCCGGAAAAACAGAAGAGCTTAAACTGCCCAACAGGAAAGGAAGAACAAGGAGAGCTCAGCTTCTGAAGGCAAAAGACAGAAAATCAGGCACGGGGTGGCAGAAAACACAGTATTTCTTGCATTGTTTCAGTTGCAAAGGGCAGAGCTTACAGCAAATGGAAAGTGAGCATCATCAGCACTGACGCTTTTCCTGTGGCTGCACACACAGCTCTGGCCCCTAGACACACAGTGGTGCTGGCAGTGCCATGCAGCCCCTTGGGGCTCCTGGAAAGGGTCTCTACCTGTAGGAGGCTGCTGCACAGCCCTTAGGAAAGCACTCAGAGTCCAGGCTGATGGCTGAACATGGGAACGGACAGACAGAGCTCAGACACTGGTGACTGTGCGTTAAAGAGAACTGTGTTCCAGGATGGTCTGCTGAGACAGGGAAAAAAAAAGCCTATCAAAAGGCTTGTTATCTAGTCTCACTGTGTGTATTCTAGAGACATGGAAATAAAACGGAAGTAGAAACAGGAGAGAAGATCAAAGAAAGTAAAGGCAGGAAGCATCAAAAGAGAACAGTTTTAACTACTTAAGGAAGTGAGGGTAAATGCCTTTTGGAAAAACAAAACAGCAAAAGAACCCCATGCCAGCTCTCAAGTTACTAAAAGCTGCAAATCACTGAAACTACACTGCACACAATGCAGCAAAGGCCATCATCAGCCTTAACTATTACTTTTGGAAATTAAACAGAAAAGCATTGGTCAGACGAAAGTCCTTGCTTAGCCCTGAAAAACAACTGTAAGGTGCAAGGTAATGGCCAGCTCACTGAAAAAGAGATGCTGAAAATATTTACAGAATAATACACAAACCAATAGATGATAACGAGAATAAATAAGAATCAACAGAAAGCATACAAAGTCAATATAACACTGAATACAACCAAATGTGGAATAAAGCCTGATGAATGGGAAAGGATCTCTGTGAGACACACTGATGTCACCACAATTTTTCACAGTACTTCGAATGATACTTTCCGGAGCAAACAGGGAGGTTACTCTGCTACACTTACAAACCTGCATTCCTCCAGCACAAAGGAATAGCTTCACAGCAGTCTCCAAAAGCACCCACAAGGCTGCACTCAGGTAGAAGTTTAGATGCAACACCAGGAGAAAACAAAAGCAAGACAACAACAGAAGATATGCAGGCAGCACTGTTAGACAGCACTAATAAGAGAAACAGAATTTTGCAGTACCACAAGCTGAGATACTACCGCCAAAAACAAACAGAATGGGAACCATGATAAATTCTGAAACTGATAATAGAAAATATGGGGATAAATTTCCATCTTTTCAGCTTAAGCCATTCTAGGACAAGTGCTAGGACACTTCTGGCCATCACACTGCAGCAGAAACAGAAAAGAAACAGATCTGAAGACAAAACTGTGAGGGGGAAATGAAAAACCAAGCATAAGGATTGTGCACATTACAGTAAAAAGGAAAATGGCAGCTTCTGTCCACAAGTTAAAGAGACAGAAAAAAATGGACAAAGAAAAACAATTTGGCTTAATATTGTAACAAAGAATCTCTCAGATCAAAGATTTTTCTTTGCAGGAGAACAGGCTCTGCACAGCAGCACTGCTGAGATGAGCCAGGCACTTCCAGCACTGGAGCTTTTGGGCCAGCTCAAGCAAACATCAGCTTAGTGATACAGCTCCACTCAACCTAGGAAAGAAGGCTAAAGAGCTACCCGAGTACCCTTTAGGGCTTGCACACCTTTCGTAGAGAGTTAGCAATACCTCCCAGGCTAAACAATTAACAAAAAAGTTATTATTTTATACAATACTTATTATAGTTAAGTATTATTATCTTATAGGTCCTACAATGCAGAGAAAAACACCTGCTGCAACAAAACAAAAATACATAAACGTATCATTTGAATGTGTAATTGTAAGATGGGCTTGGTTATTAATTACAGCTGTGTAATACAAGGCAATAATTTGGTTTGTCTGATCAAATATAGTTGCTTCTTTAAGTGAATGGTTCTAACAGTGTGTGTGCAAGAAGCAACAAATCCTGCCTGCAGAACTATTGAAAAATAATAATTGATTATTTCACTGCAGTGTAAAATGCCATTTGATTTGCTTCACGTTAGATCTCTCACCTGAATCAGAAGAATATTGCAATGGCTGTAAAATGCCTGCCTGGCTGACATGTAGCAGAAGTCTTTTAGAAGGCAGAAAGCGGGTCAAGAATAGTATTTACAGGCCATTAGTGCATTTAACAACACATTTCATAACAATGCAAGCAAAGCTATATAGATTTAAAACTGGAAAAAAATACAGCACTGAAACTGTAAAAATGTAATTTATATAATAGCTGAATTAAAAATTACAAATTTGAATGCTCCTATGGCATTTCTATCCTAAATAATTCTGGAAGTATCCTATTATTCTTTAACTACACCTCTTACACAAAAATAGTTACACTATTAGGTTGTTAAGAAAAACTTCTAACTGAATAAAAAAGAGAAAATAAGAATTCAGGCTCTTGTTAATACAGTGGAGACTTTTAATATTAGAAACATAATAACAACATCGCAGAATATAGATTTCCACTTAGTACCTGTCTATCAGTCAGGCTCTGATATGTTTATACAAAACACCCCAACTGTACAAGCCACCCTGTTGACTTGATGTGATTAGTTTCTTTTTAGAAGTGGTCGGCATGATTTCCTTTCTAAACAACCAACACTGGACTGACTTTGTTATGTATAACTAAGAGCATAACTTTTTCATTATTGAAATTTACAACACACCATGTTAGTGACAAAGGCCTACTGTCCATGACATTTAATGGGCAGTAGTTGTTTTTTTTTTTGTTTTTTTTTTTTTCTGTAGCCAAATCTTAATTTAGCATGAAATTATTTACTAACATCGTTATTATGACACGACTAAACTCATTAAAGCCCTGACTCAGCAAAGCTTCCCAACTTTGCTGTTGATGCGACAAAGCAAAACAAACAAAACAGGATTCAAGTATGCAAGCACTGAGATTCACTTAAGCAGGCAGTGTGAAGAAATCAACCTGAAAATACATTGTGTTAAATACTCAAAAACCAATAATCATTGCTAGGAATGCCTCCTTGCTTTCTGTGCTTTTAACATCCTTAAATTCAGCTCGTGTGAATATAATCTAAAGGTCTATGAAAGCTATTATCAATTAATATTTCCACTTCTATGACTCAACAAAGATAAAAAGAAAATTCATTTTAGAGATATGCCAACTCCCACTAAAAAAATTAACAACAAATAAAGCCCACACAGCTAAAAGACACCAAGAAAGATTTGTTCTTTCTGAATGTCTACTCACAGTTCAGAGCAAACATGGAGTACAAGCAAAAAATGTTCATCAGCAGAAGGAGGAACAAAACTCAGCAGATATGCTTGCTAGGCATCAATCTGAAATGTCACTGAGACTGGCTACAGCCTCACTGTCTGGAGAAGGCCCTGTGTGCAAGGAGATGAGTGGATGGAGAGCAACGCACCAAAACCTAACCATCAGAAAAGACTCATAAGGACATTCCCAAGTACGGTATTAGGAGCACTCCAGAAGTGGAGTTTCCATCTGATGAACTTCAAGTTACATGTAACTGCCCTCCTAAGCAATACTAGGTCTGATAACAAATACTGGGTTTATTCAAGCCTTGTTATTACTGAAGAAAAAGTTTAATCTTAAAATTTAATTCTGAAATTTTTTCATTGCACAGACAAATTTTTGCTACAAATATCAATCTATAACCAGAAGCAAGATCAACCATCACCTAGAGATGCTACAGTAGCACAAATAAAATAAATTAATCCATCAAAAAACGTCTGAACCAAGAATGGAAGAGCTGAATAGTTCACAAAGCTGTTTTACAGCTTCAAGTGCTGCAAAATAAACTGAAGACCACTCAGGACATTGAGCAGTCAAGTTTCATAACGCAGACTCACACCTCTTGTTTTTTTTTTGTTTTGATTACTTAGAACAACATTTATGCCATTTTAGCACAGGAAATAAACGTGGTGATACTTAATCCCTGTATTTTAATGTACTGGCTAAAGCTTATGGACAATAGTACTCAAATTTAAAGCAAGAGGTTTCATTTAAACGGTAGAAACCAAGTTTGATCACTTGAAATTAACTATTGTCTAGCACAACCTGCGAATAAAATCAGTAATAAATTTATCAAAGTGAAGAACAAGGCTTTGCACCACCTACAAATTGATCAGACAAACCACTTTTAGCTTAGAGGTATGTTTTAAAATGGATCTATGTCAAATCCAAAGCTTCATACTGATTTTTTTTTTTAGTATTATTTTAATGTTACAATTAAGATTCCTGAACAGCTTATACCTCAACAAAAAAAGAAACAAAAAACAAACAAACAGAAACAAACAAAAAACCCAACACACAACCCAGAGTGGTGAACTTCACACAACTTTAGGACATTTTTGTACCACCCGACTCTTCCAAAAACCTCCAACATCTCGGTTTCTGGCTACTCACATGCAGGAAGTTAGGGGCATAGAAAAATTTAGAACCATCCCACAGGTGATGGTAAGATGTAATACCCCTTTACTTATTAGCTGGGCAGTAAGAAACAGGATGAGGTTTAATAAAAGCAAGTGCAGTCTTGCACCTAGGAAGGAATAATTGCATGCACCAGTACAGGCTGGGGGATGACCTGCTGGAGAGGAGCTCTTCAGAGAGGGACCTGGGCGTCCTGGTGGATGACAGGTTGGCCATGAGCCAGCAGTGTGCCCTCATGGCCAAAAGGGCCAATGGCATTCTGGGGTGTATAAAAAAGAGGGTTGCCAGCAGGTCAAGGGAGGTGATCCTCCCCCTCTACTCTGCCCTGGTAAGGCCTCATCTGGAGTACTGTGTCCAGTTCTGGGCTCCCCAGTATAAAAAAGACAGGGATCTCTTGGAAAGAGTCCAGTGGAGGGCCCGTTTAGCCTTGAGAAAAGAAGGCTGAGACGGGATTTGATCCAGGTTTATAAATACCTGAGGTGTGGGGACCATAGTGGTGAGGCCGGACTCTTTTCAGTAGTGCGTGGAGAGACAGGACAAGGGGAAATGGGATGAAGCTAGGGCATAGGAAGTTCCGCACAAATGTGCACAAGAACTTCTTTATGGTGAGGGTGATGGAGCACTGGAACAGGCTGTCCAGGGGGGTTGTGGAGTCTCCTTCTCTGGAGATATTCAAGACCCGCCTGGACACCTACCTGTGCGACCTGCTGTAGGGAACCTGCTTTGGCAGGGGGGTTGGACTCGATGATCTCTGGAGGTCCCTCCCAACCCCTACAATTCTGTGATTCTGTGATTCTGTGATATTTTCACAGGGGCTTTCTGGATATTTGTTTTGGAAGTAGAATAAAACAGTCCATTAGTCAGTCACAGAAGATGCACAATATCTAAATGTACAATTTGATCTGCGGACAGATGAAATCTGACCTGGAAAGAAAGCCAGTGCATACCTACCATAGGAAAGGAAAGTTCACCTGCTGCCTTCAGGCTCTGTGCACATGCAAATAGACCACGTCTTAAATATTGCAGGCTACAAATGTTTTATAAATGGAGTTAAAAGAACAAACTACATAGTCCGGATTATAGATCTCCACTGTAAAATTCAGGCTTTATTACAATGGAGAAGTTTAACAGTAAAAAGCATTCTACTTTCACACTTAACTTTTTCCCATTAGAAAGTTCCCATGGCTATGCATGCCAAAATTACTCAGAGCAGACACATTTTTGAGCATCGGGTAAAACTATTTATTGGGCATAGAGAAGTGTCATGAAAAAGTTTGACATCATTATGTTTAAACTCTCCATTCTTATTTCTTCTTAAAATGAGTTCTTTAGTCATCTGCTTTTGGAAAACTCCTGTTTCACTTACAGCATGTTCTCCAAGTTGGCACACACTGGAGTTTTATTTCCATTCAGTCATATTCAAGTATTAGAAGCAGCGTAACAACACTGTCACCACTCCACTCAGGTTCCCACCCAGCACAACAGATTACTACATTACAGTAGCGAATGTACTTGTAACAGTAACAGGTCTCTTTTTTTCATAGGTAGTTAAAATACTCTCTTCCCACCTCTATATTTTTCTATACAGAGGTGTTCAGTGGAGAGCTAGTAGCTGTAATTATTATAGCTATTGCCATTTCTGCATATGGTTTCAAACAACAGAATGTTCTGAAGCTATCTGCAGTAGCATACTGCAAGCTGGTAAGAAAACACCAGAAAAACGGGGTGCCAACCACATGCATGCAGCTGCTGAGCTCAGCTAGGTTTGTTGTCACTCGGTCTGCAGTACAACCAAGGGATGGCACACAAAGTCCTGCCTCAGTAAGGCAGGCATAGAAATTGCAAATTACAAATCAAGCCAGCAGTCTTTAAAGTAAGGGGGTTTAAAAAGTTAAACCATATAATGTAAAAGAAGATCTCATCTTAAAACCAAAGCTCTCCAAGGTTTTGAGCTTGATTATTTTCTTACAATAATCAAACCAAGCAATACACATAATGGCCAGTCAGTGGTCACAAGAACTAGTGAGGGATACTGTGCATTAGAGACTGGGCTCAGAATAAAAGTATTATTAACAAAGCTCTACGAACTGATACATGCATTGTTGTATCTGACAAAAGTGTTTGATACCAAAATGATGGGAAAATAATATAGGAGAAACAAAAATCAACACACGGAATGTTAGTAAATTTTTGCCTTTAAAATATCAACTCACAATTACACTCCATAACTAGGAAAGAAGGAAGGAAGGAAGGAAGGAACAAAGGAAGGGAGTTCAACATTAATTCACAATTCCAACTTAAAAAAGCCAGATTAATACATTTCCTATTTCAGGATAGGTTCTTAACTTAGAAAGCCAAACTTTCTTCAGAAGGGCCCCATGCACTGGAGTGAATAAGCACATTAACATTCAATTGAAAAATATAAGATACCCTTCTCTGTGTGGCCGTCAGGCCTCACAGAGGTTCTATTCTAAGGATTACAACCTTCAGCACTTCTACATAGCAAGACATAAAGGAAAGCAGATAGATTACTTCTTGAAGCGTCATTATGGCTTCTGAGCTCCTGAGGAGTGAGTTCACAAGGCCACAAACCTCCCTGCCTTCCTTTTGGGTTCTTCATTTTGCAAAAGAGAATCTCAATGTAGTCCCAAGTGTTTGTGAGTCCACATTCTAGCTCAGGAAAACAAGAGCACAAATGAAGATAATGACACACTGAGAGCTAAGTCACTCACAAAGGAAGTTCCTTTGCTTTCTGGAGATAGAGGTTTCTCTGTGACTCTTCCCCACACCCATTTCCCATCCTCCATGATCCACCACCTTTAACGCAACACAGCGTTGCCTATATTTGAAACTGGGAGTGTCCACCTAAGGATTAAAATTATAGCAGCAGCGCTGCGAGACAACACTGGCTGATCCGTGACAACACTGGGACTCATCCATGGAACAAGCCATTCTGGAAGTCCAAGATCAGGAACAGATTTTTCTGCTAGTTCTGCATGCCTGGCGTACTTAACCACTCCCTTAAAAACAAAAATAAAGCACCTTATTAGATTACTACTTAATTTAAAAAAAGAAAAACAATCAGCGGGTTTTATGTTGAAGCAGCTACTTTTAAAAAGTTTCTCTCACCCATTCACCGCTAGCTGGCCATTACAAATATTATCTAGTACGACTATTATAATCAAAATGATCAAGCTCATCGCCTTGGAGATGAATCAGTCAACACATGTCTCTGCAACATTCAAGAACTGTGTGTTATTTAACATACTGTCCTCATGTTCTCCAAAGATTAAAGCGAGGAGGGACGACCCTACTTCTCCTAAGAGGTTATATACAGAGAATACCAATGGTTATGGATCAGCGGTTTCACTTTACAGTAGCTAAAAACTGGCATATAATAAGTAAAGCCTACCTAATTTCTACTACTACAGAAACAGCAATAATACACAATTTAGTGAAAAGCACTTTTTCCCCCACATGGTTGTATGTACCTGAAAGTTTAGCATCATTTAGGTATCAAGTACAACAAACGCTTATTGTCAAAATAGTACTGACACCTAAACAGACCTAAGCCAAAAAGTAGTCCTTGCAGGTCACTCCACCCTGACTACGCAATGCTTTGTATGTGCCATGGGTATATTAAGCTCTGCAATTATACGAGTTTTTGATGCAAGGTCAGCATAGGCTGAAAAAATGGGGGGGCACAGGAAAGGAAGGGAGGGAGAAGAAAAAAAAACCCTGTCAGTACAGTAATACAGAACACAAACACTACTTAAAAAGTCAGCTCTTCCTCATGCCTCTCACATTCAAGATTCTGCTATGTCATGTAAACAATTTATTGTGTAACACACGTAACATGCATTTTTACCGAACTGGAAACTGAAAAGATCATTGGCAACAGGTTAAAACTATTTTAAAGGCAGTTCACTACACACAGCTCTTAAGGGCTTCAGATGAGAAGCCTCAAAAGCCAGCAGCTAGTTTTAGTTCAGCCCACAGAAATCCCAGAAAAGAAAGGAAAAAAAAAGAAGTACAACAAAAATGTGTCTGAGTGCAAAGCAGAGGTAATAAGAAAGAAAACCCAGCAAGAACAGCTAGCTTACATGTTAACAGGCAGGCCTTCAGCTCCCAGCAATAACACCCTAGAGAGGCTGTTACTCTCTCCAGCGCCCTGCAGGTTGTGGTTTCAGTTTCCACAGCACCAGCCCCCGTGCTGTCCCGCAACTGCTGGCACCACCCACCCCTGCCAGCACCCGTTTCCATCTGCAAGCAGGGAGGGGAGCCCAGGCACGCCACGACGAGCCTACACCACGTCACTGCAGAACCAGAGCACTCCACACTGCAATGCTACGGGACGTGCCCCTGCCTACCTTCGGCTGCAGGTGAAAGCCCCAGAGGCGGTGGTGGAACCCATATTCCCCCATCAGGCCGCGCAAACAGCCACATGCCACCTACCTGCAGGGCTTGCCTCCACAGCAGGCTTACACTCAGCTTCCCAAAAGGAGCTTAAAACTGCTGAGCTTGCTGCACTGGTGCTGAGGGAAGGAACCCCTTCACTTCCCCTAAGCAGAATTAATGTTCGTGTATTCTCTTCTCCAGGCTGAACAAGCTCAGCTCCCTTAGCCTTTCTTCACAGGAGATGCTCCAGCCCTCTGAGTATCTTCGTGGTCTCCCCTGGACCCGTTCCACAGTTCCAATATTTTATGTATCAGGAGAAATGAAATGGCTGGGCCAGTTAAGCCACAGGAATTTGTCTGATTAAGACTATTTTAATCACAGTAAATCCAAATAACTTATATTAATTTAGAAGTTAAAAGGTTTAATTTATAAGTTAAAAGCGTAAGGTATTTCTGAAATAGCAAACATGACTCATGCTTTATTTCTCTTTTTTTTTTCTTTTTTTTTTTTTTTGTACAGAATCAAATTCTGAACCATGTGTAATCTGGGAGTATTTCTGTTTGTTTACTTGCTTGTGTGTTTTTAAAGAAAAAGCTCCAACAAGACTAACAAATACTTCAATCATTTTTCATAATAATCTCTCTGCCCTTTACCTCAAGGGAGCAATGTACAAAAAGTCATCCCAAGAAGGAAAGTAGAAAGAGAGTACCCAAGGATATGACACAGAGTGGTAAACAAAATACTCTTCTGAGTGAAGTACCAGATCCTTTTTCTTAAATGATCACAGTATGTTGATTTATATCCTCACAGAACATTACAATTTATACCTTTTGCATACTCTTGAAAGCAGTTTGCTTCTACAGCCCTACTTTTCAAATAGTTTCCTGTGACCAGAGCCTCTTCCTATAGCATTACATGAAGTCAGGCCTTCCACACAGTTTCCATATTCCTACAATTCACATTTTTAGCACTGTGGTCCATTCTTAGCACGTCTCTGCTACCGAGAAAACCAGCACTGTCCTCCACACTGACACAGTTCTTATCCTTCTAAAATACACGGTAATCCAATGGCAGTAATTCAAAGAGCAGCTCGCAGGAACACCCCACAACCTCGTTACAGAGCACCTAAGGAGGATCTGTGCACCCACGTGCTCTAAGGAGAACATGAAACAAAAGTTTTCATTTAAATGTTTCTGGAAGCAAGCCCCAAATGGCAAACAAAACCACTGCTCACTTTACCGGCAACACGGGAATAGATGTACGCATTTCTGTGGACGCACCAAATCAGTACTGCAACTTCCTCTATTTAGAAAAGGCTTCCTTCACAATAATGCGCTTGTTTAAAATTCACAAAAATAAGAATTCAGTGACAAGTACAATATATAGCACAATAAATAAATAAATAAATAAAAATCCAGAAAATATACTCAGAGCAGGAATCAATTTTCATTATAATCTTCCTATTCAGACTTGAGAGAATTTCCAGTCTAATGCTGAAATAGTAGGGCTTTGCCCAATGATGTTTAGCAATTATTCTCCCTTTTTCTTATTTTCCCGTCTTGCACATGGCAAAAGATTGAATCCCTTTTACAACAGTGTTGATTTGGGTGATAGTCAGAAATATGTTGAATTTCTTCTATCTTTATGATCAAGAAGCTTCCTCTGAAAACATTCAGTATCAGTCAAGTCTGAAATAAAAGTAATTCCTGCTGAATTTCCAGTGGTGTTGAATTCACCCAGCACTGCTTCAGTGAACTGTCCATGAAAGTAACACGCACAGTAATGCTCACTTCATTAAACTACAGAACCTAGCAACGAAATAAAAAACAATAATAATAATTCAATGAGTTCATTAAGATTAACGCCAAAAATCTTTTACATAAAAAAAAATTAAAACCCATTTGATATCACCACATAACAACACAAAGATCCAAGAAAACTAGCCGGATTCAGCTGTAATCAAATATTAATGTCTTCTATTAATCTCTATTAATCAGTATGATTGAACATTTCACAATGAATTGGTATTCCTTTTGGCTAAGGAAATGGTAAGAAAAACTACCACCACCACCACCACAAAAAAAACCAGCAATGTATAAGACCATAAAAGAAAATACACCAGTGCTGGCACATCACCTCCAGATCAGGAAGGAGGTTAGTTCAGTTTTAACACTTCTTTTATACCTGTTAATAATGTTGGCACGACCTGCTGGTTTACACATCTTAGCAGCTAAGAAATACAGGAAAAAGGCTGCTCAACAGCAAACAACAACTGATAGTAATTCTTCCTGAGTTTCTTCTTTCCTCCATTTACCTGATATGGTTCTGTAAAAGGCATATGCTTGCTGAAGATACACTGGTACAATGAAGCAGCCAAATAAAACTTTACACCAAAAACAAGAGAAACGCTTCTGATAGTTTGTTCTAGAAAAAATAGCATCAGTAAGAAATCAGAACATTTATTTCAGTTAAATGTCTTTAAATTATTCATCTAGACTTGAGTCTTACAGAAAACAGAAATGTTAAATTTGCTGATTCATCTTCCTGAGTGCCCTTCACACAAGGGACACAAAAGTTATGCAGATACAAAAGAAAGGAGGGTGTAGAGGCAGCATTTCTACCTTCTGCCACAGGAAGGCAGAGGCAGCCAAGTATAAAGCCTGCTTAAGAAGACACTGAGCAGGCAGATGCAGTTGAGTAATATCAGCTGCAATGATGGGAGCTTAGGAGTGGAAGAATAAAGAGCACAGGCACAAGAATGGCAGCTCAGACAGTGCAGCGAAAATGAAGCCAGACTAACAGTGATTCTCAGGAGCGTTCACATTACGGGGTAGAGTCACAGGAAAATTAAACTACCCACATATTAGCCAGGCATTAAACAATGAGAAGTCGACATCATGCACAAGCTTCTGTGTCTTTAAACTCAGAAACACAGACAGCCTTAGCTGAACACAAACCAGCAGTTACTACTGCTTACTATCAGATGAAGAATCAGGCCATAATACAGTGACCAAAAAAGCACTCCAGCTATTCAGTTTACAAAAAGTAATTCCACCAGAGGATCACAGTAAATTAAAGGACTGAACAGCTGCAGCAGCTCGCATTCACTCTCATCCCCTGTTCCCCACCTCCCTGCCAAATCCATCTTGGATAAAGTACATTAATGAAAAGGATTAATGACCAACAAACTGATTAAGGAATTCCTGGAGATTTCAAACTCTGAACACAAATAAGCTACAACAAGGGGAAAAAAAGAAAGGAAGAAACAGCAGTTATCAAAACCTACTGGAACACTTCTGATTGCATTTAAAGATTTGATGTAGTTTTTGCAGCAAAAGAGATAAAAGGCTGCCTTTGCCTTCTAAAGGAATACTTCCTGCTCTGTAAAATTCATATATATATTAAAATCAATCTTTTAAATAGGTATTTTTAGAGACATAAAGAAATACAGAGAAGAATACAGCTTGCCAAATAACTTTAAAAAGAAGTAGAAGTTGCACAATCTACATGAACAGAACAAATGATTAATTTTGCTCCAATTTAAATAACACTGTAGAATTGCAGTAAACTGTAAAAATTAAAATACATAGTTAAAAGACAGTTTGGTCCACCTGAAGAAAGGTTATGATAACCCAGTAGGAAGTGTAATGGTGAAACATAAAATGGCCTTTGATTAAGAGATAATTATGAAAGCAGGAGGTAAATACTTTCACAGGACATCATCCTCACAGATAAATATTTTGTAGTGTCACAGAAACTGAGGATGCACAAAGTACTGAAGAAAATATATAGACTAGGTTGTCAGAAACAAGTACGATGATGCCTGGAAATTTGATTTTGTCACATTTTTTTTAAGACGTTATTTTCCAGTTCTTATTCTCAGTAGGATCATAGGCATTGTAAGTTACACACTTAATGTGAAAGATATGATTATGATAGAAATAAAAAGGAATATCAGAATAATTGAATGGCTTGGGTTGGAAGCGATCTTCCAGGCCACCCAGCCCCAACCCCGTGCCATGGTCAGGGCTGCCCCCCACCAGCTCAGCTGCCCAGGGCCCCATCCAGCCTGGCCTTGAGTGCCTCCAGGGATGGGGCACCACAGCTTCTCTGGGCAGCTGTGCCAGGGCCTCACTGCCCTGGTGAAGGAGTGAAGGATTTCCAGCTCATCTATGTCTCCCCTCTTTTAGTTTGAAACCATTCCTTCTTGTCCCATCACTGTGCCCTCTGAGGAAGAGTCCCTGCCCAGCTCTCCTGTAGGCCTCTCCTGAAGCCTTCTCTTCTCTAAGCTGCACAATACAGTCAGTCCCTATCATGTGATCTACATGTCACCTAAGTTGAGAAAGGCACTGCTAAACTAAGAGGGACAGAAAAGCAACAAAAATGATCGTGGAAGACAAAAACACTAAAGAAAAGGGATCACAAGGGTTATATCCGTGCATTATTCTTCAACATACAGAAAGAAATACCTGTTTAGATAATACTGCGGTGCCTTTTGGGAGTATTATTTTACAACAGCATTGACTAAAGAAGTGGAAAATGTCCTTAAAATGCAGAAATATTTGTGGCTGGTATTTCACAGAATCATGGAATCATAGGGGTTGGAAGGGACCTCCAGAGATCATCGAGTCCAACCCCCCTGCCAAAGCAGGTTCCCTACACCAGGTCACACAGGTAGGCGTCCAGGCGGGTCTTGAATATCTCCAGAGAAGCCCCCCTGGGCAGCCTGTTCCAGTGCTCCGTCACCCTCACCATAAAGAAGTTCTTGTGCACATTCATGCGGAACTTCCTATGCTCCAGTTTCTGGCCGCTTCCCCTTGTCCTGTCTCCAAACGCTGCTGAAAAGAGTCTGGCCTCGCCACTTTGCCCCTCACACCTTAGATATTTATAGACCTGAATCAGGTCCCCTCTCAGTCTTCTTTTCTCAAGGCTGAACAGACCCATTTCGAATGATGGCATACCTGCAGTTACAGAATCTTAACAGTTGACTACGCCAACTACAACCATCAGTTCATGTGCAACCACAATTAAAATTGTATTTTCAGCTTCCTATTTCAGTATTTTGAAAGACCTGAGGATGCTTAAAAGCCGTGATCACTGTTTCTCTTCATGGAGTACCAACCGTACTCCAATATGCGAGTCATCTTTATAATGTCTCTTAAACTAACCTCTTGAACAACTGAACTGCTCCAAGGAATATAAAAGCAAAGGTAGAAGTCAGTGTTTTGTTCTCATTTGATTCTGCCGAATAAACAGAATTTAAACACACAAGCAGTATCTAAGAATGAAAAAAAGAACCACAGCCACATAAGTCAAATGAAGTTGTCTTCTACTGACTTGCTTCCCCTCTTATTTCAATTTCCTAACATTTCTAGCAAAATATGAACAACT
Source organism: Alectoris magna (assembly GCA_030625065.1). Lineage (NCBI taxonomy): Eukaryota > Metazoa > Chordata > Aves > Galliformes > Phasianidae > Alectoris > Alectoris magna. The sequence continues at coordinate 20,974,107 of CM060564.1, read as the reverse complement.
CTCAGTGATACTAAATGCCGGCAAACATAAGTTGTTTTCTATCCCACTCTATGTAATAGAATAATAACACTCTCTTCACTTTTCAAAGAGACCATGTCTTCAATTACGCATTACCTTAGCAGCAGATGGTGCTCCACTTGTCTGCATTTTGGGAGGCTGACTGACATTAGCACTTGCTGACTTCTGCAAAATAAATGAAAGAAACATAATAAAATGTTGATGACAAAGAAGTAAAATTGTATATTAAAAAAAGTATTTAAAAAATTATATACTAAAAAATCCCCATAAGAACATTTTTAAAAGGTAAGTAATCAAAAACCATGTTTTCCTATGTAACTTTAATTCACACTGCTTTATTTCAGATGACTTTGCTCAGCACTGAAGTTCTCTAGCACTGTTTCACAGAACAAATAAAAGCGCCTGGAGCATTTCCCATTTGAGAAAAGGCTGAGTACCCTGGGACTGAAAGGGGATCTGATAAATGATTATAAATATCTGAAGAGAGGTGGGAGGCAAATGGTTGAGACCAGGCTCTTCTCAGCACTGTGTAGTGATAAGACAAGGAGTAATGGCCTAAAACTTGAACAAAGGAAATTCCATACAAACATGTGGAAGAAATTCTTCATGATAAGGGTGATGGAGCACTGGAACAGGTTGCCCAGAAAGGCTGTGGAGTCTCCTATGGAGATATTCTGGACACCTACCTGTGCAACCTAACCTGCTTTAGCAGGAGTGTTGAATTCAATAATCTCTTGAGATCCCTCAACCTCTGCAACTCTGTGATTCTGACTACTTCTCTGTGATTCTATGCTATTTCCTGTGGCAGAGTGACTTATTTTAATAAAGGGCTAAATGAACAGTAGCCATATCATAGAATCATAGAATGGCTTGGGTTGGAATGGACCTCAAGGATCATCAGGCTCCAACCCCCCTTGCCACAGGCAGGGCTGCCAACCTCCGTATCTAATACTAGAGCAGGTTGCCCAGAGCCCCATCCAACCTGGCCGTGAACACCTCTGGGGATGGGTATCCACGGCCTCTCTGGGCAGAATATATGCAACATGAAGAATTTATGAGTAAGACCTTAAAGTATTAATTGTGTAAAGTAAGACGGGTAGGTTACTGCTCTACAGAAATAACTTTAACAAAATGGGAAGTAGCAATATATCTCAAGCAGGGAAGTACAGATACAAAACTAAGAGCAAAATGATGGCTTTTCTAGTTAAAAAGTAAACTTGCAACTGAAACAAAACAGGATATCCTCTCTGAACCTTTGCTGTTCAGCAACTGCTGAAATGACATCTAGTGAAGACTAGAAAAAGCACCCATTAATAATGAACACAGCAAAATGTATCAAGTCTTCGGAGGCAGCAGATGGATAAGACCAAGCCAGTTTCTCTGACAAATGGAAGCTCAAGATCTACAAGATGAAGTGTTTACACTTCAATTACTCTCTTCAGTAGCTAAGTCAGTAGAATGATGACGGCTCAGATATCGTAAAAGGAAACCTGCATTCAAACTCAGTTTTCAAAGGATTGTATAACAGCTACTTAAACAGAATAGCAGCCATAATCTTCTGTATTAAGGTCATTTCCATGTCACTCTTATTGCAGTTTAGCTCCAAAACCAGGAAACCATCTCTATAAGATGCTGCACATTCAATCATCAACATCCAGTCAGAGCCTGGGGGAGAAGACTTTTGGGGCTATTTACCAAAGACTAACATCACAAAAATCTAGCGTAGCAGTACAGACTGAAACAAAATAAGATATCCACATCCAAAGTGTTTATACTTACTACTGAAAATAATGACACCCAAGCAAGACTTCACAGTGTGTCACAAAAAAAGAAAAGCAATGGTGATTTCACCCCCTAAAAGAGTTTAAGAACATGAGCACCTTCACTGAAAATAACAGGCTAAGTAATAACTTTCAGTTTCCAGGGTTACCTTTCTATAGTAAGCTCTCTGCTATCTATCCCATAATACATTTGTAAAAGGAGGAAAACTGCCAACATCAAGCTATCAGGTTCATCATTCTTCTAGGCTTATTAAAATAATGATTCTAGGAAGTACAACACTCCCCCAAGCATACCAGCTCTAACACCCTTTATCAGCAAATCCATCAGTGCTGTTCTGTCTTCCACTCCTCCTTGAAAAAGAAAAATGTTTTTTCCCGTGACAGTCTCAGACCCAAACAGCCAAAGAATTACCTTTTAGTTGTACTCAGATCTGACTATCTGACAACATCCCTGTCTGACAACCGAGCTAATGAATTATGAAAACACAACTTATTTCTGAAAAGAATTAGAAGACCTCATCAAGACCTTTGACACCATCTCCAACAATATCCTCATAAGCAAGCTAACAATGTGTGGGATAGACAAGTGGCCAGTGAGTTGGACTGAGAACTGGCTTACTAGCAGAGATGAGAGGGTTGTGGTCAGTGGCAGCGTCCTTACGTCCCAGTAAGAAGTGTTTCCCAGGGGTCAGTACTGGGCCCCAGCTAGAAGCATTTCCTAGGGGTCAGTACTGTTTCTGGTCTCCTTCAACATCTTCATCAACAACCTGGATGATGGGATAGAGTGCACCCTCAGCACGTTTGCTGATGATAAAAAGCTGTAAGGAGTGGCTGACAACCAAAAGGCTCTGCTGCCATTCAGCCTGGGCAACCTGGAGAGTTAGGCAGAGAGGAATGTGATGGAGGAATACCTGCAGAGAAATAACTGCATGCATCAGTACAGGCTGGGAGCTAATCTACTGGAAGGGATCTCTGCAGAGAAGGACCTGGGTGTCCTGGTGGACAGCAGCGCAGTGAGCCAGCAGTGTGCCTCTGAGGCCAAAGCCAATGGTATCCTGGGGTGCATTAAAAACAGCATGGCCAGCAGGTTGAGGGAAGTGATCATGCCAGTCTATTCCATCCTGGTAAGGCCACATTGGACTACTGTGTCCAGTTCTGGACTTCCCATCTCAAGAAAGACAGGGAACTTCTAAAGAGTTCAGTGCAGGGCCACAGGCACGCTTAGGGTCCTGGAGCATCTCCTTTACGGAGAAAAGATGAGAGACATGGGACTGTCCAGCTTAGACAAGCAACCTAAAATGTGAGGTCATTTCTGAGGCTTCTTCCTGACCTGGATATGCAAAGTTGAAATGAGTAGCAGGGTTCATCATTTTTACTTTTCATGTATCAGCCTATGGACCCATTCCATGGGCCTCAGTCTGGGAAGGGCCGAAGAAACATGGCATCCCAGGGCAGCATGAGGGATCTGCCTCTTGTTAGTAAGCTTCAAGAAGGCTCAGGGAGGGTGTGAGTGTTGACTACAGCTGCCTACTGGGAGCATGGAAAAAGAAACCTGACTTTTCTCACAGGTGCCAAGTAGTGAGCACTCTCCTCCCCACTCCTCTCCTTTGGAGATCAGGGCAGAAGAGATGCCACCTTCTCAAGTTCCAGGAGTGGGAATGAGGAATGGGAAATAACAGCTGATGCAACCCTCAAAACCCAACAGTTTTTCATGATTACATCTCCCATGGCTCTCCGTAGGGTGTCAGTATGCTTTGCCCCTCTCTGCTGCACCAGGACGGCTCCACACTGGGCAGCTGCAGGGTGGATGAGAACCCCCTTGCCTGGTCCACTTGGCACATTCTTTCAATTGCCTCACAGCAAGAGCCATAGGCCCCAACTCCCAACTGCCATGTTTTGGTCACCATGGGACACTCAGAATCCTATTGCCACGGCCACCCCTATAAACACAGGAACCCCGTGTCTAGAACCCCAGTTGCTGAGCCAGAGTAGCCTGTTGGCACCTGGCCTCCACAGGAAATATACAAGAAGCTTTCCCTTGGAGGACTGAGGATGGATCAGCCACCTTTCAAGAAGAGGCTGCTGATGGAAAGGGACAATGACATCAAGCCCATGGCGGTGGATCTGCCTGACAGTGACAGACAGCCCATGGAGGTGGATCCACCTCTGAAGGACAACCTGATGGAAGTGGATCTCCCTCCATCATAGCACACTGGTCACCATGCTATCATGGTCAGGCTGGCCAGGAAGAGATCGTGCCCCAAACATAATTGCAGAGGCACCAGGATCCATCTACTTCCATCCAAACAGCTGCCTCAATGTCGGTGCTGATCCTCCCATCCTGTAAGTTTACTGTTAGAGGGGAGAGCCCCAGTTCAGGGCCATCCTGCACGCTTACATGGAGCCTCCATTTCCTGGTAATTTTCCTTTTTACAGCCAAGACTCCTATGAGCCCATCTTTCCCATCCCACTCCCTCGTCCTTCCCCAAGACCTCTCATCTCTTCTTTACCAAGTCCTGAGCAAGAGGGCAGGGCAGGCACTGCCAGCCTCTGAGCTGCTGCACCTTGGCAGCAGGAGTCCAGCAGAGGGACCTAACCCCCAGAAACCTCAAACACTGAAGGGATGTGAGGATCATGTAAGTTTATTGTCATCCAGGGGAGCCCCAACTTGAGGCCATCCTGCAGGCTCACATGGAGCCTTCATGTCCTGGCAATTCTTCTTTTGACAGACAAGGCTCCTATGAGTCCTTTCTTCCTGTCTCCTTCCCTCATTCCTCTCAAGGGGAAGAGGAGGGATCAAACGAGTGACAGAGGTACTGCAAAGAAGCAGACTTCGGTTTGGACAACAGGTGCTGAACTTCAGCAGGAAGATCCAGTCAAGATGTTTCATTTGCACTTTTTTTTCCCAAGACTAGACAATCAATTTACAATAGCAACGCGAAATAACAATAATATAAAAACCAGAACACAAAATAAACAACTTTTCTTTTATAAAAACAATAATTGTCAGTTTTTCTGTTTTTTGCAATTTTACAGTCTGCATGTAGATTCCCACGTCCTCTCCTTGCCTTCCCCCACACAAGAATGTACCCTGGATCAGGACACACTGCCCTCATTTCCAGCCAGAGGAATAACCACAGAACTGCACAGCTCATGTATGGCCTGCCTCATCACTGTCTGGTATGTCATTTTACATAAAGGCAAAAGGTTGGGTTATGAACTGCCATGCTGGAAAGGAGCTCTGCAGAGAGCTCCTCTGCAGTGTCCTGGTGGGAAACAAGTTAGTCATGAGCCAGGCAGTATGCCCTCATGGCAAGGAAGGCCAACGGTATCTTGGAGAGCACTAAAAAAAACCATGGTCAAGGGAGGTGGTCCTCCTCCTCTGCTCTGCCCTGGCGAGGCCACATCTGGAGCACTGTGCTCAGTTCTGGGCTCTCCAGTTCAAGATGGGGAACTTCTACAGAGAGTCCAGCAGAGGGCCACAAAGATGGTTAGAGGCCTGGAGTATCTTCCGTATGAAAACGGCTGAAAGACTATTCAGCCTGGAGAAGACTTAAGGATATCTTATCAATGCTTATAATTATCTAATGGGCAGGAGTAAATTGGATGGTGCCAGGCTCTTTTCAGGGGTGCTCAGTGACAGGACAAGGGTCAATGGGCACAAGCAGAATACTGGAAGTTCCATATAAACATGAGGAAAGGCCTTTTTTACTTTGAAGGCAACACAGCACTGGAACAAGCTGTCCAGAGTGACTGTGGAGTCTTCTCTGAAGAAGTTCAAAACCTGCCTGGATGTTTTCCTGTGCAATCTACTGTAGGGAACCTTCTTTTGCAAGGGAGTTGTGCTTAATGATCTACAGAGATCGTTTCCAAACCCTACAATTCTGTGACTGTGTGAATCAGTGGCCTGTACAGAATTGTGCGTGAAGGAATTAAAATTCTGTCATACAGATACTTATAGTCTATCCTTCAATATTAGAAGTTACTTCAAAACAAAAAGCCAAAACACTATTTCAGAATAGAATCTTAATTGTTCCATGTTTAATAAAGTGGAGATGTAAAGTCTGTCACTCTGATACATAGATCTTCCCACTGGAGAACTGCAGTAATACTGGTATCCAGAAATACTGATTACATGTTCATGATGGGCTACACTATTCCATTTTTTCAATATAATTTTGCTCTAAGAACAACTACAGTGCAGCTTTCTTTTATGGAAAAAAATCATCACATGAAGAAAGAACATTCAGTCTCTGTTCAGAAAATATTTTTAACAGCTCCAAGCAGTATATCAACCTATAGCTATCAATCTTGGATTTTAATGATTGTTTTCCGTTTTGAAGAGTGATGTATGAGACCCTAAAATCATTGATCCAATGATTTTCATCATCATATTGACCGACTGTGTTTTCCCATTACACAGATGAAACTATTATCAGAAAGCTAGTGTACTGCTAAAGCAAAGCTGCATTCCAGGAACTTGAAAGCACTGTATTTGGCATTCCAAGAAGCATTCGGCTTAAAAAAAAAAAAAAGAACAACAATACAGTTTAAAATAAGTAACTTGTTATCAAAGCAGAAAGAAATCTCACAAATGCTCTCATCAAACTTACTCATGGTCCTCCAAAATTTGAATCAATGACATGCATCCTACAACATTTTTACCAGTCATAGTGTCATTACTCAGAATAATGCTCCTGGACTCCAACTAACTCTAATGTTTGTTTTGGATAAGAAATCCAGCATCAGGATTTTAAAATGCCAGAGAAATCCTGTTGTTAGAGGTAAGAATCAATTTTAAAAGAACAATAGTGTTTCAAAGCCAGTTACTGCTATCATGCTTTCAAAATAAGGAACATATTTCCTGTTTAGAAAAGAATAATAAGAAAGTAGCACATATTCTGTCTACACTGCTTGAAAGCATGACTTGAAATTGCAGTATGTATTCACTTGGATCTTATTTCATACCATCTTTATTAAAATACACTTTTGCTTTAATCCAGGGCTTCAAATTCCTAAAACATATTACTCTGTCTTCCTTTTATAGAATCACAGAATTGCTTACGTTGGAAAAGACCTTAAAGATCATCAAGTCCTCATTTTCACATTCAGACAGCAGCAATGCACTAACTACATAATTAGACTGACACAGATGCTCCCCTTGTTATTTCACTCTATTTCACTCAGTGGAAAGATAACAGCTCATTCCAGATTTTGTGCAGTTAATAACACCAGCATGAGCCACTTCAAAACAGAGAAGGTGTATTTCAAACAGCTATTACACACAACAGGAATGTTTGCATCAAAATCAGGAATTACACATATGAGTATGTACTTAAGTACACTACAGCCTGCAATGGACAATGTCATATTTATGTATCTTTAAATACACTAGAACTAATTTTTTCCAAAGTTAACTAATTGGAATCATGCCCACCTGAATTTTAATCTAGTACCTTTGTTACTTTTTATAAGCATTGCTGTATTTAATGCGTAGACTTCAAAATTGCATATTGTGTCTCACGTCAAAGTACAATTAAATGAAAAGCTCAATACTGTAAAAAAGTCTCACTCTGAACCCAACAGATGTTATCGGACTGCCTAACACTTTGGAATACTTCACAGGAGATTAGGGCAGGATTAAGATTTGTGCTTGGATCAATTTAGCTGAGATTCCCAAATGAGGAGTTGCATTCTTTTGCTAACCCTTCGTCCCCCGTAGCATCCCTCTGAAGGGACAATAGCAAACACAGAAGAACTTGGCTGTGTGACAAGGCAATTTACTGTAACACTGCATCTACCTTTGTGAAACCAAAAAAAGATTCAGGCAACCAATTTCCCCCTCTCCAACAGTAGCTAACAGTAGATACAAAAGAAAGCAAAATCAGCTACGTAAAAATAGCTCAGATGTATGCTGATACTCTTTCTCACAGACTCATTGATTAATAAAATCTATGGCCCAGCATGTTTAATTTCCAGATATTTTATATACTATCCTGGGTTTCTACGCAGTAATTTTCTTCTCCCCCCTTAAAATTATTTATCTAGCATCAAAAATATTCTGTAGCAGTAATTCCTTTATGGTATACAAATACCAGAGTGACCTGAAACTGCTGAAAGGGTACACATAAGCTTGAAGATGATGTTAAGATTAAAGGTGAAAAAAAACTGAGCAAGTTGTCTCTCACGTACTAAAACTTTACATAAAAGCTGCCAAAAGACTTAGAACATCAGGAGGACAGGAGAAGAAAAGAAATTTGCTATTTCTCACATTTTGCAATGGTATCTTGCAAACATTGACTCAAGACTGTAACATCTCAAGTTTTCACAGAGTGAGGAACTAGAGGATGGAACTAGGCATGGATACGGGAAAATGGCAGCATGTTCTGCAGCATGGCAGGCACACCCCAGCTGCAAATGCATAAAATACATTCAAATGCATGGGCAACCATCAATTCCAACAGTGATCATTTACTTTATGCTAATGTCTACCACAGACACATCCACAAGCAATGAAAACATTTCAAGGCCAACTTAAGATACACAGTGCCTGACCTGTATCTCCTTTAAAATGTGAATTACGCAATTTTAAGGTTCTGAAATGCAAGACACAAAGAGATAAGGTATATATCCAGTAACTCAAATCTGTGTCTATGAGTGCTACTCAATACAACCATAACACATGCACATGTTATCTTTGGATCATGTGGATAAAGAGTTGCCTGTATCTCCTTTCACTTACATATTCTAACACATATGAATTTTCCAGCTGTCTCTCTTCTAGCAAAGCACTTATCTGTACAAGATACTGCACAGCTACATATTCCATTGGTCATCATCCGACTGGCAGATGATGCATGTTTCAACCTAAAGCTGACCACTCCTGGGGCAAGCAGATCACTCAGTCTGTCGAAGCCTGAGTAGCACTGTTGAAATGAGGCAAACAGGATCTCAGTGTGAAGGCATCTTTTCCTCAATACCATACAAAGAGTAATGAAGCAAAGGAAATCAACCCTTCCAAGAGGAACCTGGCCCTGTGGGGCAGGATCTCACAGACTTATCAAACCATTACACAATACTTCTCTGTTGTGCCAGATGAAACAGCACTGAGAATGAGCACACCCCTAAGTGCTTCCAAGTAGCTATCACTGGCTGCTATGAAGAACCAGGATTAAAAAAAAAAAAAAATGGGCATAACATATTAAGGCCACATCTTAGTTTTGTTTTCAGAAACCAAACAGACTAAAGTTAGCACTGTAGAAGAAAGAGAGTCATAAATTAGAGTGTTAACACTGTTGTAAAAGCAAAAACATTGGAACAGTAACTCCACAATCCAAACTACAGACTTCAACTCCCACCACTCCCACAAAATGGTAAGCATTTCTACATTAAGAGTAACAACATGCAATCAAAAAAATCTGATATAAAACTAGGAACATATAAATGAACAGCACTGCTAAAGAAAACTACACTGTCTAGAGATAAAAAGGATTGTGTACCCAGCGTAGACCTTTTTTGGTATTTGGTCAGAAAAGATTGGTAACTGCTCTAGACATCTACCTCCAAAGACAGTAACGAGAGTGGTTACTGCTCTTGATAGACACAGCAGTTAAAAGCACTATAGCTTAGACAAAGTTCTTTTCCAGATAGCTTCTGCTATACCCAAAATATCAAATGTACCTACTTCCAGCTTCCCTTACACAAATAACTGATATTTGATGTCAACAAGTAGACAAGCAGTAGATGTTTCTGTGAATTCTTTTCTTTGTAAACCTGCTGCTAACATTCCTTGGAAAAGTACTGCTCCCATTTTGCATCAGCTGAGAGGAATTAATGATCACTGCTGGCACTTGCATCCTGGCTCAGACAACACTTTTCTTCTGCAGCACAAGAGTGACTCACCATAGCACACAAAATATCTCTGTGTGACTAACAGGGTTTAGGCCTCCTGGGAGAAGTACAAAGTACTGTTCCGAACACTGCCTGCAACCCATACGGTTTCTGACCGTCATCAACAGCCTCGATGATCAGACTATAAAACTGGCTGCTGTAAATTCAACATTATAGCCCAGCATGAATTCCCAACCAGGAAAGCTTCATTCCTGAAAAACCCATATCTTCAAAAAGTAGTATTTATTGAAAATACAGCACTGACCACACATATGCAAATTTGCCAAGATGTGGCCCAGATGTGAAAAATCTATGCATGAATATTCTTATTTGGAAGAAAATCCAGGGTACAAACAAGATAGGAAGTGTGACAGAACACTCCACTTTATTCCTCCTTGCCAACAATCAAAAAGCCAGAACGATCAGATATGTATCAAAGTGTACCTGCACTGCAGAATACACAAATCCACTGAGATCACTTCTACTGGTACTAAATTGAAGAATTTGTGAAAGCAGGAGACAAGAAAGAAAACAGCAGGTGGCTCTGCAGCTTAAGACAAAACTACACATACCTGCAAAGAATTGTGTGACTATAGTAATCAGTTTTATCTGAAAATTACTAGTTTGCTATCAAAAGACAGAAATTTATATGAGGTAATTCATTACTGAGTTTTTCTTGTTAATATATTCGCATTGCTGAATTTACCTCTGTTCCTTCTTTTTTCTCTCCCGATTTGGAAGAAGTTCCGCTTGCCTTCTTGTCGCCCTGCTGTAAGCAAAGAAAAGAGAAGTGTAAATATTCTACTTTATAACCTTTTCCCCTTATCCTGCCACTATCACACCAAGATATGTCTTATTGCTGTTTATAAGCTCCCTTTAAGCACTGGGATGCCACAGTGACATCTCCCCAGAGCCTTCTGTACTCCAGCCCTCTGATAATCTTTGTGCCCTTCTTTGAATCTGTTAAAAAAAAAAAATTATGCAGAGGTCTGTATGCATCACTGCAAATGTGGCCTCATGAGGGCAGAGCAGAGGGACGCAATCACCTCCTTTGCCCTACTGTCCACTCATCGTCTAATGCTGCCCATTATACTGTTGGCCTTCCAGGCTGCAAATGCACACTGCTGGCTCATGTCCAGTTCTTTGTCTACCAGAATCCCCAAGTTCTCATCAGGGCTGCTCTCAAGGAGTTCCTCTCCCTGTCTGTATGGGATTGCCCCAGGCCATGTGCAACACCTTATACTTGGCCTTGTTGAACCTCAACAGGTTAATGTAGAGTCACTTTTGAAGACTGTCCAAGTCCCTCTGGATGTCATCCACTCCTTCTATCAACTGCACCACTTGGCTTAGTGTGATCAGCAAACTTGCTGAGGGTGTACTTAGTCCCACTAAGGTATTGAAAAAGATGTTGAAATTCACCAGTGCCAACACTGACCCATAGGGGACACCATTCGTGACCAGCCTCCATTGTACTGCTGGATGACTTCAACATATTTCAGTCAAAAAGTAAAGATTTCAAGAGCACTACATTTAACACTATTGTTGTGAGAAATTCTGTAAGATATTCATATTATCACTCAGCCTTGATTAGCACGGCGCTCTGATACTTGCTTCAGTAATGCTGTCAGTCCCACAGACTCCTGTAGAAACTGAGCAGCTCTAGCAGGTAAACACTACATGTCCAACCATGACCATGCACTCCAACATCCAAACTTTCTTCATAACCATACAAATGCTCATGATGTCCAATCCTCCTTACATGGAAGAAATCTGCTATTACGACTTCTAGAATTCTGCCGTTAATACAAAACATAAACTCTGTCATGGTTCAAGCACAGGTGCACATCAAAAAATACAGTTCCTCTTCAAACCTCCTGTGTTATCCCATCCAAGACATTAAGTTCGTTCCACCTAACCCAGTGTGCCATTAGTCCTATTTATTCTCCATGTGTGGCAACACACAGAATATTCAGTAAGTGCACTGTATTCAGCACAGGCTTTATTTTCCATCTCTGATAACAGAGAATATGGTCCCTAAAAACAAAACAAACAAAAACAAACAAAAAAATATTTTTCAACAGCACACAGTTTAATCTTAGAATAAAAGAATTCTTGCTATAAATAAAACTTGCTAAAAGCAAGTAATTTTGCCCATGAATTAAAAAAAAAAAAAAACATAATAAAGCCATTATCTAATATCTCAACTAGTATAACTTCCCAGAGCAATTCAGACATCGGAGAATGAGGATTCAAAACGGTTTGGTGTTGCTGAGTAAAGAGAAGGGATGAGTTTAGAACCATCCATTCCTTTCTGTTTTGAAGACTGAGCAGCAGAAGTTTGCTAAACCTCTTAAGTAATGGGCTCCTACAGCATTTTCTTTGCATGACTACAACTAGAAAGTAAAGAGCCATGTATCACTAGACTATCTTTAGCTGGAATGTGCTCTAGCACAGCAACAGACAGGCTGGGGATGCAACAGATGAATGAACAAATAAAACAAAAAGAAAAAAAAAATTAAGTCGTGTCTCTTATCCATTTCCATGATGGTAGTACAGGACAAAAATTTCACTTCTAATAATTATTCCAATTTTTACTTTTCAGTGGAAAACCTAACCACACAGGCTGTCTTTTCAGGTAAGATTCAGGTGGCTTAATTCAATGCCCCATAAAAGCATTTTCCATAAAGACACAATTAACCCAGTTATCTGCAGTTCTTATTACTACAGCAAATACACACCACACACATACCAGTAAAAGCAACATCAACAGATCTGCTTTCAGTGTCAAAAAGGTGATTCCAGCGCCAGCACAGCTATAAGGTTTAGGACCTATGACTGCTGTTTAGCAAAATTATTTTATGTAGACCGGGCTCTGATCCTAAATGGACACCCTCGTTATAGGATCACAGATTCATAGTCATACAATATCTCAAAGTGGAAGAGACCCACAAGAACCATCAAGTCCAATTCCTGGCTTCCCACAAGACCACCCAAACCCAAACCCTGCACATGATAGCACTCTCCAAACACTCCTTGAACCCCAGCACTGGGGGCCATGCCCACTGCCCTGTGCAGCCTGTTCCATGCTCCCTGCCTTCTGGTGCAGACCCTTTCCCTGACCCAAAGCTGCCCCTCCCCTGGCACAGCTCCAAGCCGTTCCCTCGGGCCCTGTTGCTGTCACACAGAGCAGAGCTCAGCACTGCCCTCCACTCCCTATGAGAATCTGCAGCCACCATGAGGGCTCCCTCAGCTCCTCTGCTTTGCGCTGAGCACATTCAGGGGTCTCAGCTGCTCCTCACCCTTCTTGCCATCTTTGTTGCAGCACAACACTCTAAGAGTTGAGTGCTACCCTGAATCCAGATGCATCTCTTACTGTTATCAACACAGACCACTTGTGGACAATTGCAAATGCATACTGTGTAGAATAAAAGGCTTTACTGGCTTCCCACGTGGATATTAACTATCACAATGGAAGCTGGTTAACAAAGCAAGCACATCTTCCTGTATATTGCATGTATGTTGTCACTTTTACTGGTTTGTTCTCTCAGGTTTGGGCGTAGCTTTAAAGACAGTAACACCAACTAAAGTCCAGAATGATTCTCTTTTTCCTTTGCAAGTCACAGAAAGCAGGAACCCTACACAGATCCTGCTGTATACACCAGACTTCTGCCAGTGCCTGGTTTGGCACTATCTTTCCTCCCTATGTCCACACCTTTTTATCTTCCAAGGAAACCCACGCCAGACAGGATCACAACATCAACAGAGCTCCCAGTCCCAGGACTACTACACTGTGTCCCAGCAGCTGGCTGAAGTGAAGAGCATCCCAACCTAAGTGTCAAGGCTCTTCCCCCACCTCTAGACTAGGCTGTCATGTACAGTAATCTGAGGTTCCCAGAGAGAGCCTGAGGGTCAGAGGGAAAGGCAGGACAAAGGGGCTGGCAGCATTCCCTCAACCATCCCTCAAGATAAACTGCACAACCCTGAAGCACCCCAGGAGGGAGGCCAAGTACTCCAGCTCTGCCATACCTAAACTCAAGTCAGGCAGGGGTTAGGCACTTGAAGCCTAAGCTATGTCAAACAGCATCTACAAAAATGAGGCTCCAATTTAAAATTTAAATATCGTTTAAACACTTGGAACAAGCATGTAAATCTCCACCAATGTGTTTTTTATTCAGTCACTTGGAATCACGTACTGTGTACACATTAAGCATTGATGCTCTCTGGCCTGGGATAATAAAACAGTCTACAAAGGCATTATCTCACTTGAAAGTCTGCCACCCTGAGGAGGTAAACTGGGAAAGCACAACTTCTAATACACCTTCCATGAAGATCACATTGGTCCCACGAAAAACTTATGTTTAAGATATGAGAAGGGAGCCTACTTTAAAAACAACCATTACCAGCTCCCTTTCACTTCGCATTTCCAAGTGCTGAGTCTTCACGTTTAAATAAATTAATCAATTTGCTTAGCAAGAAACTCAGCTAAGCTTTCCTGGGATCGTATGCATGCCTTCCTCTTTTATGTTCCCATGTGGATAAGAGAGGTTGCTTTTGCTTTGGGCATTCTACTCTTTTTCTTGCTCGCTTTTCTTACAATGCCAAATAAATGTATGTACACGGTAACAACATACCCACACGGATGGCAGAAGCAGCTCCAGCTCTGTCACAAAAAGAGCCAGTGTACACTTTTACTTAGTTAAACTTAAAATGTAACTTATTTTCAACTATTCCCTGTAGTTGTTGGAAAAATAAATTAGCCCCAAATATTTTTCACCAAAGACAAAACAAGCAAAACTGCTCACAATCACAGCACCTGAAAAAAAAATTACCATCAATAACAGTTTATCCTGAGATCTTCCATTTGTTCTGCATGCACAAAAACATCTTACCACTACTGCTTCAGCACATTTACCTTCAGATTCAAAATACTAATAACAGAATGTACAACTGCATCCCCAGCTTATACTTGTAAAAATCAGACCTCACCTAAAGCTCATGCTCCAAGACACTCTTTCTAAATCTCAGGAGTTCCATTAGCAGCAGCAGGCCCTCGGTTCAAAGATGCTGCACAGCATCTCAGCGGTCAGAAATGACATTCAGTAACTGGGTAACAAGGGATGTCTGCCTGCAACAGTCTCAGCTGAAGTCAACTAACTCTGCATTGCCGCTGTGGATGAAGACAATCATTTTATATTGACAGGAATGTGACCATCATTTTTCAGCTGAAACTGGAAAAAAGACAGAGATCTTTGATGCTGTTCAAAGAACTGCCAGATGAAAGATTAATCAAGGAAGTGTAGAGAAAGCACAGGTGAAAGCCAGATTCTTCTTACAGCCCTTGCATCATCCTTTGCACACATATCCTACGAAAAAAAACACAACCAAACCATCACTTAACAGAACAATCACTGAATCTCTCATGTCTGTTCCTCTCTTCTTTCTCTCCTGCTGAGAAATTATCTATTTCTAATAAACTACCTAATTATCTATTAGACCACGATGCCCTCCAAGAAGAAACTGCCCCACTAAATGATAGATGTCCACATGGACGGGGAGAACACTGGTTTCACACAAAGGCCAGCAGAGATGTACTGGCGTCAGTAACTTCAGAGACTGCTCTCCAACAGAACTCAAGAGGAGTGGTTTCCCTCTGTAAACGTGGGCAACGAGGTAGTATCTTTTCCAACCCTGTATTCAGTGGCCCAGGACTACAAAGCCATCATCACTTAATGCAGCAGTTCCCAAACTTTCCTATTTCTGACTCTGTGTTACCATCACCATGCTGTGTAACTGACTTTATACATAACTCTCAAAAACACCACTAATCCATCATCCAAGCTACTCTGAGCAATGGAAAAGTGCAATTAGAAATCAGGGGAATCCCATTTTCCTCAGCAATTATTCAGGAAATATGTTAAATTGATGTTTTCTCTGAAAGACACCTTTCATCTTATAAAGTTTCCCTAAAACTTTAACAGAGGGCAGGCTCCTTCTCGCCACTCCTCTGAAAGACTTTCCAGCTTCCTGCTATGACTAATAATTCAGACGACTTCTAAGCAATTACAGGTCCTGTCAGACTAATGAACATTGACCAAGCTGAGCTGAACCACAGGGAGCCATGAGAGCTGAGGTTTGCTCAGAGACTTCGGCAAGACAAAACTACTCCTGGCAGCTCCACGACCCACCTGCAGTTAAGCACACGTTTTCAAAAAAAGGCACACTGCAGGATTTTTACCCAAAGCAGAAACAAACCCACGCAAGCTGTGCCTTACGCTGCAAATTACTAACTGCTGACTTTTGATCGAATGGCATAGTTTAGTCACTTTGAGAGCTTGCATTATTCAGAGCATCGCAAAAACAGCCATCAGCACAAACGAGCCCACGTTCCAGCATCGCTTAAACAAAGATCACGGCAGATTTCGGAGCTACATCCAGAAAATGCCAGGTTTTCACAGCACCTGACGCACAACAACACAAGCACGTGAAGAGCGCCCATCTGCCGCCCGTCACTCCCACCTCCCCGCTCATTCGTGCCACAGACGGGCGGGCCCGCTGGCAGCCGCTGTGCGGAGCCCTCCACAGGCCGCAACCGTACCCCCGCATTTACCATGGCATACCACCAGCGCGCGAAAGCCATAGCGCTGCTCGCTGCTCCGCACTGCACGGCACGGCACGACACGACACGGCAAGGCACACAGACGCACGGGCCGCACCCCAGCAGCCACCTCCCTCCGGGGGCGGCACCCGCCGCGGGAGCGGCCACAGCCGCGCCCCAGCCGCCACCGAGACCCGCAGCAGGGCGGTGCCGGCGGGGCTGTGGTCCGGGCGGGAGGTCGTGGTTTGCGGGGTGGCCGAAGGAGGGGAGGGGGGGCCGAGGGAGGGGGGGGTCGGGGTCCATCAGTGAAGCTTCCGTGCCCCCAGCCCGCCTCGCGCCGCATTCGCGCCGCTCCCTGCCCACCTTACCGCGGCGGGGCCGGGGGGCCCCGAGCCCGGCTGGGACATGGGGCACGGTGCAGCTGCGTGCGGGGGGCGACCGGTGGCGGCGCGGAGCAGGGAACGCTGCCGACCCGCGCGGCCAGTCCCTCCTCTTCCTGCCGGGCCGGGGGGGCCGGGGCAGGGCGTCCCAGCTCGCTCTTCCAATGCAGGAGCGGCTTGCGTTGTGTGGCTGTTGTCAAGGTTTGGGGGCGGGAGGGGGAAGTGTCGACACTTTCCAACTTTCGTGTGGAGTTACTGACAGTTTCACTGCTGTCTCCCCCCGTGGAAGGCCTTTTTCCACAGCCTCTTGGCAAGGCTTGTGGATTCCGACAGTCCCGTGGCCTCAGCCCGGTGCTGAGACGTGTCCCGCAGCGCTGAGGATCCTGTCAGTAGCACTCACTGGGTAAATACCCAGTTAGTATTGTGACCCAGGTCACAAAGCTCTCCCACTATCCCAGCCCGTGGCGTCCTCACAGAACTGAGCTCCTGACTGACAACAGTACTGACAGCTCTTCCAAAATACAGCAGGGGTTGTCGTGGTCACACAAAGCTGCTGGAAGTTGAATCATGACTGAATAACTGTGATCAAAACAGATATTCTCTATAATAAGGTTAATAAGAGCAGCAGTGGTTTCTGGACACGTATGTGTGTGCTGAGGTTGCATACACCAACAGGAGGAACAAGAAGTCTTCAGGGAGTGCTCATTCCCTTACCAGCCACACTCCCTGAAGAAGGAGGACAAAGTCCTTCCCAGCCACAGATCAAAGCCAGCCGCTGGGAAGCAGCCCCAGTCGGTGCTGTTGGATGGGTGGGTGTATGCAAGGCCTCAGAATGGCTTCAGCCTCCAGGAGAGAAGCTGGGTGGGTCAGGCGCATCCCCTGCCTGAGGCATTCCCTGCTCTTCCTGCACTTGGTGCACTCATCACTGGCCTTTGAAGTGATTCAATAGCACGTACAGGTTTTGCTTTCCACTCGGCCTAAAATTTTAAGCACAGGAGTTCACTGTGATGGGAAGAACAGCACGGAGGCCTTCAGCTGCAGGCAGGCCTGTCTGACGCAGCACTCCACGTAGGCAACTTCGTGTGCTTCACCCCTTCTATTGCTACATGTCTTGTGACAGCAACTGAAGCCGTCAGTGCCTGAGATCCTGGAGTCACACAGAAATGAGGCAGTAATACAGGAAAAGCTTCATGCTGATCAGCGTCCTGCAGGGTGTTGAGTGTTCTGCTGATCCAGCACAAGGGCAATTTTAAGCTCTCTGGTGGGAAGTTAGGCATTAGACACGAGGTTTGAAACAACCCTCAGAATTTCTGTTCAGGTCTGCCATACGTACCTACACAGAAGGACATATTCCAGAAGAACTCATCCTGCATCACTCTGTGCATAACATGGCAGCCGTTCCTGGCTCAGAAGGCGTGGTGGATGCCTTCCAGCATGGGATAGCTGCAGGGAGGAGCACAGAGCCTTAATCCAGATCTTGCAGCATCTGCATGCACCTGCAGTGCTCTGGAGATTGATCAGGTTTCTAAGTCATGTTGTTGTTGTTTTCTGTTGCATTTTCTAACAGTTCCTTCAAAGCATCTGCGTTTCTCTTCCAAGTGAGCAAACCCACAGATACATGCTGAGATTTTACATGGCTCTGGGAGGTCTGCCAAGGGCTGATCATGAACAGACACAGATGATGGCAGTCCAAAAATTGCTTGTTCAGTGTATATCAGCTGGAACAACAGTGGCAGCTGCAGGAACACAGGCTTTTTACTGTTGATAATGTGCAGTGGAAGAAAGTATTTAAAATAATTGTCTTTACGTTTTAAACAGTCATTTAGATATGCACTTTGTGGGTATATTTATACTTAATCCAAGGTACTGGCAGACAAATTGGAATGCAGAAGCACAGTTTAATGTTTCTCCACCACACTCAAACTCCAGAGGTCTCCAGTTACTGTGATATGCCTGTGGATAAAAAGGTGCTGAAAGTTCTACCAAGATCCAGCTAATTTTTTTTTGCCACATATATATTTATTATTAACATAACTCCCATAGGAGTAGTACTGCAAGTTCATGAGTCATTCAGTAAATTAATGAAATTTAAAATCTCATGTATAATTGGATTTTCATCTGCAACAGTTAAAAAAAAAAAAAAGTACAGAAGTATAAAACAAGTCAAACAAGTTGTTTGCTTAACCTCCTCCCTCTTCCTCTGGTTTACCAAGAGACTCTTGTCAGTTTTCTTTCTGTTCTCTTCCTCTGAACTCCAGACACTGCCTTCTTACAGACATTGCAGGATTTACATTTTTTCCTTGGGTGCCTCCAGTCCCACCCTGCTTTAACACACCAGCATTAATGAAGACACACAAAGTGTATTTCATTTCTTCTTCTACTGCTTCTGTTCACAAAGCATTTGTTAAATGGAAATTGGGAAGTTTTTCAGTTTACAGAAATCCTATTTGTTGATAAGGGCAAATAGTTTGTTAATATTATTGTAGGACAAAGCTGTGTTTCAAACCTTTATTATTAAAAAAAGAAACATTTATTTCTGTATACATTGATACCTGTATTTTTCTAAATATTGTAAACATGTTCTCTTTCATCATATAAACTATATATCTGTTTGCTTAGTGTGAACTGAAGACTTCCTGCTGGACTTCCTGCTGGACCACCGCTAAATGGAAATTTGCTTTGCACAGACAGACGTCTTGACCCTTACACCAACTAAGAGAAAACAGGTGTTGATTCCATAGTCTTCCTTGATTTCTATAGTTTTATAAATCACAAAATATTGATCTGGAACTTAATTCAAAAAAATTAAATTTGAAATTAAATAATTCTTGAAGCTGAATTTTATTGATATATACAGATGAATACAGATTTATTGAAGGTTTCTTTTCTCCACAGCCAGTTTCTACTGGCAAGGCCAAACAGTGCTGTCAGTTTTGAGACTTGGCAGAGATTTAAGGCAGCTAAGATAAGATTGCTGTATTCCCAAAATAGTTGTGTCTGTTGGATAGAGAACAGTTTAGGAATGTGTGCTTCAAGTAATTTATTTGTTTCAGTATAAATACAGCTTTTAGCATTTCTCTGGATTGGATATAGATAAGAACGGTACAAGGTTATTTGATATCCATAAAGTGAGATCCAAAAGGAAGTATATTATGTTGAGATGGGCGTTACCCTAATGAATGTCAAACACTGCAACTATGTAGGAGCGGCTAACCTGCAGCTTGTTTCTGTCTGCTGGTTTTATCTAAAAAGACCTTCCTGGGATGAAGTATACTCTCTCAAATATAAAGTGTTTAACAGTATATAAAGTATAAAATAAAATTAGAGCAAAATTAATGTCTTTGACATTTCTGATCTTCTATAAACCTGGAGGAACTCTGCTCTATGCAATACTGGTACATAAGGAAATGACAATAGCCTTTGTCTCAGATTCTCAAATCATAGACTGTGATTGGTTTATAACAACCTGAATAAGCCTTTAGGTAGCACTATGCGAGCTGGGATGAAGAAAATCTGTGCATTCAGAAATTTTAAAGTCTTTATATACTAGGTGGTCTCAAAATCAGTATAAAAGCATGCTAGTAGAGTGAAATACACACCATTTAAGCACAGTTTTCATTTTCAACAGGTAGAATTTAACGAACTCTTTCTGTTGAATCAATTCCTTATGTTGCCAATGTAAAACCCATCTGAGAGATTTAAACTTTCATATACTTACTGGACATCTGCTCAATGATGATCAATTTCCATTTGACACTGAAACAATGTTTTTCCCTTAAGAATACAGGAATTCCCTCCAGCACTGCTCTACACCAGCCTCCAAAAATTGGGGTTAGGCAATAGTCCCCTTAGTTAAGCTTTCATCAGTTTGGTTTCAATACTTCCAGTTTTGGGGGGAAAAGGGCAGACGTTTTATTCTACTGGGGACAGATTACTGCCAGATTTGTAATAAAAAATACCTCCAAATGAAATTCGTCCTGAGATTATTAACATTTGCAGAGACTTAACAGAGAAAGGGTTATGAAAAATAGCTGCAGGTTTCTGCACATCCAGTAAAACAAGCTCCAGTGTTGTTTGCACTGGTTTGCAAAGATGCAGTAAATCATACATGTGATTTCCCATGGGCCATCCACGGTTAATGAAGATGAGGTTTTAAGTGCCACCACATCACAATGTACTGTGACTCTTTTTTCCATTTTGTTTTATGTTTTCTTTTTCTCACCTACTTGCACACAGATCCACACAAAATTAGAGCTCAAGAAGAACAAGACAGATAAAAGTACAGTTTATGACTAAACCAAAAGCAAAAACAAAACAAAACAAAACAAGAAACAAACTGCACTGGAATATTTTATATATTGTGTTCATAAATAGTGTATTTATACAAAATATGCATATGTACCTGCACCTACACTGTATACCTAGTGTATTTATATATACATATACACACGTTTCTATCTCTCAGTGTTTTTGTACAATTCTATGATATAATGCACTATGTCATTAATCAATATTCTTGTGATTCCCAGGTAAAATAAAAGACTAATGACTAAACATTAAGCAATATTCACTTACAGCAAAACAACACTGAAATGTATAGTTAATTTAGACTGAACGTATGCAATAAAATATTAACCATGAGACAGAATTTCAGTAGAAACCTTGGAGAATCTCTAGAGGCAGATGGCAATCAGAAAATGTAGAAAAATAGCTCGTCCATGTGCTTCTGCTCTGTCTTCATAAGGGACATCCACAGCATAAGCCTTCAGTTTCATGTGCCTTGAGCTACCGTAGCACAAGCAGCGCAAAGAGGCCTGGGTTCTTTCAGCACCACAAAAGGTGGTTGTTTTTGTGGCTGACCCCAAGGGCCTTGCAGGAACAGTCTGATGCTGGTTAGAAAGCACAGAAGTTTCTAAACCTACTAAATATCTTTTTGTGTTTGTTCGTTTTGCTTCCTGCAAGTGTTTTGTAAACTCTTTGCTTTGTTGGCTGGGAGACGATGCTCCTTCACATATATTTTCCACAGCTGCCTTTGAAAGGAGAATTCAGAAATTATACAAGTATTTCTGCAATACTTCCCTCTCCACTTGTGGCAGCTTATATAAAAACCTCAGGCAAACAAGAAATTCCTGTTGATAGGGAAGGAAATTTCATTACTGCTCATTCTCATGAGATGCAGCACACCTGTCCTTCCTACAGGGATGCCATGCTGCACCTGGGTGACTGGGTGTGTGTCCCAACAGCTTTCGTCTGTCCAGTTGCATTGCTGGGGAAGGAGGAGGCTTCTGCCTTTACTGTTGCTAACTGGAGGTGGAGGAGGGGTGAGGGAGGTCACACAGTGTGCTGGTAGAGGACAAAGATGTTGACCTTGAGTTTTGTTTATGCACAGCACTTTCCATCAGACCACATTTATGTTCCGATTACCAAGCTTAAAAGCAGGGTTATATCAGCGATGAAAGATTATATACATTGTCCTCTTTAGTATGCAGACTATGAGAAGTCTAAAGGTGTTTTTCATTTAAATGCACACTCTTTCATAATAGCATAATTATCTGTACAAACTGTATTTGCATGCAGCCACACATTCATGCATCCATATATATATATACACACGCACATAAATAGTCTATCCATCACACTTTAGAGCAAGAAAAATAGCATTGTCAACTACATCGCTGATCACAGTTGCTCTGTGTGCCTGAAAACAGGAATGTAAGCAGACAGAACCGCCCCGAATGTAGCACCACGCTGCTGAGTCATCTACAGGCTGGACGGGGGCTGCTGGACGCTGTCAGGCATTTAGCAGCCTTGTTGCTGTCTAGCTTGTCTTCTGCGAACTCAACTAGTTAACTACTGCCGCCACTGGAAGTGAGATTAACACATTACAGGCCACATTAACATTAATAGCCATGTCTCCAGAGGTCTCTTTGCATTCCTGAACCTATTATAGCCATCTGCCACTTTCTGATTACTGCTGTGCTCTTATGTTTGCTCTCTTCTTCATCATCAGAGACTGTACACCCTGTGCAGGACTGAATCTCTCAGATTGATGATGTTAGGTTATTTTTTTATTTTAGGTTATTACTATACTGGGTGATCTTTAAGGTCCCTTCCAACCCAAGACATCCTGTGATCTCCATGACAAAAGACAGCTTCCAGTGAAAACAGCAGACAGGAAGTCAAAGTAACTACAGGCTATTAAGGACAAGTTTTATGGAAAGCTGCAACACTGTTTTGCAGGACATTGCTTCCTGTTTCAGAAATATGGAAAAAGAAACTGGGTTTGGTCTGAAGTGGAATATGCGTAAGATGAAAAATATTTCACAATCATATACCATTTTGTCAGAAGTAAAAAAAAAATTAAAAACATACAATTTAAAAAAATAGAAAGTAAACTGAACTAATGGCAAACAGAACAAGTGATGAGTGAGTAGCTGGGAACAGGACCACAGCACTCTGTGCAGCTTGGCTTGTCACTGAGCTCAGAGCATGGAAAAGAAGCCCTCACCTTTTTTTGCAACCCCAATGCTCGTTTTGCTGTGCTTCACTCATTAAACACATCACTCCTGCCTTGGTAACTGCTTACAACTATCTTCTTGCTGCGAAATAGCCCAAAAGTACTAACCATTGAGTCACCCAAGTGTCCAAGGATCAGTGTCAAGGCACGATGCACTGTACACACTGTTGTGGGGTAAGCTTCCTGCAGCAGCTCCCTCCCAGCTCATGCTTTTCCAAAGACAAATACAGCACTAGTGGTACTGGTGCAGGGATAATTTCCTCAGTCTGCACTGCTTCTGCTTGGGAGCACTTATCCTTTCCAAGCTGTGTGTTAGTTTAATGTTTGCCCATCCATGGGCTGTGGAGTGGCTGTGTGTTGCAGTGAGACCAGTTTCCATGCATGCTCAGGACTAGGCATCAGTACAGGAAGGCAGAGGACTTGGTTTGCCATGAAATTACTCAGTAGTGTGATCCAGTGCAAGTTTGCTCCAGGTGATGTGCAAACCAATACAGAAGTAATACAGTCTTGTGCACATCAGAAAATCCCAAACCCACATTTTCTACCCAGAAGAATGCACCACACCTCCATGCCCTGGCACCCCTGGCAACCAAGGCAATCCTGCTGCTCCCTGCAGACAATGTCCACATTCAGAAAGATGTGTGCAGATGTTCAGGTGGGCAGTGTGTATGCAGATGCCCCTGGCCTCTAGCTGTGTGCAATATAAGCTTTGCTTGCATGTACACAGTGAGTGCAGCAGATGTGGCGAGTGGCACATGCACAGGATTTCTGATGTGAGATATAAAGGAACTTACATTTTGAACTCATCATTGCTTACATAGGTATCCCCAAATATTGCAAAACACAGCCGCTTCAAGTAGCTGCAGGGTAAGATAGCAGCTAAATCTGAGCCAAAGTACTCGGCTTGAGGAAATGCATTTGTTTGGTGTGGCTCTACATAAGACAACACCTAGGACAGCTGCACAGTGCCTAGGCTTGTTCTTCTGAATGCCACTTGGCTGCCCCAGCTATCTCTCTCGCAGGCAGTCCATGCCTGCACCTTTTCCACAGCTCAGGGAGCACAGATTACATTCCAATTTCCAAAACAAGCAGCAGAGAAATCTCTTTGCATGAGAGCTGGGCAGGATTAGTTGGGAAGTAAATTGTCCTTCAGCCCCGTCTGCACAATGGCAGGGGAAGACGCCTGCTGCTGGTGTTATCCCTCTGGTGTGATTCAGCATCTGAAGGCACCAGATGACAAACATGCTCTGCTCTGTTCTCAGGAAGGCTGCAGGCAAACGGCAGAGCAATTCAGAGGTGGAATAACAAGCAAATAACAAACCCGAGATTATTAGATGTGGCAGAAACAACAGCCTCAAGTGAGAAAATAGATGGTCCCTTCCATAAGACCCTGAAAACAGTTATAGTTTTTGCACTTAAGTAAAAACAAGTCATGTGTGAATAGAAGTGCACAACTCCTACTCCAGGCTCTGGGAGACATGAAAAATTTCCCCCCACAACTTAGCGTCTGGCATAACCAGATGGAGTGAGGTCACTTGTGATTGCCAGTGACCTGCTTCAAAATTTGCTTCAAATAATGATTTCCCACTGCCCCTACTGAGTTTTAGATTAAGTTCAAAAGAAGCATTGCTTTTGCAGCAACAGTGCTTTACATGAGCCAGCTCCAAATATCAGCACAAGCAGAAGTCCTTTCTCTCTCATGTAGGCAAAAAAATCAGAAGGATGGTTTGCTTAGTCTCAAACAAGAAGACCCAGGGGAGACCTTATTGCTCCCTCCAATTGACTGAAAAGAGGCTGTGGTGAGGGCTGGGGAAGGCCTCTTCTCCCAGGTAACTGCAATATGAGAGAGAATGGCCTCAAGTTGTGCTGGGGGGGGTGGGGTAGGGGAGAAGGGTTGAATATTGGGAACAATTTCTTCACAGAAAGAGTGGTGATGCAGCAGCACAGGCTGCACAGGGAGGCGGTGGCGTCACCGTCCCTGAAGGTGTTCAATAAACATGTGGCTGTGGCACTGAGGGATGTGGTTACTGGGCATGGTGGGGACGGACTGGGGTTGGACTAGATTATCTTAGTGGCCTTTTCCAACTTTAATGGTTCTGTTGTTCTAAGTCTGGACACCAAAGTCCATTCTCCTTGCGAACAAAACTGCAGAAAGTTTTTCCAGCTTTGCTTCCTGCTTATTGATGCCAAATCCTTCTCTATACAGTGTTTACACCCAAAGTGGCTGTCAGCAGGTTGCTGGTGCACTGATACTTGTGGTGAACAAAGAGTCAAGTTCCAGTATACCCGTATTTGTGCCACAGTATGGTGCCAGAGTAGATATCTCCTCTGTATCCTCTGCCTGTGCTGCCAAAACAGATGGATGGCATTAAGGGCAGGGGACACACTTGACACATCGGAGAGGGACAAACCACCCTGACCGGGGAACTGGTGGGGAAGCCTAAAAGAGCAGGTAAGCCTGGAAATACAGATTGGACTTCCAAAGCACTGGAAGACTTGGAAATCATAGGAGCAGATCCAGGGCTGCAAAGGCTGGAGCAGGACAGGATGGCACCACTCATGCTTCTCGTCATTCTGTATGTTTTGCTTGGAAAGGCTGAACAGAGCCACTGATGGACTGGCTCTGAATCGGAAAACATAGCATCACAGACTGCATGGGGAGAGTTTGGGGCTATTCTGGCTCCCACTCCTCCCCCCACCTTGGGCACCAAGACATCTGAAAAGTCACTAGCTATACCATGCCTCACACAGCAAATCCACAACCAAGGCACCAGTTTGTATCACCCTCAGCTTCCACTGTCCTCAGCTTTTATATTTGCAGCACTCTGCTAAGGCACTTGTAGATTTTTCCAAATACATTTCACTGTGGTTTTGTTGTTGTTATTTGTTT
Source organism: Alectoris magna (assembly GCA_030625065.1). Taxonomy (NCBI): domain Eukaryota; kingdom Metazoa; phylum Chordata; class Aves; order Galliformes; family Phasianidae; genus Alectoris; species Alectoris magna. The sequence continues at coordinate 20,948,036 of CM060564.1, read as the reverse complement.
GTTTGTTTGGGGACTGTGAAGTGTTGCAAAACTTCCTACAGTAAGTGCAGTGTTCTTCCAAGGCAACGCATACATTGGCTGATGTTTGCCTTGTAAAGGCTTGCTTTTCCTCATCCCCCAAATGCTCTGGAAGTGACACATCAACCACTCCCTGCTGAAACAATGGGAATCATTACGGAGTGAACTATGCCTCCTGAAACAGCTCGGCTAAATAACAATATTCTACATTTTTGTTTTGTTTTGTTTTGTTTATATCACAGTAACATCTGGGAGTCTCAAGCACCCCGTCTACTGACAGTGATGTAGCAGAAAGATGACATTTGGGGAATTAAAGCTCTAAGATACACATGTCCTTTTCCACTGCTTAAAATGGCTGCATACTTCAACTGCATGATGACACTGGGTTCTCCTCGTCCTATAGTACAGCTGGCCTCTGCTCCTGTCAGTCTCCTCAGGCTGCCCCGGCCTGTGGGCAGGCTCTGATTTTTGTGGCCTCTTCTCAGGGGAACTCCCTTTGCCTTCCCCTGGGGCCGTGACTCATTTCCTTGTGCCGTTCATCTCCTCCTCTCTTCTGCTGCCCTGAATGTTTGGTTTTGCTGTTGTGCTGCGCAGCAGCAAAACGCGTTTAAAAGACAAGTGTGACATTATCGCACTGTTGGAAATCTTTCCTTTTTCTTTTTTTTTTTTTTTTTTCCCTCAGCACACATTCCTCTTTCTAAGGTCCTCCGTGAAGCTTTGTAAATAGGCTGCTGCATAGGGTTGATACAAAGGGAGAAAGCCTATTTATATTCCTGCGGCGCTATTTAATATTTGTACCGTGCGAGCTCGCAAAGAGGCAGGAGCGGTAGCAGCTCAAAAAGTAGCCTCAAGTTTCAGACTCCTGGAACGCTGGTAGAAATGAGCGGCGCTGGTAGGCACGTGGACGCAATGAGTCTCCGGGGCAGCGCTGCCACCTGCTGGGGCTGGCGGGGAGACGCATGTTTCTCGTGCGTGAAGCACAGATTCACTTACGGATGCCGAAGCTGAGAATTGACGGACTGTTCTCATTTTAGGCCTAAGGCACAGCCAAGCAATACTGTGAAAGGGTACAGTGACTGAAGGCAGAATAGAAAGTCAGTGTTTGGGCCAGTCTCATGTTGTTTGGAGGGAGACGTGTTTGCATGCCTTACTTGCACTACTGGTCTGCAGTCCTTGGAACCAAGAAACAACAAACTGCTGCTGACTCAGGCGCATCTTCAGTTTTTACAGACTTCAATTCACTTTTAATAGGTAAAACATAGCAATGCAGCAGTGATGGTTCACACCAGAGATGTGATCAGAAGGGAAACTGAAATGTGAGCTTCCACATTTTTCTTCAGTGTGTGTGCTTTTAGAAAGAGCTATTTTACATTAGTTTCTTGTGCATTTATGAGAATTAAAACTGCCTGATAGAATTAGAACTTTTCAGCTGGAAAACAGGGCACAGCCTATCTTGCTTCCTTAGGAAACATTCAAATAAGCTGGCCATGTTTGCAGGATGCCTGGAAGGTGAACAAATTCCAGATGAACACAAGAAGAGGAACAGTTCTCAAGGCTGAAGACTCCTTGGTGAGGATATTTGTGCATGCATATTTATCTGCAGAAAAAAAAAAACAATTATCTGATGCAGAAAAGAACAGTTCTCTCAGTATACATAAAAGTGCATCAGAAAACAGCTGAAATGCTGGTAATGCAGAGCCCATTTAATTTTTTTAGATGTAACTGTGTGCACACACTTCATTCTGGATGAAGTGCCAGCCATCCTGCTGTAGGTGTTCCTGCTGGAGCATGGGGTTGGACCAGATGACCACCAGAGGTGCCTCCAACCTCAAAGATGCTGTGACTCTGTGATCTCTGACTCAGTGCTCTCATTTCCTTCCTGAAGAGTGGCAAAGAAAAACATTTAGGCAGAGGTGCACTTTGGAGTGAAGGAAATACTGAGCCCACCAAGTTGTTTTGGGGAGTGAGGCACAGCTTTAGCATATCTGAGTAGGCCAAAGGAAACCCTTGCTGTACTTCTGCTCTTGTGGTTCTCAGAATATTTATCAAATTGGTGAAGATAGGCTCCTCTTTTTCATGGCCAGGTAGTGCATAGGTAACAGAATATTTTAGTGACTGTGAGATAACAGCCCTCTGAAGACAGTACAATTTAAAAAAAAAAGTTCAGTTCTACCTCCCTTTATTTTATTTTTATTTTTTTTACACCAGGAGGGCATCCATTAAAACCTGTTTTTCCTTTACAGTGGTTTCTCAGACATCACATCATTTTCTGATGACTCAAAACTGAGTGTTGAGGTGGACACGTCAAAAGGGAGGACCAGTTTACTACTGAGAGCACTGGACAGGCTGGAAGAGTAGACAAGCAAAAACTTGAAGTTTAACATACAAGTGTAAGATCCTGCATTTAGGACAATAAACCAAAGAGCCCATTACAAGGTAGGGTCTGTGTGGTTGGGAAGCAGTCTTGCTGAAACATACCTGGACATCTGGATAGACAAGCTGAATATGAGTCAGCAGTGCACCACTGCAGCAATAAGGGCAAATCAGACTCTGGGCTGCACCTGCTGGGTTACTACTAACAGCGATAGAGATGCAATCATCCCACTCTACTTGGTGTTTGTCAGGCTGCTCCTGGAGTACTGTGTTCTTGTTTTGGTCCACACAATTTCAAAAACAAAAAAGCAAAAAACAAAAAACTGTGGACAGATTGGAGAGGGTCTAAAGGAGGGCCATGGTGATGATCAAAGGAAGAACCTGCACAGTAAGGAATGACTGAAGGAATTAGGTCTTTTCACCCTGGAGAAGGGTGGGACCTTGTAACTGTATTTTAGTACTTAAAGAGCAGCTACAAAGAGGGCAGAAGCTGTGTCTTCTCAAGGAACCACATAGTGAAGACAAGTGGCAGCAGGTACAAGTTGCCCCAGGATAGGTGTTATCTTCATGTGAAAGATTTTTTACAATGAGAACAATCAATCACTGGAAAATGATCACACTGGAGGTATAGAACTGCCATCACTGGAGATTTCTGAGATATGATCATGCAGGTTGACAGATAATTTCATCCAGGCTCCCTTTACCCATTGAACCTGATGATCTTTGAGGTCCCCTTCCAACCCAAGCTGTTTTATGAGTCTATGATCTCAAAAGGCTCTCCTGTATTTTGGGAGTAGGATGTCCAGGTCTCCTGGATTCATATAAAATGAGATCGTGAATCAGTGGACATAAGTTTTCATACCCACTTGACCGTTCTCACTTATCATTTTAAAAATATGGTGTATGCTTTTGATTCTTTCTTGGTCTGTTTCTCAACTAATCACCACTTTAAGCTGTGGTTGGCCACTGAGGTCTGCTAACATCTGCTCTATGCAAACAGTGAAGAGAAGCCATAGATTATATCTGATTATCATTATAATTTGGCATTCTGTGCCAGGCTGAGCATTGCAGCAGTGGTATTTTCTAGAGACGCTGGCTGCATTATACATAAAAGATTATTAAAAGCCTGGGAAAAAAAGGAAGCTTACTTTCAATCCATGTAAAAGCATATGAAGATTATAGCTGTTCGGAGGTGTGAATTCCTTGTCAGTATAACAATAAAGAATTTTTCTGCACTGTTCTTTCAGATGTAATTTGTAGCCCATTTTAAGCATTTACCCAAGCTGACTAGCAGCTCTGGAAATCATCTTCTGAACATGTTGTCCTTCCCATCTCTGTGCCCTGAGGACTCTGGAGGTCACGTTCCCCAGAGCTCTTTGCAATGCAATAATCACAGATTCATTGTGGTTCTCTATCAATAGGCTGAGGAAAAAATGGCCAGGATCTTCCTTCTACAGGAAGGATGTTCCAGGATACTCAGTAGCCATAGACTGTCCTGTAGTGAAGGTACAGTCAGAGGTTTTTCAGAAGCAAACAAGATGGTGTATGGCTACACTGGCTGTCAGCTACTGCAAGCCCGAAATAGGATGATACACAGAGACTTAGTATTTTGTTGAGAAGCTTCGTCAACAGTGACCAACTGCTGTGGGCCAAACCTGGTAAGTCCATAATGACCGTTACGGGAGATGTAGCAGGGATTGTGTATGTGGTGGAGGTACAAATTCACAGTTGGGGGGGGAAGAAAAAAAAAAAGTAGAAAAAATGCCTATTTGATTGGGGGGAGGAGTAAGGGGGAGGAAGGGAATCTTCTTGTCTTAGCTTACTGTCAAACCTCCATGGTTACCACAGCTTCTGCATTTTTGGGGCTCTTTCTGTTTGTTGGTACACAGGGAAACATCTACCCTGGGTCAGTGACTGTACTACCATACAAGCTTTGAGTCAGCATCTGGGTGAAGTGTAGGGAAGCACAGTTCAAGAGACAGAAGTGCATCAGCTCCAGCACCTCCAGCAGTGGGGAAGTAGGCAGCCAACCCAGGCAGTGCTCTCTGTGTACTGCTGGGGATCTCTGTGATTTTAACCATACAGCCTTCCCACAGATTTCACTTACAGACCAGAATTGAACCAGACAGTATGTGCCTTTCAGTCTGCAGAAACTGTGATTGAATGAAAAATGTGAGTTTTGCACTGCTTTCCATTCTTCCTTCAAACATGCCAGTGTGTGCATCACTCACCCTGTCTGTACTAGCTGTTAATTAATTTACATTAGAATAAAAATTCAACACACATTATTAAAAATTCTGAGCATTAAACAAATTTATATAGACTTTAATTTGACACACTGTAAAGTTTTTCAGGCAAGACAAGGAAGACAGCATCTGATTAATCTAGCATGCAAATTTAAGCATATTATCAATTCATGCTATCAAGTATGAATAAGACAGTGACAAAGCTGAGGTTTATTGCTGGTTGATGTGAAGTAATCCATCTCAGTCCTTGTGAAATATTCTGAGACAGCGGCTCCAGCAAAGAAAGATATCAAGAGGATTTTTCAGGGGGGAATCTTAAGGTTTACACGGATAAAATGTAAAGGAGTAGTGTCTGCTGGAGAGCCTCGTGCATCCTGTTCCTCTCACTCATGAAGGACCAGAAATATGACAAAAAAAAAAAAAAAGCCGCTGTGCACTTAACAGGTATCTTTGCTGACAGTCTAAATGAAGATGGATGTTCTAGGAGAACCAGGGTCAAATTAACCTCTGGTTTGAAAAAAAAGAGAGAGAGAGAGAAAGATAAAATAGATTGAAAATGTGCTATGGGATCATAGCTTTTTTTTTGCACTGAATTTTCCATCTTCAGATGAAAAGATTTTCTGAAGTTTTCCCTTCTTTTTATTGCTGATGGACAAATGTTAATTTTGAAATCTTTCCCTTTGGAATCCCTGCTACTGCCATAGACACTCTGGCATAAAATATGTGTAATCATGGGACCACTATTCTTTTCCAGTTTCTACCACTTGCCTGCAGCACAGTGGCAGTGCTCTGCTGTTGCTGAACTCAGTCAGGGGTTGAAATTCCTGCCAGGAGCACTGTGTCAGTATGTGCTGCTTCATGTGGGCTTGGGGCTCTCCCATTTCAGCCTCACAGCTAAAAAGGACTTGATGTTAGAAACTGGAGTGTACAGGGCAGGAAGCAAGGTAGGCAGAACATGGGTCCAATACTAAGATACCAGATGATTTTCAGTCCAGATAATCCAGACTGATTTTACTTTTTTTTACCCAGAGTGATTATCCTTCACTACGAATAGGAAAAATTGTGTTTTTCATATAGTCATTCATAACATACCCAGTGCTGAAGAGTCAGCAGCAAACAGGGCTCAGAAATTCGACATCTTTTTTTCTGCCCACTGAGAGACACTCAGGGTCTGTTTTTCCCTATTTGCAGCATGAATTCTTTGTTTACAGTGAGAAAGACTCTGTGGGCTCTCCCTGCCACTGTAACCTTTCTTCCTCTATTTTAATGAAGTTGCAAAGGCTAAGGGGTGAATGTGAAAGAAAGAGAAAATGAACTAATGAGGTACATAATCATTTTTCCCAGAAGTTCATCTGCACGCAGAAATTGAAATCAGCCAGGCTGAAGCTGGATGCCCTAGGGCATTCAGCAGCTTCTGCAGGGGCCAGGGTGGCCTGCATTAGGCCACACTGTGGCTTTGAGTTGCAGTAAGGGCTGGCAGCTGACTGGCAGCCCTGCCAGAGTTCATCTTCCCGTTTTCTCCCCAAAACAGCTCACCTTGTAGCCATGGCAACTCACTGCCAGGCGCAGGCAGGCCCTTTTACTGTTGCTGCCCCACAGCTGCCATTTGCTGTGTACTGCAGTGTCACAGGCTGCTGCCTGATGTGGCACACGGGTTGTGGGGTGGGCACAGCAGCTGGAGGAGATGTCCACTTCCACCTGAGCACAGAAAAAGCACTACTCTCCTCACAAGCGCCATTATCAATACTTGGTTTTGCTGCTGTCACACACAGCCTACTACCACAGTATGTGTCATGTCTTCATAAATCTCCAGTAATGGGAGATGGCATGGCTAGCTCCATCTTCAGTGTACACCTTCTTATTATACTTGATACCTCTCTGTTTAGGACCTGTGGCTCCAGAAGTCTCTGCATGACTCCCCAAGGAGCTATTTTGGCTTTGCTGAAAGAAGCCATGCTGCATCTGCAGAGCAATTTTCAAAAGCTGACAAAAAGGCTGCACGACTATCTCGGACCTGCCTTGCCCATAATCCATAATACTGATATTTCTATGTGCATAAGTGCCCACCCTTAGCTTACACCAAGCATTGGTTCTGCTGACACAGTGATATCCCTGAAAAAGGGCAAGTCTAAACATTCATACATCTGTTACTGCAGTAGAGATGGGAAAAGGAGGCTGGACTGTCTGAAAAGGAGATGATTCTTTTAAAACAGGGAATGATCTGTAGGATAACATCATATTATTGCAAAGAGAGAAGTCTGTGGGCAGATTGCTAGGGCCACCATGCAAAGCAAAAGATCATGCCTTCTGGAATGGCTCTGTCTCTCATGAAAGTGGACAATGAACTGCAGGACTGTTGTCATCAGAGCCACACAGTAAAAACATTTTGTAATAATATCATGCCAGGAAATTAAGTCTAGCCTTAACTTACTGTAGAACAACTTGGGTCTTAGATCCATTGATGAGCTCAGTCCTCGTTATATTATATTGGCAATCTTCTTTACTAGACTTTCTGTGGCCACTTAGTGACCATTAACAGATATATTATTTCCTCACTGCAGTGCAGTAGCAAAGAGGAGGAAACCATCACTACAAACCCAATGCAGGTGTACTGATTCAGTTTCAAAGATCAATTTTCAAATCTCAAAAGAAAACTAGTATTTTACCTAAAAGGAGTTTGAGCTCAATAGCTACAAACACTATGCTGACCAACCTTGCTCCTTATGTACAAATTGAGTTATCTCCTAAAGTAAAACACAAGATGACAGTTTTGTGAATAGTCCAGAATTATTCAATTGTTCAGACATTTAAGAAAACAGCTGTGTTGAGGGACAGCCACATATATTGTCAATACTAGATGAAACCAGCACATGTTTTTACCAAACAGGTTGTTTCCAGAGAATAACTGTAACTCTGGCTTTCATCGCAGTTCACATCATTCCATTTGTAAATGCATTGAAACTAAATTTGTGCTTAATTTGCATGGAAGGATTTGCATGTAATGAAGAATCTGTTTCTTTCATACTGGTTATTTTATGGCTACACTAGAAGCTGAAGTATCACTTGTATGAGAAACACCTGGAACCTGGTAGATGGAGGTCAGCCATACTGAGTCACGCTTATATGCTGACATTTTCAGTGTATGTACCTTTCTTACAGTATATAACACTATGTAATCTTTGCTACATGCTTCAGACTTTTATTGCAGCTATCTGTATACTTTGAGGACAAGGAAGTGTTGGTGTACGTATATAAGGACTTTTGAGCACTATTCCAGTGTTTGCGTATTCTCCTGGAGAGGAGAAGCAACAAACAAAAGCAAGGTAGTCACTGATAAGGAAGTTCAAATTCCAAAATGAAAACTATTCTGCTGTGCAGCTGGTTTACGCACCTTTCTAGCATCATAAAAATGCTACTTAGAAAAGTAATATGGATCAAGGGTGACATGCTGTCGTATCTAGGAGAAATACAGGGGTTTTTGATTTGGATGTCATAATCCAAATCAGGTCAGGTTCATTACAAACGCACAGTAATTGAACTTTGCTGATTGTGAGTTCATTGCCATGCAAATGTGCTCATCATTTGCATAATATAGAAGCAACACAACTAAAGAATAAAGGAATTTCACCACTATATCTGCAAGTGATGTGCACTTTCCAGCTACTAGGACAGTAATCTCCGGAACAACTTATTAATGGTACCTGTATCTCTTTCAGCGCCAAATATTTTATTGAACAATCCCAGCTGATCTTACATTACATTTCATTTCCAGCTTCTCCTCTACTTTTAAAATTTCCCAATACGTATTGCTATTTTGAGTGCTGGATGCCAAGTTATAATTATTTTTTTAAAACATTCCCTTGGTCTCCGCAAACAATCCAGACACACACTTTTGCTGGTGGAAATTATTGGTAGAAATACACCTTTAACTATTTATGCTTTTTCTTTTTTTCCTTTTTTTTTCTTTCCTTTTCTTTCTTTTTAAATAAAAGATGTTATCTTGGAAGATTGAAGCTATTACCTCCCTGCTGTCATATCTTTGGAAAGATGATCATTTTGCTAAGTAGGAGCAAGAATAATCTGTTCTACTCACCAGTCTTTTTTAATCAGAGGGTACATTCATGGCTTGTTAGCAGAACACTGACTGTCTCTCTGCAAGCTGTCAACCTGACACAGTGGTTTCTTCCCTAGCCCTTTCCTGTAAAACACCATAGGAGAGTTTCTAATTAGATTGGCCAGCTGTCCTGGAGGGTATGTGGTAAACATCCCTGATTTCTGCATGTGAAAGAACATGGTTGTTTTGCAGTCATTGTGACAGACTTGAATTCAGACAGGATGGTGTGCAAACAGCTTATCTTGTTAAAAATGGACAGTTTTATTTGGTTCCCTCCCATTATCAAACATCTGAAAATAATGAGACAGATCAGAGGAATGTCAGCAAACAGCACAGTGGTTTATACCATCCATACAGCCCTAGTTATGGCCAGATGCTAAGGGCCAGGCTCACCCAGGTATCAGCAGGCACTGTGCTACTGAGATTCAGAGGGCTTCTCTCACTGGAACAGACCAGTGTTCCATTACAGAGTTTTTGATCCAGCCATCTTTTCTTAGTGAGTGCATACAAACATCAGGCAGTTCAGTACAGTTACAGCTGCAACCAGCCTTCATAAAAGTGTGCTGAAATTTGGTTTCTCCATACTTAAGATGACATAGCAAGCCTGGTTTGCTTCAAGATAAGCCTAGTTCAAAAAGGAAGTCCTGACATGACCAAAGTCAGCAAAAAATTTGTGATTTTCATGGGGACAAGGATTTAAAATTATCTTTCAGGTCACCAAAATGTTCCTTCCAGCACTATCACCTCTGCTTCCATTCTGTTAATATACCTTCTGCCCCAGTTTCATTTAATGATTATTTATCTCTGTGCAGAAAATGTTTCTGCTCAATAATCCCGCTTCCTAATTCCTTCCATGCTTGTTTGATTTTTATTGTCTTGAATCCCCACAGTTTTCTGCAAAGCAGCAGTCAGATGTCTGCCTGCTTATCCAACCTTATTCTTTATTCTGTCAAGCTGAAAACATCTAAAAAACATCTGTGTCCTTTTCTACCCTTTCCAGGCAGAGTTCAGGCAGGGCTATGTGGTCTTACAGAGTACGGTAAAATTGCACTTGTGCCATGAAAAGGATATGCAATGCTTACTGCAAACCGTAAGTGAAACTCCTCCTAATGTATATCCCATTGCACTTAGAAGGCCTGGGAGGACCCCACAGGAATCACTGCTGCTTTTCCACTGACGTTTTCTCAACAGACATTTAAGGCGTCACACTGAAAGACAATTTTTAGTGTTCTGTATTAACGTCTGTTGAAAATTGGTTTCATAAAGTTCCTCTTCCATATGAGATGCTTTATTTTCTGCACGCTCCACTTGTGAATATATAGCTGCAGTGTATTGGAAAACCTAGGTAAAAGTCACTGAATTCTTTTACAACCACCCATTTTTGTATGTTCAGAATCATCTTTCTTCCCCCAGCTCTTTTCCAGAAGGGGATCTGCCCACCATTGCCCCAGAACATTCTGTCTCAGCTGTTGGGAAGGAGGCACTAAATCCTGCTCCCAGCAGCACCCAGAAATCACCTGTAGTGATTTCTGGGTAGTAGTAGTGATCACCAGAAATGCCTGACTGTAGTGCAAGGATTTCTGCCTCACTTGAATAATGGGTTAATTAGTGGTCCTAAGCTTAAAATTGCTCAATTTCCAAGTCCATCAAAGCCTGTGAATGCTCTGTCACATGCTTTACAGGGATTGGGAGGAGGCATATAAGAGATAAAGAAAAGCAAGACAGGAGTTTCTTCACATGAAAACAACAGTGAGCACATTGATTAACATGCTACCTTCTTTAACTTAGTGAACAGATGAGAACTGGTTAATTCACTTTGAAAATGCCTGGGTATCACTGCAAGTTCAGTGTTTGTAAGCAAGGTGGGAGGGAGCCTACATGTCTCCCAGGCGGTGAAGGCTACTTCCCCGTCTTAGCACATGGAAGTCTGTGCAAGGCAGGGCACAAAGAGGAGGAGCACAGGGCAGAAGTCTGACTGGCAAAGGGCTCTTCTTTATGTCACACAAATGAACAGTTGTTAGGCCCAGATAACCAATACCAAGAGCACCTTTACTAGGGTGTGTGCCACCCCTTCAATATGAAAGCTATGTATGCAGCAGCTGTGCTTAAGTTACTGGGTAAGTTTGCAGTGCAGCATCATGAGGATTAGTGGGAGCCAGCTATGAGGAAAAGAGAAGGTGCTGGAATGGATTGCATCAAAGCCCAAGACTACCCCCTCGCAGAAATGAGTGGGAGCATAGGTTGCTCCATATGCTTGATTTTAAGCCAAAACATGATAATTTTCTAGCTTATCTGTGATATTTCAGTGGAATAGATTCAATTTGCAAAAGTATCCTGGCATCATTTCTTAAAAAATGTTGGCCCTGAGCAAGTAAATAAAAGCAATGTTTAGAATCAGATATCAATTACTCCCAGCTGATCCATGCCATTTTATTATCCTCCTTTTGCATCTGATTATGACATTTGCCATTTCGCTTGTGACAAGGCTTTACACTATGCAAATTATCCAGGAAGTTTGTTGTAAGTGCAGATATCCACTGGTCGAAAGATAACTATATCTAAATGCATTTTTCTTTATTCGTGTATTTAGGGGTGGCCTTATAAACCCATTTATGAAGTCACAGCTGCAGTTGTACTTACCATGCTTATACAGAGAACACTTATGGCAGGAAGGAAGAGAAAAAGTGGGGAAACCTCTTGGTCTGCCATCTGGACAGAAGAAATGATTTTTTCCAGAACAAAGGCTACTCAGGCTTTATGATTCCCTTCTTTCCTATCACTGTAATGACTGCCCAAATTGATTGCCTTGTACTAAGCAGCATCTTCTGTAATGCTGTGTTGTGTAAGGTGGAACTCTGGGCTGATACTCAGATGCAAAGTTGAAAGGATAATAATATTAACAAGAAAAAAGAAATGCAGAAATACATAAGTTGTCCAATGCATTTGACTTGAGCTTTGTAACATATGGATGATCTCAGACAAAGGAAACTTCCATTACCTTTTAAACAGTGCATTGCCAGTTTGAGGCATAATTCCTTGTTTGCAGAGATAATGTCAATGATTGGAATAATCATCTGCCTGATCCAGCTAGAAATGTAAACACTTTATTTTCATGTTACAGTCGTGTTTGCTTAGCAGTAGCACCTGTGACACACTGAAGGATGAGCTCACACCCATTTAATATTTCGTTCCCACTTCTTTTGTCCTTTGGAAGCGCTCACCTTTATTTTTACTATAAATCCCTTGTAGGAGAGAGATCATCTGCAGTTCTGACTCAGACCATTAAAAGCATATTGAGAAATAACTTAGGTTTCCCAGAAGGCTAATTTACGTCAGCAAGCAGAAAGATAATCACAGTCATAAATCTTTGTCCATGTCCATGTCTCCTGATTGCTTCAAAAATATTAGGACAATGCTTTCTATATCTTAACCAAATGTGGTAATTTGACGTGCTTTTCTTGACATCTGCAGTGCATGGTAGCTATGCTGTTTTATACCAGACTCGTTTCCAGCATGTTGGAATTAAACATGCTCTGTAAATTATGCATGACTTTTTAACATTCATGAATCCCATAATTTTACTTTATTGATCAGTTCTTTCTGATAACTGGTAACAACCCATGAGGAAATGAATGTTCTACATCAGGCAAATGGGAATTTTATTGATGTATTACTGAGAAAACAATAGACGTGCTTAGCAAGCTAAACTGTTACTGTCCTTTACGTCTGTTTGAGAGCAGTATCGGTGTCTTCTTGCCTGCATTTTACCTGGCATTGTCAGGGAAATAAAAAAGCTGTTCTAATAATTATTTAAAGGAGAGCTATGATATCCACCTAATCCTCCATTGCTGTTAATATTAGTGCAGGTAACTGTATTCCTACCTTGACTTATATTAATATTAATGGAAATGAAAACATAGGTCAATTTAGGGATTCTAAAGGTTTTCGTTACATCTTTTTTTCTCAGAACTGCCAGTCTTCTCTGCTCCCACTTCCTCATGCCTTCATTTCATGCATACCAGCTCGGCACTCAGGACTAATAGCAAGATAAGGCTCTTCTGAACCTCCAAGCCCAAGGCAAAGCAATTCTTCTCACTGCAGAATAATCAAGATTACCATGAATAATCTGGTCAATAAAGGCCTTGTACTGAAGAACAGCATTTGCCCTTGGGTCAGTTATAAAAACACATCAGTAGAAATAAGACTCAGTAGCTGGATGAGGAGCAACAGCCCTACCTCTTCCATCCTACTTCTGACTTATCTTCAGATCATGGGAGAAGAGAAACCAATCTGGTTTTAAGAAGGGCAAACCCAGCCTTCAATATAATAAAAACTTCATATAAAAATTGTTACAGGGTAGATGCCATGTCTCCAAACCCATTAGTGGTCTTAACAGTGAGGGCAGCAAGCCTTCACGGAGGTCCAAGGGTCCTGAATAAAAAGAAAGAAAAAAAAAGGATTCCAATGTGGACTGTGGCTTTTCATTACTCTGATTGCTTCTGTGTGGCCATAGATTCATAACGTGAGGGCAGTTAAAACAATGTTAATTCTGTGCATTCAGCTCCTATGTCTTGCAAATATGTGGTTTGAGTTCACAGCATTCAGCTTTGGGAAAATGCCTAGTTCTGTGGTGTACTTTGTTAAAAATAATACCTCACAACAGTAGATTCTGCATCAGTTATTGGGTGTACACAGTGAAAATCGATTCACTCATTTGATTTTCTGCTTAGCCAGGAACTTTGCACTTGTTGAGTATTACTGAATTTGTCTCCACAGGAAAAAAGAAAAGACTTAGATTTACTCTAACAAAATATTGTATCGAGGTGAAATTAAACTGCAGAAAAGAATGAGTACTACTCTAAAACCTAGTATTAATTTCAAGTGCAATTATAGCAAAAGCACTCCTTGTTAAAGCATGGATTGCCTTTTACTCTTCTCCATTTTTTCCCCAGAGTGCACAGTAGAAGAAACAGATTGACCTCAGGGCTTTTCTGTTTTTATCTTCTTATTGTTAAAAAAAGGTTCTAAATAGTTGGAAAAAAACATAACTTTTCTCAGAAGGTTGTGAATATTCTCACTTAAACCTCATGAGTAGTAGAGTCTCAGTAGTCCATATTAAGATAACAAAAAGAAGTTACTAGGAAAAAAAAAAGTCATTATCTCCTATAACTCTAAACGGAAACGCAGAGTGTATCTGGTAGCCATGGTGCCAGAGAAAGCTGATGTTACACATTAGAAAGATGAAACATTCCCTGAGGATCCTGGAAACCCACAACATAACAGATCATCTGAAAGACCAGCAGTAAAGTGAAATGAATAGCCTTTAACAAATGCAAAAAACTTTGCACTTGAAAATATCTTGGCAAATAAAGCATATCATTCCAAAGGAGAAAAGGGCTACAAAGAAAACAAGACCAAAACCCACTTTTGAACTTCGAAGTTTACATGCATTTCTTAGCAGTCTCTTTTGGCAACCTGTCCCCAGGCTAAGAGCATGTGCAGTTCCAGACATGAGTTGAACATCAGCAATGCTTCTGTGAAAGCAGAATGCATTCACAGGTGGGGTGTTTGGGGAGTCAGACTGAATGCACTTTTGGCTTACAAGAGAAAACATCGCTTTTATTGCACACCACATGTGAAAACAGATGTATTGAAACTTTGAATTTTTGAGTAGTCAGGGAATGATACAGCCATCTAAATGAATGTCTGATCATCTTCTTGGAACAGGGAATGATATACATTTGTTCCTCAGAAAAGTCATTTTTCTGACATTACATAACCACTACTCCAGAATGTCCTAAGTTGTACGCTTTTTCTAATATGTTTGATCTTTCTAACTTTGTGACTATGCAGCGCTCTTCATAAATATTTAACCAAAATTATTCTGCAGACAAAAGCATGAGAGTCAGAAAGTGACTCACAGTTTCTTAATCAGATATGAATGACGAGGCAACTCTGATATTGCAGTGGGAGAGGGTTACTGGTGTTGATGAAATCATCAGAGAATGACATCCATGTGTGCTTGTGGCCCAAGCCATTGAGCAGGTGGCATGCCATGCTGAGGCAGCATGCACTGGCTTCCTGGTGCCCCACTGCTGCTGTTCTGGGGCAAAATGCAGATCAACAGTCTTGTTCTTTGCACGCAATGCTTTCTGATTTAGAATTTTTTTTTTTCTTCTCCATAACAATAACCAAACCTCTCAGTTCTGACACAAAAGAACAGCAGGAAGACATGTGACTACTTTTTTTGTGTTTCATTTCCATTAGATAAATGCACATAGTTTAAAGCACCATAGATTCAACACGCATCTATAATTAACTTATGACTCTGCTAAACACTTTGTATTAGAAGCTCATGCATCAGACAAACTAAATTGGGAAACCAAGTGCAATCCACAGATTTAAATTAGAATCCTCATTCATACTGGACAGAGAGTGTGTTCATACCCATGCAGGAAGCAGAAATACATTTATTTCAAAAAAAAGAATAAGCATTTCTTATGCCATCAGATGGAATCTTTTGAAAAACAAGGACAATTACTGTAAAGGAAAACTGTACACTTAAGACTACTAGAAATCTGTAGCAGTAAAATAATGGAAAAAATCAGTAGGCATAATTTATTTCAGCTTTCAGGAACTTCTACCACAACATTATGGATGGAAATAAGAAAGAAAAAGAGATGATACATTAAAATAATTTATTTGTTGTTAAACACTGTTTGAGGTACTGCTGTTCCTGTGTTATTCTAGTGCTATTTAATTGAATTCTGTTTATGCTCACATTTTTCTGTAATTTGTTTTCATTGATTTGGCGGCCTACAGTTAACTTACCATATGTGGCTAATTGCAGGAAGGTGTGAAAATAATATCAAGCATTTGGCTTACCTTTTGATCTTACCTAGTTAAATAAGAGCGAATACACTAACAACTATGAAGATCTTGCAAGAAAAAATGGTGAAATGACATTTTCCTGAATTGGCAAGATGACATTTTCAGTTACAGCTCCTCTGCAACTGGGGTCTTCGCTACTCCCCAGGAGAAGCCAGCTCATCCAGACTGGCTGTGAACATGAGTGTAAATAGCCAATTTTATCTTGTTCTTCCTTTGGTTCAACACAAGTACAGAGTTTGGTTTGTGTCCTACTGGGGACAAAGCATGATGTGAGCTGCAGCTAACATTAACCTGTACTGAGAATGTATCAGCTCCTCCACCAGCATCAGCTGCATTAATTCCTTTTTACATGTGAAGTCCAATTTGTTTTGTGTCTTACATTCTGGGTCTGCAAATTGTGGAAAGTCAGAAGTGCTGCAGGAGATCAGCCACTGCTGCAGGGATAGCCAGCCATTCCTGTTCAAGGCTCTGTTTCCTGAATCTTTCATTAAAATGGCTTTAAGAGGTTGTTGGCCATCATAATTTTCATAGTTCATGAATGTTTCTGTTTCACTTATCCTTGCCATGTGACACTTTTCTGGATATGTAGATTTTCTCTGTGTTCTCTTTTTTATCATGCTTTGTCTTCAAGAAAAAATTCAAGCAACAGCCCTGGATATAAATGCTGCTATGGTCATAGTACCATACTAAATCAAACACATACTTCTATTTTGGGATAAACTACATTCTGCAGTGCAACACTACCCTGGGTATTGTGGCTGCTCAGTGACTGTTATTGTTATGAATTGCTTTCTCAGGTCTTTGGGGACTGCAGGATCCAATCAATCATCAGGGAAAGTGCTGAAGTTTCAATTCAAAATATCTTTCCATTAAAATTTGAAATTAAATGCATCTTCACTGTGCTAAACAACGCACAAAACAAGCCTCCACAATTTCATATTAAAAATCCTTCTGTTTCTGCTTATCTTTTATTAATTCCTACCATCATTCATCCCACATCTGAATCAAGAAACAGCCACACTCAGTGTTAAGTAATTGACATGTCCCCTGCAAGATCTGTTGCACGCCACTAGGCACGATGCAAATGTTCAACAAGGCACATGCACACACAGAGCAGGCATTTCTGCCTCCATGGCTTCTAGCCACCACAGAAGGTTTCCCTGCATGCTGGTTTTCAACAAGGGGCTGCTCTGAGACAAACCAGTTCTGTCATCCCTGCATGACTGCCTCTGGTAAAATCAGATGGTCTTGCTGCATGAACAGCAACCAGCATGAAGGAGGGAGCAAGCCACGGGAGGCTGATTGCTCTCTGTTGGCCATAGCAGCCTCACCGGGCACTTCAGGTAGTGCTGCAGTCCAGCACTTCCACAGTGCCTTTTAATTGGAAATCCTCCAGAGTTTTCAAGAGGAAGCTTCTTATTTTCGGCTTACAGTGTTACTGTTGAGGTAAGCTCACCAGTCGGCCTTTTTTGTTTATTTGTTTCATGGGTTTTTTTGAGCCCTACTGGACAACTAAACACATCTAAAAATGTGATGTTACGGCTTACGCATGAAACAAATATGTGATGACCCTGCCATTAATGCTAGCATGTCTTCAGGCTATGAAAACATCTCACATGGTAAATAAAGAGAAGCATGAATCCTTCAAAATGAATTCTTTTTTTTCTTTTTTTTTTTTTTTTTTGTATCTACAAACATCCATTTTCAATTCAATGTCGTTTCACAAGGTTTATAATATATGGCTGTATAACCTTGACGAAATAGCCACAGAAATCAAAAGAATGTGATCAGGTTTGGATATACTGAAAATACAAAGATAAATACAAGGATTTCCTTTTCATGTAAAAAAAAAAACAAAAATTCCTTTTCCTGTTTAAAAAACAAACAAACAAACAAACAAACACAGTAAAAAGCACAATTATAGCCACAGAATATAGAAAATTCTGAGTTGAAAGGGACCCAAAAGGATCACAGAATACCCCTAGTTGGAAGGGACACACAGACACACAGGACCTGAAACCCAAACTCTGTGTCTGAGGGCACTGTCCAAATGCTCCCTCGCCCTATGGCAGCACTGGGCCTGCTGCACCCCAGGGTACGGTTGGCCCTTTGGGCTTCAGGGCATGCTGCTGCTTCATGTTCGGCTTGCCATCAGCCAGAACACCCTGATCCCTTTCTGCGGGGCTGCTCTCCAGCACCTGATCCCCCCAGTCCATATGTATAGCCAGAACTGCCCTTTCTCTGGTGCAGAATCCAGAACTTGCTCTTGTTACACAGACCTGTTTTACCAGCCCAAACTGTGGCAGCTTTAGGAGGCAGATTACCATATAACCTTCTGTGCTGAGGGCAATGCTGCCACAAGAGACAGTTGCTGACAGCAGGACCAGGGGGGCAGAAGCTCTGCATCCTGCCCGTAAGTGCCTGGTGGTGCTGTTAAGGATGCTGCAGGACCCAGCAGGAGGTGGGGCCTGAGCCAGTGACTGCTTCCGGGTGTTCTGAATTCTGCAGCAGCTTTTCTCATGAAGAAGGCAGGATGTCACCTTCCTTGTCCACTCAGGCCTTGCCTCTGTCCAAGGCACTGAAGTGGCTATTATTGTCTCTAGGCAAAGAATGCTATATGCTTCTCTGCCTCACCTGCGCTTACGTTTTCAAAGCTGTGCAAGAGCCAAAGCAAAGAATTGCAATATAAAGTCAAGCTAGGTGAACAGTTAGACTAGATGTTCTTAGAGGCCTTTTCCAACCTTAACAGTGCTGTTCTATTCCCTGTGTCTCGCTAAAGAGTAAAAAGAAAAAGGCATTATAAAATAACTGCAGGCAGAACAGAAGGCTGTTGTGCTCAGTGCTAGTTTTATGATGCTGAGGTGAAGTTAGTATGATTCACTCCTATAACTTACATGGGCATGACACAGACTTCTGACGTTTAATATTTCCTTTTTCTCTTACCAAAAGTTATAATTATCCCTTGAAAGCTTGGATCCACTTTCTTTTCCTACCATTTAGCCCCTTTATGTTTGGCATTTTGCCATTTTCCCAGTGTATGTATTCTATCTGGGTACTTTCCTGGCCCTTAGTGCTGCAGTAGCTGAATGCTCCCAGGATTTATAGATTGTATTCAATCTGTACCTCATATTATACTTGGCAATTAGAGACTCAGGGAGCCTTTGCATCAGGTCATAGTCACACATGCTATGGCACAACCAGGAACTGGAGGAGATGTACACTGTGTTGTAGTTGTAGCAGCAGGCCTGTGTTTCAGCTCATCTTCCTTTCTAATCCTGTTTGGAAAGAAATTGTATTTAAGAGATCTGAAACGGATCTCACTAACTTCACCCATAAAGCGGATCCCATCCTGTCCCTATTGCTGGCTAACTTTTCTAAGCATGATGCTGTGTCTTAAAAATAACACTGCCTAAATCTGTTGTAATGACCAGCTCAAACAAATTGAAACACAAATAAGGAAAAATAATCAACACAAACTCCTATGACAAAAGATAATCCCTAGAGTATTTTTGCTTTGTTTCTGTGTATGCACATGCATATCAGAGCATGTGCATGGATGAGGAGTTACACCCACACACATAAAATTGTAAGGTGTTATATAGTACAATCACCTGCATGTGTTTGGTGGGCAATATTTAGCAAACAAGTCTTCACACAAAAAGACTGATAGGCTGCATGGGGAGCTACAATTTGGAGTCCTCTTACAGCTGTCAGAGAATATAAGCACTCCAAGTGTGTAATAGCACATGCACTATTGAGGAGAAGTCAAACAGAAGCATTATCCACCACAGTCACAGTGAGAGGACATTCTGCTCACCTCATCTTGGCCAAGAGACTGCAGAGACCTGGCCAATATACTGTTTCCTAGAAAAGGAAGAGGTGAGGAGAAACAATCATTCTGTTGTTAGCAAAGTCTAGAATCCATCCTTGGGAAGTGTGGGCTCCAGATTCTCATTTACACACTAATAAGGCAAAGCACCCATGCCTGGGAGAGGTGGGCTCCTTGTGTAGCTTTTGAACTTCTAAGGAGCCAACCAGCAGATAAGGAGATGGCTCAGAGGCAGGCAGCTGGGAACAAACACAGACTGCCAGCTTTTAGCTGAAATAATGCTCTTCTAGTTAAGCTGAACTTCCTATCCAGATGGCTGATATCTTGAATAATTTTACAACCACAGAGCAAAGCTAGCTGAAAGCATAATGGGAAGGATGAAAGAGCAAGCAGAGTCTGCAGGACTGCATATGAGCGCACACCAGGTTTTGTCCTTTCTCCACCCATTGGTGATGGAGAAAAAACACAAAGATTCAACCTTTCTGAGTTCAGATTTACCTTACTACCTGCTTAGAAAGCTGAAACTAATCCTGACTAGACAGAGCAAGTAGCTGCTACTTTATTTCACAAGAAGATACTAAAAATAAGGCAGCTGTGGAGGATAACTATGTTTTAGCGCACACATTATATTTCATTTTCCTTGTCAGCCTTGCAGACTAAGCAATCCAAAAAGAAAGTACTACTGATTATGAGACAGCACTAGATTGCAAGAAATCACATTTATGTAGCTCATGTCTGGACTGTGTATTGCTTTAAAATAATTGCTTGCCTTTCTTTCTTTTTAAACATCTGAGGAAGAAGCGTTCTCATTGGAAGAAATACTTCTCCTGTACTTACCAATCAAGTTCTATCTTCTCATGAGCCTAAACCTCTGTGCTCTTTCTATTGTTAGACACAGACTGTAAATACAGACATAGGTAGCACTGTCATTTGCACTCACTGGGGTGGATATTTCTTAGTCCACATCAGTGGCAGCAGCAGAGTCTGAAGACCCTCAGTTTTTATTTTTCTGTGGGAGCAGGTGAGCAGGAAAAATGTGCAGTGCTGGTTGGGTTCTGGCAAGGAACTGGGCAAGTACTGCACTGGGAATAGCTGTGTCTTTATAGCTTCTATGCGGAGATGTTCAGCACATTGTACATCAGCTGATGCTTTTGCAGTCCAGGCAAGGATGGAATTAATAAATTATGAAGAAAGAAATTTCAGGTGTGTCCTTGAAGGCAAGATCTGCAAGATGGGCAGCTTCTGAGATGGACTTTGGCAAAAGTATTTGGATTTTGTCCAGGTTTCTGTGCCTCCTGATCTATGAATGATGGAAAATAAAACAGAGTACTTTTGTAAAATGCGTTGTAACAGCCATTATTCACAATATCTATTACTATAAAGTACAAGAAGCACGGCCTGTTATTATTTATAATCCATTCACCTGAGGATTTTCTCAACAATTCTGCATTCCAAATAGCTTTGCCTATTTCAAAGGACATCAAAAAGCTTATTTTCCTTATTGTCTATAAAATTAGTACTTTGAAATTCTTTTTTCCTTACAACAGGATACTGGAGTGCTGTGTGCATCAAGGATACTATTGACATATTCATTGAGATATATTTAGCCTAGTGGAAAAAAAAATAATCTTGAGAAAGGTCAGTTCTTTCCCTGTGCTAATTAAATTGCTCTGGAAGGAGATTATATCACGATGGTGACCAGCAAGCTATCCAGAGCAGACACCAGTCTGCAGTAGGTGGCTTTTGTGAAAGTGCTGATGTAAGAGTGGCTGTCAGGGATAGGCAGATATGCTAATAGGTTGCCAGTGAGTCACTGAAAAGAAGATTTCTTTCTTTGATGCTTTGATTTCACAAACGCAGGGAAAACAGACGTGTCTTAAAAAGAGATCATTTTCATCCATTTTTAATTCTATTTCTTATTAACTAAGTGCAGCACTGTATGTGTGCTTTTTAGCAAGAGAACCTACTGTTAACTGGAAACATGCATGGTGATAACTGTAAATCACAGTTACCAGAAAGCCTGCATTTTTGGAACACGTGTTTCTAATAATACAACTTTTGAAAAAATGGGGATGCTCTGAATAAATAATGAGTCACTAATTTTTCCCCAGGTGTGATTGGGCTGATGCTATAACAAATTTACAATGGTTGACCTAAAACGTGAGTGTTCTCATCACTCAACTCAGTAAACCCAGCTTTCAAGTTGCTTGGAACTTGACATTATCTTTCTTTTTCCACCCATATGGCCTCCTTCAGTGCCTTATTTTGCCTGAATGACATTCCTCGGTTTTGTTCTTTCCACCTTTCCTTTTGTCAGGAGCCCTAATCAATAGTTGGCTGTTCTTCAGCAAGAGTTTGCAGTCTAATGAGCAAAGCAAACAAATGAGTCCAGAACAACCACAAGGTGGGGTTAGGTTATTGATGATCTGACCAGTCCAGAGAATGAATTAATGGTCACATCAGTCTTCACTTCCTTCCCTCTGAAATCCTCTGTGCTTCTGTCATAAGTATTTGCTCGTAATGAAATCATCTCTTCCTTTGTTAAACAGGAGAATTCTGTTCAGCCACTTTGTAATTCTTATGTCCACCAATGATAATTGCAGCAAACATCCTTTAGTCCATTTGCCTGTGCTGTATACGTCAGCACAAGTCTCTGCTCTGTGATTTCTGGCTGTGAATAGAGGAATAACTAATTTTTCCAAAAGCCTCTGCTGATCTCCTGCAGATTACTTTGGTAATTCAGAAGATACGTTTGCTGTTAAAACTAAGCTTTTCTGATGACAAATTAATGGCATCAGGACTGTGTAATCTGCTCAGCCAGGTGACTGTGACTTTCAAATGACCATAAACACATCTTAATGCTTTCATGTGCAGACAGCACAAGTTGCCTAGGACATGTCTCTTGCAGTAGTGGATTTTGTTATCTTGGATGAGATCGTCACTGCCTTTAAAAATCCACATATTTATAAATATCTGCACAAAGCAATTGGTTAACTCTAAACTAAATCATTACTTTAACTACAGCAATTAAGAAAATGAAATGAGGGGAAAGGGAAAGGGGAACTGCATATCATGTTAATTGTCACAAGCTCAATGAGAGTTCCCAGGGTGGATGTGAGGAATCCAGGAGTAAATGATTTTGCAGGAAAAGATGAAGAGTCAAATCCAGATGCCAAAGTCTCAGCATCAGCAAAAGGGCATTGAGGTTGGGGATCCCAAAGGGATTGACTGGGATTTCATTTGGGAAGATTAGATTTAGAGTCTTAAGTTACTTGCCAGCTATTTGAAAATGTCAGCTTTAAATTTGAATTAATTGCCAAAATCTGCTGTCAGTCATCAGAACTGCTGAAAGTGCACCTTCACCCATCTGGATGTGACTGTCCACACCAGGACATCTTGCTGACATCCAACTTGGATATACAGAATAGCAGCCCAGTGTTTCTAAGAACATTTCACATTAGCTGTAATTACATGGTGAAGTACAAACTAACAAGCTGCATCTATTCAGTATTAAGGATTAATGATCTGAGCTTTTAGTATTTACTTCCCTACAGGGTAGCAAATTCACTAAAATCATGCTTCAACAGATGCAAAAAGTATGAGAGACAGCATATGTAGAATATATGTATAGAAATATATATATTTTTTTCCCATTCTTTATCCCCACTTCCATGCTGTCTTCACCACCTTCCCCTTACCATCCATCTTCCCTATCACAAAACAGGCTCCCAATCTAGTCCTTCCCTTTTGAATCCCCCCCATGCTATCCATTTTACAACGAAGCTATGGTCTTTCTTGCCCCTTTGACTCTGATCAGCTGTCTCTGCCTGGGTGTTTCCTCTACCTCACAAGGGTAGCAGAAGGCAATGTGCCCAAGCAGCAGATGCATCCAAAGACCTGGCTGGCCAATCTGCTTCAATTTGGGTCTCTTTGTGTGCATGTTTTGAGCCTTCTTCAAAGCCATACATGGTTGCAATAGTACTAAAAAAAAAAGAATGTTGTTTATCAGAGTATGGATTACTAAAAAAAAAAAAAAGAAAAAAGAAAAGAAAAAAGACAGCTTACCATCCTTTTGGAACCTCTGGCAGATCTATGTCTTTCTTTCTTCACCTCTGGCTAGGCAATGTGTGCATAGATGCTGGTCCAGTTCATCACCATGATAAACCAGAGTGGAAGGAGTTTCAGCCCCCTCATTTAGTTGGATTTTGGTTTAAAGTGGCTTGCCTTCCTCTCAGTTTTGTGTCACTTGTATAGGAAATAGTCAAAAGGGACCCTCAGACTAGATGACTTTTAGAGGTTCCTTCCAACACAAATGATTCAATGATTTTATGATCCTGTGACACTTACCATAGACATCAAATCCTCAGGCACAACAAATCTCTTTAGCAATCCAATGAGCTTGCAAAACAGTTAATAATTCCAACTATAAATACAACCAAATATTTCAGGTGTGGTTTTGGTGATTATTTTTGGTGAAAGCTTCTTGAAAATGCTTCCATACCTGTTTAGTAACAACTGCGTGGATCACTTTTATTTGTGCGACTGTGGGGCTGAAAAGCATCAATGGGGTGTTTGTGTGGGCACCAAATAGATGGACTGAAGTTATCCCCACATTAAGGCATACAAGAAAGTGTGGGAGAAAAGGAAAAAGAGTATTTTTGAAATATAGTGAGATCTAGGCTGCCTGGGACACTTTATAACTGTCTTGGGCTCCAACTGGGCATCCAAACAAGCAGTGGGTTCCTGCTTTCCTGGGTTACAAACCCTGTTGGCAGGCTTGCTCCTCAGCTAAGATATCTGCCTTCTGAAAATACACCCAAGATTTCTTATTATGTTGTTTCTGTGGCTGTTTGCATGAGCGAATTTTATAGTCAGGCAATGCATGAATAGTACTGCACATATAATTTACTCAATGTATTCAGGAATGCTAAGCATCACGCTCTCATCAGTGGAATTGGCTGATTCTGAATGTGTGTTTTTTTTCTTGGCAGTTAGGGTTATATGCAAATTTTGCACTTGCGTGTACATTCCAAATAAATTGGTTTTTTTTGTTGTTTTTTTTTTTTTTTAAAGAAAAGACAGTCAGACTTGCAGTGAGACAGCTGGCCTGGAGACTCAGACACAAGAGGAAACACAGGATGGAGAGAAAAGGCACCACTGGATGGAAATGGTGGTGCAAGCTCCTCCCTGAAGGCCTGGAGAAGCGTGCTTCATATGTCCTGTCTGATCAGCCCATGGGGCCTTCATCTCCTAGAGGATGGTGCCAAACCACCACTGCCACTGGGCTCTGTCAGCCGCTGTCAGCTGGCACTCTGCATGACATAAAGAGCACTCAGGGCTCCTTTATTCTGCACTGCTGTAAATCACAAGCAAACCCAAAGAACAATAGGAGAGTTAGAAAAGAGTGAAAGTACTATTACAATAATTTTTTTTTTTTTTTTTAGCAGAGCCTTCCCCTTTCTTTTACTTTCCTCCCTTTCTAACTTTGTTCTGGGATCAATCCTCTTGGACTTGTATTGTTGCAGTGGATGCCCTTGGCTCAGCCTCACCCAGGCATCCAGCTCAGGGAAGCCTCTTGCTCACTGTTGGTGGCACCCAGGGGCAAACCAAAGGCTCACCCTCTGCCTTCAGAGCCTCCATTCCTGCTGTCTGGCTGCAATTCTACCTCACCATTCTTGGGAAACAGCTAGAAATAGCTTTGTACCCACGTTGAGAAACAGAGTGTTTAGTATGCAGAAAGCTTCCCTTCTTCCCTCCTCCTCCTCCTCCTCCTTTTTTTTTTTTTTTTAGTTTTAATTGGAGAGCCGGAGAGAGCTGTAACAGCGAGAAGCTATTATGCCACAGCCTGTCAGCTGTAGTGCTGGCAGGCGGGTGTCTGAGGGTTGTGCCTTCGGTTTGCTGATAGGAGCCTCGCACAAAGAATATCTACAGTGCTAATCAGGCCCTCTGAAGCAGCCTGCGGGCTCTGGAGAAGGCAAGTAAAAATTCCAGCCATGATTGCAAACCTCCCAGCTCCTGACAGGGAACAAGGAGGATAGGAATCAAACCCTGGGGCTGGTTTCTAATTAGGAAGACAATGAGACATTTGAAACGAGATAGCTGCAATTAGGATGAGAGGCACTACAGAGATCAAGCGAAATACTTCTTCATAAGAACAAGCTGATGCTTCTCTCAAAGGGAATGTGTGGGGTGGGGAGACGGGGGAAGGTAGCCTGCTTGTAAGAGACTAGCAATGTAAATTGAACAGAAAACTCAGCATACAGAGAAAAATCATCTCCTCCCAGCTTTTAACTGATTTCAAAGGAATCAGGGTTTCACTGAAAAAATAAAGGAATACTGTTATTATGGCATCTTGGGTAGCAATATATTGTTGTTGTTTTTCTCTTACCTCCATGTTGCAAACAGCATGTATGACTGCTCTTATAATTTCTGAGATTCCTGGAGGAACACAGTACTGCTGTGATATTTGAGAAAGAGAAGACAATATTTAAAAATCCAGGCAGTGAAAATTCAGTGGTCTTTCAGCCAACTCTTCTCCCAGGTCAGCAAGCCCAACTGGACCATTCATAGGGATAAGGAGAAGCTCGTGACTCCGCATGACACAGGGTTTCCATTTCTAGCTTGCCTTCTAGCTTCATCTACACCTTTCTTCTCTAACAGCAGTGCCCTCACTGAGAACTGAAAATGGACTCAAAGACAATGGTCACTCACACATGCATTCACAACAAGAAATGGGAAGCAGGACAAGTGTTAAGTATTTGCCTGGATGGCCAAGAAGGCAAATGGTGCCCTGGCTTGCATCAGAAATACTGCAGCCTACAGGAGCAGGGAGGTGATCGTCCCCCTGTGCTCAGTGTTGAGTACATACTGTACCTCAAGTGCTGCATTCGGTTTTGGGCCCCTCAGTACAAGAATAACATTGAAGCCCTGGAGTGTGTTCAGAGAAGGAGCAATGGAGCTGGGAGGGGTCTGGAGCACAAGTCTTATGGGGAGTGGCTGAGGGAGCTGGGATTGTTCAGCCTGGAGGAGGCTCAGGGGGAGATCTCATTGCTCTCTACAACAACCTGAAAGAAGGTTGTGGTGAGGTGCGGGTTGGCCTCTTCTGCCAAGTAACTGCAATAAGATGAGAAGGAATGGGCTCAGGTTGCAGCAGGGGAGATTTGGATTGGATATTAGGAATAATTTCTTCTCAGAAATAGTGGTGAGGCATTAGAACAGGTTGCCCAAGGAGGTGGTAAAGTCACTGTCCCGGGAGATGTTTAAGGAAAGGGTAGGTGCAGTACTTAGGGACATGGTTTAGTAGGCAATATTGGTGACAGGTGGACTAGATGATCTTGGAGGTCTTTTCCAACCCGAATAATTCTGATTCTTTGATTCATAGATGTCTAGATTGTATTCAGTCATGATGAATGACAATGAAGATGAGGGCTTCTGTTACCAAAACTTACGGAAAATAAATTCTTCAAAAACCATTGAATCATATAGTTACAGAATCATAGAATGGCTTGGGTTGAAAGAGACCTTAAGGAACTGCTAGTTGCCATCCACCAGCTCAGGCTGCCCAGGGCCCCATCCAACCTGATGTTGAGCGCCTTCAGTGTTGGGGCAGCCATAGCTTTTCTGGGCAGCCAGTGCCTCACCACCCTCCGAGTAAAGGATTTTCTCCTGATATCTAACCTAAATCTTCCTTCTTTCAGTTTGAAACTATTCCCCCTTGTCCTGTAATTATCAGACTTTAACTGTGTTAAAAGTTCGTCTGCCTCCTCAAGTACTAGAATGCCATAGTGAGGTCTCCTCGCAGCCTTCTCTTCTCCAGGCTGAAAAAGCTCAATTTTTTCAGCCTTTCCTCACTAGTGAGTTGCTCCAGGCCTCTCATCTTCCTGAGGGCGTTGATAGGAGGTATCCTTCAGCATCACAAAATTTTTACCAAAAACCTCACTTTACCACTGAAGGGAATAAGGAAGGTGATTTAATTTTTCCATGCTTAACACAGTCTGGAGGTTGCTTATATCTATAATTTTCTCATGGTGTTCATTCATAATACAGCTTGGAAGTGACCTGTTCATCTCCAGGAAACTGGAGATGAAATTTTAAGCATCTGAGGAATACTGCTTCAGCATATATTGAGTGCAGAGCTGCTGACATTTCCCTAAAAGTTACTTACAAGCAGCACTAATTATCATATTTCTTTGAGATTTTATGATTGGAGTCGATGCTTTACAAAAATGAAGGCAATCGGGGAGAAGGTTTTGCTGGAAATGCCAAACAGATCTCAGAGCTGTAGAAGTTAAGGTCAGAAAAAAAAAAGGGGGGGGGGGGGGCAGTGCATAAGCTAAATTCCTTCTGACGTTCTGACACTCTTCTTGAAGCAACAATACTGAGTGCCACAGAAAAGCAGAGGTTTCCAACTCTAAAAATAAACTCAAAGTCGAGCATAGTGCAGCATCTTTCCTTAATCTCCCCAGAGCTTCAGATGGAAGGATCCAGGCCACTGCATTTCATCTGTTGTTTAAATTGGAAGCCTCAAAACAAGCCACCAACAAGTGTTTTGACATGAAGAACTTGCCCTAAGGGGTTCTGCTTCTTCATGCACATTTTCTTTCTTCTTTCCTACTTCTGCATTGTTTTCAAGCTCTCACGAATATAGTGATGCTGAGTCCTCTCACAGAGCCAGAGAGCAAGCTTGATTCTCATCTATTTTAGATCAAAAGAAGGAGAAAAAGAAGAAATGGCAGAGCTGCATAGAGAGCGCATATTGAAGTGTTTTAAAGAGGAAAAACAAAAAACACGGTGATCAAGAACCTCTTTTTGTTAGAGAATTGCAACAGATAGAAAATAGTCTGGCAGCTACATGGCTGCCTCAAGAAAAGACAGCAGGAGACCTCTGACCCAGGACGGTCCTGGCTCCACAGCACTAACACTGGTCATCCTCATTGAATAACTCCATGGTAGCCCTGAGGCACAGCCCAGAGAGGAGAAATCAGCAAACCACAGTGAGGTGATGGGCCACATGCTCCCCAAACCTGCCAACCTCCTTCTGCAGCCTGGAGCCAGCCACGTCCCTGGTTCTGCTGGCCTCTGAGAAGGTGAAGCCACCTGGAAGGCTTTTGTGGCCTCCTGAGAGAAAAAAGAGCTTGAATGGTATCAAAGTGACACAGTTGTGATTTTCCCTGTTTGCAGATTACTGTCTTCCTGTGTTTCATGCACATAAAGTCTTGGAGGAGCAAACTGAAGCCGTTTTCACCTTTTCCATTAAATGATGCTGAAATGATCAAAGGCAGAGACAAGACTCAATGTACGTAAAATATTTTATTTATTTCCTATATTAAAGCTTCACAAATATTTTTAAGGAATTGTAGAAACTAGGATGGGCAGGTCCTTAACTAAGGATCAAAATGGAATTTGTGTTTGGCAAAACAATCTTTGTGTTAATAGCCTGTGTATGTGAAGAGCCATCTAGTCTTTGTGTTTGGGTGTACATCTCTGTAATGTGACACAGGGAAGAAGGCCCTTCAGTGACCTGGCTTATCATGGCTGTCTCAGGAGCTGGAGCTGACTCATCTTTGACTTGCCCTCCCTTTGCAGGGAGCTGCAGCAGTAAGATATATTAATAGCTGTACAGTATGTTATCATGGCTCTTCTTGGCGACATTGACTGCTTAATCAGTAGGGGAAACTTACAAGTTCTCTTTGTCTACATAAATACAGAATATGGTGTTTAGTTCAGACACACTTCTGCTGTTCAGGTGGAGACAGGAATACACCTTCCCTAGCACCAACTCTATGATAGCCTCTGGGGAGGCTGGGGCAGATGGTAGCAGTGCCACAATGCCTAAAGCTGCAACACAAAAGAACATCAGGGTAAATGCCATGCACTGGTGGAAGTAATGCTAAAGGCATGCAAAGCCCACAACAACACGTGTTCCTCTGGAACGTGTTCAGAGGAGGGCTACGAAGCTGGTGAGGGGCCTGGAGCACAGGCCTTATGAGGAGCGGCTGAGGGAGCTGGGATTGTTCAGCCTGGAGAAGAGGAGGCTCAGGGGAGACCTTATTGCTCTCTTTAACTTCCTGAAGGGAGGTTGTGGTGAGCTGGGGGTTGGCCTCTTCTCTCGTGTAATCAGTGATAGAACTAGAGGGAATGGTTTCAAGCTGCGCCAGGGGAGGTTCAGGCTGGACATTAGGAAGTATTACTACTTGGAAAGGGTAGTCAGGCATTGGAACGCACTGCCCAGGGAGGTGGTGGAGTCACCGACCATGGGAGTGTTCAAGCAACGTTTGGATGTTGCGTTGAGGGGTATGATTTAGCTGGGAAGTATTGGTAATGGTTGGACTGGATGATCTTCTAGGTCTTTTCCAACCTCGATAATTCTGTGATTCTGTGAACATTGTACATGTTTTTGCTGTGTGACATATTGAATTCTGTGCCTTTCTGCAAACAAAATTATCTCCTGACATGTACGGTAGGTACTAGTGCTGGGATTTTTTTTTTTTTTTTTTTGGGGGGGGGGGGGGGGTTGTTTTGTTTTGTTTTGTTTTGGGGTTTGTTTGTTTTTTGTGCCCCAAATGGAATTTACTGCTGCTGTTTCACAGACATATGTTCACTTCTGTTCAGTATTGGCAAATTGCACTGTAGAGAATGGGATTTAAAAGTTCTAAACAAGAGTGACTGGTTTTTACCTGTTGTTGGCTTGCCCATCTTGTCCTTGCATTACAGGGCAAAGATAACTTGCTCTAAGAGAAAACACTAAGAAAATAAGCTTGAAAACAGACTTACAATGAATAAGAGAAATGCAGACCACTTAATTTTTACATTAACTCACTGTCTGGATAGAACAGTGGCCTGAATTTTGGGATGTCCACATTTTGTACATCCTGCTGCCTGGTTTTTGGCATGTCACTGTACTTCCCTATCCCTCCAGTTTCCTTCTTCATAAGAAAGAATAACAATTCTGATTTCCATTGCAAAGAGCAAACTGATGAATCATGCTGTATTAATGATAGATCTTTTAGATTCTCTCTAAGGAAATTATGTGAGAATGTTGCAATACTTGAAATAATTGGAATCTATTCTTGTGATTTTCTTTGCATTTGAAAAATCAGAATTTGTCTATTTTCATAGGATTATTTTCATCCATGATTTTTGGCTTTTTTCATTTGAAATGTTGAGGCTGACAAACTGGTTTCAGAAATTACATTTGAACTTCAGTTCTGAATAGGTTTGGTACTTTTTTTTTTTTTTTTTTAACTGACATAACACTGCAAGACTTCTTATTACCATATCCCTAGGTGTGCTTTCTTTTGTACTGTTTATAGTCTTGTTCCACTGATTGCCCAAGCCAAAAGGCGAGGTGGAAGCCTCCTGTCAGAAAAGGAGATTGATAATCTCACTCATTGCTGACTTTCCACAGAAAATCTCTTGCCCTGAAAGTGCAGTCAAGATGATGTTCAGAAAGGCAGACAGAGAGAGAATGGGGCTTGATACCAAACATGGCATTGACATGTGAGTGCCTAAGGAGCATCACACCGATAAATAAGATAGTGTCAGTGAATATTTATTACTCAGGGAAAAGGATAGATTATTACTGATTGAAGCAATTTGATAAAATATCAAGATTCTGCTCCAGAATCTTTTAAAAAGGGAAGAAAGGGAAGAGTAGATGGGAGGGGAGGGGAGGGAGGAGAAGGGAAGGGAAGGGAAGGGAAGGGAAGGGAAGGGAAGGGAAGGGAAGGGAAGGGAAGGGAAGGGAAGGGAAGGGAAGGGAAGGGAAGGGAAGGGAAGGGAAGGGAAGGGAAGGGAAGGGAAGGGAAGGGAAGGGAAGGGAAGGGAAGGGAAGGGAAGGGAAGGGAAGGGAAGGGAAGGGAAGGTATACCCTGCTAAGGGAAATAGTTTTAAGGCTGTCTTTCTCTCTTGCTTGACTTTTGTTATGAAATTTTCTCCAAAAACTCTTAATTCTGAATAGTGTAATGATAAAATGAATGACAGGGACACTTTGAATTCAGCAGCATCTTCAGACCACCCCCTCACGTCTCTGAAGTCAGCTGAGTAGGTGATACATGCACTGCGATAGTGCAAACAAACATCTGCTTCAGTGGGTGTGTGCTTACTCACTCCAACATGCTCTTGAATCTAATTGGGAATTTCCAGGCATATATTGTTCACACGTTCTCCAAAATAACTTTTAAGTGTAAAGTGTATGAATTAATCATCCTTTTAATCCAGCAACAGCTGTGCTATATCTGTTCAATCACAAGATAGTTATTTCTATCCTGGGTATTCAGGGTGCTGAATAAAATGGAATATTTTTGTATTTTCTTTTTCTGTCAAGAGGAATTTCCAGCTTTAATAATTAAAGCTGTTGAGTTTGGTTCAGATTGGCAGACAGCAGTGCAGAGAAGACTTAGCAGAAGTACTGTCCCATAGAGTGGGGGAGTGAGACTGCTTCTGTTTTTTGCATTTCCAGAGCTTCATATAACACTGAGGTACACAGGCACAGCAGCATGAGTGTCCTACAGTTCAGTCTGGATATGTACACCAAATAGGAGCATGGGTCCATGATGTCTGCTTGTTGCTGATGAGGACAACTGGTGCACCATGTCGTATCAACTCAAATGGGATGCAGTTGAGTGTTCTGGCTGTCTGTTGGCCTTGTTGCCTCATGCAGCTGCCAGTTCTACTGTGAAGTTTGACAGGTCATTTCAGACAGTCGTATAATGTAGAATGCAGTGCAGAGTGCCATTTTTGAGCATGACTGAGGCAGGCATGCATGTTGCACTTGTGGATCAGTTGAGAAGGCTCAGTCTGCCCGGGTTACTTCTGTCTATCTATCTGTAAACTAGGGAAAAGCACATTCGTGCTTTATGGATGAAGAGAAATATGTTAAAAATCTGAGAGACAGTGAACATTCAGCATTAAATACACTCCCATATATTCCCAACTCCACCGACTCTGACACAGATTTGCATGTATTTATTGTTATGCTTGGCATGAGAGGCAAAAGTTGCACAACAGATTTCCAGAAATACAGATTTCCCAGTGAAGGAGAAGACACTAAAGCTGCTGGGGATCCTTGCTAGCTTGGGACCTGCATGCTGAGTGCTGACCTGCACTGAGTGCTGCTGTCTGACCCACTGCAAGAAGAAGGGATGAGCTGCCGGCTAAGAAGTCCCATGCCTTTGCACAGTCCTTCTTGGGTGTGTGTCAGGCACTGGGAGGCATCCCCATTTCTCATGGCAGTGGGGCAGTAGGGTGACTGTTAGCGCAGTCCTTACAACTAAATAACAGGAAATGGAATGCAAGAAAAGGAAATTTTCTTTTCTTTTTGACTTTACAGAAAGAACAGGCTTTTAAGCAGATCTTGCAACAATGAATGTAAGCAATTTACAATGCTATAGAATTTCTGATGCCAAGGAAATTTTCATTGTCATGATTTGAGTGAAAGAGAAAGATCCATACAAATTCCAGCAGGTAAGTGAAAGGAATCTGCTTAAAATTCAGTGTACTTCACTCTGTATTCAGAAATGGTCATTTAATACTAGAAGCTGTCGTAGCAATTTCATCAGAATGGTACCTTTAAGTTAAACAGCATGATGTTACAGTCTGGAAATACGGTGGAGTGCAACATACTAGTTAAAAAATCGTATCAGATTTCTAATCAAGAAAACTGTTAAAAGAAAAATGTTTAGTAGAAAGTAAAACGTCTACAGCCATTCAAAGATGAGCTGGTATGGATTGCCTTCTATACTGATTTTGCTTTCTGCTTAGCAGCAGGGCTTAATGGTGGTTCCATAAAAATCCAGAGAAACCTGCAAATACCCTCTTGCTGTTATAAAAAATTAAAAGAGAAGGAAGGAAGGAAGGAAGGAAGGAAGGAAGGAAGGAAGGAAGGGAGGGAGGGAGGGAGGGAGGGAGATTTGGCATAGCTTGATCTAGACATAGTACTGATGTCAATCTTGTGTTGAAGTGTTACTGAATAGAAAGATTCAAGTAATAAAATAATAAACTGGATTGGTGGGAAACTAGTGTAAGCACATTCTTGTATTTGAGTTAGGCTTTGTTTAAATAAATCTTTATATGGAGTGTATATCATGGTCAACAGAAGACAGAATAAAAAGGTGGGGAGAAGGAAAACATCTTAGAAAAATGAACAATCCATAATGACCCATTTTTTAAAAGTTGGTTTATTAAGCATGATATACATTTTTAAGATAAAGAAAATATTTCTTTGATTTTGGTAGCCTTTTCTATCTCCCTTTCTGACGATACTTGATTAAGTGCATTCCCAAGAAAGCACAATTTTGCCTGTGGTGAGACATCATCATCCTGGAAGATGCAGAAGATACTTAATGTTTTCAGACGTCACTGAAATTGTTTACTTTACTGTGTGGTATATTTTCTTTGCTTCTATGATCAGCCTTTTTTGCTCTGTGTGGCTCACTCTGCAGTCTTGACATATCCACCCCATGCATTCTACTCTTCTTGAATTGTATTTCCTTAGTGAAGAGATAAGAAGTTTTCTCTTGGACTCGTCAACAGTAGTGAAGGAGATGACAGCATGTCTTTTGAATGCAGGAGAAATAAACTTTTAAGATTATTTGGCATGAGGAAGATGGCTTAGGAAAAGACTGCTTTTAATAAATACTTCCTTTTCCTTCT
Organism: Alectoris magna; assembly: GCA_030625065.1. NCBI lineage: Eukaryota > Metazoa > Chordata > Aves > Galliformes > Phasianidae > Alectoris > Alectoris magna. Next base: position 20,913,913 of record CM060564.1, on the reverse strand, counting down.
TTAGTGGCTCCCTTCAAATACAGGATGAGAATAAATCATCTAGTGACATTTTAAAGTGTTATTCTTACAAATTATAAAGGAAATAATAGTTCTTCAAATGACTTACAGTCACCCTGTGTCATTTAATATGTAAAAAAACAATCATAGAGCTCAGCTCAGGTTACATGCTCAGTTTGGTAATATTGACGTACATGCTGTAGGGATAGTTTTCCTGTCCATTTAAAGAAGGCAGTGACTCCCTCCATGCCCCATCAGCACAAGGAGCCCATTGCTCCTTGGATGGCTACTGGTCATAAAGAACTTGTGGAGATTATCTCTCTCAGACTCCAGCATGTGATGCTGAGGCAGTAAAGGCTGGGAAGGGATTTGTCTTCTCTTGGCTCCCACACAATCATTCCACCCTCTGACAGTGTCCAGCCCAGTTCTGTGCTACCTCTAGTTACCATACTGATCTCCATCTCCTGACTAGATTCTTACTCCTCCTTGCCCAGTCCCAGCCTAGTACCCAGCCTAGTAAGGAGCTAATCCCTCCCAGGCACAGGTACTGGGCTTCATCAACATATAAAGGATTGTCCAAAGGATTGCAGAGGGGAGATAAGCATTGTCTCACTGCAGTCATAGAAAATAAACCTTCTGTCTGATCATTCTTAAAAGGCACTTGTGTTACTGTGCACTGGAACTCTTGATACTAACTGGAAATGAATTTATTCTTACCCGACTTACTTCTATTTTGCCCATGCAAATAATTTGTAAATAATACCCCTAAGGTTCAGGCTAGATATTAGGAACAATTTCTTCTCAAAAAGAGTGTTGAGGCACTGGCACAGGATGTCCAGGGAGGTGGTGGAGTCACCATCCCTTGGAGGTGTTCAAGAACCGTAGGGATGTGGCACTGAGGGATATGGTTAGCAGGCATGGTGGGGATGGGTTAATGGTTGGACTAGATGATCTTAGAGGTCTTTTCCAGCCTTAATGGCTCTTACAATTCTATAAAGTGTAAGGGCCTGCTGCTGGACATACAAGCTGAAGGACATCTATTCCTATGTGAACCTGCTGCATAAAACCTGTGATTTTACTAGTGCATCTTTAAAGCATTGTCTAAAATGCATGTACTATCCCTACATATTACATTTGTTTTGGCTAGCACACCACTGAGAGCTAGTAATGCTTTCTACTAATACACATGCTACGCATGCAGAAAAGTGCTGGAACACTTGAAGAGCAGCTGTGGTCAGGGATGTCTGATGTGTTTTGAAATGCCCTTCCTTTATCATAGCTGAACCTGAGCTCAAATGATGTTTTAAAACTCTTTTCCAACATGCAGTGGTGCTCTGGTAACTCAAACACTTGCACCTTTTCCAGATGGATTTTATTCATTTGATGTAAATTAGTATTTGTCTTATTGGACAAAAGTACTCAGGGTGCACTTGGAAGCATTCAGGACCGCTGTGTGTGGCTGTCACTTGGTTAGATAACATAGGCACTTGTACACTGCCCTGAGGAAGAGCAAAGAGCAGGAACAAGCCCATCCATGGCCACGTGCTGCTTTGGTTATTTTGGTTAAACCAACACTGGGCATTTTACTTTCATTTCAAGGGTGGTGAGATTTAGGTTATTATTCAGTGACCAGTGATCCAAGCCCAAGTGGAATATTTTAAACTTTAACAAAAATGATTACAGTGGAATTTCCCCCCATTTGAGCAGATCAGCCTAATTTTGTAGGCAAAATCAGCAAGTATTTTGTAGGGCTAGGTTCATGTCCTATTGAGGTAGCCTCAGACACTGGCGTGGACTCCAAAAGGCAATTGAGTACCATGAGAAACAAGGATGGCACCAGAGCCTGGACATGTGGGTCATAAAGCAGTCCTGTTGGGCAGGAGAGGTGCTCACCTGCTCTTGGTTAATGACAAACAGGGCACAGGTAGGTGGCAAGCACAGCACTCCCCTCTGCAATATGCCGACTGTGGAACAACAGCTCCTACTTACCACAGAAAGGTAACAAAATATGTGGTTTCTAAAAGCTATCTTCTTTTCCCCTATGTGCTCACGCTATGAACCCAGTATGTGTTTAGGCAAGAAGAAATTGTAATTTGATTTCTCATTTACTTCAGTGAGACATTTTCTCTTTTTCAGGACTTTTAACCTGAAGTCAGTGCTTACTGTCACTTTTTGTTACTTACTCACAATTCATGTATGTAATAGCTTGCAAACTAACTGACAAAAAAAAAAAAAAAATATATATATATATATATATAATTTTTTTTTATATAGCTTCGTTTCCTCTGAATGTAGCTCAATCTGTTTACCTGTGTATTCATTCTCTTATCTCACACATTCATGCTCTCTGTTCTTTTCCGTCTTTTCCCTTTTAAAGCACATTTGAAATGGAACATGGAGAAGTACACTGTATAGCAGCTGTTTTTAATTGATCAATCAATGTAGTTAGCCTTCTAAAAAGACTTCTAGAAAAATGTCCCCTTTAGATGAAATGTGCAGTGAAAACATTGAGTTCTCAGAAGTGTTTTCATCAACACTGCATGATATTTATACTGTTATTAAAAAACATCAACAATGTATTGGTCCTCACTTAGGCTTTATTGAAGAGCATGCGAGTGAGGACAATAAGGACCTTCATGGCAAGAAAAATACTGTAAAAAGTATAACTCTGATATGTAGAATTTTAAAGTGTTGGGCTTTCTATCCATTTAGGTGGAATTAATAAAGCATTTCCCTAAAATATTTCCTTTCCTTGATCACCTTTGCTATCTGGATTATGATAAGCAGTGAACTTGCAGCCTCCTCTCTCTGATGCCAGAAGAATACTACTTTGGTGTTTCTTCTTCCCCTCCAAAAATTCATTTTATTGCTGTTTTTCTGGACTTTTCTCTGTCTTCTCAAGGTCTGCTTGTACATTTTCCAGGCTTTTTGCTTGGATTAGTTTGAGGCATACAGTAAACAAAATTAGCCAGGTTTCTACAAATGGATGGTTGTTCACCAACTGCTTCCTGCTTGCATAAGTGCGCACAGCGGGTAATGCGTGGTGTCATTAGTCCCGTTTAGCTGCACGTATGGCTGGGAGGGCATGTTTGCGTTTCATTTGAGCAGATATGATTAGCTGTTCTCAGAGCTCATCTGCAGTAACACTGAAAATGTGTCATGCACTATTACCCAAGCAAATGTAATGCCCCCAAAATAAACATGCCCCACTAGTTTGCAGGCAGTAATTGAAGGAAAAACAGGTGTTTCCCATATTCTTTGTGATTGCCTACACATGGGGCTTTTATATTGTACTTCAGTGACTTTGGAGCGCTGGCTTTTGCTGAAAAAGAAATAGCGTTACCAAAAAAGAGTGGGTTTCAAGAGTCTTCTTTGGTCTTCAGCCAAATTAAATACAAGCGGTGCAGCCCTCTTTAGCATTTAAATAATTAAACCACACCAGCTACCACTTTAGCCATCAAACTGTTTCCAGCAATTCTCATTTTAAAGTGTGGTACTGTGTGTGACGTAGCGAGTTAAAACCAAATCCAATGCAAAATGCCACTTAAATGTTGTCAACCCTCCCAAGTCGGAGCTTTCACACAGAATCAGTAATATAACACTGACATCTTCTAATAGATTGCTTTTACACCATGCAGCCTGAAGTTTCATCCTGCAGAACCAGCGAGCTCCTGATGGCTGCTAAGATCGATGATACTGCGGTGTTACCAGCAGGCATGATTCTATGAGATGCAGGTAGAAATGTCAGTGGCCACTTTCTATGACACACATTTTACAGTGGGTTGTTCTTCTTGATGAATGCACCTGGATAAGAGACGGAAGGAGGAAAGAGGAATTGCTTCTGCCAGTTGGTCAGGGTGAAAGTCAGAGGTATGCTGCACATCTGGTGCTGTCCAGTGGCAGCCTGCAGAGCCACTCATAAATGATGGAAGCCTGTAGTGCACAGCGTACTCAAACTCAGCTTGAGTTGATCATTGATCCTTGTGCACTGAGCTCTTCCCTGAAAGCAACTGTCCCCTCACTTCACCCCAGTTTCTTTCAGCACAGAGCTTGCAGTGTGCAGGCCTGTTCCAGCTGTCAGTCATGGAGAGCTCCTGAGCATGGAGCTCTGGTCTCATCTTTCACTGTCAACTTAGCAGCAGAATGCAGAAAAGCTGTAACACCTCCGGGATGTATTCCTTCTGTTTTCAGGTGTTACTACATTGATGGCTTACTGTTTACTTGCAAAGAACTTCCAATATTTTAGCCTAGTTATGCTTACGTACTGAAAGAAAGCTCTATGCGTGAACAAAAAATCACAGAATCCCAGACAGGCTGAGGGTGGCAGGACCTCTGGGTCCATCAGGCCCAAACCTAGCTCCAGCAGGGACACCGAGAGCAGGGTGCCCAGGCCACGTCCATGGAGATCTCCATGGAGGAGACTGCACAGCCTGTCTGTGTCCCAGTGCCAGTGCTCTGTCACCCACACAGCATGAAGTGCTGCCTGATGGTCAGGGGGAGCCTCCTGTGTTTCAGTTTGTACCTGTTGCCTCTGGTCCAGAGGGCACTACTGATAAGAGCCTGGCTCTGTCCTCTGTGCACCCTCCCCTCAGGCAGAACATCACAGCTCTCTCAAACCTTTGTCATAGGAGACATGCTCCACTCCCTTTATCATCTTGGTGGTCCTTCACTGGACTCTGTCCAGTATGTCCATGTCTGTCTTCTACTTGGGAACCTGGAAAAAGACACAGTACTCCAAGTGACAGCACTGTACTCACCAAACTGAGCAGAGAATTACCTTCCTCGACCTGCTGGCAATACTTTGTCTACTGCAGCCCAGGACAACATCAGTTGGAAGGACACATTTCTGGCTCATACTCAGCTTGGTGTCCACCAGGATGCCCTGGTCATTTTCTTCCAGGCTGCATTCCAGCTGGGTGGCTCCCAGCATGTCCTGGTGCTTAGTTTTATTCTGAAAAATCATAAGGTCAGCTTTAGGAAGTGACATCAACGATGAATTTGCTCTCTTGCAAATGTAATTACACAACTCCAGTCTTCATTAAAAAACAAACAAACAAAAAAACAAACAAAACCTTTCAAAATATGAAAGTGACAAAATGATGGAGATTCCCTGAAACTTCAAGATTATTTCTGCAGATAAATAACTGTGTTTTACCTGCCTTTGATTTTCATAGTATCGTAGACTCATTAATGTTGGAATAGACCTCTAAGATCACCAAGACCATCAGCTGATTCCCACCATGCCACATTCACTCAGTTCTTGAACACCTCCCAGGACAGTGACTCCTCCATTCCCTTTGGCAGCCTGTGCCAGTGCCTCACCACTCTTTGTGCGACAGAATTGCTCCTAATATCCAACCTGATCTGTTCCTTTTTATCTTTGCTTTTTCTCTGTTTGCCTTACTAAGACAATTGATCCTCTTCTACAAGGCGCACAAAAATAAAGGAATACAACTTTATCTCTTTTAAGTTTCATTTGAGTGACAGTTTTCTCACTTCATGAGTCTCAGGGTTTCATGCTTGTGCTTCCTACCTTATAATCAATGTGTTTCTTTGGATACCAGCTGCCATGCAGAGGTGATGAAGCTTCTGAGCTTTCCAGCCTTTCCTCATCTGGCAAAACAGTGTCTGCATTGCTCTGACTGATCTCAAGCAGAAATGTGGCAGGATGGTTTTGTTGCCAGTGGGGATGTGGTGAAACAAGCAGCACCAACTAGAGCAGAGAGGAAACCCCAGACACTGCTACCCTTCCTGGCCCCTGCTCCCCAGGTATCCAGCAGAGTCTCCTCACCAGCACATGCTGCAGCAAACAGGACCAGGTGTCCTGAATGGTGCTGCAGCAGCTAAGCAGCAAGTCAAGCTCCAAAATAGTAACAGATTCATAGAATCAAGGTTGGAAAAAAAACCACTAAGATCATCTAGTCCAACTGTTAGCCTGTTGTCACCATGACCACCAACCATGTTCCTCAGTGCCAGTCTTGGGGCTCAAACATGAGCTATCATGTGTAAGTATTTTAGCCCTACTAACAAGCAGAGAACAGGACTGTGTGTGTAAGCACTTGGCTTCTCAAAGGCGGTCTGCCTCCCTTTCTCATGGACATCTTTTGAAGGATCAGAAATCTCATTGTGAATGTACAGCTAGAGCTTGAAATCGTATAAGCCTCTTGAGAAGGAGGAAAGAAAAAAACCCAAAACATGCACACGAAACCAATTAAGCTCCAAGAAATAGTGGCTGTATAGTTGCTGTATCCTATAGTAGTGTAATGGGTGTAGCTATTCAGGATGTATGAGGACATGTCCATTATTATCTTCCTACAAATGCCCAGGAGCCAAACACAAACAGAAGCTCTTCCAAGTACCCCCCAGGTGGGTGCCCTGCATGGGAAGAATCCTGAACAGGTGATTCCCAATCAGTGATCACATTAAAAATAAACCAAGCATTTCTTTGCTAACATTTCTCCACAAGAAGAAAATAAATCCTTACCAGAAGCCAGCTCACTTAGAAGTAACTCTGTCTGGAAAATCAAGTTAAATGTAAGCCATACTGTACAAATAATCTTTTTATAATTGTTCTTATGTCTGAGTTTGCGCTCACCAGAATACCATGGGGTGCTCTAGGGGCTACGTGTATCTTCCACACGTAAACAACAAACCCGAAGTGCTCATGGAGCACAAAACAATTACTATTGGCTCCACCTGAGGCTCCTGAGCAAGCCGTTCCCTACATTGTGCTATTATTAGATGGGAGCAGAGAGGGTTGGACAGCAGCGCTCATTAATGGATAGGACAGCCAAGTCCGCACAGCGCTCATTTTCTGTCAGAGCTCAGGCACCCGTGCACACCTAACTCCAAGCCTGAACAAAATGATTTCCCCGTGAATTAAGCACAGTGAAATGAATTAAGAATTTGGAAAAGAAAATGCAGATTTTCAAGACAGTCATAGAGAGTCTTGTGAATATAAATCATCACCGTACTGATGAATGGCTTTCATTTCATTTCTGTATACAGATGTTTCCATGTACTTGCAGAGTATTGAATATATAATTGAAGGCAAAGTGCAGTAGCAGTAACGAGAACTGAGAGGTGAAAAGTCCTTTGTGTTCTGAGTAGAACAGCACCAGTAAAATTGACATAAGAAAAAGCCTGCATGGACCCAGAGATGGTTTGACAGGAAGAGCACACTCAAAGGCAGCCTCAGGAACACAGTGCTAAAAGTGGAGCAGAGGGATCTATATGGCATCCGTCCAGAAAGGTAAGGAAAATACATTTTTGGCAGTAAGCACTGAGAAAATCTTGTGGTGAATACAATAAATTGAATTGAACAGGAATCACGTCCAGTCCCTGGCCTGACTTTGACAAACCCTGGGCTGCTCTTGGAGTGCTGCAGAAAGCACGTGCTGCTGAATGTCAGGATGGTGTAGCATAATTTTATGGACATTCTGCACTGACATTCAGTAATATCGGTGCTTTGGTGTACTCACTACGGACACACCCTTGCCTCGAGCCCCACTCGGACTCCCACTCTGTTCTGCTCCATGGGTGCGCTGCCCACATTCCACCCGCAGTGTTCACAGCAGGAACACAAGGAGGCTCTCAGTCCGTGCCCACCCCACCTGCTGGAACGCCAGCCTGTTAAAATTGCGTTGTTTTCACTCATCTTCGTTTCGCATTTATGTTTTCCATGCTCTTCCTATTCTAAAAGCCAACAGGGAGCTGGGTAGGTGTACCTGCTAAATTACCGCAAGCAGCGTTAAAGCTCTGACATTCAAACGTCCAGTTTAAAAGTTGAATAATAGTTAAATTCAGTGAGCGGTCCCATTTCAGAGTGAGGACATTTGTCACGCCGCCAGGCTGGGCAGCAGCGCCAATACACGCCGCATCCCTATGGGAGCTGGAGACAGCGACGCGCATCGCTCAGTCCCGCAGTCCCAGGTCGGGAGCTCCATTCAAACACACGTTCCATTCTCTCGGATCGTGCGGAGATTCGAGAGCGGCTCCGCCCGAACCCCCGGGGCCGCCCCGCCGCAGGCTCTGCGCGCACGACGGCAATGGGCTCGTGCCCCCCCCCGCGGCCCCGGGGCGTCGCCCCCGCCGCCCGTCCGAGCGCCCGCCCCGTGGGGAATCACCACCCCGCTCGGGGGCCAGGTACACTTGACGTCAGGATGGCTGTCGTCGTTTTGACGTGTAAACACTCATTTCCATTCCGGCACCGGAGGGTCTGGGAGCCGCGCAGCCCCGGGCAGCCGCACCGAGCCGAGCCGCGCTGAGCTGTGCCGCGCCGCGCCGCACCGCGTCAAGCCCAGCCGAGCCCAGCCCAGCCGAGCCCAGCCGAACCGGGCAGCGCTCGCCTAGCAACGCCGTCCCGCCGCCCCTCTGCCATGGACGGGCACCGCCGAGCCGGCCGGTGCGCGGCCCTGGCGCTTCTGGCTGCCTGCTGCCTGGCCCGCGGCGGCGGGGCCGAGCGGCAGTTCCTCAACGAGTGGGCGGCCGAGGTCCCAGCGGGCCCCGACGCCGCCAGAGCCATCGCCGAGGAGCTGGACTACGACCTCGTGGGACAGGTAGGGGCGGGCGGCGGGTCAGGGGTCCCCAGGGTGCCCGCGGAGGTCGGGGATGTTGCGGGCACCGTCCCTCCGTCGCGGCGTCCCCGAGTGCGGCTCGGGGGCTCCGGGCGGGACGGGGCTCAGCCCCCCGGCTCCCCTCCCCGCCCTGGGGCGCCGTCGCGGGGCCGCTCTCCCGCAGGCCCTCCCGGCGCTTTTTCGGGATGCCGTGACGTCAGCGTTGTCAGGGATGAGTAACCGCCCGTGGGTGACGGCTCCGTCCCTCCTCCGGCCGGGGTCCGGGGCAGCTCGCTCCGAGAGCGCCCCTTCGGCGGGTGCCGGCGCGGCGCGGGTTCTGGAGCGGCGCGGAGCTCTCGCACCTGAGCCGCGGGCAGGGACGGCCCTGCGAAGTGCCGCGGGTGGAACTGTTCTCCTGTGGGAGCGCGGCTGCCCCTGTCAGTCCGTCAGCCGGTCAGTCTGTTGGTCGGGCGATCAGTCAGTGGGTCCGCCTGTCGGTTGGTCTGTCAGTTTGTCAGTCAGCGTGTCAGTCTGTCATTCAGCGTCTGTCAGACTGTCAGCCACTCAGTCTGTCAGCCTGTCTGTCTTACCAGTCATTCAGTCTGTCTGTGGTGGTGCTGGTCACTACTGCACGAGCAGCACTGCCGTGCTGGCTGCTCTGCTACTAATGAATGCAACTTCATTAGTGTAAATGAAACTATTCCCCCATACCTTCTGTGTTAGGGCTGTGATAAGCGCTGCTTGAATAACGTTTTACTTCAGATTAACACAGCTGAAGGCTGGTTCCTTTTGCCCTTTCAGGCACAAAGCAGTGCTGTTGGTTGTGAGTATTGGTATGTGTTGTCTGTAAGGAAACACCTTTCCGGAGTGAAGGTGTGCCTCTGTCTTGCAGATTGGGTCGCTCAAAAATCACTACCTGTTCAGACATAAAAGCCACACACGGCGGTCCCGGAGGAGTGCTGTTCACATCACCAAGAGGCTTTCTGATGACGAGAGGGTGAGTATTGCGTCCCTTCTTCTCCTCCGTCTGTTCCGGCAGTGTATTGCCACTGCCTAATGAGGTCACTGGCAGACCTTCCTCGCTTTGCAAGTCTGATGCATTCAGTATTCGGCTTGTGTTGAATAATACTTAATTATTCTGTCATTAACGGGCAGAGTCTGATCCTCTCCACGCATTTTTTGCAAGTGCTTTCCAGTTGCGTATTTCAGATACGCAGTACTGCAGAGGTTTGGAATTTCAGATCTGCTGCTGATGAAAACATGAATGAGGAACCACAGAGTTTAAAGTAAAAATCCATAGATGCAATCAGGCCATGCCTGTGCAATTGCTATAGAAATTAGGTTTGATTTAATGTGATTGAATACTGGGGGAAAAAAAAAAAGAAGGGAGTTGCTAGGTTTATGGACTGTACCTAAAGCATGCCCCATGGAGCACACTCTCCATTTCTCTGCCTGTACTTAAGATAGAAGCTTCCTTGCTTGTAAACGTGGTGAGGAAACACGGTGGATGGCAAATTTAAGGAACAGAGCAGTGTGCTGTCAAGCAGTATCAGAAACATATCAGAACACTGGCATTTGAATTTCAGATCAGCTTTATTGCAGCAGCAGTCCAAAATATCAAGTATCTCCATTGCGGGCATTTTGAGTCGTGTTAGGACAAATCACTTGAGGGCAAGTAATTGGTTATCGGAGCAAAGTTTTAGGGTGCAAATGTCACCTAGGATAAAAGATTTTATGAAGAATTAAGGGGTGGGGGGGGGTCGAGGCTGCGTATTTGTTTTGCGTGTTCTGGTTCAGAGCTGTCCATTCCCATCTACCTCCTTTCAAACACTCTTACAATGGTTAAAATCTTTGACATGAAATCATTCTAGAATGGGGGTATTCAAAGCCATATTTCAGTATAAGCAATAATCAGTAAAGTTTGTGTGTTCTTATTCTTACCAGCTGCCTCAAGCTGCTGGAATTCAGGAAACATTTTGATTAACGCTCACTCAGACACAGTATTTAATTTTTGGGTGTGCTGTGTGTGCCAGGGGTTGGTCTCAATGATCCCTGTGGGTTGCTTCCAAGTTGAGAATGTTCTGCCTTTTTTGAGGGGTTTGTACACTGCTGTAGACTTACACACTTAGACCTCAAAAGTGGCTTCACGGTGCTGCAGGTAATTTGCTAAATTTATTCCAATTTCCCTTTTATTTAGCATCTAGTATGCAAATTAGTGATGTGAATGAATGAGGTGCAATTATGTCATTATATAAGTATATAAACAAAAAGTAATCACGCAGTGCTGTGTAGTTATACACAGACCTTTCCTCTGAAGTGCAACAGCCCACTAAGAAGATTTAAATTCATTCTTTAAAAAGGGAGGGAGAGAGGACAATCCTGCTTTCCTTTACGTAGTGCCTTTGTGATTCTTACAGCACGTTAAGAGTGAAAGCTGGGGGGCAAAGCTTGCCTCTAACCTGAAAATTTATCTGCTATGGGTGTCCCAGTGTTTGTGGTAAAGCAAGTGATGGCACTGAATGTTTCAAAAGCATACAGATATATGGTTTCCCTACTTCTTGCAGCAGGTACCTGAATCCCGATCATTTTCACTGCTTTACGTAGCAGTGAGTGCAGGTCTGGCAGAGAGCCGTCCGCTCTTGCAGTGGGTGGATAGCCTGAACCTCACTCAGCTGCTGAGTGACAAGCGTTTGGCTTGTTTGTCAGACATATGTGCTCGGTAGTTCCAGCTCATTTCCCTGAGAGCAGCTGTCCACATCAAAAAACAGCGAGCATGGAAGCTGTCAATTCTTAATTACTGTTGGGTGATGAAGAGGCCAAGCTTTGCTGTGGGCATGGAGGAGGGATAAAGGTAATTGTTGTAACCTGGGCACAAGTACACACAGCCCTGTGTATCAGTAATGCAGTTCAGAATGCTTACACTTGTGTTGGCATATTCGTCTTCTGTGACTAATGGTGCTTTTTAGGGTGTTTTTTTTTCTCTAAATATATAGCAAAGGGAATGCATTAGCTTTCAGTATATGTGCCTGGTGTAGCTTCTATTTTTAATGGTCTGTGCTCTTGCGATGAATTCTCATTAAGCTCTCTTTCAAAAAAAAAAAAAAAAGTATTTAAATCAAATCATTACATATCTTTATTATAATAGTTTCCAACTCACTCTTGGTATACTCATATATGTCAGGAGCATAAAGTTATGGGATGACAGCAGGCAAAAATGCTGAAATCCATTCAGATGTTTAAAGCAAAAGGTTTAGATTCAAGGCAGTGACCTGAGGCCCACAGCAGGACCTTGCCGGTCTCCTGAACATGAGCTTGCTTTGCATCTTTGGAAATTGGAAAGACACACCTTGGTCTGTGTCAGAGTGAGTGTCCACATGCTAGCAGTGGGTAACATTTATTCCCATTTCCAGAAGGAGCACACAACAGAGATGGGTATCTGAATGTTTTGAACTGAATTTAGTAATGCGTTGAAAGGAACAAGAGTGAGAATCATTTTTAAAATGTCTCCCTGTGGCTTAGAGAATGCTGTGTTCATGTGCAAATGCTATGCAATTCACTGTAAGGATGCATTAGCAAAACACACTGTAATGTTTTGGCTCTCAGTTGCCTTAAGTGGAGTTACACCAGTGATAAAATCAGTCCCATATTCAGAGTTTACTAACTTGGTCATACCTCAAAACACCAATGGGAAGGAGACTTGAAGGTCCAGCTGGGCTGTGGGTAATGTCATAGACATGACTGCTAGACTAAAGCCTGAGATAATCTTTCATCTTTTCTTTGAACTCCCACTTCTAGTCGATAGGCATTAAAATGAAGGTAGGATAAAGAAGCAGGCTGTAGATTTGCTTCTTAAATAACCTTCTTGCCATACTGCACATTTGATATAAAAGCCAGCTTTGTTTGGCGTTCACTGGGGCTCAACTGCTAACTTAATGATTTTAATTGCATTGTGTAGTGATTTCACCATTTCCCCTTCACTGAAGTACACTGTACTGCAAAATGAATAATCCTCCTCTCTGCATCAGACATTGCTTTTTTTTTTTTTTTTGCATTAGGCATCGGTACTTTTCTGTGAGAGGAAAACCCTGATCCTTTAGGCTAAGAAAGTCCCCGTGTATATGGCTTACCTCTTGCATCTATGTAAATAACTGCAGGTGTCATGGGCAGAGCAGCAGTATGAAAAAAAGCGAACTAAGCGTGCTGCTGTGACAGACTCGGCAGAGAATCTCTTCAATGATCCTATGTGGAATCAGCAGTGGTATCTGGTAAGAATTTGCCTTATTGTGGAATTGAGAGCAAAGAATTTCAGTTATGCTATCAGCTGTACTATTTTATTAGTAACAGAGGGGTTGATAATAGAACACAATATACTAGCTAAAATCTACCTTTGTTATAGCTTAAAAATGTGTGTCATCAGCATGTAAGAATTCCATTATCATGTCTGAAGCTGGGTGCATGTTCCTTCATTAAAACTGACAGCGTGGAGAGCGTAATCCACAAGAAAACAAAAGCATGCATGCACATACATGAACCTCTTTGTCTAGGATGTAACTAGAAGAGATTCTGTGTAGCTCATGTGTTCAAAACCTCAAGAAAAAGAAGTTTCCTGACCTCTCTAGCTTGAATATGACAAGTCAGAAATACAGTTAATCACTTACATTTTGTACAATTTCTTTTGAGAGTCCGTATTTCCACAAGGCATCTCGGTCTAGATGTCAGTGCTTTCACTCTGACTGGGGATAGGTTAAAAGGTGTACAGCATGAAAGTTGTTCAAAGTGCAAACACAGCTCAAGTAACTAGAAGTACTGTATTTTCTTCGGTTCAGTTTAGAGAAACCTGACCAAACTCTAGGCTGTTTGCACTGCACTTCATCCTCTCTTCCCTTTGAGCTAGAAAAAGTAAATTATAAAACGCGTAGCATAAAATATTTCCTTGAAGATTACCACAGACTTCTTTTCAACATGGAAAATGGTTATCTTTAAGAATTTTACTTTTCTACAAATCTGAGAATGTGTTTGCTTGTTTGCCTGCTTTCAGTAGGAAGCTATAGAAGAAAGGAGATATCCAAGATGTCTGTAATGGACAAAAGCAAAAGCACACAGAGTTCAAAAACTCTTTTTTTTTTTTTTTTTTTGTGAGAAAAGCAAAGTCCTGCTCTCTAAGAGACATAGTTCCAATTCCCACCTTCCTGTGATTTTCACTCCTTTTCCTTCCAGTTTACCCATATGAGAAACAGAAAGTGCGATGCTTACTCTTGTTTGCAGTACACATTGATTTTTATCTGACTAAATGCATAAATGCATCAAATAGTTTCTTCCAAAATGCTATCCTTGCCTTGTAGTAAATTACTTATTATCTGATTAATGACAACAGTTTCTAACTTTTATTCTGTGTACCTTCAACCAACACCAGGAAAAAGTGTTTTTGTATGGGTTCTAAAGAACAAAACCTGAAACGTCAAGAATTCTCTCAATAGCAGCAATCAGAAAAGAAAGTAAAAAGTGAAAGAATTGCCATAACATATTTCTTCCTCTGAGCCTCGTATTTTGTCCAATATTCTCTTGGAAACAAAGAAATTAAAAACCTGTGATCAACTAAGTTAACATGCACAGGAAAACACAAAGTGCTGGGTTTTATGTCTCTGTTTTTATAGTTTAATAAGTAAAGCTTCAAAATTCAATGTACATACTGCACATTTAATATTAGAGAGGAAAAGTGACCTGCTTAGGAGATGCTCTTCTGAGAGTGCTTCTACTTGCTGTGGAAGGAAAGCTCTAGATGATTCACGCTTCCAGCTGATTTACCACAGGAGCTGTAATGAGGGTAGTAAACAGAAAGTTGTGATTCAGCACAGTTGTTCCTAGCCAAACAACTGCCTTAATTGTTTTAGCCATTAATTATTCTGCTCTGGCTAACTTGAATGTCTAAGGAGAAAACACGTTTGGAGAAAATACAGCTTACTGTGCTGTGGGCTACTTACTGTCTTCTCATCAGGGGAAAAGAACAGTTAGTAGGTCTCATTATTAACTCAGTATCCAAGGATCATGGCTACGCCTCTACCATTCCCATCTTTCTGTTGCGTACCTCTAATAAATAGAAGGTGCTTTTTATTCAGAGGTGGAAGCTTTAGGTGACTGGGGTGCTGTCTTTTGGTGCTACAGGTAGTTGAACAAACTCTTTTTTGTTTTATTTTTTCAAAGTTTGAACAAAATATACAAATTCAGCCTGGAATGGTTTAAGGAACCTTTAGAATATGTCTTTGAATCTATGTGCTGTAAGTGGATGCAAATATTAACGCATTTGTAATCCATTCTGTTCCTCAGCAAGATACAAGAATAACTCCATCTCTTCCCAAACTGGATCTCCATGTTATTCCTGTGTGGCAAAAGGGGATTACAGGCAAGGGTGTTGTCATCACAGTATTAGATGATGGCTTGGAGTGGAATCACACTGACATCTACGCCAACTATGTAAGTTTGGGCATTAGATTGCTATGGAATAAGTTAACTAACTGTAAATATGATATGCAGACAACTCTTGCTGTCTCGCTGTCTGTTCTGTAAGGCAGCTCCTACATTACAGGGAATGAAATGTTTGCCTCAGGCATAATTTGGAACCTGGTCTGTGTCACAGGAAGTTGAATGTTATTTAGCAAAGGTAACTTCTTTTTTTCTCAGTGGATTTAGTTGTGTACATGTTTGTATACAGTGGTTTAATGCTGAATTATTAAAGCTCCATGAAAAATTTATGGACTTGTTAATGTTCATCAAATTCTATGCACTTGATTGCTGTCAGTTTGAAGCGCACCGAATAAATAAATACAGGCTAGAACCCATTTTGTTATACATTTAAAAACCTATTTCCTAGTTGTTGCAATTAATTGTTTTTTTTTTAAATGCAGGATCCAAAGGCAAGTTATGATTTCAATGACAACGACCATGATCCATTTCCTAGATATGACCCAACAAATGAAAACAAGTGAGTAGCCTCCCGGTTGTATGAAGAGAACAAAACAGTGCAGTACTTTGTGTGTTACAACATGCAAATGTGGAAGTATCTGTGACCCCTATTAGAATTATATATGAAAGGAAAATTTGTGCCTTGGAATCAGAGAGTGGTTGAGGTTGGAAGGAATCTCTGAACCAATTTGCTCCAAGCCCTGCTCTATCAGGTACCCTTTGAGATGGATGCCCAGGACTATTGCCAGAAGGCTTTTTGAGTGCTCCAAGGAAGGAGATTCTGCAACCTCTTTCATCAATTTATGCCAGTGTTCAGGTAACACTCGCAGTAAAAACGTGTTTCCTAGTGCTCAGACAGAACTTCCAGTGTTTTCATTCGCACTAACATTTTCACAGACACTGGAAATTAAAGAAATTAAGTTTTCACATCATGATTTTCTCCATATCACAGTATGTATAAGGTCTGATATATTTCTGTAAGCTGAACAGAACAATCTTGTGTGTTTGTAGAATGTTATTTACCTAAGCAGATTTTGACTTTCCCTGCTTTGCACTGGGAATCTTAAAATTCATCGCTTGTGAAGGACTCTGTAAAATACTGTTTCCTAGAGGAATCTGCAAACCTGCCTAAAAAAATCTCATCCCACCTGGTCATTTCTTGTAGCTTAGGACACAGTTTGTGATTTTGGCAGTACCTTCTGGGCTAGTAGCATGTATTCTAGCTCAGTGCAGATGGGCACAGGTGCAGTCATGTTTCTGACTTCATCCTCTTGTATTGCTGTGACTCTGAAGAAGGTTATGTTCACTTCCTGGAAAGTCTTTCAGGTAAAAGGTGTCTGGAAGTATTGTAGATCGATTTTGGCCTGATTGTCTTCCAGGTGATAACGAGGGAAGTTTCAAAAGGTTTGAACACAGGCATCAGCCAGTTCATTTCGTGGACTTGTGTCTCTTGGAACGAGAGGGGAGTTCTCTTGATCTGCTCCTCTGGTACTCAGTGAGACATCACAGCAGATCTGTCACACCTGGGGGTATTCACAGTAGCTCTGTGAAGGTTTTGTCCTTCAGAAGGAGGAGAGAGAGGAACTGTTTAAAAGCTGTTGGAAAGAAAAAGTCAATTTATTAAACCAATTGGGATGCCACTATTCCATGTAGATGCAGTAAGAAACCAAAACATTCGTTCTTTATTGTCTGTCAAACAGTATGATAGCATCCACAACAACATAAATCATGGTGTGGGGAAAGAAGCAGTCAATCAATGGATAAATGTCCAATGAGCAAGACATTTGAAAAACGACATTTCTACTTTACTACAGCGTTATTTAAGAGCAGGAGTACATTATCCTCTTGCTCTGATGACATTATCTCTTACATCTGCCTGTATTATCCCTAATCTTTATTAATAAGTAAATGGAACCCAGCCCAGAAGCATTCAGTTACTTGAATAACAGCCTGTAGTATTAAACAATGAAACTCTTATACAAATACGTTTACCTGAAGATTTTCTGTATCAATGAGTAAAGAATTGCCTATGGGAAAAAAAAAAAAAAAAAAAAAAAAGGCCTAGTATGTACATAGTTACAAGAAAAATTTAACAGTGGTGAAGATACTTTGAAGGCTAACTTTCTTAGGGGGGAAAAAATAATCTAAAAATGTGGTTAAAAAAGTCTCACTGGTGTTCTGTTCTGAAAAACATTAACATTAACATTGTAGCCCCATAATTTTACACTACTCTTATGCTCTGCTAAAATAAGGGTAACTAATAGGCCAGTGAAGCTTAGATTAGTTGTTTAGCATCTTGTCATGATGATTATTTGACCATTAAATATGTAAAATTATACTGACTGAAGTCTAAGGAAAACAGATATTTTTGTTTTGTATTAATGTGAATGTAACTCCAAAGCTATTCAATAGCTGCATTAAATTCAGTTTAAGACATCCACCACATCAAGAAAGTCACTGATAAGTTTTTGTACAACTTACATGGAAGTGTCTAGGTTATGAGAGGTCATTTACCCTTGCTATATTTATCCAGGCATGGAACACGGTGTGCAGGAGAAATTGCCATGCAAGCCAACAATAGAAAATGTGGAGTTGGAGTAGC
Source organism: Alectoris magna (assembly GCA_030625065.1). Classification (NCBI taxonomy): domain Eukaryota; kingdom Metazoa; phylum Chordata; class Aves; order Galliformes; family Phasianidae; genus Alectoris; species Alectoris magna. The sequence continues at coordinate 20,896,300 of CM060564.1, read as the reverse complement.
CTACAATTCTAAAGTTGGAGGTAAGAAACCAAGAATAGTTAGATGTCTGATGTGAATGGAAACCAGGAAGCATCACTCTTGCAGTTACAGGCTACAGGATAGACTGAAACTGTTTCTTAAATTCCAACATATTTTCTTCATTATGCTTTTCACTTCAGTATAGGTAGATCACATAATATCTAACAACAAGAAAATAATAACCAGAAAATAATAATATGGATGGTTAAAACAATCTATTCTGTACCCAGAGATAAGACTGTATCTTTAAAAGAATGACGGATACACTTCTTATAGCTGGTTATCTTGGAAGAAGATGGCATGGGGGAGGAGAAGGATTTGAGCAGAATAGATGAAAACATATCCAAATTTATACCCACCTTTGCTTACAGTGTATTATTTCTATCTACACGGTTATGTTCAAAAAAGTCATGTCAGTCCAGATACTCATAGTGCTGTGGTTATTATCATCATAAATTAATTTTGAAAATAGGTATTTATGCTTGTCCATCAGTCATCATAAAAATGATGACTGATTTTTTGAAGAGGTGATTGAAAGTTTAATCCGTTAGTGATTTGAGAAATAGTTACGATCAAAGTATCAATGGTAAATGGTTATTTAACTCAGAGGAAGATACTTGTTACAGTCCTGGTTTTTCCATTACTCCATTTTGCCTTTCAAACAAAGGGATGCTAAGTGGCAATCGACACCTTTAACTGCCATTCCCACCATTTTAGTCTTATGTTCATAGGTTTCCATTTACTTTGCTGAGCTGTCACAGATGTCAGCTTTGCAGTCTACCTTTGCCACAATGTATTATGCTGTCATGCTCTGTTTAAATAAAATATCTCACTCACACGATGAAGATGCCAGATTTTCAAAGCAAGGCAAAATGGATGAAGCTGCAGTGATGTCTGAACTCTTGCTGTGCCACAATTTTAAGTTACTTGCATCTACACAGAAGGTTTTTCCACAGTTTTCATTTGCAAATGCATATTAGAAATCTGTGCTGGGTGATTTGTCTACAAAAGGAAAATAACATGAGGAAAAGCAATCTAGCACTCCAAATCCCAGAAATCCACTTGTGCCTGGACAAGGAAGGAGAAAATTAGGAAAGTTGAAATAAATTGTAGGCTGGTGTGTATGACTACCTTGATTATGTTGGGGATGCAACAAAAACTCATCCAAAGAGCAATAGAAGATAGAAGGAGTCTTCACAGGATTAGCTAAGTTTGAAATTTGCTCTGGGTGGTCACTGGAAGGCTTTTTTGAAATGGGAGCTATGCAATATTTATTTCTTTACAGTTTTGTTTTTTCTTTTTACTTGCATGAAATGATGCATTTCACACTTCTATTTGACATTAGTTCAGGATGGCTTCTTTAAGCAGTTGTTTTCTGGTATTACTTGCCATGCTGCATGAATCCAGTGGTCCAGAGCCACTGCATTCTCTCTGATACTCAGGGATATATGCTTTAGAGAAAGAGACTGACACTTGAAGTATACTGTTCTCTGACCTTCAACAGCAGAGACTGCTTTAGCTTTGTCTTAATGTAAAATAGTGAATTCATAATTCTTTATTTTCCATGAAAATGCTAACTAAAAATACTAACTAACACTCTTGGGTGTTCTAATGTGTCATGTTAATGTCTGACCCTGTTCTGAAATCCGCACAAGTCTTTTCAAGACCTTGTGTCTGTGAAGCCCACAGGCTTTTCTGTGTATGGTGTGAAGCAAATGCTTACTAATGTCAATTTTAAAAGTGACGACTTTCAGTTTCTATTAACATGAACCTCTTGCTTTGGATGGAGCTGAGTAATGTGTTTGTATTTGGAGTAAAGCAGGGTTTGTATATCTTCATGCACGTCTAACCATCACACCATGCTACAGTACTTCTCTGGTGCTACCATGGAAATCAAATGATGAAGAAGCTCCATTTTACAAAGGACTGGGCTGAGAGTTCCCACATAGTGGTGTGTTGCTAAAAATAGCCTTCTGCCATGCAAATGTGTCTATGTCTCTGAAATTACCTTGGGCTTTGCCTGCCTTTCAATTTGTGGGACTGATGATGAGAGAAGGCACGTGGAAGAATTTATGCAAGAGCAGATCATTGGAATCTGCTTAAGGAAATACTAATGCAGTCATCAAATCTCTGGGTTGGCTTAAACATGCAGCATTTCTGGAGATTATAAAGACAAGGCAATGATTTATTTTTGTTTTCTTGAGCCGTTTTTATCAGTGTGTTATCAGTGATCTTGTTTTATTCCTTGCTATGTTATTTATCAGTTGTGTTGGCTTGGTCTTGTTTGGGAAATACCTGTATACTGTTCTCTGCATTCCCACTATCTCACGATGTGTTGCAACCCAGTGCCCAAAGCTTTCAGTCATTTTCACACAGGCTGATCTTTGCTCACAGCACACTGCTATGACTGAATCTCTCATTTCTAAGCCTCCTGAAATAGGAGCATTCAAAACGTTACAAGCTTAAACCTCTGGAGGGTAAGTAGTATTTTTAGAACCTGAAGCATAGGATATACCTTGATTCTTTTCTGAGCTTTATGAGTGACAGTGGTATGAGTGGCTGAGCAAATTAACTCCCTTGTCACTTTTCGCCACTTACTAATATGAAATAACCATAGAATCATAGAATAATAGAATCAAAGAACAGTTTGAGTTGGAAGGAAGCATAAAGTCCACCCAGCCCAAGCCCTGTGCTGTGGGCAGGGCTGCCCCCCACCAGCTCAGCTGCCCAGGGCCCCATCCAGCCTGGCCTGGAGCGCCTCCAGGGATGGGGCACCACAGCTTCTCTGGGCAGCTGTGCCAGGGCCTCACTGCCCTCCGAGTAAAGGATCCCCTCCTCACATCTAACCTAAATCTTTTAGTTTAAAATAATTCCTTCTTGTCCTATCACAACCAGACTGTGTAAAAAGTCGTTCTCCCTCCTGTTTTTAAGTCCCCCTTGTAAATATTATTAAATAATAAAGCTCAGCTTTCTCACAAATGATTTTAGTAGTCCTAGGGTTCAGCTGTGTGCACAAAGTTATGCTTTTTTAATGCTTAGTAGTGAAAAGGAAGAATGACACACACATGCAAGAGGAAGAGTTTTTTTTCTTTTTCATTTCTCTAGAACAATCACAGTCTTCCTGACGTGTTTTGGAAAAATTCCCATTTAATGGAAAATACTAGAAAATGAGTACACAGAATTCTGTAGTACTCATACTGCTGTAATACAAGTTTGGCGGGTTCAGGAGAATATTTATTCCTTGAAAACAGGGGCTGAGTCCTGACTCCTGTAGCTCATTTATTGCTACTGTTGCTGGGAGAGGCATGCCACAGTGGGAAGGTTGCCAGGCTGCTGCTGTTTCTGTCCTCATCCAGCCCTGGACAGTGGCAGCAATCCTATTGCAGGGCTAGAGTTTGCAGAGCAAGAGATCCAGCACAGATGAGCCACTGTCTGCTGCTGAATTTTAAGTAGCACTGATCTCAAGCTTGCTCTGAAGATTAGATCATGCAGTTCCTAATAAAATGTTAATGGCTAGGTATCACTAGTCTCTCTGGATTGCTCACAGTAGGAAAAAATGTAGTAGTAAAACAGCAGTGAGAATTTTTTGTCATAAAGAACGAAGAACTGGTGAAATAGGATCACAAAGACAGCACAAGCTTAATAGCAGAGAGGACCAAGTGTATCAGTCAGCACAGTCATAACTAACTCTTAAATTGGTAAAACCTATGTAGTTTTAATGATACAATAGCCATTTCAGAAAAAAAGTCTTTTGCAGATTTAGTGGGAAAAGAATGAAGTAAAAAAAGCTCAATGTAATAACAAGAAAACAGGAACACTAAATAGAACATCATCTTCTTGGCTTTCTGCAAAAAGAGAGAAAGAAGTCAGTAAGGTGCAATCAAGATTTTAGTTGTTGGTTTGTTGTTGTTGTTGTTGTTTTTCAATGTGCATAGAAAACCCCAAGCTCTGCAAAAAGGGTAAGTGTGCTGTTCTACACTGACCTGATTATCATTCAGATGAACAGCAATAGGCTACGGTGCAGAAGTTTTAGATTAATTTTGCTGGAAATGCAACAGTCAGGTAACAAAGGGGAAGAGGAAAACAGAAAGTAAATACAATCTGCTTGTTTTTCTGTGTTAAGGTATACGCATGTTGGACGGAATAGTCACAGATGCTATTGAAGCCAGTTCAATTGGTTTCAATCCGGAACACGTGGATATTTACAGTGCAAGCTGGGGCCCGAATGATGATGGTAAAACTGTTGAGGGACCTGGGAGACTGGCACAGAAAGCTTTTGAGTATGGGATAAAACAGGTATGATACTTATGAGAAAAAAACATACAATAAAATGGGGCAGGGGACAGAATTTTAAAATGGTTTGTCTCAGGCAGGATATGAAAATGATTTGTGCTCTATTCAAATAACTGAAAAGGAGAACAGAGATTTTAATAGTCCTGGTCAGAAATAACCAGCTAGAACATGACTTTCAAAAAGGTGCCATTAGAGCCTTCTTAAGCTTGTTTTAGCTGGTATTCTCCACAGATAAGCTTTCTTCTTCCATCCTTACTTCCGCAGTCTCTATCTCACCCTACCCCCACCCTTCTCTGCTGCTTGTTTTGCACTGAACAGTAATTGGATTTCTGCACTGAAAGCCCATAAAAATTTAATGCAAAATTTCTGCTTCATGAATATTTTGCTGTATGAAATACTGATGCATTTTAGTGCCCTGTAGATGGGTTTGTATTGTGTTAGTTGCATTAGCTTATAAATAAATGCATATCACGTTCCAATTAAAGTGACGACAGTAAAAATGCATAATGAGGAGTAATGGAAACAGCGGTTTTACAAGTTGGTGTCTTTTTTTTTGCTATGCTTTTTTGATCTCAGTGGATGATAAGTGGGATGCTAACAGAGCTACTGGGGATCTATCAAAAAACTGCTCTTGCTCTTGCCAGTGAGGTGAAAAGATATCTAAAGATGGACAGGCACTAATATAGAAAGGAAATGTGAATCAGTGTCAAGAAAGGAGGAAAATGGAGAACGCATGAAGGACAGGAGCAGAGCAAAAGAGGATATTGGAAACATAGCAGACAGGAAAGAAGAAAAAAGGCAAGTCTGACAAGTGACATGCTCTGAGGGAAGAGTGGAAGTTGAGGAATGGGTTTACGATAACAAGCATCTTAGTCCAGATGCGCAAGGCAAGAAAAGAGGGACAGCAAAAAACAGTAGTTAGGGAACCAGTGTTCAGTGGTTTTACTTGAGAAAAAACAGGTTATTTGGTAAATAATGTACTTTTTTTTTTTTTTTTTTTTCAACTTGTTTTGTTTAATGAGGGGATCAAATTTACCCATTAATTTCTCAGGCTTCTTTTGGCAAGGATCTGAATGCTCTCCATTCCCCATCAAGTCACTTAGAGATGGGGCTGCCAACAAGTTAAGTTTAATCACTGACCCCTTTATTGCTGGCCCGGTAAAGCACTTAAGCATGTGTATAGTCATAAGCATCTGTGAGCCGTTAGGAGCGCTCCGACAGAAATCAAATACCTGTTTGCATATATAATTGCCTTTCTGGACTGTACCCTTGATTCTCAAAACAAAATATTGTCTCATTTTCTGTAACTGATGTCGGTTGTCCTGCATGTTTTTGCAATTGTATCTAAAAGAATGCAGCGTTTTGTTTTGATTTCTTTATTTTTAATGTTTTAAGTGCTGCACATGTCACTCAGTGCTTGCATGAATCTCATCTGAGTGGGGATGTATTTCAACAGCAGTTTCCAGTGCATATACATATATTAATAAAGAATGAAATACGAACTTTAGCTCCTCACATGGAATGTATTTTCTCTTCTGAAGGACTATCTCAGCATAAGACTGAATTAAATAGCTGGTGTATACTTTCTCTGTGATAGCTGTGATGGTTCACATGCTGCTGCAGCACTGTTGTCAGCTGTCAGGATCAGTTGTTAGCAGATGGTACCTTATTACACACTGAAGGCCCAGGCAGGGAGTGAGAGTGATTACATCCTGAGATTGCTGGTGCTGGTTCATGGATTTGTATGAGAAGAGAAGGGAGGGTTTTCAGCCAGATGTGCTTACTGGTTTTCTGTTTTTCAGCAAGTGAGTGCTAACAATGAAAGACTTCATTACAAAAAAAAAAAAAAATTGGTGGAAGAGTCATATTATGTATATCATTTTCACTGTTTACCCACAATTCAAGTGCAAGTGAAATAACTCCTGATGAACTGGAAAGGAAAAGGGAAAGGAGAAAGGGAGGGGGAAGGGGAGAGGGAACAGAAGAAAAAAAGGAGAAAAGGAAAAGAAAGAAGAGGAAAGGGAAAAGGGAGAGGGAAAAAGGGGATGGGGAAAGGGAAAATGAAAGAGAAAGGGAAAAGTAAAAAAAGAAACAGGAAAGGAAAAAAAAAATTGTTTTTCCTGCAAATGTTCAACACTAAATACAGTCAAGTGGGAAAAACTTATCTGTTGATCACAGGTTCTGTTTTTAACATTAATGCCTGTTTTGAGAAAAATTACTGTCCCTGGACACTAACCATAGAGTAGTCAAACTAAAAGATACAGACAAACTAAAGATGTACTAAGGATCTGAGATAGAATACCTCAAGTAGCTTTTTTTTTTTTTCCTATGTGTCTTCTATGATATTTATAGAAGATTGTCCTTTTCTACCTGAAAATGTTAGATGTGTTAGGGTCTCATGTTAGAGACATGTTAGATTAGAATGTATTATGATGACTGAAATCTCTTTTATAACCTCACATTTCATTTCCTCTAGGGCCGAAACGGAAAAGGCTCCATTTTTGTGTGGGCTTCTGGGAACGGAGGTCGTCAGGGTGACAACTGTGACTGTGATGGTTACACTGATAGTATCTACACTATCTCCATTAGCAGTGCTTCTCAGCAAGGCCTTTCTCCCTGGTATGCAGAGAAGTGCTCTTCAACTCTGGCCACAGCATACAGCAGTGGGGATTATACTGACCAAAGAATTGTAGGTTATTTTTACCAGATTCAGAACAAACATAAAAATGTGTTATGTATGTCACTAACAAGATAGATTTCTTAAATGTGTAGTTTCTACTGCTTGCTTTTCATGTGCTTTACATGCTTAGTGATTTCATTTTCAGGCAGTATGGAGTTTGTAGTCCAAAACATATTTGTATTCCCAAACATCTACTACTGTAAAACAGTGGCTGATTGTTGTATCAATGCATTTAAATTAGCATGCTGAAATCTTCTGACATTTGAGTGTGACAGAGGTCTCTGCATGAAGATGGTTCCATTCATCATAAAGAGAGACTTAGAGTATATGCAGAAAGAACTTAGGAGGTTAATGTGCCCATGAGTTAGTGCCTCTGTACATGTTGTCACTCTGACACTTAATTTTTGTAAGCCCCTCAGTTCCTACTGATGACAGCAACAGTGGTGCTTGCAGACCTGTAAAAGGTACACAGTAAGTGGACAAATTGGCCTGTACCTTCGTTAACTGTGTTAACTGTGCAAGAAATAACTTGTACTAAAGAAATTTGCTGTGATAAAATAATACTGAAGGACCTGTGATTTTTTTTCAGCTCTGGTTGATGGTAATTTTAGAATGAATTATATGGATGGAGATTAAAACAGTGTCATTGCAAGCTAGCTGAGGAGCTGATACTTCCTAAGAGACTACTCTTCAGATCTGAGTTGTAAAGGTCTCAGTGTTCCCCCTTTCTGTTTCTAGAGATAAATGGGCAGATGAGTTTGGTATTTAATTGCCAAATAAAGCACATGTTTCATTGCAAATTACAGTTCTTCTGCTGAAGAGGGAGCAGAACACTAATACTAATCCTATGAGTAATTTTCTAGCAAGCAGTAATTTTAAATGTTCTAGGCCCAACACAATGAATGATCTGTTTTCATGATTCACCAGTAGGCCTGAAACACTTACTGTGAAACCTTAGAATAAAAGAAGATATTCAGTGTGGGAGTATTTTGTTCGAACACAAAGCATTTTGATACAAAAAATACAGTTGAAGTAAAAAGAGTAGAATGAAATATGAACAAATTTAAACATCCCTCCCTTTGCTGGTAAGGAATGTATAAATACGCACCAAATGAAAAATACATGGTTACGTTTGTGAGTGTGGATATGACAGTATTTACAACTGTTTATTCATGCTATCTGTTTTTTTTGTTGTTTTTCTGTCAGACAAGTGCTGATCTTCACAATGAATGTACAGAGACTCACACTGGGACCTCTGCGTCTGCACCACTGGCAGCAGGAATTTTTGCTCTTGCTCTGGAAGCAAAGTAAGACGTCACAAAATTACAATTGAAACTTCTTTTCCTTACTATCTTACCTCAAATGTTGCCTATTTCAAAATTAAACCATATCACATAGCAGCTCCGCTTTTTGTCAGTCAGTCTTGCTCAATCTGATGACAAAACTAAACAGGTTTCTGCCCCAACACCTGTCTAGTAAATCAGAGCCTACATAAGTAACATGTAATGACCAAGGAATTTTAGTCCATTTAGTGTATTGGTGATAATTGTTTACTGAGTTGATCTGTGGCACTTAAAGGCAATGAGGCTGTACTTCTGTCAAGAGAGCATAATTTGAAGATGATAGAATGCAGGAGTATGAGTGAAGTGTTTAATCAATGTGAAGAATCTTTCCTGGCAATGATGAGACATATAATTGAGGGTATACAAGCTTGACTTTCAAAGCAGGAAGAGAACAGATATGTTCAGAACAAGCAGGCCTGATAGTTAGATAGTATGACTTGGAGGTGGCGGTAAAGAATAAGACAGGACAAGACAAGGCAAATTTAAACATCCCTCCCTTTGCTGGTAAGGAATGTATAAATACGCACCAAATGAAAAATACATGGTACACGTATGGCCTTTTCACTTCAGGTGTTAAGGTGTAGGCTTAGCACTTGAATAGTACATGTTTGGCTCCATATTCTATTGCATATTCCTTTGATGATGTAAGCTAGGACCACATTTTAAAGATTGGAGTGTAATCATGGATAGATAGAATCAAATGCCCAGTGAACATTCACACCCAGCTTCCATAAAGACTGGTGGGAAATACTGCTTTTGCTAGATAAATTTAAATGCCCAAGGGGTTTGGAGTGATTGGACTCTAATCTTGGTAGATAACCAGTTCTTAATTTACACAGGAGTCTTGTCTACCCGAAGAAGTATTGTCAGGATAAGCATTCACTGTCTTTTTTTTTTTTTTTTTTTAAGTAATTCAGCACTAGGTACATTTCAAGAACTTTATATTGCAAAATAATAACTAAGAGAAAAGCAATAGTTAGTACCAAAACAATTAACCAGGATCATTTTCTCAACAGCCCAAATCTAACATGGAGGGATATGCAGCACTTGGTAGTGTGGACCTCAGAATATGATCCACTGGCTGGCAATCCAGGATGGAAGAAGAATGGGGCAGGACTAATGGTGAACAGCCGATTTGGATTTGGACTACTCAATGCAAATGCGTTGGTGGATTTAGCTGATCCCAAAAGATGGAAAGGTGTACCAGAAAAGAGGGAGTGTATTGTCAAAGACAAAAGCTTTGAACCAAGGTAATTAGCAGTAGTTAGGCTTGTGTCTTAGTAAAGCATGAAAGATAGTATTGCACACATTGCTCTAAAACAAATTGAAATTAAGATGTATCTTTTGATTCATTTGGTTTTGCCCAGCTGCATTCCCCAGGGACAGGAAAGCAACATTTGTTTGTTTGCAATTTTTTAGTGTAAGACTGATTAAAATAACTAGCTTGAAGCCTCACATAGAATAAGATCACTATGTGATCCATTTATGGGTGGATGGTGCTGTGAGACCAAACCTGATCAAATACGAGTGTTTAGACTTCAATCAGTGGATCAAGAAAAAGATACTGAAATTTTTCAGAGATGTTTTTAAAAGGAACATCTGTAATCAGCCTAGCAACTCTTCTCACGTGACAGACATAATGTGTGTTGAAGCCAGGGTGAAATACTTAGCTTTAGTCCCATCTACAGCACTGCTCTTATGAAACATAAGCATCTCTAAGGCCGGCTGAAAAGAGTTACAAGCCATAATCACTAATGACTGCAGCACAGTAAGCCTAAACTGGGCTCAGCGTACAGGTAGGTTATATCAGAAGTCACTAACGTGGTTAATCAATAAGATCTTTGTTTTTTTCTACCTGTTCATACGTATGTTTGTTCTGTAGAATAAATACAGTATTTCAAAGATAGAAATTGTACTGTGAGTGCACTAAAAATCTCTCTGTAGAAATGGATTGCAGTGTTTTGGATTGTCACTGCTTGGTAACCTATTTATGTTATTTTACTATCAATTTGTTTTTATGAGGCCTCTCCTTTCCACAGAGTGTTGATCTAGTACTGACGTATGTTGTATTTGCTGTTTATGCATTTTTATTGCAGTCTTCTTTGTTACATTATAAGACAAAGATCCCAATATTCTGAGTTCTGAATTATTTCTTTGGAGATTTGGATACCACATTCTCATTACTAGTAATGGAAATAGTGCAGAGAATGCTGTGCCTAGTGGTCTGAGAATGTGCAGGATAAGTAAGGCTTTTATTCTAGAGATGACATTAACTACAAAAGTTTAAAAGCACTAAGGTACCTGCAGTGATTTAACTCCATGTTATCTGTTTGGATATTTCAGTGAGGCAACTATGTCTAGGTCTGATACAATTATGTGATGTATCTGACTGCAAAGACTTATTTTTGTAGTTTCTGTGGGACAGCAAAGTGATGAGAGAAATTCATCAGACCTGCTTGCTTGCTTCCAGAGTGGGTTGCACAACGCTAGCTTATGCTGTGGGTCCATTCTGGAATGACCATTAAATTCGTCTCTACACTTGACATATTAATCCAGAATCAAATATTTCTGTAAATAAAACTTCTGTAATTTTGCCAGGTTACTAAGAGCAAATGAGGAGGTCATCATTGAAATTCCCACAAAAGCCTGCGAAGGTCAAGAGAACTCAATTGCATCTCTGGAGCATGTGCAGCTTGAAGCAACAATTGAATATTCCCGGAGAGGAGATCTTCACGTCACTCTGGTGTCTCCGTCAGGTATGAGAATAGTTAGAAACTACCTGTATGTTTTTTGTGGATTAAAAATACATAATTACACAAATCTAGTCACAGTGAACAGAGGAGTGTGAGAACAAAGCATCCAGGAAATGAAGGAACCGGTTCTCTGAATCCCTTTTTCATTCTTCTGTTTGGGGTTATTTTTTTAAGAAGATGAATGTAAATCATGCTTTAGAGATGAAGGCACTATTTCTAATATGTTGCCTTCAAGCAGCAGGACCTGTAAAAATTGAGAGCCCCTGGTGGGATCAAATTATAGTTTAAGAATGCTTATCAACCTTACTGTGATTTAATGACTTAATGGAAAACTTAGGAAATCTGACTCCCTAGATTTCATCTAACTGTGTCTCCTCACTGGTGTATGTAAAAAAACCCACTATGTCTCAGTTTCACACCTTAGTACAACTGTACAAAACGTACTACAACAGGGCAAGCTATCTTTATGGCGCACTGAAATAACATCATGAGAGGAAGAAAAATAAAGGAGAATGAGTATAAACAACTTTGCTGAAAGTATGATCTTCAGTCAGTTCAGCTGATATTATTCAAAAACAAAAGAAAACATATGAATTTAAACATCAGGCTAATCTAGTAATTCACAGGTGATAAATAAGTAATGATTTGTTCATATTGTTGTTACATGACCTCACTTCAAAGCAGGTTAAGATATTGTACATACAGTATACTTACACACCCTACCTTGTCTGATATTTGTTTTAAGCCTGACTCTTCTTTCCCTTAGTTCTTGCTGTTTTTTCTACTTTCCTATGAAGCATTCCTATCAAATGTATGTCATCCCATTTCTATATTTACACTATTATCTTTAATCATAGAATAAAAGAATCAGAGAATGGCTTGGAAGAGACCTTAAAGCCCACCCAGTCCCACCCCTTCCACGTCTTTCTTGTGTTAGGAGCCGTAGACATGAATACAGTACACACTACTCTTTTGATGCCGCCCAGGATGCAGTTGCTCTTCTAGGCTGCAAGCACACACTGCTGGCTCACATCCATCTTTTTGTCCACCAGAACCCCTGGTCCTTCTCCCCTGGACTGCTCTCAAAGAATTCTTCTCCCAGTCTGTACACACATCTGGGATTGTCCCGACCCAAGTGCAAGACCTCGCACTCGGCCTTTTGAATCTCATTTGGCTCATGTGGGTCTACTTTTCAAGCTTGTCCAGGACCCTTTGGATGTCATCCCTTCCTTCTATTGTGTCATCAGCAAACTTGCAGAGGGTGCACTTGATTCCACTGTCTGTGTCACTGATAAAGATGTTGAAGAGCACTGGTCCCAGGTTGGACCCCTTGGGAACACTACTCCTCACTGGCCTCCACCTGGACATAGAGCCATTGACTACAACCCTCTGTCTGTGAGCATCTAGCCAACTCCTGATCTGCTGAGTAGTCCACCTCTGAAATCCATATTTCTCCAGTTTAGAGATAAGGATGCAATGTGGGGCCATGTCAGAGGCCTTGCAGAAGTCCAGATAGATGATATCAGTTGCTCTTCCTTGATCCAGTTACGCTGTCACTCCATTTTAAAAGGCTGCCAGATTGGCCACCGGTGAAGCCAGGTTGGCTATCTTGAATCACCTCCTTATCTCGTATGTGCCTTGATATCTTTTCCATCTACTCCATGGAGGATCTGCTCTGTGATCTTCCCAAGCACAGACATGAGTCTCACTGGCCTATAGCTCCCCAGGTCTTTCTTTCTACCCTTCTTAAAAATGGAAGTGATGTTTCTCTTTTTTTCAGTCATTGGGGACTTTGCCTGACAGCCATGACTTTTCAAATGTGATGTATTTTTATCTTGTGATTAGGCTCCCTGGGGTTACTCTGCTCCCCTTGTTACATAAATAGAGCTCCCTTGCTCTCTGCGTATATACAAATCAGCACAACAAATCTGCTCTCCGGTAGAATCTCTTCTGCTGCAGAATTGTTTTGTGAAATACAGCATTTTTGTAATAGTAATAACAGTACAAATACATTTCATCCTTTTGGAGTTCTAGACTATAACGGTTTACATTCACTCACCAAAAATATATATAATAAATTCAGGGTAAGGCCTTGGTCTGTACTGCATAAGCTTGTTTGTTAAAATAACCAGTGTCAGAAATAGCACATTCCACACTCTCCAAGCCACTGCTAGATAGTGTTTTTTCAGGTCACCTTTACATTATGTAGCTTGCAAGCAAACAGTGTGAAAGTTGAAGGGGAAACATATGAACAGTCTCTACTGTTGATCTTGCACTAACACAGGGACCAGCACTGTCTTACTGGCTGAGAGAGAGAGAGATAAATCTCCCAATGGCTTTAAGAACTGGGATTTCATGTCTGTGCACACATGGGGAGAGAATCCAACAGGCACTTGGGTGTTAAGAATTACTGATGTGGTAAGTATGTCTGCATGCCATCCAGCTAAGTTTGAAAGCTAACACATCACTAACCATATCACAACCACTACCAAATGTGTTGAATACTGAGTGTGCATTAAGCAAGCTACAACAAGAGTTTATTTAAACAAAGCATCCCTTGGATTAAAGATTAAAGGTTCTTCTGAGCCTGAAAAAAAGACAGTCAGATTTTCTTGTTCTTACACGAATGCAGTGCACTATACTCATTTCATTGACATGTACCTGTCAAAAGAAATTTCATGCCTGTTTTTCTCACATTATATGTCACTGAAAGAAATCACTTCATATAATTTTCTGTGATTCATGGTGTTAAGTATGTAATCAAATTTGCATATGATTAACTGCAAATTAGTTCTTTTCCGCAGAAAAGCACACAAGATATACCTAGTCTCTTCTTACACGGACATAATTGTCATTAACTCAAACACTTCTGAGTTAATGAATTTCTGGTGACCTTAGGGAGCTATTCTGTTATATATCTTCCCCTGACCTCTTTCTCAAGAGTAATGAGTGCTGAAAAACCTATAATGACTAAAGCCAAGAAATCTACAGATATAAAATAAGTAAGTTTATTAAAACCATGTGGGAATATGAATTGCAACAGTGAGACACCAGAAGAGAGCTGTTTGATAGGCAGCTGAAAAATCATTCTTTTCAAAGTAAGAATAAGAGCTCACTCATCTCTGGAGAGTTTCATTGAAACTGTCTGTTAATCAGCTTGTCATTAGGGATCAGATCATGCAAGAAACTGAATGCTTCCTATCAGACACTGAGTCTCCAACCCTTATTGGCCTCAAATTGTAAACATGGGTTTAATACTGAACAGATGGACAAGGCAGTAGAAGTAAATATTATTGACAACTGCATAGTGTTAATACTGCAGGCTTATGGATAACCCCATGGTTACAGATATCCTTCTCTTTGTAACTAAAATAATGCATTTTTTTAGAATAAACCTAAGAAGGGCATTTTGTTTTTGATTCTCTCTCATTTTCCAATTGCAGCAGGTTCCTGAAACCTACAGTATAGCAAACTTTTGTCCACAGAAATAACGTGTTTAGAGTTTTCTGGTTCCAGAAATAAGTTTTCCCATTAATGACTAATTGGAATAACAGATCACCATGCAGAGTTACTGATAATTGAGTTGTCATATAACTTTCATATGTAAACTTTGGTATAAACTTTCTATAGTGAAGAATAGCTTCAGTGGCTCTCTTCAGCCGCTAAATAAACAAGCAAAAATTCTGAAAGAAGCTTTGGAAAAATAAAATTTCATTGTTTTCTGTACTTGTCTCTTCCACTTTCTACTTTTTAAAGATCAGCGTCAAAACTATTGTACAAAGCATTTGTTTCTCGTTTCCACAAGCTGTGATTCCGAATGCTGTTGCACATCACTACAGAATGTTTTCCCAAAAATTTTATAGGTAACTTTTTAAAGAAAATTGCCATTTGGTGGCTTAGTGAACTAACATTAATAATACAAAATACTAATTCAGTAATTTTAGTATTGTTATGAAATTCCATTGATGCTTATCCCACCTTTTGTTAAGTTCTGTCCCTAGCGTGTCGGTCTTTTGGGGCTTAGAAATCATGGTCTAAATTTACATATTGGCAGAATCATTTTTCATTTTAGTGAATTCTCACTACCTTATGATCAAATATCCTGTTTATTGCTCTTACATTCTGGGAACCTGTGCTAATGCTGTCTTGTCCTTTAGTCCAAAAGGATACAAAATGAAGGAAGGATCGTAAATTGGAAATTGATTTTGCATGGCACTGATACCCAGCCTGAACATATGAAACAACCGCGTGTATACACATCTTACAATGCTGTACAAAATGACAGAAGAGGAGTGGAGAAAATGACAGACCTTGTAGAGGTAGTGTCTCATTAATTCTTTTCTTTATGTATTTTCAAATTTGTAAGAAAATTAAGGTGTTTTTTTTTCTTTTTCTTTTTTTTTTTCTTTTTTTTTTTCTTTTTGTAGTGAAAAAACACATTCTACATTTATTTTCTCTTGCTCCAGATCATTTGTGAGTTGTGCAAGTATTGCAGTTTTGTCAACATGTCAACAACTGATATTTTTATTAGTCCTGGGGTTTTTTTTAGGCTAACACCTAACAGTTTTAGTATGGAAAGAGGATGCTGATACTAAAGATTTGAACTCAACAGCTTATGCAGCTGAATGGTACAGGAGGGAGGAACGCACAGTAAATTTTTGAGTGTTGAATCCCAAAAGAATCTGCTGATATTTTTTTAGGGAGTTTTGAAGCAGGTTTGTTATATAATACATCACAAAAGTCAGGACAGTTCAGACAGTTCAGTCAAGGAACTGCCAGCTCCTTTTTCACCCCTTCTTAACTTTGAGACAAAGTTCTGTATGGAAAACAAATGTATTTGAGGCTTCTGAGAATAGTAGTGGGTTTCTGGATACAAATAATCACAATACTCTGAAAGCAGTGCCTTCGCTTGTTTCAGAGGAAATGAAACAGATACAAAGACTACAATAACACTCTTTGATGGAGCACATTCTCTGCTACAAAAAACTATTTTTCAACACAGTCACCACCATTAGGTGTGCGTTTTTTGGCAGTGATAAACAAGAGCCTGCATGACATACTTGTAAAAATCTGCATCAGCAGAAGTGAACCACTGTTGCTCCACAGTCTTCAAACTGCTGTAGGGCCTGAAGTTACTGAGTTGGAAGAGGAAGGTAGTCTTCTCTGGCCCAACTCAGGAACTTCAAGCTTTCTGCTAAGTCAGCAGCATGATGTAGCAGTCAGAACTGATGGTCTGTCCTGGTTTCAAGAAATCCAGAAGGATCACTGCTTTCTTGTCTGTCCCAAAAGACATCACTTTACCTGCTGAGGGCTGCATCTTTAACTTTTTCTTTGATGACGAATTTGCATGCCTTCACTCCATGCACTGTCATTCTGACATAGTAGTGGTGACACCATGTCTTGTTACGGGTAATGCTGTGATCCAGCAAAATGTCACCTTAAGCATCATATTGGTTCAGTAAGTCCTGACTAACCTGTGTACAGTGTTCTTTCTGTTCCTATGTGAGCATTTGTGTGACCCACCTGGTGCAAATTTTGCAGTATTCCAATGTTGCCACCATTGTTTCCAAATCACTGAAGCCGGTGTTCAGCTCTGTACACAGTTCCCTGGTTGAAATCTGCCAATTTGTGCAGATGAGTTGATCGAAACACTCTTCATTTCGTGGTGTGTTCATGGCCATCCAGAACATGGCTGGTCTTTCATGTCGCTGTCATCATTGCTGAAATGCATGACCTGCCTCCTCCCTGTGATCACATCCACTGTTTGGTCTCCGTGAATGTTCAGCAAGCATCAGTGATTGTCAGTGGGTACTATTTTTTCCCAGTGGAGGAATTCAGTGACCCAACTTTACTTCAGGTGTTCTTTCACTTCAGCCACCATTCTGTCAGACTGCCCCTTTGCTTCCATCTGTCACACAGCAACAACATATGAAGGGGATGTTGGTGGGAAATCCAGCCTCTACTGCTGTACCACTGTCTGCCTCTGAAGTAATGGGCAAACTTCATAAAAGAGGAGGCGTTATTTTTGAAGCAGCCCTTGTACCATTGATTATGTCAGTGTCTTCAGAATATTTAATTCATTACGTCCCATCTAATTCATCTCCCCTTTAAGTAATTAGAATGTCCATAAAGTATAAAGAGATTAACCTTCAGTGTGGTTACAAGGAAGATTGAGGGAAACGTGATTACAGACTTAAAATACATAAAATGAAGTGTCCATAGTTGTGGCAGCCACTTGCAGTAAAATAAAATTGGAAAAAAAATAAAACTGGATTCAGGTAGTTTTGTAGGAGAAACTTGGTGGAAACGTATAAAAATCAGCTCAAGATGAAGTGAGTGATCCAGTAGAAAAACATCATGCAGCCTCATACTGCAGCATTTGAGGCATAGGAAACAGCGTTCAAATGAGACTGTGCATCACTGATTTCTCTGTACATCTGTACTTGGCACTAGCCTTCTAGAGTTTACTGAGGTACACGTCGTGGCCGCAGAGAAGC
Organism: Alectoris magna; assembly: GCA_030625065.1. Classification (NCBI taxonomy): domain Eukaryota; kingdom Metazoa; phylum Chordata; class Aves; order Galliformes; family Phasianidae; genus Alectoris; species Alectoris magna. The sequence continues at coordinate 20,878,716 of CM060564.1, read as the reverse complement.
CAAAGTTCACTGTCTTCTCAGGTGAGAGCAACTGTGGAGCAGATAACATGGAAGCTTTAGTTCAGTCCTTTCCACAAGGGCGTGTGGCACATTTGGAGTCACCATCACCATGGTGTGTACTTCCTCTGGATGGATAGCCATGGAAATGTCTCCCATAGTGCAGCCAGGAGTATTTTTGAGACTGAGACAAATGTCACTGTAAAATTACAAGTTGCATCCTTCCACTGTGGGATTTGAGTAACTTCATAACTTGTGGGGAGATTTGATTCCTTATGCAATAAAGTCCTTTCAATAGTCCTTTTTAACATGTAGTGATTTAGTTCTTTTCTAGATGTTAGTGGCTCCTAACTGACAAAAATAGCATCTACATACATATATGTGAAATGTACTAATAGAGCAAATCTTAATCCAGTTTTGTTTTGATGCTTTACCACTTTTATGCCAATTTGCTTTCCAGGACCGCACCACACAGGAGAACTTGAGTGAAAAAAACAAAGTAACACAAGATATTAGTAGCAGCAGTAACAAAGCAGAAGATAAGTTCCCATCAGAGGCTATGCTGCATTTACTGCAAAGTGCTTTTAGCAGACAGATGGCTCAGAAGCGACTGCCAAAGAAGACTGCAAGTGAGAAGTTAAGTATTCCATATGAACACTTCTATCAAGCCCTCGAAAAATTAAACAAGCCCTCCCAGCTAAAAGACTCAGAAGAAAGTCTGTACAGTGACTATGTTGATCTTTTTTACAATGCCAAACCATACAAGCATAGAGATGACAGACTGCTGCAAGCCTTGGTTGATATTATAAATGAAGGAAACTAAACTATAGGATATGACGCTGAGTTGGAAATATTCATTCTCCCACCCCACCTCCAGTTTTTGGGTTTTTCTTCAGAACTCTATTGTATGCTCTAGTTGTGTGATTGCTGCTTTGACTGCTTTGTATTTAACACAAACATCAAGGAAGGAAAAAACGAATGTGGGAGGATAAGGCAGTAAGCTGATGCTTTTTAGTAATAGCTTTTTTCACAGACTTTCTTCATTACCATCAGAGTAGATTTGCCCCCTCAGGCATGAAATGCAGCAGTATTCCCTTGAAAATACTAATGTTCTATTTTAAACAATTTTCATGTTACTTATTCTTTCACCATATTCCCTTAGCCTACAGTAGGATTCACAACCTGAATTGCCAGGCAGTTTTGAACGCAACTGCTGAAGCTGTGGGGAGATACTCTTATCTCTGTATTTGTAATGGGTAGTGCAGTCTTTCTTATATTTGGCATTTATTGTAGATTTAACACCTGCAGCAAGTACCTCTTCCCTCATAGTATTTTTTTTTTTTTTTTTCCGAACAACAATGCACTCTTACCCTCCTGTTCTCCTGTAAAGGAGCAGTTGGGAAACTGGAATTGAATTGGAGCATCACTGAAGTTATTAATGGTTTAGACTAGAGACAGTCATATTCTAACATAAAAGAGCTCCAAACAATGCATTCCAGACCATGGGGATTCTCACCACCTTACTTAAACTGCCTAAATGAAGTGCCTGAATTATGAGCTTAGTTTTTCTAGGCTGTATGTAGCTAATGAAGACAGATAGCACTTAAGAGCACTTGACTAGATTTTGCACTGGTTCAGAATTACATGATGTGGAGTACCTATCTATTTTTATTGACTATGTGAACTTTGAAGAACCAACCTCCTGCCTTTGGAGCCTCTGTCAGATTTCTAAAGTTAAGTAACATAAATGCCTCCTGAGATTTCTATGTCCGCAGCAGCCAGGACAACAAAGCTGGGATCATTTTGTCCCATCCTTAACCTGTGACCATAGTGGTGTAGAAAGGAAAACTGTACCATCAAAGTCCATTTAAAAAGTGCATTTTCAAGTGTTCCGTGAATTACAACACCTCCCAAATATTTAGGAAGTTAAGGCAAAATGAATGGGCGTGTAATTAAAAAAATACCCAGAAGAAGGGAGTCATAAATAGAGGGAAGGACAGAATGGGATGTGGAAGAGAGAGAGGAAAGGAAGAAGAATGTGCAGGAGTGGGGAACAAAGTAGTGTCAGCAGCAAGGACAGGCTGCTGCCTACCTGCTGCAGTGATAGGAAAATAAAAATGAAAAGATAATAAAGGAAAATACATAGTGGTGAGGCTCCTTTGGAGTATAATTGCAAGTAGTGAAGGGAGAAGCAGATTGGTCAGAAAGATCTATCAACCTTTCCAAAGTGGAAAAAATTATATGTGCTATCATATACAGTAGAATGGTATGAATGGCAGCATATTAGACAAGTAGTTTTCCACATATACTTCTTTAAAATCAGAATAAAGATAGAAATAATATTTTGCTATTCAGAATTTAAAGAAACAAACAAACAAACAAACAAAAACCGCCAACAAACAATGCAGTGCTGGATGCTCAGAAATCTACTACAGGGAAATGAAAGCTCCTAGTGTCTCGTTGCAGTGCTAAAGATAATCCAAACAAGTGCTGACTTGGTTTTACTTTTTTTCTCTCTGTTGTCTGCTGTAGAAACATAGACTGGAAGTATTTTCCAGATATTCTAGAAAAATGTGTTCCTCCTTTATTGTCTATTTCTTAAAATGATCCAAGTGTCTCTAGAAGAGGAGTTTAACATTGTGTTCATATTTCATCTGTTTGCATAGAGATTTTTCAAGTTTCAGACTAAATTCTGTAATCGCTGCTTAAAGGTAACCTTGAAAATGATCTTAGCGAACTTACTTAAGATTTAAAAACCTTTGCTTTGATTTTAGTGGTTTCATGTCTACTTGTGGCTCAGTCTGTGTTTTTGCTAGCTTTAGATAGATGCAGCTTAGTTGATTTGAAGAATTCTTCCATATTTCTATCCATACTTCAAAGACAACAACTGCAAGAGTAAATGTCTCTTACACTTAAATGGCTTACTCTCTATTAAGACATTTGAATGGAACAAGAAGTGAAAAAAAGCTAATTGTTTGCAATAAGAGAGCTTTTTTATGTTGTCCCTTTAACACACAAGCTTTCTGGTGATACATAACTACTGAACAAGCAGAATGTTAAAATTTCTAATTGCTGCTACTGGAGGAGTTAGTGAGAGCGCTAACTTGTATCTACTAATATTCAGTTGTCAGAACTGGGAGTGTAATGACAATTATAATCCCACTTGGTGATGATGGACCACTGTTGGCCCCATGTGGACGCTCTCAGATAGCAGTGATTTTAGCCAGTTCTCAATCAAGTATGTTAAAGTGAGGAAAGTACTACAGACACTCAAATCATTTCTTAAAAAAAAAAAAAAAAAAAAAAAGTTTTCAGATTTAAACGGGTGGAAAACACGGGACTCTCCTTTGTTTTGAGATGAATTCCTATGTTGCAGCCAAAGTTTCATCAGAGGACAACTTTGAAGTCTCTCTTTTGAATGTTTCCAACCCAGAGTAGGTTGTACAGGAGTAAATGATTTTTACTGTTAGTCTTTCCTTGGTACCTGTGTGGGTTTTGTGAAAAATGTTGAAGGAAAAAAATGTTTTCTCTCAGAATTTTAAATTATATTTTCTTTACAGGCATTTATATTGTAGCAAAGATTTTATTGAGCAGACAGAATTTTAAAAGGCATAATAAATTATATTGAAGAACCAGATTTTTCTTGGGGAAGAGGCAATTTCATCCAATAAAGGTATTTTTTAAAAGGCATGTTCCAACAGCAACTGCAGTATGTATGTGATGTGATGTTAAAAGTTGTCTAATAGTAGCATAATACAGTGTGTCAGCAGAGCTCAGAGTGTGTGGTCTTCACATTTGTAAAGAAAACAAAAAGGTCATGTCAAACCAACCACTGACTTAAAATGACAGGGAAATACAGTATAGAATTGAACACATTGGTATTAGAAAGTAATAACGGGTTCGGTGCAGAAAGTGTGTCTTTACCTGAATAAGAAGAGCTGCAGAGGATTTCTCCATAAGGAGAAACACTGCACCTTTCACGACTGCAACTGGAGTGAGGATCGCTGCTTGATGGCAGTGGCAGAAGTGCTCATTGATGTGTGCCAAAAAGACAAAATTCTGCATGTTTCACATATAGGTGTTTCACAAGCACTAAAATGAAATATAGTACAGAAGAATCGGTCATGGAGTCAAATGAAATTCACATCTTCTTTTTCTTGCATCGAAGCCTCAACAATAAAAGGTGTCTTTTTTTTCCAGCTACACACATTTCAACACAGTAAGAAAAAAGCCCATAACATACTATCAATCATATATGGAAGCAGTAGAGAGCTGCTCTTCAGAGGATGCCACTTGCTGGCCCTCACTGAGCTCTGTGCTGAGGCCCAGAGATGTGCAGCCATCTCCACCAAGGACCCTTATATGAGGACATTGTGCTGGGGCAAGCTCTGCATGGAGAGGAATGAGTTTTGGCTTCCAAAAGCTTTGCCAGTTGTGGGGCATTACCACTAATTCTCAGCTTGGGTTTGTTCCCAGGGTTGTTTAACTACAGCTTGCTGAGCAAACCCTGCTTCATCAAATGCTTCCTGTATTGTCAAAATACTTTCTGTGCTTTCAGTAACTTACACTTGCACAGCAAAAATCCTTCGAAGTAAATGTGTACAGAAAATACATTTCCAAAGCAGCGTAAAAGATGTTTAAAGTCTACATTCAAGCCATATTAACTAATTTCTGATTGGTGTAGCCCTAGCCTCAGAAAATGAGGTGTCAGAAAATGTCTCCTCTTATTTCTCCTGAAGTCATTTGAAAGCAGTCATAAGCACCTTCAGTGTAAATAACATGTTACTGGCTTTGGGATTGTGTTAGTATTAGAACTTAGGAGTGAATGTAATCTCTTTATAAAAAAGCATCTGTACACCGCTTATGAACTAATACATATCTTACATACAGATCACACCCTGCCAGAGTGATGGCCATGCTTACATCCTCCTGCATCACAGCAGTGCTGTATTTTAGACGCTTCTTGTAAAAGCAGACCAACACCTACCACTGCAGGTTTTCAAATGTTACAGATCCAAGGAAAGACAGGCACCAATTACTCCAGTTCTGAAAAGTTCAGAACTTCTTAAAGGAAAAAACCTTTAAGCTCCTTATTATGCAACAGCACTTATGTGCTCATGCAGTTATGCAGAATATCTACACATCCTGAAACCTTCCTGTTTGGTTGTGTCCTTTTTGTCACAAAGTCGGTGTCCAAAACTCCCACTGTATCAGTGTTTTAGAAAGACACAACTCTACAAATGCATTTTTTCCCTGAATCAATTACTAAGCAAACACATATTTCTGACTGCAGACTGAAAAGGTTCAAACTCCAACTCTAACAGATATTGATAGAAATCATTTCAGTAAACACTTTAATGGTTAATGACATGAGTACTCATTAAAAATATTGCTTCTCTTATTGCAATTTATGAGGATAATGCAACCAGAAAGAAGGAGTAATTTTACATCCAACAATGCAGTATATGCACACTGGAAAATAATGTCAAATGCACTCCAAGTTCCACTAAGATACCAGAGAAAAAATAAACAGATAATACTTGAATATGGGTAGTTATCAGGAAAAAAATATCTTAGCGGTTTTATCGTCTCAGCCAATTGCCTACATCCAATCAAATCTATCTGGGCTATGGCTGTGTTTCTGATGTCATATTCTTTCCCCAAAACAAATGAATTGCTTGCTGTTCCCCATACAGTTTTGTTTGACTGTGCCTGCGTTATCAGTCAGTGCTTCAAATCATGAACATGCGGCATAATGCATTACCATATATTCTGATAAGGAAATGAACTTGGAACTAAGGAAGTGAAGTTTTGCATATGCCAGTCCATGCAGTGCTCATGTGAAATGGATCTATAAAGGTTAGACAAAGAACAAAGCCATATGCCAGCTCCATTAGCTGCAGTGAATTAGTCCTACATTTAAGAATAGCGATAGTGCAATGCAGAGCAGCACAAACATCCAGGAAATAAAGGCAACTCTCAGTACCAGGGTTCAATAAGCAACTCAGCTACCTGCATGCAATTTTGTGGCTTGTAGGGGATATTTTAAAAATGAAACATCTAGGAAAAACCCACAGCTTTTCCTCTTTTACCCTTCATTTCAATTACTCTGCCTTAGAGCAATGCACCATGAAGCTTGCCCAAAAATACTTGTAGATACTGAAAACACTGTTTAACCAGTAACTGTATCAGACTTTCTGAAATCAATGCAAAAAGAAAGATTACATAAATGTTTTACATGATCCTGTATAAGCACTTCTTAATAGCAGGACTTAGCAACTCTGAGCAGGACAGAATGAGAGAAGATGCAGACTGTATTTGCTAGAGCAGAATTTAATGTGAAACTTCTGCTCAGGTTTTTCATCAAAGTAGAATCGATACTGCAGGCTCTTTTGAAGAGTGGCAGAGGAAGAAGGGATTTTTATTTATTTATAAAATAAACACCTGGAGTACAGTTTTCCAGAGAATCCTGTATGGCTGCACTTGCAAATAAACCTACTCTCAGACAAAAAATGGACATAACTGTATGGGGAGTTTTGAACAATTCAGACAGTTCAGTAACACTGGCTTTGTAAGACAATGGGTAAATGCAGTGTCAGGCACTGTAACAGCTGGGTGTTACGTGTCTCATGAAAACACTGCAGTTAAAGTTCCTGCAAGGCTTTGATATGTGAAATTCTTTATGGAAAGGTATTTGTAGCACAATGAGTGTTCCTTTTCAACTTCTTTACAACAAATAGAAATGGTCTCCTTTATTGCTCCTGTCAGATTCGGAGGTTTCTCTGCATCACGCTGTGGAGGAGACTGGCTGTCTCATGTGTACGTAAGCAGCTTACTTCTGAATCATGATCCTAACCCAGGCACTGCATTTACACATCTAAACTTAGGCAGGGTGAGTGTTGTCCTCAGCTCTCTGTACCCCCTGCCCCCAAGTCTGTCTGCAAGTGGTGCTGAGCACGTCTCTGCAGCTGCTCAGTGCTTTTGAGAAGCCATGCTGAAGCTGTGCCAGATTTAGCATCCGTTCAGATAACAACGTGCTCCTATCCAGTGATCACTAATGAAAATTTCACAAGGATATCAGATTTCAGTTGAATATTGCTGTCTATAAATACCCTGTGTGACCCTCAAGCTTAAGGAAAAGTCTTGGAGGGGAACGCTGGCCATTTTTTACTTCAGTTTAGCACATTGTATAAGAACATACAGTAGGCAATGTAAAAACATTAAACACATGCTTCAACTTACTCCCTTAAACCGCTCTCCCTGTCCTGTGTAAATGTACATACAGTATTAAGCACCTTACTGAGCACTTGGCTGAATCCAAAAGGATTGCTCTGCCAGGGCCCCTCTGCACAGAGTAAAGGGATGTGGTTTTAAAGTCCTCCTTAGTTACTGCAAATGTCTGCTTGCAATTCTATATTGAGTGTCATGAGTCACGCCTGGATTTCCATACAGTGTGCAACTGAGTTGCTTGCACTGCATTGTACTGGTTCTCAACCTAATATGGTGAATCACTCTCCTCCAGGGAAGTGCATACAAGTCCTTCTTTATCAGAGAAATAATATTCACAAAGCCCCGAGCAAGACCTGTGCATCTGGCATTTTCTATGCACTTTAGTTGTCAATAAGTATTTCCAGTGTTTGGAAATTTAGGACCTATGCAACCTTAGCATTCTTAAGAAATTCGGAGAATTACATCCCTTTAACAAGAAACTAGACTGTAATATGTTATTACACACAATTTATTTGAGTTTTGGTTATTAAAATTTATTTGGTAAGTTTATTTAAGTTTTGTATTACATTGTTATTCAAGTGCATTGGGGTTGGAAAGGAGTCTGAAGATGTGCACTGTTACTTACACTGACATAAATTTATAATAACTCCACTGTCCTTATAGGCTTGTTACAAATGTTCTCATGTACCTGAGAAATGCAGCCAGGAAAAAATGATCTGAGGCAGGTGTTCCTCCACAGCTGTGGAAAGGAAGAGAAATGAAAGCTAAGGAAGAGTGAATTTTGTGCTTTTCTATTCTCTTTATTCAAGCAGTTTTCAATTGCATTACCTTGTATTCAAAGGAGAAATTGTAAGGATCTTCGTGCCGCTCATGCTGATGAGTTAGGTATGGTTTGCTTCATAACATTCATTGCTTTCTTGATCTTTCATCCCTCCCTTTCTACCAGACTTCTACATAGGTCAGACTAAAAATAATGCCTCCTATTTATTTCCATGGAGACTGCAACAGATACAAAGAGCACAATGACACGGATGGATAGTGCAAACACTAAGCTACCAAATGCGCTTTTTCAATAGTCACCACCATTAGTTGTGCTTTTTCACCAGTGGTGAATGAAGCCTGCGTGCCATGATTATAACAATTTGCATCAGTGGAAGTGACCCACTGTCACTGTCACCACTGCTGAAGTACACCACTCACTGCCTCACTGTGCTCACATCCACTGCTTGGTCTCCATCAACGTTCAGCAAGCTTTCAGGTGTGCCATTTTTTTTCTGCATGGAGGAATTCAGTGACACACCTTTGCTTCATATGCGCTCCCATGTCAGATGTCATTCTGTCAGACTGTCCTGCTGCTGCCATTTGTCACACAGCAACAACATGTAATGGGATATCAGTGGGAAGGTTCAACCTCTACCACCATATCAATCACCAACATCCACCTCTGACATTGCAGGCCAACATAATAAAATGCAAGGCATTATTTTTGGAGCAGCTGCTATTTCTAAAATCCAGAGGACAGCAATTCCACATGTTCAAGGTTCATCTGCTTTGTATTAATCAGCTTAGTTCCTTGATTTTCTGCCTGTAATTTTTCATCAACTGGGAGTGCAAGCCTTTATCCATTTTTTGGATAGATGATTTCATTTCTAGAGATGATTTCAGAAACAGTTATGTATGTTCAGGTTGGACTTGATGATCTTGAAGGTCTTTTCCAATCCAGATGTTTCTATGATTCTATGATTCTATGCTCATATTCTCTCAAGAATTCATGTCAGGTATGTCTAATTAGTATGTCGCAGAATTCAAAAAGCCTGTACATGGAACATGCCCTCAACATACTGTTCTTGTAATGTGAGTTGATGGAGAAGTCTGTCATGGTTTAAACTTTGCAAGGGGAAATGGGGAGGTAGGGGCATAACTCCCTTCACCTTTCAATGGCACCTGAGTATCCAATTCCAATCCCTGAGTATTCCACTGGCACAAATATCCCTGTGTGGGGTGCAAGATGTGGCTAGAGTATATGGACTAATAATAGCGTGATCATTTTCTGTTAACAAGGGTGAGGCTCAGCCTGCAAATGTCTTCTTCTCTACTCCTGCAGTGCATTTTGATGCAGTATGCGACTTAATCACAAAGTTCACTATCTCATGCATTTCAGTCCCATTACTGTCAATAGAATCCACACATTGTGTGAAAGCTTGCAGGTCCCATAACATGTAGGAATTTATCAGTTCCCAATCAAGACTCATTAGTGGCAAAGCAGACTGTAGATGGTAATCAACCTAAAATAAGGAAATCCTCAGGACTGGAAAGCTGCCAATTAGCCAAGAGCTGAGAGATGTGAAACAGCACTGCCCAGCTAGAAGATAATGGCCATTCTCCTCTAGAATTACTGGATAATATATACATACAAACACAGACATATCAATGCATGAAACAATATAAACCTTATGAAGTATCACTAACTCCTCTCTCGGGTAGCATCAGTTTTCCTTCTGACAATGCTTTATACTTTTTAGTAAACAACAACTGGAGAGTAGAGGGCTACAGCTCTCTTTTTCCCACCAGCTTAGGTTTTAAATTTTTCCAGTCTGAAGATGGTGAGGAAAGAGATGAGCTCTAGCACCTCAGCTAGTCAGAATATTATTGCAGAAGAGCCATGATCACCTTTTGTTTACCCTGAAAGAAGGAAAGGCTGAGTCATCTTCGGGAACATGGCATGCTTAGTACCTGCTGTACCATCTGTGCAACCACAGATCAAAACCTTCTGGTTCTGGATTATTCTTAGTGTGCCCCAACTATTGTTGTCCACAAATAGGTTACGTGGAAGACCTTCAAGTAGATCATAAAGTGTTTGTGGTATTTTTAGGTTTAGGTACGTTGTGAATCTCCAGCAGCTACTTTTTGTGCTTAATAATACCCTGGGTTTGTAGAGATAAAAACAGCATGACAAAGATAAAGCTGTATTGCAGGAGACAGCCAGCAGCTATGTCATGCTGCTGCTACACAGACTGCAGTCAGGAGGTAAATGCAGCAAGATGAAGGGCAAAGGGAAGATAAAAGTGCCAGGGAACACTGGCCTGCTTTGGCATAGATTTCTCTGTGCACACTGATCCCAGTCAGCCTGGCAATAATCACAGTTCATCCTGTTTGTCCCATTAACTAACAACTGTTTTTTACAATCTGTGGTTGCAAAGACCACGTCTGTGATTATGACATTCACTTTTGGTACTCTTGTCATGATCCCTTACATGCAGAAAAAAAACATTTTTTCTTTTCCAAAGAAGTAAAATCAGTCTGAGAAGTTTTATTTCAGAATATGGTCAGAAATAGTCAGCTTTATTCTGCTCTGAATAGAAATACTGAAAGGCCAACGGGGAGCTGCCAGCCCCCAGAGGGAATTTGCTTCTGGGTGTTGCTCAGCACCTTCCTCCACACAGCTCTGTTCTCTGCTTGGGATAGGCTGAGGCCTGGCTCCATGCTGGCATGACTCCCACCCCTCTCCATTGCATCTGTACCCACGCCATGGCACAGGCGGCTGGCAGACATGCATTTCCAATGCTGCAAATAAGTGGCACAGGGCTGTTCCACACAGCCACACTAGGTGGGGGAATTACCTCTCTGCATTACTTAATTACTCCTGTGAACATCAATGGATTACTTCATATTAGGCTTATAATTCCATTTCTTGTTGAGATAAAAAATACCTCACGGGTTTTCTGCCTTCCTGTCTGAGTTTTTAATAATTTTAATCATGTTGCAGGTGCATGGGCATGTGGAGTATTCGCTGAGGCACTCCTTTCATGCTGCTGTACTGCTGAAATGGAGAGCAGTCAGCTGAGGCATATATCTAGAAAGGAACTCATGATGCACCTTAATTATCTGATAATGCTGTCAGGAGGACATTTTTTAATAACATTTCTAACAAAGAGAACATATGATCACAGAATAGAATTGTAGAATCATTCAAGTTGGAAGGGACTTTTAAAGGCCATCTAGTCCAGCTCCCCGGCAATGAGCAGGGACACCTGCAGCTCCATCAGGAGCTCAGAGCCCCATCCAGCCTGACCTTCAGTGTCTCGAGCAATGGGGCATCCACCACATCTCTGAGCAAGCTGCGCCAGTGCCTCACCATGCTGATTGTAAAAGCCTTCTTCCTTATGTGCAATCAAAATCTGCTCTCTTTTAGTTTGAAACCATTTCCCCTTGTCCTATTACCACAGACCTTGCTAAAAAGTCTGTTTCCTTCTTTCTTACAGCCCCCCTTTAGATACTGAAAGGCCATCAAGCCTCCCCAGAGCCTTCTCTTCTCGAGGCTGAACAGCCCCAGCTCTCTCAGCCTGTCCTCACAGGGCAGGTGTTCCATCCCTCCAATGTTTCTGTAGCTCTCCTGTGGACTTGCTCCAACGGGCCTAGGTAGCCCTAATAAAGTAGGATAACAACACCTAATTCTTGCTTCATCTCAAGTCTCCACCCTGCTGACCCAGCAAATTGCGCAGCAGACTTCAGATGCCCTGTACCTGCAGTCTGCTCTTCCCAGCACAGTCCCAAGTGTTTGTGGGTGCTGCTCAGCAGTATTTTCAAAGCCAGGAGGCTTTGCAATGTTGCAAAGTGGATGGAGTAGAGAGCTGCAGGCTGACTGAATGTGCTGTTGAATGCTGAGAGAGGAAACACAGCTGAAATCCACAGCTCCTCAAGGGATTTAATATGTCCTGATTCATAACAGCAGCTGAGGCTCTGCTTGCAAGACATCTGAAAGCCTTTTGTACCACTGGAGCTACACGTTCAGGCTCTAGGCAGCCATAAATGCACAGGAATACCCCCGCTGTGTCATATCTCACTGCCTTTCTGAGCCCAGGTTTTATTATATCTGCCTTATTCACATAAGGCTTATTACTTTCAAGCAGTTATTAATGTTACATTATTACCATCTCATTAAGAACATCAGATTTTATAGGGCTTTGTCTACATTAGAATTTTGTGAAATTGCTCTCACTTTCCCAAATGTCATTATTTTCAAACCCCTTGGAAGGAGCTGTGCTGCATTTTCCTTACCTGGCAGGTGGGGCCGTGGTTTCAGCTGTCTGGGCACATTTTGCCTTTCTCTGCCTGTTCTGGCCAGTGGCGGCCGTGCCCCACAGCCACACTCAGCCCTGGCTTTGCCAAGCTGTAGTATGGCAGTGGAGCTGCCATGCTTTCCCCAAGGCCTGTGATGCAGCGGCATTTTCTCTGGCATCAGTATCCTCACATTTCCCTTTATTAGATTTGTCTGCTACCCACGTGCTCCATGCCTTTTGTTGTTCTCTGCCTGTGATTCAGATGACTGTTGCTTTGCATTAATTTGCAACTTTCACCAGTGCTAACTAATCCCCCCAAGTATCAAACTTCATTACACACTGTTAGTTTCTTCTGGATCATTAATGAGGATGTTAAATAGAATAAGTTCTGACACCTATCCCTTTGCTATTCTGTTGAACAAACCCTCCCGGCTTTGCTATACTGTCATTTAGGATTCTATTTGTGGTCTTTCAGCCACCTTTAAAATGAGAGCATTCCTTCTAAGCTCAATTTACATTAATTTATGGGAAGGAAATTTCATTAGTGTGGCAAGTATTTTGCTGCAGTCCAAATCTGGTTGTTTTTAGATCCCCTCCTAACTTGCCCTCTGGTGCTAATTTGATAATTCTCTCAAAATAAGAAAATCAATAATACCACCAAGCAACACTTGTTTCTTGTGGCTCAGGGGTTTGTGACTATCTGAATTACCAGCAATACAAATCACAGAGCACAGTCTCTGTTTTACTCCTGTGCTGGGGTTCAGCAGCATGCTGTTCCGTAGCCTGCCATAGGTGTAATATCTATTAGGGAATGTGGCAGTGGAGGATAAAGTCCTTATCAAAGACTCACAGAACCATTGTCCTGAGTTGGGAGGGACACACAGGGATCAAGTCCAACCCCTGGCTCCACACAAGGCCACCCGAAATCCAAACCCTGTGTCTGACAGCACTGTCCAAACACTCCCTGAACTCCAGCACTGGGGGCCGTGCCCACTGCCCTGTGCAGCCCGTTCCATGGCCACCTCCCTCTGGTGCAGACCCTTTCCCTGACCTCAGCTGCCCCTCCCCTGACACAGCTCCATGCCGTTCCCTCGGACCCTGTCGCTGTCACACAGAGCAGAGCTCAGCGCTGCCCTCCGCTCCCTGTGAGGAGCTGCAGCCGCCATGAGGGCTCTCCTCAGCTCCTCTGCTCTGTGCTGAGCACACCCAGGGACCTCAGCTGCTCCACACACATCTTGCCCTCCAAAACTCCTCTTCAGCTTTGTAGCCCTGCTTCAGGCACTTTCTAATCATTCTGGGTCTCTTCTGTACTGTGGTGCCCAAAGCTGCACGCAGTACTTGAGGTGAAGCCACACCAGTGCAGTGTAGAGCAGGATGGCTCTACACTGGTTCTTGGATGGCTGCTCACTTCTCAGCATGTTCAGCTGCATAAGCCTTAACTGTGTTCCTTGCTATTCCAGGTAACACACACACACACACAAAATAATAATAATAATAATTTAAAAAAAAAAAATGGGGAGAAAGCATTGCAAAGGCTGGAAGGAGGGAGGTGGTGGTGGATGAGCAGATCAATACACGAGGGTTTCAGCCAAGAACACGGATATCCCAGCGCTTGCAGCTCAGATTTGGTAAAGTACTCCCCATGATAAGTATTTTTCATTGCTGTGAGCAGGCCCTGTCCTCTCTCTGCCTTTGCTACTGTCCTCATTTCAAGCTAATCTAATGGGAGTGACCGCACTGTAAGGAAGGTGCCAGCCTTCATCGTTCCACCCCAGGGGAACACCGGACTCTAAACATGGACATCTCTTCCACTACAGTACATATTTGGATCAGAGCCACTTCACGCTAAATTTTCAGGCTAGTTCTGGTTCTTGTTTTGCAGTCAGCATGCCATAAATCCTCAGTAACCTGGGTAACACGGAGCCTTCCTGAGCTATCTGGATGTGGGTTTGGAGAACCCCAGCCATAGGGGTTGTGTTGCTTGCATTGAAAGTGAAGCATACTGCAAAATCAAGTGAGCACAGCCAAACTCCTGAACATGGCACAGCTCTCCCTGCTCTGATATCAAAGATTCATCTGAAAGGAGAGGAAATTCCCACAGTGCCTTTGGTGCATGCCAGCCTTGCATCCAGTAGAGCTGTTTTCACAGAGTTTTACTTCGTAGTCTCATAGGCACTTCATAACTAATACGTTATTTCTGAGTGGAAAGCGAATAGGAAAATATTTTGTGTTGTAGTGTGTGAAAACTGGTGTCTTTTTTACACTCAGCAAGAACTAATGTGCTCAACTCTTGTTTTCCTGGTTAACAAGAAGACCACATGTAACTAAAAGGCTGCCAGGTGCCTCCCTGTCTAACATGCTTATGAAACATGCCATTTGTTCAGCCTGCCTTGAAACTCACCGAGCTTGTTAAAACATAAAAATTGTACTAAATAATTGGACAATTACCAGTATTGAGAACATCTTTCATTTTAGCACTGGAAAATTACACCCTTTACCGAGAAAGTAATTTTCATAAAAATCAACACTTTGAGATAAGAATTTATTAAACAAGTAAAGGTTGATTATGACTACTCAGTAAAAGCTTGAAATAGTCGATGGTAAAGTACCAATAGTACGAAAGCCTCTTGCTCTTTTTACTTACCAAATAATCTATTGATGTAATAATTCTATCATACAATTTCAATGGTAGCGTCAGTTTTGTCGTCAGTTAAATAGCTAGAAAAACAATATCACTGTAAAAAATTACAAAATTACTTCCTAATTTTTGTACTTTCTTGTGACCTTTGGAAAGAATTTCTCCACAGCATTGCCTGTTTTCCCCTGGCTCATTGAGACCATATGTTTTGTTTCTAATTAAAGCACGACCTTGCAGCAAGGATGACTGTCTTCTTGTCATCAGCTGCATGAACTGTTCTTCCTGACTTCCTTAGGTACACAGCAGTCATGACTGATTTAATGCATCCATACTCTCTGAGACCTACAAGTCTCCTGCCAGCTGAAAATTCTTCCCTTTTCCTTCAGCTGTGCTGCCCCACGCCTAAGAATTTAAAGCTGCTGTGTCATGTTAAAACTTGAATTTGATTCAGTATCTTAATTACGTATTTACTTGAAAACATTTTGGGGTTGTATCACGTTTTCAGATCCTTTAACAATTTGGGCTGGTGGTTACAATGAAATTTTATTTCTATGAGTCAAAGGGAAATCTTGATTGGATAATGGGGTGTGAAGGAACTACTACATGTCACATTCACAGTGTGTTCATCCCATCCTGTGAGCAGGATTTTCTGAGTGACAAATGTCCCTGGGTGTCTTAACATAATTTTATGGGAATCAGCTTTTGTTTCCTTGACTAATAAGGCAGGTATGAAGATGGCACTAATGACTTCCTATTTCAGCCCTGTAGCTTGTTCTTCCTAGGCAGGTAATCTTCAGCTTTGTTAGATTATTTTCTCAAAACTTCATGTTGGTATGTTTAAAACAGGTTCATAAGTAAAGACTCAGAGGCTCACTGAATTTTTGTACATGCAGAGTTAAGTAAAACACTGTTATTCAACAACAACAACCAGGAACAAACATAGAATTGATAGTTGCTGTTGTGAATCAAATGCACAAGATTTTCTTTCAATAGCAAGATCTAGCTATTGGTCTGAGATCTGGAGTTAACAGCTTTGTTTGTGGCTGGGGCTCAGTGATGACAGGGCCTGACTATCACACTGAATACATTCTTCTAAAAACTATGCCAGAAAACAAGCATGCCAGAAAATAAAGCATCTTATTACAGAGAGCTGTGCTGCTCAGTGTTCTGTAGGAAAAATAATGATTTGTTTTGTTTCTGATTAGCTCAGAGGAGGAAAAATCCTCATGAAAACAAGGTGGTTATAAATTGCACTAATTAGGGCTGGATCGTAGGAATCTGCATGTTGAAATGCTCAGCAGCTTGCTTATAATCAGCTGTCTCCCAAGGCAGAAATCACAGCTTTAGATGAGACATGGGGAGAGAATCAGGACAGGGAGGTGAGACGTCTCATAGTCATTGTGCTGAGCAGAAAATCACAGGGAGAGTGTGGCTGTAAATCCTGCCACCTGGGAGCAAAGCCACTTACGCCAGGTCTAGAGAGAGGTGTCTGACTCTGGCCATAAAATCTGGGACTTGGCAGTGAGAACCTCCCAGACCATAGTATGAGCCTTCCTTACAAAACACAAATGAATTAAAACCAATAAACAAATGTTCCCTAAAGAGCAATCTCCCACCCTGCAATTAGGCTTCCAGCCAGGAACTGCTGCTCCTGTCATACTTTACTGTCACCTGGGCAAAATGCACCTGGTGTCCCAGTGCACATACTGAGCTCCAGGAGGAGCTGCACCAGACCCAGACTCTGCTCACAGGCCTGTCCTGCATGGCCTACTGATGAACCCCATGTACCTGCAGACATTAAATCTCTATCAGTCTCAGTCCCTGGCTTCACTGGGATTCAGCATTGGGAAAGAACGCTACCTCCAGATCTCACACCTCTGTGGCCAGCACCATCAGTAAGAAGTCACCAGTACTAAAATTCAAGGAACATTTTTCTGACAGAAGCGCAAAATGTAACTTCTTAATAAGAAAATACTTTGTCTTAATCTTGTGATGTATGACGTATGTAGCAAATGTGTAAGAGATGAAAGCAACTTTTATGCTTTTTTTACTCTTTGTAAAGAGTTTTACTCTTTTTTTTTTCACTCTTTGTCTTCCTTATCTGATTTCTGATTGAGCTGACTTTATTTTTGGTGTCAGTGTTGTTTTTTTCAAGCCATTATCTAGGTTTTGCAATCAAGTTTTGAGTAATTTTGAAAGGTCAGATGAGCAAGTTTCCATTTCTTTGCTTCATTAAATACTCCAGAAGCAGCTCCTATACTGGGTAAGCTTTGTCTGCAAAGCTACTTGACCATCCCCTAATGGGCAAATCCGCCAGAGTTCCACGCAAGCATCCAGCATAACAGTAGGTACACCAAAAACCAGCAATGGAAGAAAGAGGTCTCTGAGGACCATTGGTGCTGGAGGGCATCCATGCAGCTGGGGGGCTTCAGCAGGAGTTGTCAGGGTGTGAAGTGTGATTCTGCAGCCTGAAACCATAGAATCATAAAATGGTTTGGGTTGGAAAAGATCTTTGAGATCATGTAGTTCCAACACCCCTGCTATAGACAGGGATGCCTCCCACCAGACCAGGCTGCTCAAAGCCCCATCCAGCCTGGCCTTGAATGCTTCCAGGGAGGGGGCATCCACAACCTCACTGGGCAACCTGTTCCAGTGTCTCACCACCCTCACAGTAAATTATTTCTTCCTGATATCTAGTTCAAATGTACTCTCTTCCAGTTTAAAAACATTTTCCCTCATCATGTTGCTACACAACCTTATGAAAAGTCCCTCCCTAGCTTGCCTGTAGGCTCTCTTCAGGTACTGGAATGCCACTGTACAGTCTCCTTGGAGCTTCACTTGTCTAGGCTGAAGAGCCCCAGCTCTCTCAGCCTGTTCTCGTAGGGAAGGTGCTCCAGCCCTCTGATCGTCTTCATGGCACTCCTCTGGACATGCTCCAACAACTCCATGTCCTTGTGCTGGGGGCTCCAGAACTGGATGCAGTTCTCTAGGTGGGGGTCTAATGAGAGCAGAGTAGAAGGGGTAATCATCCCTAAGATCAAAGCAACCGGGATTGAGGATGAGAGAAGCCAAAGATTTACCATGAGTGATGTTTGGATTTGGGCCTGAGTAATGGGCAGGGAGGCTGGCTGGACCACAAGGTGAGATGTAGGGTGAGAGCTGAGACACTGGTCCCAAAGAAGAAGTCATTAGATAGGACTAGGTGCCAGGGCAGTCCAGAGACTGAAGTCTGCTGTTCTGCAGAGGCTGCAATGAATTTAAATGTTTCCCACCCATTGAAAACGTAAGCAAATTAATGAGCCCTGATGGGGATGTTACCGAGATGACAACTCCAAGGCATCATGTCACAAAGCTTTCCTTCCCTACAGTGAGTCACTGCTCTCATAATGGGAGGTCTAAAGCCAGATGAAAACACAGAGTGGCTGTTCTAGCCAAAGGAGTCTCTCATCAAAAAGCAATAGGAAAGTCATCATCTGAGTCCAAACATCAGCAGAGGAATTCAGGCACATCTCGTTGGGAAGCAAGCCAGCAGGCAAGCTGTTGCAAGAAGTAGAAATCTTTCTTTGTTATGTTCCTGGCATGAGTGTGTCTCTGCCAGGTCCCCAGAGCCTTGGGCTGGCAATGAGCCCCATTCATCCCCTTGCCCACAGCTGAGGAGCCAGCACAGTGTCTGCATGTCTTTGCGGTCAGTGTCCGAGGGCACTGAAGATGAGCAAGATGGTGGTTGCGCACCAGATGTTAAATGAGCTTAAATCAAACTAGCTCTTATTTTGCCTGCTACTGAAATGCTGCCATGTGGGATAGAGCCTGTTGCGTGTGGAACATCTGCCCCCAAACCCACCTGGGTATGGACTCAATGTGTTGATTCAGACTCATGTCCAAATGGAGCTGCACTCAAAGCCTGTCTGCTAGGCCTGGCAGGCAGCAAGATAACAAATTACATGTAGCGCATCTGCCATATGATAACAGGGCTGAGTCTTGAAGATTGAACAAGCATAGAGATTACATGCATTACTGCTCTTGGAAATACTTGGGTTTTAATATAATTGTCAGTAAGAAAGATACCTTTTATGCTTGAATCAGATGATACCAGAACTACTTCTCTTGAAGTTAAGAGAAAAACAAGCAGAAATCTCTTCTATAAACAATCCCTTCTAAACATAGGTAGGATTACTATAATTACTAATTCTTTTTTTCTAACTTCCACAGTTATCATCACCTCTTTGTGCCAGAGCCACCAGGAAGACATTTAAATTCTTTCCACAGTCACAGAAATTGGTTAGCTGAAACTGCTTTATTTTTATTTTTATTTTATTTTTACATTTTTTTTTTAAATTATTTTTTTTGGTGAAACACTTGAAGTCCTTGAGCTTGGTCTGCTTTCATCTGTTACTATTAACTGTCATTATCTACTGCCTGATTTTACCAACAGTCTCTGCCTCCTTGAGCTCGCTGTGTGAGTACAGCAAAGCTAACCCAACACTTTTTATTCATTGTTTATGTCCTGTTTTTATAGTAAGTTTTTGTCCTTTTTATCTGAGAGGTTCTGTGATTGAACAAGAGAGCAAAACAGGTATTAGGTAAAGTCAGAGAAAGAGATGGAAAAGAAAAACCTCAGGCTGAATTTTTAGAAAAGTGTTCTTTTACAAGAAAATGGATTGCCCAGACATGTCTCTCCAGACCTGCGCAAGGGAAGAGAAATAAATGAGCGTCGTTGTGCAAAATGAACCATCCTTACAGAGCTCATCTTCTTGTTTGGAGCTCCACCTCGTGGACATTGGCCACCAGCGGTGGTCACTGGTGACGGATGGTGGAGTTTGTCAAATCTCCTGGGCAGACCTGAAGCCTAACCAGGTTGTCAGAGACATGGGTACTTTGCAGCGATCTTTCTTTTTTTCTTCTTTTTCCTTCCTGTTCTTTCTCCTTCTGTGAAGAAAGTTCATATATGCTGTGTTTGCACCAGGAAGTGTGCAAAGTATGAGACTGGAAATCTGTAGAAAATAAGGCATTTTTTGATGAAACAAAGCATGCTTAGCCAAGTAGATATTCAAGACAGAAACACAAAATATTTGCGACTGATGCTGACTTGTGGGCATTATGGCCATGGCGAAAAAACCCTGCACTTGAGAGAATATGTCATTTAATTCTGTGGACTAAGCCTTGTTAAGGCATAGTCAAGATGAAATTGTAATTATTTTATAGAACTTTGAAACTGAGCCACATTAAAATATTTAGAGAAAGAAAAAAGGAAATAGCTCTCTCTCTACAGCACTGTTCAAGATGCAGAAGCTAATAATTTTATATGATAAAATGGATTTGTGGAAAGTACATAGGACAGATCTGGCTAAAAATTTCTGGCTGCCATTCCCTACGAAGAAGCCCTCCAGACTACAGCGTTTGGAGAAGATGCTGGAGCGGGTTTCATCAAAAGCCTGTGTACTGTATGAAAGCCAGACTCTTGTTTTGCCATGTAATATAGATCTGTGTATATACAGACCAAGCACTAAACAAATCCTTTGCTGAACAGCCAGCTGGACAATTTCGAAGATGCTCTTAATGATCAGCTGAAACAAGAACATCCTGTTGAGTGCCTTACCGGATAGGCAATTTCCCCCCTGATTTGGCAGCCCTGAGCTGTCCTCTCCAGAGCCTGCAAAGCTAGTGGTTCCAGCACAGGACCCAGGAGCATAAAACATCCATACCATAGTTGTTGGTATTGCCCATTCACTTGCATAGCAAAATTTCTCCTGAAAAGGAGGGGGGGGGGGGGGGGGGGGGGGGGGGGAAAGAAGAAAAAAAAAAAAAAGGAAAAAAAAAAGGCTATGAGGTGCTAAAGCTAAAGTCTTTCTTGCTGGTTTTCATAGTCTGGATGTGATCTCTTCTTCAATTCCTCTCAGTTAACTGAGGAGGTAAACTACTCCAAGTTTGAAGATGTAGCAGCAGACCATCGGCCCCAAAGAAACAAAGCCTGGTGCTGGTGTTCATTCTGACACCCTGAAGCCGCAGTCGCATTTCCATTAATTCCGTTGCTTTTTAACTCCCACCATATGCTCCTCATTAACATGAGGGATGTGTGCCCTCTGGTAAGCAAGATCGATGCGATCAATGCTAACCAAATGCCTGTTGCAGCCCAAACGCTCTAGAGGGCACCCTGCTCTCAGAGCACCTCTGACTGACGGCTGTCTGGCCAGCAAAGTGTAACGTCGCCCTTCCTCAAGACTGGGGAGATTCCCCACTGCAGGGACCTGCACCAGTCCTTCCTCCTGAGAGATTTCAGCTCCCCATGGGCAATCTAAAAAGAGAGTACTACAGCAAAAACTGTATTTCCAATTATGACTTTTCTCACTAGCACTGATTAAGCATTGGTTTAAACAGTGTAAAGGAGCAGAGCAGCTGGGGGACAGCCTGAAGCACAGCCACCTGTCTGAACATGGCCAGGGCTGGAGGGTGGCCAGACCATCAGCCTGTGAGTGCAGATCAGCACTGGGCTCAAAAGACTGAAGTGGATATCAGCGCTGACTAACCAAGCTAAAAGCAAGTAGAATCGTGGTGTGTAAGCCCTAAGTTCCATATTGTGTAAGTATCCTATAAACCAGATTTTATTCTTCCAAAACATACAAACATGCTCTTCATCACAGTCTTAATAATACACTTTGCCTAGAGGAGGCTCCAGTGTGGCCAGCCTGGCTAGCTGGCTAAACCCAGGGTCCTTTTTTGCATGCAAAGCAGAGCTGTGCTAATGAAGAAGAGCAATCAGCTGCAGGAGTGGTCTTCGGGGTGGACTACTGATTGTACCTCGGATGCCTTCCAACAGCATGTGTGTGCACCATGCCTTAGCACTACGATTAGGGTCTGGGTTAGGATTAGGATTTATAGTTAGGGTTAGAGTTTGGTTTAAGGTTACTGTTTTGGTCAGTGATAGAGACAGGGATAGGGTGAGGGCTAGGATTAGGGTTTCCTTTAGGTTTAGGATTTGGTTAGGGTTAGGCTTATGGTGGGGGTTAAATTTAGGGTTAGGGTTAATGTTTGGGTTAGGATTAGGAGAACAGTGGGGATAGGTTTAGGGTTAATGTTAAGTTTATTGTTAGGTTAGGTTTAGGATAGGGATAGGATTCAGGTAAGGACTACGTCTGGATTTACTTTAGGGTTATGTTTGGGCTGTATGGCTTCCTTAAGTTTTAACATTTAGATTTAAGGCTAGGGTTATGTTTAGGGTTAGAGTTAGGACTAGGATTAGCACTTGAGTTAGAGTTAAGGTATGGGTTAGGATTCAACTTTAGGGTTGAGGTTTAGGATATTTTTAGGGTAAGGACTTAGTGTTAGGTTTAGGGGTAGTATTACATTTTTTTTGTTAGGGTTATGGTTTAGTTTTAGGATTTAGATTTGAGGGTTTTCTGTTTCGGTTTTAGGGTTAGGGTTAGTGTTAGAGTTAAGGCAGGGTTTGGTTTAGGTGTTTGTGTAGCGGATAGGATTAGGGTTGCTAAATTTAGGCCTAAAAAAATGGTTTGTTGCAAAGTTTGGAAACAAGGTCTGGCAGGAACGTCCATGGTCTGGCTGGGAGTCTGCCCCAGCATTAGGAAGGCTACCTGATTGCCAGTCCCTTACTCTAATCCCAAGGCAAGGCTTCCTTCCCCAGCAGTGTGCGGATCACTCTGCTCAGGTAATGCTTGGTTTGGCCGTGGTCCTGTGAAAGCATTTGCAATGCCAAGTGAAATAATTCAGGAGAACTGTATTTGGCCATTCCATTGCATTTTATGGCTGGCAGAGAGGAATTCAGGTTTAGTCTGGTCAGTGCAGTTTTGTGTTTTGAGCAGTTTTGTGTAGAGACGGTTTTATTACTTGTAATTAAGTAACAGCTGGATGTTTGCTGGCACTTGTTTACTGTCTGGAAGAGGCAAGGAAAAGCCAAGTGAAATGAGTCACAGGCAAACATGAGTTTGATCATGTATCCTTGAAGTACAATTTTGATCTCAAATCTTATCACTTAGAATTTAAACAGTCCCTAGAAATACAGTGAATCTAGAATCCATGATGCTGTTGTTTTTAAAACTAATTTGCCAGTATGAATTCATTTCATTTGCTGGGCAAGATAAAACTTTAAAGTTACTTTGATATTTTTCTTGGAAGAAAGGAACAGAAGCTAAGCAATAACCAATAATTTAAAATTTCCCAGACAGTAGGGGAATATTAAATCTGAAATTCCAAGCCAGCCTAGCCTATGTCTGTGAAGAGCCACGAGGACAGGCTGGTGCTGGGGAAGACGCTGTCCATGTCACACCACCAGCAGCAGGGAGCGGTCTGGGCAGTCATGGTGGAGGTACAGCTGAAGTGTTCTGCGCTGTGATGAAAACAAACATGAGTCTATGCGCCATATATGGATAAATAGTGAAGCAAAGAATCATCAAATAATAATAAGTTCTCTTGAAGTTCTCCTGAAAAGCTGAGATTCTCAGTATGCTGAGTAACTCAGCATAAAAGTAACTATTCCCCTCAGCAGACGAGTCATCAGATGACATGGAGCAAAGTGAAAGTCAGACTAGTTAGTCTTCTTTCACTTTGAATTGGATGGGCGCATTAATCCATCTGTAATCCAAATGGCGTCAGAATCCCCAGGCAGAAAACCTAGCCCTGGCCAGGCAGAACTCAGGAAGGAAACCTGCAGCTTAGCTTTCATTCTCCAGCAAACAACACAGAAGTAGTAAGCCTGTTATATTGGAAAGTCACCCTGTAGATCAGGGAATATGCAGGAATAATCATAACTTCTGGGGAAGACAGCTATCTTGCTTGTATCTGTGTAAGAATGCAGAGAAGTTACAGGTGCTGAATGATCCAGCAGGAAATAAAGCTCGTGGATGGACAGTGTGATCAGATATGTCAGGAGCTCAGCACAACTGTTATGTTCCTCAGCCAGATTCAGAAATCTTACAGAAATGCTGATATTGCAAAGTTGCAGGAGGATGTGTGGGGCAGACAAGTGGAGAAGCCTTTCTGAGCTTTATTTACTGTACTAGTTAAAATACGTTTATTTTCTGAGGTCCTGAAGAGTCCATTAAAAAAGTGGCAAATTTTCTAATGATAGGGCGAATTTCAAATGGAGTTTTTGCTTCCTCTTGCCCTCAAAGTCCATCGTGCAGGAGATGAAGAGCTGTGAGGAACCTGGCTCCATCAGTTATGGTGCTCATGAAACTGCTCTTTCTTTAAGCACAGCAATTTCACAGAATACACAGTGTATTATGAGGGAAGGGATGCATTTTAGGAAAATCCTTATCTCACTAAGAAGAATGAGTTTGAGCAGAGGCTTTCCATTGGGAATTTAATTAGAGTTTTAAAGCAGTTTTGAGAGAGGGATCAACTTCACTGTGTTCACTCAGATGCATGAGGCATGGACAGTTCTCTGTAACTCCCTGTGGTCAAATGCTTCTTCTTAGCACAGATCTACCCAACCAAAGCCTTGGCTCAGCGGATGTACAGAGTACATCTACAGCTTGAAGCACAAGTAAAATGAACAACCAGGTTCCAGATCTGACACAGGTTGATATGAGTTCAGCAAGGCAGTTGTGTCACATCCAGGTGCCAGGTGGACAGGGCTGCCTGGGTGCTTACAGTGACTGAGAGGAAGCTTCTGAAGGTTCTGCCAACAAGGAATCCTTTGAGGTGCTAGACCCTGAACTTAACATTTTCAAGAGCTCCACTTTTTGTTTTCAAATCTTATGTCTCTAGATTTGGTTGCATACAACTGGAGTCTGACTCTTTCTGTTTCAGAGTGTTGCGTCCACCACCTTTACACCTCATGGTCATTAACCAGTTTTCTAAGTGTTTTCTTCACTTTGTAAATGTGGAGCTTAGACAGCCTCACATCATTCTTACACAGATTAATTCAGGAGAAGTGTCCTTCACTTAAATGCCTCATTATCATTCTTTGTGTAACAGACTTCTTGAGAAGAGGGAGATACAAAGCTGAACATTGTGATAATTTTGTATGGATTTGTAATATTTTTACAGCCATTTAACAAACTATGGCATAAGAGACACGTGTATCCTTATATCTCGCCATGATCTGATCTTTAAAACCAAAGCAATAACTTCTAATTTAAAAAGTTTTGGAGGCAGAGTGCTAAGATGAGCCCCACTGTTGCCATGAGTCCTTCCTTTGCAATAGAACGGTGATTTGGCCAAAACACTTTCTCCTCTGCTAGTGCTCATGCTCCTCTGCTCCTCCTGTTCCTAGGCAGAGGCTATGCAAGGCTTGGTAGCTACTACCTGGACTTTACACACACATCCTTTCAGGGCAAACAGAACTGACTGCTGCTCAGACAGAAAAATGTGAGCGTCCAGTGGGCAGCAAGGCAGCAGTTTCAGCATAGGCATGGAAAGTGTTCCTGAAGCCAGAGGCTCATGAAATCAACCTGACTCTACACTGCGACATGCATGCAAAATACACAGTGATGCCAACCTGGCAGGTGTGCATCTGATGAGGACCTCCTTCAGCTCCACAGATCTGCATCTCACTCAGCTATTAAAAATTAACTATGAAATTAACCATGAAAGAAACCACCCAAACACCCATCCAGCTTCATACTCTGCACCAAGAGTATGCCATGTCCCATTTGGTAGAGATTCAGGCAGTAATTCTTCCAGCAGCTGAGGTGTAAGTAGAACATCAACTTCCCTCTGTAGATAGAAATCTGAGTACATCAGTGACTTAATCAGAGCCCATCACTTTGATCACTCATCCCTCAGTCTTCAGCCCAAACCGTATAAAATAATCTAAGGAGCAAAACAAAGAAAGTAGAGAGAAAATTAAGTTAATGTCCTTGCAATAGTTATTTTAAAGTCTGCACTTCTACAGCTAAAATATCTTCATGACAAGAAGCTATGATTCATTACATTGATAGTGTACTCCCTGGCTACTTTCCTGGAGGATTTTTGCTTTGCAGTTGGTTTTAAAGTTCTGTAGCTCAGTCTGCATTATTGTCAGCCTTCCCTGAGAGTACAAAAGGCTGGTTCCAGAAGAGGCATTACACTACATTCTGCATATGAAGAGTAGTGCAGCTAACGCACAAACACCAATAATACCAATGTATAATTGTCCTTCATTATAACAACAGAATCATGGAATCATTTAGTCTAGAAAAGACCTTCAAGATCACCAACTCCACCATCAGCCTCATATACCAATCTCCACCACTGAAACCCTTAGTGCCACATCCACGCATCTCTGAAGTACCTCTGGGGGTGGGTGGGGACTCCATCGCTGCCCTGGCAGCCTGCTCCAGTGCTTGACTTCTCTTTCTTTGGAAATATCTTCCCTGACAGCCTCCTCTGGCACAGTTTGAAATGATTTCCTTGCATCCTAGTATTATTTCTTGGGGTATTTTCCTGCGTCCGCTAGTCAGAACAAAGATACTTTGAGACGGGGAAGAGCACAGACAGAGACATGGCTTAATTCATGTTCCCAGCTGGTATTGCTCAAACCAGTTCAGCCCTTTTAGTGTTAATAGAAGGCAGAGTAACAGCCGAGTGACTGGAAGCGTCGCCCTGGCTGAACCCTGCTGAGGGCAAGCCTAATTACACAGTGTTTAAAATGGTGTCACAGCATCCTGCCTGTATCAGGACTCCTCAACTTGCTGACAGCAGGATTTTAGCTTTAAATATCCCTTCTGTAGACATGGCTCCTGCAGCCCCGGAACACTATGATTTCTGACATGTCACATGCACTATCATCACCTCATCGGGTTAAATCATTTCATCTTAGAAATGATGCTCCAAATGCTTGTTTCAGAAGTTTTCTTTACTTAAGTGAAAGTTTTAGTTTTAAAATACAATAATGGATAATTAAAAATTAGGTAAGTTCACTTCAGTGCAGCCATTCATTCTTTTAAAAGCTAAATAAAAAAAATAAAATTAATGTAGTGACAAGGCAGCTATCAATGCAGTTAAATGTAGGATAATATAAGTAGAAAACTAGTGGCATTTTTTTCTATTTATCTTATAGATAAGTCTACATATATTTACTTACCTGGATATAGATGTGGATGTAGATAGACATGTAAATGCACGCATGTTTTCTCTAAATTCATATTTAGTGCCACATTAATAATGGCAGTGTGCCATCATAAATATAACTACAGTTCACTTTCACAAGAGTTGAGCTACGTCTCTCCTCTCAAAAAGTGTAATTTTAAAATAAATCAAGAGGAAATCAAAACTTGTTTTGGCTGCACCTCTCAAAATAGTCAGCAGTGTCCACCATCTGCAGGTCCTCCTGATTTCAGAGGATCTAGTAGGCATAAATAAAATCTATGCTGAACAAAAATGTAGCAGGGTGTTTTCCAACCCACTGTCCAACTCTCATCCTGAGCTCTAACACTGCAGTGAGCACATGGACTTCCAGATCTCCCCAAGCAGCACTGAGCTTGCTGCAGGATATGCAGAGAAAAGAATTAACTGTGTGGAATCCTTTAATCTTCTGTAGCTTTTATTTGAACCTGTCTCCTCCGGGCAATTTCCAAATTCTGCTCTTCATCTAGTGATCCTTTAATGACAATTGAGTGTGCCTTCTCAAGCCCTTGCATGCGGGTATACACTTATAAAGTGGACAGGGATGCTGCTTAACACCAAAGAACTGAAGCCACTGCAGCACAGAACAGAGAAGTGCCTTGTCCCTGCCCTTGTTCATCATCACAGAGTGAGGCAGCTAATATTTAGAGATCAGTCTAGCAAATGATTTTAGGAACTACTTCTCCCATTGGCTTTTAGACAGAGACCCTCATTGACGGTGAGGTCAGCGTAACGATTTTTACAGCCAGGATTTTTGTTATGATCACGTCTGACCCAGACACGCAGATTGTTCATCTTTTGTGATAAAGTTGAAATGCAGAAACCCCCGAGGGAACATTCTTTATGCAGTTTAAATCTCTTCTATCCTTTTTTGCTTAAATTGTTACTTCTTGTTTACAGACACAAACCAAACTCCTATTTTAGCCAGCACATGTAAATATTTGCAGATTTACCTTTCTATAACTAAATAAATATAGATTTTTTAAAACATAAAATAAAGTCCCATGGCCTTCCGAAACCTTTCTGTCCATGCCAAATTAACTTTATTGCAGATTAGGATCGTGTCCCTAAGTCTTCATTGAGTTTCATTAACATTTAACCAATTTAAAGGAATGCAAATTGGAGCGTATTCTTTATCCCTGCTCTCACATGTTGCGTGTCTGGTTTAGATGAGTTTGCTGCTTACTCTTCAGGGATCTGATCTTTCAGCATTTTCATCTGAACAGCATTCCTTTTCCCAAGCGCTCAATAAAATCCTTCTCCATGGGGAGCAGGAGTCAATACGGTCTTCGAGGAAACAAAACAAAGAAGTGACCATGAAATGAATTTTCTGCATGGACATCTGACACATCTGAGGAGCCATCTGGCATTGAGTTCGCACCTAAAGCAATTTGATAGGGATGGTGGTGAAGTGAAGCTGGAAATTCTGTAATTTATATTCACAGACCTAATCCAACCATTAGCTCCTTTGAGTAGCAGCATGAGAGTGACATCCAGCCTATTTAAGATACCTTCTTTGACCAAATCTTGAGAGCTGGCAAAATTAACATTCATGTCTCTCTTTGTTACTGGTGACTCCTGTAAGGCACCAACAACCCTCCCTGATGCAGCAAAGGGAGAGAAGGGCAGGAAATTAAGTCTACCTAAAAAAAAAAAAAAAAAAAAAAAAAAAAAAAGACCTGTCAGCAGGAAACCTCCTAGCTGGGCTTTTTAAAGGCTAAGTTCCATAGAGGCAGAGAAAAAAGAAAAAAGAAGTAAGTACAGAAATGTTCTCATGTCCCCAGGCAGAGGACTGAAAAGCCAACTGGGCTTTGAATAGCTCCTTCAAAAGTAGTTTTCAATTTCTCGGAACTACAAAGTGTTGCTTTCCCCCACCCAGGTGGTGTGTGAAGCAGCAATACATAGCAATTCATGAGATTCACCATTTGCAGCTGGAAGAGTTGAAATACAATAACATCTTAATTGGCCAGAAAGATCACTACCTCTGGTCTGTGAAAGGAAATAAAGCGCGACAGGTCTTCCTTGGCAGTGCAAAGGAGCGAGTTACAGTTTCAAAATTCAATATCATAAGTGCCAAACTGAAGCCTCACTTCAGCCGTAACACATCACAAGTTGGAGTATGAAGTCATGTACAGTAACAGAAGAAATGTTGATGGATCCTGTTATAATGCCTGAAAACCGGCAGTCTCAGAATATTTAAAAAAAGCCCAAGGTCTTCTCGGTGCATGATGTCTCATTCTGCCAGGTCCCAGTACAGGCCGTGGCCATCAGACATGGGTCAATTTCAGTTTTTCAGGGCCTTAAGGTGGATTCCCTTCTGTCTCTAATAAGGATTTCTTTCATGACCCTCTGTAAGTAGGGTGCTGTTCTGCCTCAACTGCGAACATCCATTAAAAATGAGAACACATTTTAATCATTTTAATATTCAACAGGAGCCTGCATGCCACACTTATAAAAATCTGCATCAGCGGAGGTGAACCACTGTTTTACAGCTGCTATGACAACGTTGTTGCTAGGATTACATTGCTCATGCAGTCCATCTTTCATTGACACAGACAGATGAAGTCAGAAGGCACCAAATTCAAACTTTGTGGTGGGTGTGGTAGGACAGAGCATCCAAGACTGACTGTGTGCTCCATGGTCTTCAAACTGGTTTGGGGCCTGGAGTTACTGTGTTGCAAGAGAAATGTTGTCTTCTTCTCTGGTCTGACTCTGGAAGTTTGAGCCTTCACCTCACTCAGTGTTGCAATGAAGTGGTCAGGGTTGATGGTTTGTCCAGGTTCCAAGAAATTCAGAAGGACCACACCTCTCCCATCCCAAAAGACAGTGCACGTCACTGTACCCACTGAGTGCCGAGTCTTGAACATTTTCTTCCATGGGGAATTCACATCACCACTCCACAGACTGCTGTTTTGACTGCTGTTCTTAGTAGTGACACCACTTCTTATCACCAGTAATGTTGCCTTCAGCCTTGCGTTGGTTCAGTAGGTCCTGATGACCTTGCATATTGAGTTCTTTCTGTTCCTGTGTAAGCATTTGTGGAATCCACCTGGATCAAACTTTGTGATACTCCAGTGCTGCCACCGTCATTTCAAGTGCATTGAAGCCAAAATTCAGCACCGTGCACTGTGCCCTGGTTGTAATCTGCCAATTTGTGCAAATAAGCTGATTGAGACACGTGGCGCGACAGCTGTGTGTGGCCATCCAGAAGGTGACTTGTCGTTCATGTTGCTGTTGCCGCTGCTGAAACATGTTGCCAATTGCCTCTCTGTGTTCACATCCACATTTTGGACTCCATAAACATTCAGCAATCATCGATGAAAGGCAATATGCCACTTTTTCCACATGGAGGAATTCAGTGACACACCTTTTCTTCATCATCACTCCCATGTCGGAAACTGCTCTGTCAGACTGCCCCTCTGTTCCACCTGTCACACAGCAACAACATGTAATGGAATATTTGTGGAAAGGTTCAACCTCTGCTGCCAGCATCTGCCTCTGAAATCCTGAGCCAACATCATAAAAGTGGAGGCATTATTTTTGGAGCAGTCCTTGTAACAAATGGAAGAGTGTTCATCTAATGAGAAATTACTAATTATTACAATATTATTTATTTATTTATTATCACTACCCAGTGCAGCAAACTTATTAAATGTTTGGCCACCCAGGGAGATGAGTACAGTGAGCATGATGCCATCCAGAGTCCAAGGCACTAAGCAGAGCCACAGGGAACAGTTTATTCTTCTAATTAACCCCTCACCCTACTCTGTTTACGTACCTAGATCTATGTGTTTCTCTTTCCTGTGAGTTGTTTTATACTTTCCATTCAGCTAGTACCTTCATAAGAGGGAAGACTACAATCAATAATAATCAACACACATGCTTACCAACATTTCTGTGGTGTGGAGCCTGATCCTATGAAGATTCTGGGTATATTTTGACTTACCCACACTAGACTTGTAGCAGCTGATATTATCTGACTGACTTTAATATACTTTCCAGCATGGAGAAAGATGGAGTAAGGATAAAATCAAAGAAGTTTTGATTGAGCTTCTAAACCTCAGAACTCTCATTTCATTTAAGTTTTAGATGAACACTGTGAGAAAGAGCAGTGTCACAAATTGCTATATTTTGCTTGTGCCAAGATCTTAAGGCAACCATTGTGGACTACGAACTTCTGTAAAATATTTCAAACAAGTGATTTGTTTGTCAACACCTCTTTTGAAATGGATACCTTTTTATGTATGACTTTCTATTCCGATGGTGTATTCTTGGTTCTGAATTACTGCGTGGGGGCATGAAATGAGTAGTGCAGAAGCAGTCAAAAGTTTTCATGGTTATATGTGAAATGCCCTTAGGAAGAGAGTTCCTTCTCCAAAAGCTCTTGTTTCAGAGACCAATCTGGCTCTGAACTATGAAACATGGAAGTGACACTCCACTTTCTATTTTGTACTTTCTGTGACTTGCTCACAGCGCTGGCCTAATTGTGACTCTGAGTTGAGTTTATTCATGGTGGGGTCCCACTGAAATAATTAGACCATTTTACATCCAGTTCCTCAGTTTCCCCAACTGAATAAATAACCACCAACTTGCTCGTAGCTTCTAGATGTTCATTACTGTAATTACTCTTTATAATGAAAGACTCTACAGAAGAACAAAGAGGGGAAATACTTAATTTCTCAAATATCACTCCATGCATTGGTCTTACAGTGACATGCTTTACAGCTCTACTAGCCTTTAGTGTGTGTCTAAAGGACTTAATTTTGTTGTTCCCAACATGCAAAATGGTAACCTGAAAGACTGCAATCATGCAAATACAGTTTTACTTGTCGTGGCTGTAGGACAGACGCTCTTGCTGGCTTGCTCTTACCCCATCATAAATACCCATCAACATTACTTGTGCCTGAGGGACCTGTCTTTGTACATGTCTGTCAGCTTGATCTGGTTATAAATTTCCCAGATTTCTCAATTTCTGAAGTGAAGTGACTATTTTCCTGCTGTAACTGAAATGGTGGGAGAAGAGAGCAATTCCCTCTGCAGGACTTCAGTGCTTCAAACATGATTGGAGGTCTGCCAGCATGGCTTGGTGTAACTGTAAAGCTGTTTGTGCCATGGGTCAAATTCATCGCTGGAGGAAAGAAAAGGTAAAGGTTTGGAGCTGCTGCAGGGAGCCATATCTGTAAGCCCTGGCTAATGCTGCTTCTCACCTCCTTAAGCACCCTACAGCTGTGCCTATGCTCTGTGGGAGCTCTGCACCAAAGGAACCCAGGCAGAGGCCAAGCACAGTTCAGCTATTGTTAGTTGGTTATGTCTGCCCATACATCAATGGAAACAAACAATGTTTGCACTATACATTTAAATCCAACTTGGTTGAATTGTTTTGAGGTTATGAAAATAGCTTTGTTTGCTTCTGGCTGGGCTTTCTGAAATGCATCTGCAGCCCTTTCAGCACACAGTATGTGCCTTTAAAAGTGGCACATAGCACTTCGGCTCAGGATTTGATCCTCAGTGATGAAGTGCCTTTAGTTGATACAATGCATGTCATCATCACAGGTGGATGAACTGAGCAGAATGGATGGGTCTCATGTTGTTAATTCTGTATGCAGTAACCAATCCTTTCTGTATTACTGAATTGTGTGTGATGCAAATAGGGCAAATAAAGTTCTTACAAACCTAATATTATTATTAATAATAATAAAAACAACAATCACATCTTTCTTTCTTTTTTTAAGTGCATGCTTTTTTTCTACTGGAGTGTATAAAAAAGGATGCAGACTACATCTCAGAGAATGGAGCCAGGACACAGCTGTGGTACTTTCTCTTGGAGGATCATGCAACAGAGGAAGCTTCTTGTGTCTCTTTTCATTAGACCATAAAACATAGCAGGAATAACTAACAGCAGGATGCTTACTGGTGACTAGGCAGAACTTAGTCATTCTAACTAGTTTGTTTCCCAAATTATATGCCTTCCCAGGGCACCTGAACTCTTGAGAAGTGCCAATGAACTTCACCTCCATTCTGCCTCTGCAGGAGGCAGTAAGCAGTATCTTGATTCACAGACAGAGAAGCTGAGTCAATGAGAGTAAGCAATGAAATGGACTTAACATGTGATGTGAGTCAGAGCTGACACCAGAGTTTCTATTTCCCTTCTATCAGTTACAAAATCACCCTTCCTCCTGAGCCTTGCCCTACTGAAGAAGGGACATCCGAACCCATGCCTAAAGGGACACATGGGAACATCAAGCTTCTTCTAGAAGCTTTTTCTGCTTTTGTAAATTTGGAAATTGTATCTGCCTGGTGCAGTGGTTTTTCTCTCTCACCTGGAAATGGAGGATTTTGAGGTTCCAGAACCAGTGGTTATATAGTTATAATGCAGACATCTGTATTTATCTACATGTGAAGTGAATGCTCAGCTGGTGAGACTTGATTCTAATGAGTATGGTGGGTTTGAATTATTTATTGATTTTTTTGTTTTGTTTTGTTGGTGGTGGTTTGTAATCAAAGGCAGGAACAACTACATTTTCCTCAAGAGGAGGAGGATAGCTTGGAAAGATTCAAGGAAAAAGCAAGTTCCAAAAGAGATCATGAAGAAAAGCATCATCCTTGTTAATGCAGCACATGAAATAGACCTAATGAACAGCAAGTCTGCTTGATTTATTATACAGTTAAAAGACTTTTTAAGGATGTTGATCTACTTTATCTCCCCACTTACCTGAAAAATCTGCATGAGAAAAAGGAATTTTAATACATTTTATTTTAATGAACTTTCAAGATGTCCAACAATACAAGGAAATATATGTACATAAGATAGAATTTTTACTTCTGTTGTTCTTTTGTTGGCATTTTTTACATAAGTATTTTGGCAATTTAGTAATCTATTCTGGAGATATATTATTTTACCCTCTCCTACTTCTCCCCAGTTTGCTTTCAGCTGAAAATGTAAAGAACATGTCTGGAAAATCTGAGAAGAGCTGCCAGCTGAGGCTGCCCAGGGCCCCATCCAACCTGGAGCACCTCCAGGGATGGGGCACCACAGCTTCTCTGGGCAGCTGTGCCAGGGCCTCTCTGCCCTCTGAGTAAAGAAATCTTTCCTAATATCTAACCTAAATCTCCTTTAGTGTAATATAATTCCCCCTTGTCCTATCACTATCAGATCATGTAAACAGTCAGTCTATTTACTGTTAATAGGTTCCCTTTAAGTCTTGAAAGGCCACAATGAGGTGTTCCTGGAGCCTTCTCTTCTTCAGACTGAACATGCCCATCCCCCTCAGTCTTCATGAGTTTTCATGTTGAAAACTTCTCTGTACCGTCGTTTGGTATACCACGACAGGTTGTAAGACCTAATTCTAGGAGAAAAAATATATCAGCCCTGTTATTTTCAAAATTCATATTATCTTATGGCAAAAATAAATAAATAAATAAATAAATAAATAAAATCAGAAGAAAAATCAGGAAGTGAGGCAAAATGTACAAGAAAGCTACCAGAGCATGAGCCATGGTATACCACTGAGGGCAATCAGGACAGTATTTTTCCTCTGTGTGTGGAGAGAGGTCGAAAGCAGAGAGGCAGACAGATTAACAAATTTTGCACGGGAGTATTTCCATCACAAAAGGGTGAGCAGAGGAGATCTGAAAAAGCTGCTGGCCTTCTGGTATTCTTACAAGATGTAGAAAGCCTCCAGTGCTTTACTGTAAGAACAACTCCTAATATGCCCTTGTAAATCTTAGTTTTAGAAGGTAATCTAAGGGTTAGAGCAACATTTGAGAGATCTGTGTGTCTTCACAGGCTTAGAATTTGCACTGAAACAGCTTTTATTCAGAAACCAAAGCATTTGCTCACAGAGCACACCAAGGCCTCACTTTGCACAGCACTTGACATAATTATACCATGAGCAGGTCAAACTGGAAAAGACAGGCACTCTTCTAAGCTCACATCAGTGATGCTTCACACATTCTGCCTCCACAGTTCATCACACCTCCTTACAAGCAAGCCATTAATCCTCTGTGCCATCTGAAAAGAAGTAGACTGGTACTAGCTTCAAATGGTTGCAAAGCAGATGAAACAAAATGGAAAGAAGGCAGAAGATGATTTATATTTAGATGAAATCACCCAGCAACAGCAGTTGTATGTTTTCCCAAGTCTGGGCAGCACTCAGACCTCACCTGCCCCGAGGTGCATGCCCTCCTGAGGAACCCCTCTGACTTCTGCCCCGTCGCGTTATCTGAGGTGACAGTTTTCTCACCTGCATGTAAGTTGTGAATGAAGCACCTCGCTGTACCCGAGCACACCAGTCTGAAATAGACCTGTGTCACATGGGTTAAGGCCGTGAGCTTTCTCGCATAAATCACTCTAGAAAGCCTGTGTTCAGTGGAAGTAATTAAACTACTGGGAGCATTTTTCTTGAAGTACTTAATTACACAAAGTGAGCTAGATAAAGCAGAGCGCACAGTAGTACGACGACAAGACAAGCTTTGACTATGCCAGGTCTTGCATCTTGCTATTTATCGTTTTTAGTTTGTGTGGAATATCGCTCCACTTAAAATATTTTGCTGATTTATACAGCACACACACATGGATGTGTCGCTGGCAGACACCAGGTTCATCACCGTACATTAGAAGCAGGAAAGAGGAAAACGATCCCTCTATCAATGGTTGGCATTTGGACCTATCTTCCTTTCTTTCTCCATCAGTATTCTGATTACACAGTGCACAGGATGCATTTCCACGAGGCACTTTGTGATTATCAATATTAATTGCAGCTGCACAGAGTAGAATGAGTCGTGGGCATTAGCAGCTGCTTTCCACATCATTAGCTGTGTTATCGCTCATGCTCACAAGTCTGGTTGCACCTTGATCAGACTGTGACTAATATCTGCTCTTTAGCAAGGCATCTGTTTTTAATGAAACTTTAAAGGCAATTAGTGACTCAGTATGTCAGTGAATAGGCTTTGTACATCTGATGAGGAGTTAAAATCTTGCCTATAGTGTAGTAAATGAAAAGGGTTTAATGGTCCCAGAACAGTCATCAATTACCTCTATTATCCCATGAATTATCTCTTACAAATTTCTTTGCATGTTTTTAGATCTGGTTGCTAAAAAAAAAAAAAAAAAAAAAAAAAAAGAGAGAGAGAGAGAGAATATTTTCCAGGCAGCAGCACCTGCTTCAGGAGCCAGCCCACCAACTCCTGTGGCTGCTTGATGCAATGCACATCCCATTGCTGCTGATCACAGCATCTGCAAAGCTGTGCAGAGTGGATCAGCAGTGTTGGCAGTGGGCTGGGGAAGGTGGCAGATCATAGAACCATAGAATAATTAAGGTTGGAAGAGACCTGTGAGATTGCCTAGTCCAACCATCCACCTACCACCAATATTGCCCACCATGTCCCTAACTACTATGC
The DNA here is from genome assembly GCA_030625065.1 of Alectoris magna. NCBI lineage: Eukaryota > Metazoa > Chordata > Aves > Galliformes > Phasianidae > Alectoris > Alectoris magna. The sequence continues at coordinate 20,842,332 of CM060564.1, read as the reverse complement.
CTACCCCTTTCCTCAAACACCAGTAACTCCACCACCTCCCTGGCCAGTCTGTTCCAATGCATCACCACTCTTTCAGAGTAAAAGTTTTTTGAAATATCCAACCCAAACCTCTCCTGGTGCAACTTGAGGCCATCTCCCCTTGTCCTATCTCTGTAACCAGGGAAAAGAGGCTGATCCACACCTTGCAATTTATATGTCATGAAAGGTTTTGGTGCAGGGTGTGTTACTTTTTGCACAGCAGTTTTGTCTTACACTTTTCTTCTGCAAAAACATGAGTTGTCCATAAGGAAAATGGACATAAATGACATGTGAGACCTCAGTGAACTCAAAACATGGCCTTTTGATGTGTATCTTGTGGCACCACTGTTGGCAGATTTAGTCATCTCAGGCAGAAATGAACATTTCTAGAAAATTAAAAGCTTTGCTGGCATTTGGAAAGCTCTCTGCTCTAATGATGTCTTTCCCATGCCTCACATTCACTGCATGCACTGTAAGCACAGGAAGTGAAAGTGCACAGGAATCTGCTTCTTTCCCTGCAACTGCCCTTCCAGGGATATTAGAACCTCTCATAATTTTATCCCTGTTGAAGGAAACCTGTTTAGATTTCCAAACTCAGTATTTCTTGCCCCTCCCCCCTCCCCCTTCAGTGGGATATAGCAAAGCCATACCTTCATAGGGAAACCCCTATGCAGCACCACCATCTATGGGTGAGCAAATATTTTGGGAAAGCAAATCAGATACAAAACTGAATTTACAACAAAATGTCTTTTTATTTTTTTTCCTAAGTTCTGACTCTGTTTTTTCTATCACCATCACTGCAGTGATGCTACTGGGGAAGTAGCACAGGAAATTACAGCCAAGGAGAGCCTGTATTTCCAACACAGAAAGAGAAATGAGACTGAGGATTTCTTTACATAAAGAGAGAATGGATTGATCCAATTATAGCAATAATCTTTTTTTTTTTTTCCTTTCTTTTTTTTTCCCCATGTGTAGTTCTGAGTTGCTGCCAGCAGGAAAAAGAGTGAATCTGAAACTTGTTTTCCAACTGTGCAAAACGCATACTTGTCACCAATTTCTCTTTCTGCTTTGGAATGATGTGAGGAAAGATGTGTGGCTGTCACTCATATAAGCACACATGCAGGTAACTGTCTGAGATGAGTGTTTGTTGTAAAGCTGCCGGCTGAGCTTTTGTTTTGACTTTCCAAGTCACAATACTCCCACATAAAGCAGAACTGGCAGAGAAAACATATTGCTAAGTCAGCCTAGGGAATGCCACAAAGAACTGCATGAGCTCTTCAATCATCTTCCTCAGTTTGAAACAAGCTGAGGTTATTTCAGAAGCAATTTAAGCCAAGAGCAGAGCTGTGTGTGCAGGTTGTCCGGTGCAGTGAAGTGATCTGTCCGAAACACAGTGGTTCTGGGGGGTTGTCTTCAATGTTGGCACAGTCAAATCAGAGGAAGTGACAGAGGGGGAGAAACACGCAGCTGATGGATGCAGAGGACGCTGTTGCTTAGCCCAGCCCTTCTCTAGCACTGGGCGACTGTCTCCAAACCTGGTGACTTTCCAGGAAGGTAGAGAGCTCTCTGCAGCCGTAACAGCTTGTACCAGGGCAGAGATGTGCAGGAACTGTACATGCCAGGCTGTCCCCAGCACAATTGCGTAATGACAGTCAAATATCTCTGTTGTGTTACCAGGGCAGATGAGCTCTGCTTTTCAAAGATTTGCTTTGAAATGTTCGGAAATTGTATGTACTCTTTAAAAGAACACCTGCATGCTACCCTGTGCGAGGTGCTTACCGAGGAGTGTATGAAATAGAAGCACTGTGAGTCTGCACTGAAACAAGAGGAATGTGGTGCAGAAATAAAAATACTGAAATAATAAAAATTAACACAAAAATACCAGAAGAATCTTAGATCAAGAAAACAAACCTTAAAAAAATGCTAAACAAAATCAACAGTGTGATGTTTTGACTTGAAAAAGCAGTTTTTCCATGCTTTCCTTGCTGCATTCACACAGCAATATACCAACAACCCCTGGGCACAGGGTCAGGAATCTAAGTGCAGGGCTGCACGGGGAGGTGTTTTGAAGCTGCTCAGAGCAAGACATGAAGTAACAGGAAAGTTGCTCTGGGTAATCATTACCTATTCCCCTTCTCTCTTCATGCTCAAGCTCAGGCGAGGATCTAATTCTTCAAGTTTGAAATATATTCTGTTGATTTTCCTCTTTTTACTTCCTGTATGTTTCTGTGATGCTCCAGGAGGGATCTGCCTGGCATTTCAAGCTCAGTCTTCCCAGCTCAGGTCTCCGCAGACAGAGCAACATCCTCCCCATCAAAATGCTGTGTGAAAAAGGCATGACTTGCTCTCTCTTTGCTTTTCCCCCCCTTTTTTAAAAAACAGGAATTATTTTGTGCTTCTTCTCACATCACAATTTCCAGCCAGCTTCTTTGTAACCATGAGGACCAGAAGTTTTTTTCAGAATAGAAAAATTATATAAATATAACATAAAATAACGTATATTATATACTACATGGTATATGGTAAATAGTATATAATATATAAATTATAATATAAATATACATATATATATATTTATCTAATTACATTCCTCCAGAAAAAGAACACACATACTTATTATGAGCTTAGAGATAAAACATCCAGAACTGGTGACAGCCGTGGTTTTATAAGGTCCATGCCATCATTCCCTTTGTTTTGATCAAGACAAAACATTTTGGACAAACCTACTTCCCAAAACTATTTCCAAGCAAAGAAAAGACAGGAAAGATGGAAAGTGACAATGCTGAAGTCTCTCCAGAATCCAACAAGATGGAAAAGGAAGCCAAGCACCGAGACAGCCAGACCTCTGCCTTCCCACTACACCACCAGCAGATTACCACACTGCCCTTCATCAAAGAGAACTTGAGTTTTTATTTAGAAGAGAGCAGAGTCCAACTGTCTCTCTGAGGTTTGGTTTGGTTTTCCCACACTCCACAGGGTGACAAACGTCACATTCCCATCTCTCTATTTGTGGAGCTCTTACAGTGCTGGGTAACTGCTCTGCGATGCACTGAGATGCCTTTCAGAGGTGGAACTCTTCTGTTTGTCTTTAGAAAAGGGATTATCAAACAAGGAAATATAATAGCTTTATGAATGCATGAGATGTAGACAAGCAGTAACAGCTCCTGAGCATCACACTGTGTCTGTTTTTCTCTTGCAAAGTGGATGCAGCAGGAGGTGTTGGCAGAGTGCAGCCTGCTTGGTGTAGGTGACATCAACACCCAAAAATCTGTGTGCAGGGAGGTTGAACCGGGGAAAAATGGCTAAGGCTGGTGCCTGGCAGACAGTATTGTTCCAGCTGCAAACACTGCTGACCACAGGCAGGACTCAGATATTTGCTAAGAACAGATGAGCAGGGCGGGAGCTGCTGAGTCATGTGCCTCTGGGGAAGGTTTGCTGAGTCACAGTGCAGGCAGCGCTCTGTCCTCTGTTGATGCCACTATGCAAGACTCTTACTCTACGTTTTTTTTCCTCTGACTTCTGATCCAAAGTCAAGTCACTGTGCCACAGCAAAGCACCTGATATTGCACCAGTGTCACGTGGCCTTGTTGCATCTTTCCTGCTGGCTGCTTGCTAACGCAAGCCATCACTGGTCAGTGATTCCACACCAGAAAATCAAATGCATTCTCTCCTCCCTCAGCACCAAGCCAGAGCATGGGCTGCATTGGGATGTGCTCACCCTCTGCTGAGCTCACGTCCCCCAGACGTGTTGGCATGCTGGCTTTGCTGCAGGCAGGAGGGATATAGGCAGTCACACTCACCTTGGTAAAGCAGCACTGCATCAGAAACCCATCCAGAAAAGTGACCTTGACTTCCCAGAGGTTCTTCTCTCGATTCAGAATATGCATGGAGGAGCTGAAGCTTATCCTACCCTCCCCTTTCAACACAGCAGGCAAACTGAAGTAAAGCTAGTAATACAGCACATAAAGTCACGTTTCACATTTCCAGTGATACTCCAGATGCATTGCATGGTTGCAGCAGTCACATTTGCTTCATATTTTTCAGCAAACCTGTATCAGTATACTCAGTTTTGTTGGCTGATTTACATTTTTGTCATACTGATTCATGCATGAATGACACTCCATCCTGCTGTCAGCTACCCTTGACTTGGACTAACCTACCCAAGCATCTAGGCTGCATTGACTCTCAGGTACCAATATTTATAACCCTATTTCATTAATAAAAGCCTTTTCATAAGGAGTCAGTTGGGAAGCCCACCTCCTGGAGAATTCTGCAGTGATTTGTAGGAGGTACATAACCAGAGCCAGAAAATGAGCTCAGAGCTGGAGTATGAAAGGAACCGATGTTAAATGGAGGAATGCCACAGCTGGAAGAGTTGAGGGAAAGAAGTACTTTTCCACATCTGCCGATGATATTACACAAACATTACATTGTTGCAGCAGAATAACAAAGGAGAGGGAGGGAGAAATCCAAGGCCAACTACTCCTTTGTTTTGCTATCTACTATCTACTATGCTACCTACTATGATATCCTTTATAGATCTTGGATGAATCAGGAAATGAGCAAAAACCTGTAAATAGAGAACCCCTGGTCTTGCCTGCTTCCATGCTGGCCCAGCAAAGCCAGGCTGTCTTTACCTTTACACTTTACATGCACAGACATCAGCATGCGCATCAGAAGAAACACTCTTGACTTCTCTTTGGCCTCAGCCCAGGACTGCAGCAGAAAGCCACCAGAAATGGGTTACACCTTGGCCTGCATAGGTTCTCTGAGTTGTTTTCTTGATGGCCACTGTGATGCTGGCATCAGTCAGGAAGATGGGGGACAGGGAACAAGGCAGCAGCACTTATTTCAAGGTGGCTGAAATAAGTGGCTGCTTATGCAACATTTCAGTGTAGGTGAAATTGCAGCAGGTCACCTCCATCTGCGGATAAAAGCTGGGGAGGTAAAGCATGCATTGACTGGTGCCCAGGGCCGGTGTGTGCTGAGGGCTGGCCCCATCTGTCCGATGGATGTCTTGCAGATGACTCCCCACTTGGATCCTTACCATGTGAGCTGGAATGATGGTACCAGCCAATGAAGAAAAGAATATTTCTGGGTGCCAGAGCTCTGTGTTAAACACCGTAAAGCTGCTAAACCCATTGCCAGTGTGTTCTCAGCCAGTGGCAGGCAACTGCCCCAGTCAGGTCTAGAGCAGCCCGCTGGCTGAGCTGGATGCACTGCTTCTGCTGATGACATGGCCTGGGAACTGTGATTTTAATTTAAAGATTTGGATGGCTTCTTCAGGTTCACTTTATTTGCAACATCATGTGCTTTGCTACTCCTTGACTGGAAGAGGTTTTAAGACATTTACTGGGAATGCCATCTCTTTGGAAACCATTTCTTGTCTATTTTTATGATTCAACAGTGGTTTCAATAAAAACTACAAAAAATAAAGCACTAACCAAAAATTGCCTACTGCATTCCATAGTCGTCCCCCCCCCCCCCCCCCCAAACATCGTTATCAAATGCAGAGCAGCTGGCCCGAGATAAGAACCACTTTCTCCCTTTAAAAACACAACTGGTCTGACACAGAATCACAGCCTGCATGGTGGCTCCACAAAGATACTCGCTTGACCTTTTTAAACTTTCCATATCTTCAACAGCATGCACCTCTGCGTTTTCATTCCCACCTCCCTGAGACAATGAGGATTCACTAACTGCTTCCTCAGCAACTGTCAGACCATACGGTTACATTAGAATAACAATGGACAATGAGGAGAAAAAAAGAACACGCTGTTTCATAAAGGCGTGGGCAATGCTATGGTCCACATGCTAGGAGGGGATTTTGTATGGCACCGTTTACAGAGTACCTCCCAGAAATAAGTACTTACAGGCAGTTCTGTTTTCACAAGGAGAATAAGCACTTGTCTTTCTCAAATGGAGTCACAGCTTCCCACTTTTGGGAACTTTGGTCTTGCCAGGATGCTCTGCTCCTAAGACTTCTCCTGATGACCACGGGTGTAAGGCACACACAGTGCCCTTTGGGATCAGATCCCGTCTTCCACAGTAGGAAAGCATCATCAGAACTGCAAAACTCAGGTCACTGTTTGTATAGGTTTGGACATTTGCTGTTTGAGAGAGTCAGCATTTCATTTCCGTACCAACTCTGGACTTTGCATTTTTGTTAGCTGTAGTAAAGCTGCTGTTATCATGGCTGTCTCTACCTCAGTTTCTCTATTAACAACTGCTGCTTTAGTGTTTCAGTATGGCCACTAGGACATTGTTAAATCCCAGTAATTGCTTGATTAGTAAAGCAAATGTTCTTAAAATAAAAGCTGCCAAGGCTTAACTCTGTTCTCTGTTTGCTTAATATGTTTCTGTTTGAATATACCTCACTCTGCAAAAAGCAAGGTATTTTTGCCAACAGCTGAGGGACCAAACACCATTTGCTCTTTCCATTAATTTCATGCACTGCTGTCTGTTTCCATCAAGCGTATACCACAGGTAGTCTTAGTACAGGATAGATGTTTAGTACTATTGAGTATTTGCACAGGAACACTTCCTAGGGTATATAGTGCATGCTAGAGCCTGACAATGCAATTCTTAGAGGCATTGTCTTGTCTACTGACTGCTTCAGCCACAAAGACAGGACCTGTCACAGTCCCTAGCCAAAACTGACACTAAATTGAAGTCATTACTAAGTACCTCATGGGCTTTTTTCAAGAATGATACATTTTTTGCATTTTTTTTTACATTTTTGCCTTTGTTTTCACTTTCCTTAGCCAACCTCATTATGCAAAACTCTCCCAAAGAGCTGTATGTGAGGAGGTTTGTTCTCTTCCTAGCAAGAAATATCAGCTGTTGCAAACCTCATTCTTTAGGTGCCTGTTTTTTTCCATTACATGTAAAGTAAACGTTGGTATCTTTGAATACACACACAATTTCTTCCCCATGTGCTGGACAAATACTTCTCTTTAGGTATCAAGAACTTAGGCTTCTGAGTTGCTGTTTTCTCCTCCACATGTTCCATGTTAGAGAATAAAAAGAGTGGGGAATAATTCTTCTTTTAAACAGCAACACAAAGACTTGTTGTCTTAATAGGTATACTGGAGATAAAACAGAAATCAGAGAAACCTTGAAGCAGCTTCCCAGCTGAAAAGAAGTATCTGCAACTAAGGTGAAGAATGTATTATACTGTGAATGGCCAGTCCCACGCATGATGGACTCTCATTCCTAGATCTGTAGAGACTGAAGATAACTACCCTGCACACGTCCTTCTTGTGGGGAAGGGGACAAGGATTTCCCACTCAAGGCCTGTTACCACAGCCCCCTCTCCACCATCTGTTCCTCCGCGATTCTCTGCCCAGATGAGCACAGCAAAATACCTTGGTTTGCACCTCTTAAGTACTAGCAAGAATTTTAAGCAACTTCACGGGCATTTTTGCCACAGGAATGAATAAAAAAATGAAGATATTTAATGTAGTTAACATGGCCTCAAGCCAATGTGAATATTAGAAGCAAGCTGCAAACCCATGAAATCACAAGGCGTGAATGGCTGGGATTTCCATTCCCTTTGCAATGGCTCTCTCTTCCCTGGGACATAGCACCCTGAGGCAACCATGAGGAAACTATTGACCACAGCAGGAAATATGCCATAATTTCACATACGTCTCTCAGGTGAGATCCATCAAAAACATTTACAACAGTGTTAGTAGACACTCAGGTATATGTAAATGTATGTGTCTTGTAGAGCAGTACACAGTCTTTCCTCTGAATGTTGAAAAATATCCTCCTGTCACAAGGTAGAGCACAGCTCTTTCCCTGTGTTTGTGCTTTGTGATGATGCAAATTACCTTTGTGATTATTTTCAAAGATCAATGCCTTTACACTGATGAAAAGCCCTTGAGAGGCAAGTTGTTATTAATACATATGCACATTTAAATCACTTTGGCTTGTCTACACAATAGTTTTTGAGACAAAATTGGCTTTTCCAATAGCACTGTTCATTTATTATTAGGCCTAACTTAATTGGGCATTAGCTATTAAAGTCTCATTGACAGTTAAAAGTATTAATTTTAAAATATGCTAAATAACATTTTGTTTGTTTGTTTATTTGTGGGTAGGTTTGTTTTTAGTTTTGATTTGCAACAAATACCCCAAAAAGTTATTTGCAATTCAGGGCGTTACCTCGGGCAATTCAAACAAGATGAAAACAACAAACTCTCCTAATTATTTAATAGTCAATTTTTATTCTCTCTTCAGTAGTAGGATATGCTAGGTCCTTGCAGGGGTTATTTCATTACCTGAAATAATTCACTAACTAACCTGTAGTGCAGGTGCCTGGCCATCATGTTCCTCATGTATGAGGGACCAGCAAAGCTGGAGGTATGCAGAGACAAATACCTCTGCCCTGAGGTGTTTACTCATGCTTTGCACAGGGATATTTCAATTGCTTTGTTGTGTAAGCAACACACTGGGATTAGTCCCTGAATATACTGACTCTAACCACCAAGACATCACGATCCTATGATTTTATGACATTTCTGATAAGCAAAGAAAAAATGGATTTGGATTGCAAATAAATTTAGACTTGCATTTCCTGTGCATCTTGGGTCAGAAATTATATATCTCACTTGGATATGGTGTTGAACTGCAACCACATTGGGAGAAGTAGATGATATTGAGAAAAAAAAATTGATGGTGAATTATATGGGAGTGATTATATATATGTGCCTATTTTTAATACGTATCATAATTTCACACTCTGTATAAAACTAAAGGACTTTCTTGCTTGCTTACTCTAGATTTTCTCTGTGTAAGCCTAGTACTTAGTAGACTGAGGGCAGCTTAGTACAGTTTTCACAGAATTTTAATGTGAAAGTGACCATAACAAAATTATCTCCTTAGGATGGCTGCAATTCAGGGAATGATCCTTTGTAGCATCAGTGATGTAGCTAAAAATTTGTTAGAATCATACAACAAGAGAATATCCCCAGCTGGAAGGGACCCACAAAGAGCATTGAGTCCAATCCCTGAGTCCACACAGGACCACTCAAATTCAAAGCAAAAACACCTGTTTGTCCATTCCCACAAGTCCCACATATTATCAGCTTACTATCACGAATTAAGAAAACCTCAGTGATGATAAAATTTGAATATAACTTGAAATCATCTCTTCAGAAGTTGACAATAAATGTTGTCCACATGTGTTGCTTGGGGTTGGACTCGGTGATCCTATGGGTCCCTTCCAACTTGGGATATTCTATTATTCTATGATTTTCTGAGATATGAACAGTTACATTATCCTACCTTTTACCACAGGGGTATCTTCAGCGAAAGATGTTCAGGATCTGAGAGCCAGAAGGAACCTGGGAATTTCAAACTTCTCTTAAACAGTTTAGTTTTGATTAGGTACTTATCTCTGAAGACACTGCCGACACAGGAAGAAAAATGAAATACAATTTTCTGAGCTCAGAGACCTTGCATGGCTTATCCATCTTGCTTTTAATAGTTTATAATGGAAGAAAAAGAAATACACACATTCGGGATGACACAGTGGGTCAAATAATGAAGCTGAGTTAATCCAGATGGAAGAGAAATCTTTGTTCTAAGTGCAGAAGCAGGGCAGTCTTTGGTCTTTGTCCTCAAGCACACTCAGCATAGAATATTCTGCTTATTTCAACACAGAAATTAGTCCAGAAGGTATTCTTCTGAGAAATGGTGGATAAAATCTGGGCAGACAGGACAGGGGATAGAAAAATGTGGCATAAGGAATGCTGAACAAAAGGCAAGTAAGGTGGTCCTTTTTATGCTTTCTTGTATTTCAAAGTCAATACAATTTCAATTAAGTTACAACCAAATAAAATGCCAGAAGTAAACCTCTTCTAAAGCAATCTACAAATAATCAATGCATCTCATTACCACAAGATATTAATCTAGAAAATATCTGCTGGAAGTAGTAAAGTATTATGTGTTTAATATTAAATTAGCATTTATACTAGGTTAAAAAAAATGCAGATGACATAAGTTCTGAAGCTTTGGGGCAGAAGATTTGATATGCCTAAGGTCAGGAGCATACTTCTGCTTCTGGATTTCTAACTCCCGTGATCAAACACAAACTACTGTTTGCTGTCAGAAACAAAGATGCCTCACTAAATGCCTGAGCTGGTGTAAAATGAGCCATTAGAGATCTGCCTTAATGGGAGAGACAACAGCCAAGCTTATTTCTAGAAGGCTGTTTGGCACAATCTGGCACAGAGATGTCAAAATTAGGTCCACTTAGATATTTAGCAAGTGCAAGTTACAGGAAAAAAAACAAGAATTTCTTACCAGTTTCTTACCAGCCTTTAAGTACTGTCATCCAGGCAAACATTGCAGAAACCTATTCACGAAGCTGCACAGCAGCTTTGGAAACTTCCTCTTGTCATTTTGCATATATCAAGACACGATGACGTGGGTATTAATTTCAGTTATGTTTAGCTGCAGCTGCTTGGTTGTCATAATCCTTTGACACATCTATGTACATCTATGTACTATGAAATTAAAAACAGTATAATGCACAAAAAAAATTGTAGGACAGAATAATAATAATAAAAAAAATCTAATTTCAGTATGACCGTTTTTTCAGTGTTGTATTTGCAGTTACAAAACTGTCATACAAACCAAAGGTTGAAGTGATTTGTTGATGAAACATCCATTCAACTAAGGCTGCCAAAGACTTTACGTGGATCTTTCTGTATCACAGCACTGAACTCCTACCTCCTAAGTATTCACATCTTTTTACTTCCATGTCCATATCTCTGGATAATTAAATGAATAAATGCAATACAACTTTTATCTCACGTCCTTCAGCTCAGCATAAGTGAGACTAACTTACAAGTCAAAATACAGAAGCTACAAAAATCCACAATATTTTGTGTCAGTGAATTCTGGCAAAAACTCATGGTGTGTAGAAGAACACTGAGATGTCATATCCAACAGCTTAACTAGTGTGCTAACGGCCAAAAACAGAGAGCAGATCTCAGATCCTCTATGCCAGTAAACACACACCTATTTTTCCATACACACATGTATAATAAATAAATAAATGGGTAATTTTATGGCAAGCTGTTCTTTGTGTCACCTCCCCCTAATCCTACCCTCTATCTTCTTAAACATGCTGTATTATGCCCAAGTTTCAGGTCGGGAATGCCTTTTGCAGTTAGTCAGGGAAGTGTTGGGATGTGCTGGGTGTTGCCTGCAGGAAGTTACATACACTTTTTTTTTTTTTTTTTTTTTGACTTCTCTAGTGTCTTCAGATGAATGAAAGGGTTGTGGCTTGATGTATCATCCAAGTGAGGTGTCCTGATTGAGGCACCTCCCTCCATTCCCTGACAATTTGCCAGGAGGAGATGCTGCTTTTTGAGAATCCAGACTATGCCAAGCTTGTTTCAGCAGGGATCACTGGAGGAGTCCCAAACCAACCTCTGCTTGGCACATAGCTGCCTTGAGCAGACAGGCTGTATCATGCCACATCCACCAAGGTCTGATGTCCCCAAGGATGGAGATTTGCCATCCTGCCTGGGGCTGGCCATGGGAATGTCAGCTACAAGAGCAAGCCAGGGTGATGCCCATCACAAATACTTAGGCTTTTCTTACTGCTGGCAGGTCCTGTGATTGGCAGACATAAGATAATCCTCTGTTTTCACAGGAATATGGTTTGATGGGAGCCTAGAAATGGATACAGCATCTACCAAGCAATTTGAATGGTAACTCAGTCAGATTTCCTCACTGAGCTCTGTAGGTGAGGGGATAGGCTGCTGGGTGATCAGTGTGATCCTTCCTCCCCTGTCTTCAGCTTTAGGTTCTGCATCTGCAGAAAATCACAAGCCAGCTGAAGAGGACCCCCAATAAAACCACAAACAGTGTTAGAAATTTAGAAAATATGATATAGTGGTAAGAATTGGGATAGTCTGGCCTGAAGAAAAGAGGTGGGAAAAATTGCCAAAACTTTCCAAACCTCCAGTACTACTAGAAGGGAGACGAGAGCAACCGGGTTTCTCTCTGTGTAGTGAATAGGGTGTGAAACAGTGACTTAAAGTGCAGGGAGATTCAGATTAAGCACTAGGAAAAGCTTTCCTGTTGCAAGGTGTGCTGTGAGATCTCCTTGAGAGCAGGTCAGACAGGACTGACATGCTTTGCTGGTCCTGCCAGCATCAAGGGAACGCCTGACCCACCAGTCCCCTGATGCCTAGGCACACTCCTGTTTCACCAGGAAAGACATCCCTGCTGCAGGAACATATCAGGCCGATTATTCTTCATTCAGGACATGTAGTGATGCATTACCAAGAGCACATCATACAACTACCCACCAACTGCATAGCACACTGACAACTGCCAGGGCATTCACAGCGTGCCAGCCCCATGGCTCATCCTCAACTCATCTCCCTCTGTTCTGCTGGCAACTGCAGCTGCACTTGGTGCTGCCAAGTAGAGCCCAGTCCCCAGCTACTTTCCTGCCTAGCCTAGCAATATGGCAATCAGTGAGAGGTAAATGACTTTGCTGAATCTGTTCACTCCTTTTAAAACAGGAAATGAATTTTTTAGTATCTAGTGAAAGAAATTGTTCAGCCTAATTTTCATTTTTATTGGGAACAACCCTGAATTAATCTTATCAAATTAGAGAGTAACCTATTTTAGCTGTTGGAGAGGGTGGCATAAATAAAATAAAATGGCATGTGTGATTATTATTTTTTTAGATAACTACTGCTCTAATGTTATATTAGTCAAACACTGAGTGCTAACTATTAAAGCAAGTAAGGAGGATGATTAACACTTTTAACTTCATGTCTTTTTGCTTCACTATCACTTTATAAAGAAAAGAGAATGGAAGAAAGCATGGGAAAACTGACTGTTTTGCCTGCATATTTTGCTGAAGATACCATGAAATACAATATCTCAGAACTGAAAACTGTTTTTAAGTTGTCTGTCAAGCGTGTATCAAAACTTTCAATTTTTGCTACTATCTGCAAGCCTGTTGGTGTTTTACTTCCTATATGCACACTTAAGAAACAAACCAAAACAAAACAGAAAAAAACCAAAAAAACAAAAAACAACAGCAAACACCCCAAAACCCAGCAATAAGCAATCCAGATAAAGGCCAGTGAAGCATAGCAAAGGAGAAGGGAAACATTCCATCACAGCAGGACGGACTCAGTGAACGAGTGCAGGTGTACTTTAGAAATCAGGACAAAGAATTTTCCACCACATTTGGAAAAGAAACCAAGACAAAACAAAACCAAAACAATTGCAACAAAAAGATCCCACTGGTTTAGATTAGTGTATTATGGCAAAAAATGTGCACATTGCTGTTAGCCCGGAGGGTAAGCTCTCTCTTGAGCATATGCCTGGATAAATCAATGTGTGAAAATTTATGTGCACAGAAAAATGGAGCATAAGTACTTTCTCTTTCTATCTAATTTGTGCAAATATGTACACTACTGTACATGAAACCACATAAATAAGCAGATTGGGAGCTGGCATTATGAGATTCTAATTGTGAAATGTGAATATTAAAATGGTGATTATGAAGAAGGTATTTTGAATCATACAGTATCGGTATTTTGTGTTCTTTCTTGGGAGTGAATGGGGAATTTATTCCAAGACAGTCCAAGCATCCTGAGAGATCATAGGAACAATCCCATGCTTTTTCTCTGATTCCCAGCCCAACTATAGCAATGAAGTATGTTTGGCTGACCATTGCCTATCATCTGTCATTAATCTTGCTGCAAACTTCTCAGGGAACGTTCAGTCCTCTTCATAGGATAAGTGGAATTATTTCTATTCACAGGCTTCAAAAGGAAGAAGGAAAGGAACATTACAGAATGTTAGTGCTCTGAGAATAACTCTTTTCTCTACAAAGAAGAAAGCCATCTGATACCTGCTGGTTTACTTTTTGCCTTTAGGCAAAAAACCAAAATGGACATTTACTGGCAAATCAACAGCAATGTTCAAAAACGTGTAAAGTAATAACATATATATTCAGAGTATATATATACACACAGTGATGTGAAATGCTTTAGAGCAATTTGTAAGGAGAGTGTATCAATTCATAGTTATTACACCTGAAATTCAATAGCGCCACAAGCCAGGAAGTAGTCACTAAACAGTCTAAATAAGAAGCCACCTCTGTGGGACAATTTTTTCTTTAGACAATTTCTTGCACCTACTGCAGGGCCCCAACAGGTGCATGCAAGGGTGCAGCACCTGCTTGGCTCTCCAGGATGCCCCCAACCCAACCTAGCTGCAGCTCACCCCCTGTCAGGTTCTTCTAAACTCATGTTGATCTTACTGATCCCGTGCAATATCAAATCATAACGTATTTATGATGAGATGAGCAGCTTTTTAAAATCACGAAGATTCTTTTAACTCCAATTATCTTGGTATTAGAGATTTACATTTGTGCAAACATTGCTCAGAACTATTGAGCCAACAGAAAATAAAGGTACCAGCAACCTTCTTGACCTAATAGTGCAATGAATTCTGATGACACAGGAAAATAAAATGGAGGCATGCCAACATACACAACATTGGGTGCAATACATAGGGAAAATGTTTAAGCTTACCTTCTCTCAAAAAAAATGATGCTGTTGGCTAGCAGCATAATTCTGGTTGTGATAAAAAATTCTTCACTTCTATTCATGTCATGTAGTCTTGAAAAGAATTTAGGATAATTTAAATAGGTGTGCTGCAGTGTCTAGCACAGTAATAGAATCATAGAACTGTCTGAGTTGGGAGGGACCATTAAAGGTCACCTAGTTCAACTCCCCTGCGATGAACAGGGACACCTACAGGTCCATCTGGGTGCTCAGAGCCCCATCCAGCCTGACCCTGAGAGTCTTCAGGGATGGGACATCCACCACATCTCTGGGCAGCCTGTGCCAGTGCCTCAGTGTAGTGTGTGACATAATAGTGTTTGAAATTCATTACCATTTTTTCACAGTAGCCCATGTGTCCGGAACTTTACTGTAGTCTTCCCGGAGAGAAAAATAATGCCATTAAAGTCTTGCCCCAAATAATTTAAAGACAAAAATCCCACTCATCAATACAAGCACTGTTTCTACAAGAGATGTAGTAAATATATTTGTGAACAGATCTGTGAGACTGGGAGATATGCACACCAGGGTGGTGAAGGACTGACATCTCTACACTGTATTTGAAAAGTTGTGGCTGTCAGGTGAAGTCCCTGGTGACAGGAAAAAGGTAAATATCACTCCTATTTTTAGGAAAGGAAGATGGGAAGACCCAGGGAACTACATGCCAGTGAGTTTCAAGTCTGTGCCTGGGAAGATCATGGAGCAGATCATCCTGGAAGCTATGCTGAGGCACATACAAGATGAAGAAGTGATCTAAGACATGCAGCACACCAAGGGCAAATCATACCTGACCCATCTGGTGGCCTTCTATAATGGAGTGATAGCACCAGAGAACAAAGGAAGGGCAACTGATGTTGTCTATCTGGACTTGAGCAAGGTCTTTGACATTGTCATATACCATATCCTTATCACTAAACTGGAGAAAAATATTTGAAGGCTAGACTATCCAGTGAATAAAGAGTTGGCTGGATGGTTGTAGGCAAAGGCTTGATATCAATGGCTCTATGTCCAGGTGGAGGCTGTTGCCAAGTGGTGACCACAGGGATCCCTCTTGGGACTGGTGTTCTTCAACATCTTTATCAGTGACATAGCCAGTGAGATCAAGTGTATCCTCAGGAATTTTGCTGAATACACCAAGCTGAGTGGTGCAGCTAATAGAACAGAAGGAAGATATATCATCCAGAGGGACATGGATAGACTTGAAAAGTGGGCACATGTGAACTCAATGAGGTTCAACAAGGCCAAGTGCAAAGTGATGTACCTGGGTCAGAGCAAAACTGACGGGGAGAACTTGAGGAGTCCTTGCCAAGAAGGACTTGGGCATTCTGGTGGGTGAAAAGCTGGACATGAGCCAGCAGTATGTGACTTCAGACCAGAAGGCCAAATGTATCCTGAGCTTCATCAACAGTGGGGTGGCCAGGTCCCCCACAGCTCTGTTCTTGTGATGTCCTGGCTCGAGTACTGTCTCCAACCTGGGCCCCCTAGCAAAAGAAATATGTGGAGCTGTTGAAGTAGGTCCTGAGGAGGCCATGAAGATGCTCAGAGGTCTGGATCTTCTCTCCTGTGAAGAAAGACTGAGGCAAACGGCCTAGTTCAGCCTGGAGAAGAGAAGGCTCCAAGGAGACCTCACTGCAGCCTTTCAGTAGTTTAGGACAGCTTATAATCAGAAGAGGGAAGGATTTTTTACACAGTCTGGTAGTGATAGAACAAGAAGTGATGGCTTTAAACCAAAAAGGGGAGATTTTTAGAATTATCTTAGGAAGAAATTATTTGGAGGGTGGTGACGCACTGGCATGGCTGCCCAGGTTGGATGGGGCCCTGGGCAGCCTGAGCTGATGGGGGGCAGCCCTGCCATGGCATGGGGTTGGGGCTGGGTGGGCTTTAATGTCCCTTCCAGTCCTTGCAGTTCAATGATTCTATTCTTCTGTGATTACAGTGTAACAGTTTTTCAAACAATATTTCTGCTGGCATCTGCTAGTTATCTTGTCAATTACTTTCAGCCTAAAAGTCTTTAACATACTCTTCAGGTGGCTAAATCACACTATTAAATTATGTTCACTGAATCTATAAAAACTGAAGCCAGACACGCACTCAGTGGAGGTGTAGGCTAGATATTTCAAACCAGGCTATTTAATTCTTAGAAAACACCTCCGATATGTACAAAAATGTCATTTTTTTCCCACAAGTTCAGGGTGACACTGACTCAGTGATGCTTTCCTGAGTACTCTGGTTCTTGCTTCATTACATCTTAATAACCCTATGGATGTTTTTTTAGACTTCAATGATATTTAACAGTGCCTCCTGGGGAACACATGAGCCACTGGGCACTGGTCTTCCAGATAACCATCAGGTGTAGATGAAGAGGTCTGTTCTCCAGATCCCCATCTAGTCATATGCATTTTTTACTTCAGGGCTGATTACTAAGCTGTATAATAATTAACTTGGCTGTGAAAAAGGCTAAGCAAGAATCTGTTCTTTTAAAGAGAGACTGTAAACCCTGGAGAAATCAAGCGCAGCAAGGGCTAAAGCAACACCTGAACAATTGTTATAGAAAAGTATTTTCTTTGAAAGAAGCTTCAGAGAAACATTCATGATGAATAATGTTTTGGAGGTAACAGGTTCAGAGCTTTGCACATCCATACCTTGGAACACAGGAACATCCATTGTAACATGTGGAAGAACTAACTTCTTCACCGTCAGAGTGATGGAGCACTGAACAGGCTGCCCAGGCAGGGTGTGGAGGCTTCTTCTCTGATGATATTCAAAACCTGTCTGGATGCCTACTGGTGTGACCTGTTGTAGGGAACCTGCTTTATCAGAGGGTTGGACTTGATGATTTCCAGAGGTCACTTCCAACCCCTACAACTGTGATCCCCAGTTAAAACTTCTATTAAATCTGCTTGCCTGTGGAAAATGGGGTTTTATCATCCACAAAGTAAGCTGGTGATAGTTATCCCCTCTAAATGATAAGCATGTAGAAATACAAGACAAAAATGCTGTAAATGGATAAACTGGAAGCTCTTTTCTCCCTCCTCTCCCCCCACAATCAGTTTTCCCTAATATCTGGAATATCTCCTAATATGAATCTGCCAACTCTGGCAGATTCAGAAGAGAAACTTTCTGCAGGTAATAACCTCTTCTGAAAATGGGCTGTGATTGCACATAATCAATAAGCCCTAGCAGGGCTTATTGAAAGAGCTTTAAACTAGCTATGATGGGGGGGGGGGGATGAAACAGGGCTTACAAGAGTTGAGCCTAGAGGAATGGTGCTGGAGCTGGGGGAGAGGCAGGCGACTCGGCTGAAGTGCATGTACACCAATGCACGCAGCATGGGCAACAAGCAGGAGGAGCTGGAAGCGACTGTGTGTCAGGAGAACTATGACCTGGTTGCTATTACTGAAACTTGGTGGAACAGCTCCCATGACTGGAGTGCTGTGATAGATGGCTACAAGCTCTTCAGAAAGGATAGACAAGGAAGGAAGGGTGGTGGTGTAGCCCTTTATATTAAAGACTGTTTTGAAGCTGAAGAGCTTGGGGTTGGGTATGATGAAGTTGAGTGTCTGTGGGTAAGGATCAGGGGAAAGACCTGTAGGGGTGACATCTTGGTGGGGGTCTGTTATAGACCACCTAATCAGGATGAAGAGATGGATGAGGCATTCTATGAGCAGCTTACGGAAGTTGCACGTTCGCCAGCACTCGTTCTTTTGGGAGACTTCAACTTCCCTGATATATGTTGGAAATATAATATGGCGCAGAGGAAGCAGTCCAAGAGGTTTCTGGAGTGTGTAGAAGATAGCTTCCTTATGCATCTGGTACGGGAGCCTACCAGGAGTGGTGCCCTGCTAAACCTGCTCTTCACTAACAGTGAAGGACTGGTGAGTGATGTGAAGGTTGGGGACTGTTTTGGGCAGAGCGACCACAAAATTCTAGAATTCTCTGTTCTTGGAGATGTCAGAACGGTGACTAGCAAAACTGCTCTCTTGAACTTCCGGAGGGCGGACTTTGACCTGTTCAGAACGCTTGTTGCAGGGGTCTCTTGGGAGTCACTCCTAAAGGGTAAAGGCTTTCAGGAAGCCTGGATGCTCCTCAAGATGGAAATCTTAAAGGCACAAGAACAGGCTGTCCCTGAATGCCGCAAGGTGAGCCGTAGGGGAAGAAGACCAATGTGGATGAATCGGGATCTATTGTTGAGACTCCGGAAGAAAAAGAGAGTCCATGTCCTCTGGAAGCAGGGACAGGCTACTTGGGGAGATTATAAGGAAGTTGCAAAGGTATGCAGGGAGGAAGTTAGGAAGGCAAAGGCCCAACTCAAATTTAGGTTGGCCATGACAGTAAAAGAGAATAAAAAATCTTTTTACAAATGTATCAATGGTAAGAGGAGAACCAAGGAAAACGTCCACGCCTTACTTGATGCAGCGGGGAATGTGACCACTGAGGATAAGGCGAAGGCTGGGGTCCTCAATGCCTTCTTTATATCTGCCTTTAATGGGCAGAACTATTATCCTCAGGGCACCTTATGCCCTGACCTGAATGTCTGGGATAGAGTGCGGAATACACCCCCAGTGATTCAGGTGGAGACGGTTAAAGAGCTCCTCCTCCACCTGGACTGCCACAAGTCCATGGGACCAGACGGGCTTCACCCTCGGGTGCTGAGGGAGCTGCCAGAGGTAATTGCTGAGCCTCTCTCAGCCATCTACCAGCGCTCCTGGTTAACTGGAGAGGTTCCGGAGGATTGGAGGCTTGCCGATGTGATTCCCATCTACAAGAAGGGTCGTAAAGAGGATCCGGGGAACTACAGGCCTGTTAGCCTGACCTCGGTACTGGGGAAAGTTATGGAGCAAATCATCTTGGGTGAGATCACACGGCATGTGCGTGGCGTCCAGAGGATCAGGCCTAGCCAGCATGGATTCACAAAAGGCAGGTCATGCTTGACCAACCTCATCTCCTTCTATGATTGGGTGACCAGACTGGTAGATGAGGGAAAGGCGGTTGATGTAGTCTACCTTGACTTCAGCAAAGCCTTTGACACGGTCTCTCACAGTATTCTCCCGAGGAAGCTAGCTGCTCGTGGCCTTGACGGGTATACCCTTCTTTGGGTAAGGAACTAGCTAGAGGGTCGTGCCCAGCGGGTAGTGGTTAATGGAATTAGGTCCAGCTGACAACCTGTTACAAGTGGTGTCCCCCAGGGGTCAGTTCTAGGGCCCATCTTGTTTAACATCTTCATTGATGGCCTGGATGAGGGGATTGAGTGTACCCTCAGTAAGTTTGCAGGTGACACCAAGTTGGGAGGTGGTGTTGATCTGCCTGAGGGTAGGGAGGCCCTTCAGAGGGATCCAGATAGGCTGAATTACTGGGCTGAGGTGAATGGGATGAGATTCAACAAGGCCAAGTGCCGGGTCCTGCACTTTGGCCACAATAACCCCATGCAGCGCTATAGGCTTGGGGATGAGTGGCTGGATGACTGTGAGGAGGAAAGGGACCTGGGGATGTTGGTTGATGCTCGGCTGAACATCAGCCGACAGTGTGCCCAGGTGGTCAAGAAGGCCAACGGCATCCTGGCCTGTATTAGAAACAGCGTGGCCAGTAGGAGCAGAGAGGTAATCATCACTCTGTACTCAGCTCTGGTGAGGCCGCATCTCGAGTATTGTGTTCAGTTTTGGGCTCCTCACTACAAGAAAGACATCGAAGCCCTGGAACGTATCCAGAGAAGGGCAATGAAAATGGTGAGGGGTCTGGAGCACAAGTCTTATGAGGAACGGCTCAGGGAACTGGGATTGTTTAGCCTGGAGAAGAGGAGGCTCAGGGGAGACCTCATAGCAATCTGCAACTTCCTGAAGGGAGGATGTGATGAGGAGGGGCTTGGCCTCTTCTCCCAGGCAACAGACAGGACCCGAGGAAATGGCCTCAAGTTGTACCAGAGGAGGTTTAGATTAGACATAAGGAAAAACTTTTTCTCTCAGAGAGTGGTCAGGCACTGGAATGGCTGCCCAGGGAGGTGGTGGAGTCGCCATCCCTGGCAGTGTTCAAGAGGCGTCTGGATAAGGAGTTAAGAGATATGGTTAAGTGGTTTTTCAGTAGCTATGGTAATGGGAGGACGGTTGGACTAGATGATCTTGTAGGTCCTTTCCAACCTTGTGATTCTATGATTCTATGATAATGTGGCAATGCAGGCCAAGAAAGTGTTTAGAGTCTGATCTTGAGAATAAAGAAGTCATCAGAAAAACTGTACTAATTTTAAGTAGCATACTATCAAAGCCATAGTAAGACAGTCTACAGAAAGAGTAATACCATCAGTTCAACCAGTTCATTTCCAGTAAAAAAAAGAAGGAGGAATTCTCAGTGCACACAGTGTAATGGCAAATAAATAGAATAAATAGCAGAACAATTATCTCAATGCAGATAGACATTATGGAAGAATTCAAGTCAATAACGTTTCAAATCTGGATGTTTGTGGAACAGGCTGTTGGCACAGTAAGTTTCCACTGTGCACACAAACTTAATAATAACCTATTGTCTTCTATCATACACATTTCAGCATGACACCAGATGTGTTATTTTCTGAAAACAGGTTCGCACTTGCTACTATGCAACTGCAATTCTGCTGCTGAGATCGATCGCTCCTGGAATGCCCATTTCAAAAAAGAAAATGGTATCTGCAATGTAAAATCTGAGACTGAGCGAAACAGTAGATAAAAAAAATGTGTCTGTTCTCTAGTATTACAAAATAAAGGTCACTGTTTCTAAGAAAATTACCAACCATAGGGTCATACACCTTCACCAGCAGTGTGAGGCAGTACTCAATCATAAGTAATTGTGTTCAAGGGGAGCCTACGCGTTACACTTCATACCACTGTAAGCTGAAACACAATTTTGAAAGATAAAATCCAAACAGAAATCAGATATTTCACTGACAGCAATGCTCACATGAGCACCTGCATTATTTGTACATATTGATCTCTGCAATTTCCTGTGTCCCTTTTGCAGCATCACTTAACTTCTCCATTGCAGTCACTGTGTTTTCTAAAATAAATAAATAAATAAATAAATAAAAAATAAAAAAAAAAAAGAGAAAAGGTAAGGAGTTAATGCAATATTTCAAAAGCTGTTTTATAAGCTTTTGCATTCACTTTCTTCTCTGTCTGGAATGACCAGGGAAGGCGGCTGTACAGAATCAGAATAGTCAACAATATTGAAAGAATTGGACTGTCCCTTGCAAGACAATTGCAGAAGTGTACCTTGTATGTACCTAAAATGGTAGGCGTAGAATTATGGGCTTGCTGTATTTTATTTACTGGTTTGTTGTGTCTCCATTACCAAGTGTAGTCTCGTCAGAATGTGAGACTGAATCAACTTCTCTATTCTGGGGAATGCTGAATCTTAAGAAATTAGTGCGAAATTTTGCACACCTAAGTTGCTAAAAGCTTCTGTTAATTTCAATCTGTTTTCCAATTCTATTTGTCTTGTTACCTTTCTGCACATCTTGGAGAAAAACTTGTAGAAGTTCTGCAAAAAAGAGGCGTGAGACATGCATGATGACATAGCGAAATCCACTATAATTCTGTTAGCGTAGAAAAAAGTAGCAATGAAAGTAGCACCAAAATATCTGTTCTGTGCATCCCAGACAATTGTGTTTCTTCTTGCTGCTTTTGAATGTCAATATTCCCTTGTATTTGATGGGAAAAGAGAGGATGCCATGCTGCAGTTTCATCATCCTGCAAACACGGCTTCAGATAGTACCGGAGTTAAAAGTGCTTCCTATAAAGCTTACCAAAGCCCTTCCACTAAAATTCTATGGGAATCTAGGAAAGCACTCTGCAGGCCGAAATGAAGCCATTTTTGCGTTTGTTGAAGCCTTCTTAGTGTTGGAATTTTAGAACATGTTATTTGGTAGATGTAAAGATGAAGGAAGAGCTTTTCACTCAATAAGAAATGGAAAGAGATCTTCATTTGTCTAAACTATTGGCAGAGAAAGCACAGTTATTTTTACTTTGGCATGTTTAGTTTGAGTATGTAGCTCAGTGAGGAATCATAGTTTGGCAACAACACTGTGGGCAAAGTCAGGTCTGTCTTGCCTGTATTAACTTCTTATTTCAATTTGAATCATGCTAACATGTAAGGAACGAAAACTGACTTAGCTCACTTTTAAGCCACATTTTTTTTTCTTTTTTTTTATCACAATACAGTATGTCTTTCAGCAGACACAAAATGACAGATGTTTCAGTGACTGAGAACCTACGTCTCCCACTAGCTCAGAGGAGTCCTGGCTCTCCTGGCAAGTTCATGCGGGACAGAAGAGACCAAGGCAAGAACCCAGGGTCAGACACTTCATACAGCCACAGGTGCATGAACTTTAGGTTTCCACCAGCTTTCATACAAAAGCAGATTATGCACAAAAGCATTGAGGCAGACTCACAGACTAAACTAAGTCAATGCAAAATCAATTCACCACTAGAAATGGTGCAACTCATCAAAAAAACCATCCTAACCATACAGGGTGAGGTCAGGATCAGCTACTCACTGAGATTCACTTGGAAATGTCCATGTTTCACTGTGTCAAATAAACAGCTGAGTTTGAATTCATTTTCATTTAAATAAATAAAGAATTAAATAAACAAGGTTTATAATCACATGTGTGCAGGGAAGAAGACCTACATTTTGCAGCCGAATGAAAAGTCAGGTTTCACTGTGAGTCAAGTCTGTGATGCAAGAAAGCAGAATAATGAGGACAGCAGGAGAACTAACACTTGAGTTTTTGTCACCTGCAGTCTCCGCCAGATGTAATACAGTCATACAGGTCCTTTTCTTTTTGCTTTTCTTTTATTTTGGAAGAATTACAGTCACAAATAAACATATATAGTGGAATTACACATGATATATTTTGAAATTCTGATATAAATAAATAAATAAATAAATATCATGATATAAATTTTGAAATTCTTCAGAAAATTGCAGCTATTTCCCTTCCCACATTCATTGGACTTCTTTATGAAATAATTTGGACAGATAGTTTTCTATTTCTGGGTTACTTACAAGGCATGAGCACTTTATTTCTTCAGTATCAACATTTCAACACACTTTCCTACTCATTCTTTCCTACTTAATCACTGAGAAAATTAAGGTATGAAAATAGCACTTCGCTATTTTCCCATTTATCTCACTTTGTGAGACATACATACTTAATGCTCTGAGAAATGTTAATATATTTCCTAAAATATTAGAGAATTCAACTAGCAGAGAATTTTCTTTCCAGAAAAAAAAGTACAGATTCATTTAAAATAACTGCAGAAACATAACAATTTCATCAAGACTGTTCTAGGAGAGTTTATTCGATACATGTATTCAGTACATTTGGGGGAAATGAGGAGAGAGAAAGGTCTTCCTGAATTTACCAGGAACTTGGTGGGAGGGCATTTACATTTGGTATGGGAGGATAATCTCTGAGTGACTGCACTTCCTTATTAGAGGAAATTTTCTTTTTGATTCCAGGCAAGACAGAGATACCAAGTGCTTTACAAGAGGTCAGTAGCTGCATATTTGTCAATTTCTGGGTGTCCAAACTGAGATGCAAAATAATCATTTTTCCCTTGCCCTTGTGTCAACCATTGAAACACTCACTTGCATCAACTTAAGAATCATATAGAAATCAAAAATATGAAAAAAAAAAGAAAAAGTAGGAAATCACACTATGAAAATTTGTAACATAATCATGGAGTTACAGAATTACAGAATGTTTAGTATTGGAAGGGACCTCAAAGCCCACCTAGCCCCAAACTCGCTCTGTGGGCAGGGCTACCTCCCCCTCCAGCTCAGGCTGCTTGGGGCCCCATCCAACCTGGCCTTGAACATTCAGGGATGGGGCTCCACAGCTTCTCTGGGCAGCTGTGCCAGGGCCTCACTGCCCTCTGAGTAAAGAATTTCCACCTCACATCTAACCTACATCTTTTAGTTTAGTTCAGTCCGATTACTATCAGACAGCATGAAAAGTTGGTTCCCCTCTGTTTATAAGCTCCTCTCAAGTACTGAAAGTCTGGAATGAAGCCTCCTCATAGTCTTCCTTTCTCCAGACTAAACAACTTCCTCAGCCTTTCTTCACAGCTGGAGAGCTGCTCCAGCAATCTATGTACCTTCATGGTCTCCTCTGAAGACTTGAGTTGAGGACCTCTCTTGCACTGGATCCATGTGCATTGCATTTCAAGTGTAGTCCTGAGTCTGCATTTGAATCCACTGAATGTATTTTGTGTCAAGCATGCTTAGTTTATTGGAGATGTATTGAAAACTTGATCACTGTTTACTTCACAGATTTTTATACTGTCTGCAGTTGACAGAAAAAAAAAAATTTCCCTCTCTCCCTGCTGATTTTTTTGTCTTTTTTTTTTCTGAAGAGCAGGTGATTCTCATCCATGGGAAGGAGCAGCAACACTCCTGCCCTACATGTCCAGCCCAGCAACTGGGTGCGATAGCAGATTGCTGTCTGCAAGCTGACAGGGGCAGTTCTCTTTTCAGTTGTGTAACTCAGCAGGGTGTGTCCCAACAGAGAAAGTAACTTGTATTCACACGGTTGACTTCACCAGGTTTTGACTTTCTTTCTGAAACAGACAGAAATCTTAGCTAGTTTTCCACCAGTCCTTCCTTTTTCTGTTTTGAACAGTTTGCTGTTCCAGTGGCTGCTGAACAAAAAGCAGCTGTCATAGCAACTGAGAAATTTCTTTCACATGACCCAATTAAAATTTAAAACGTCTTATTAAAATACATCCTGATGGACCTGCGAAGATGGTAAAAAAAAAAAAAAAAAAAAAAAGTCATACATACTTGAGCAAGGGTACATTTTTGATACACAGTAATATCTGTCTTAGAGATGTTGAAGGAAGGTAGAAGTAAGTACAGAGTTAGATAGAGACAATTAGGGTAATTGTGAGGCTCATGAATGGGCTTTTGACCTCTTCCAAGCACAAGAGTTAGATGACCCTGCACATCTCTTCTTGCTCCCTAATTGGGCAGCAGAGATAATGAGAATCTTGCTAGTAAGTCTCCTATGTTTTCACTGCTGTGGCAGCCCTTTCTGTGATGGAGATGCCCTCTTACCTTCAGAGCCTTCTCTTCTGGGTATTGGTGAGTCATTAGCAATGTCTTTCCAGAGGACAGGTGAAAAATAGAAATTAATGTATTAAACAGTTCCTCACAGCTTTAGCACCAAGTTTTTCATGCTTTTAAAGCCTCCAGATCACTAACAACCTTCTGCTGGTTACCTGGATCCTTGCATATCAACATGAGTGTATCAGCAACAGTCTTTCCGATTTAGCTATGTTTCACATAACTGTTAAAAGTAGTCCATCAGTTCCAAAAGCCTGACAACTGGACACTGAACAGTCCTGCTTTAGGAAAAAAAAAAAAAAAAAAAAAAAAAAAAAAAAAAAAAAGGATTAACTTAGCACTTTGTCTACTTTTTTTGATTGCAGAATGGCATTTGGTATGTGTTTGCCAGCTCAGAAAGTAACAGATGTCTTTTCTCATGTGCTCCTTCCTAATCTCCTAGGAAACCATACATGGCCCACTCCTGTATCTGAGGTGGGACATCCAAACACCATCTTCAGCACTCCTTCCCAAAACAGACATCATTTTCCTGGTAATGCACTGTGTCTGATAAGGTTACCTGCAGAGCAGGGCAGAAGCAAGCTGAGGCTCAGGTTTCTTTGTAGAGGTGTGTGAACCAACACAGCTGCAAGATGGGGGCATCTTACTGCAGTTCCTTTTCCTGTGCATTCTTCCTTGGCTGCTAGGACAACACTCAGGGCAGCTGCCACACTCCAAGGGCAACCTCAGTCCTCTCATTCTTATTCAATGTTTTCTGGACATTTTAACAGGTTGCTTCATCCATACTGCAAGCATGAACCTATCTTGACTGAGCTCTGCTGACTGTCTTTCCCAGGAAGTAATGGTATTTTGGCACTTCAAGAACAAATTCATTTGTTCAGACCCTTCTCGATCTGAAGCTCTGAGTATTTTGACCCCAGGCTTTTCTTCTCAGCAGACGTATCTGGATTGGAGAAGAAATTTAATTCATCTTCCTCTTCATTCTGTCTGCTCTGCATGCAGACTCACAGACCTTCATAGGCAGGCAAAGGCAGTTTGTCCCCAGATCTTACAGAAGATGGATCTGGAATATAACAAGCTCCAGCACAGAGTAAGAACAGTGAGCTGTTTTCTGAATGGGATGTCTCTTGCGTCAACCAGTGAGGTGATTAATTAGGAATTGAATCTTTTTTTTTTTTTTTTGCTTCAAAGTAGGGTGGATACACATTGTACACAAACTGCTTAAGTTTCAGTTGTGTATACATAATCCCCATTCAGGCCCATGCAGCTCTCCGTATCACAGTTGTGAAAGACAGACTTCATTTTATGTTTGTGAGAATGATCATGAAATCTGGAAAATAAGAACAGGAAGGGCAATAAAAGACAACTCCAGGGAACCACAAAAAGAATAGTGGAACGGCCTGTGCTTCTTGAATTTTTTAATTATTATCTGAGCTCAGTCTAAGAGACAAAAATTCAGTCCTTTCAGAAAAATTTTAGGTTTTACTTTTCTAAGTATTCTTCTAATTCTTGTATGGTGTTTACAGAGTCTATATCAGTGGGGTAAAGGAGAGCTTTAAGGTTTCAGCAATAATATATATGTATGTTTTGCACTTTTTTTGAGAGTTTTTTTCCAGGCCTATATTTTAGTGTTTGGCTGCTGTTGAAACTGATCAAAAAGCATCATAGGTTGTCTGATTCCTCCTTTTTCCTGCACTAATGGTGAAATACTGACTTCACTCATATTAGAGACAAGAGAGCATGGTTTGTCCTACAGCAAGAGACTCTTCACTTCTCCTAGTGCATCTGGCTTAGGTTATACTAATGGAGGTTCAGGTTCAACCTACAACAGATAGACAGAAGCTGAGAAAGAAACACAGAGTACCTGAATGAGATTCAAAACAACTTTAATTAACATTCCCTTATCACATAACAAGATTATCTTTTCTTCTTAGAAAAAAGTATGTGCTGTATTAAAAAGGAAACACTATTACAATTCCAGCTCTGTGAATATAAGATGTCACGAAGATGACAGAACAATGAAAGAATGACAGAACTTCAGGGGACCAAAATTATTTTCTTGACCTTTTCATCTATCATAGGCCAAGGATGTGGTGAAACAAGAAGATTTCATCACTGCAGTACGATAAATGTTTTTGTCTGAGGATCTTCTCATCCTCATACTCGCTATTCCAGCACCCATCGATGGCTCAGTTTGAGGCAAACAACAGGTTGCCATGAACAGAAATTCAGTCTCTGCTGTGATATAGCCTTTCAAAGATTTTCACTCAAGTTGCCAAACTGCAAGACATGGCTGTTTAAAAGGTTTATTATCAAATGAAAGGATACTGATGTTAAGTTATCATAGAAAAACGGATTTTCTGCTTTGCTTAACTCCTTTTCCTCTTGTTTACAGTGGTGTAAACAAGTACTAGTGAATTTTACTACAAGAAAGGATGAATATTTAAGGGTAGATATGGAGAGCTCACTTGGAGAAACTGCAGGAACTGCAGCTGGATTGTGCAGCATACACCTTTATGTTTCCCAGCACTGCAGAAACTGGGCAGCTTCCAGTTTCTTGTTGCTCCTGTGGTTGGTGGAGGGAACACCACAGAGCAGCACTAAGTCTCCAAAACTGTTTAAGACTCTGACCTGTGGGCAGGCAGGTTTTCAGCGTTCCATACGGCACCTGCCAGCTACACCTGGGACCCTATTACTTTGTTTTCAGACAGTGAAGCTGGTCTTCAAGGACCTTCTGCATCTCTCTTTTGATGCATTTTCCTGCAGTTTGCATAGTTTTTCTGTGTTTCTGAAAGGTTCTCCTGTGAAGCATGATCACAAGCCTGAAGCCCACAGCCCCCTGCAACCCCTGTTGCATTTGACAGAAATTTATGCTTGCAAACCACAATGCAATGAGAGGAAAAGTAATTTTGCACCACGTTCTTGGAGAAGGCTCACAGCTGTAGAACATCTTCAGCTCCATGCTGGCTGGTGTGAACAGATGCCTTAAAAATGTTTGCTCAGAGCCAGCTCCTAGCATAGTTTCACAATGGGCAGAGAGGCCAGCAGCAGGGGAAACAAGCATCAGAGCGCACAGCCATTTCTGTTCTGGGCCCACATGGCCCAGCCATGCACTCCAGGTGTTGAGATTCAGGGATGTTGTTTCACACTTGCAAGCTCTTTTTATTTAAAAGATAAACCCCAGAGTCCTGTGGGAGAAAATCAGCTGAAATATGTTTTCCTTTTATCTTTTCCTGGCAAGTTAGCATGTGGCCAGGCTTGCTGTGGGTCAGGTGGCAACTGCTTTCTTCTCCACCCCACTGGGCTGCTTCTCTATAATCTATCTTTTTTGACAATAGAACATACACTACCTTCATAGCCATTGCTTTTCTGGGAAGCGAAGCCACTCAGCTGTCATCAACATGTATTATATTAGTCCCTGAGGAGGCTGCTTGCATTAGGAATGATGACTAATAATATTTGGATTCTTTACAGTCTTAGAAACTTTGCCTTATGAATGAGAATTAAAATTAGATTCTTTGATGTTTCTTCGTACTGATGACACACTTATTTTGGTTTTTATTTTGCGGGTCAAGTGAGACAGATGCCTCTGCATCAGTATTTGTTGATCCAAAGCATAAAGTTGCATATTAGCTCCACCCCCAAGCTTTTCTTTATCTCCCCTTAAGGGAAATGCCAAAGAAGATGAACAAGCAAGTGTTAACAGAATCATTTAGTTTGAGAGATCAGTTCAACTAAATATAGAACAGAAGTTTGCACAGATTTATGCCTGAGAGGGAAGAAATACAAAATAGTCACCAAAGCCTGCTTATATTTCACTTTAACTTGCTAGCAAGGTGTGTGCCACTCTTGCATAAGGTTTGCTCTTGTTGTTTCTGGCCCAAATGCCTGCGTAGGTAAAACCTGGAAGCACATTCACCTGTCTGCAGCTAACATTTCTCTGTGCAAACTCCCAGTTACTCGCAGTAGCAGTAGTGCCAAGGATGACTGTAATACTCCCAAACTTTTCACTGTCGACAGCACAGGTTGTTTCCCTCTCCTGCAGGCACTACCTGTTTTTTTTCTGTACTCTGAGTGGGTCAGTGCAGTCCTGGACTCTCCTTCTAGTAAGGTGTGGAACGGCATTTATTTGCACTAAAATACAGTGTCTGGAGCTCTGACAGTGAGAATTCTTGTGGAGAAGAAGCCATAGTACATACAAAACATGTAAGGGGTGATGGGAAAAAGATGAAGTGATGTCTCCCTGCCAATTCATTCTGAAATGAGCAGCAAAAGCTCTCTCTGCAGACTGGCTGTAGCACAATACATTATCTCTTTTTATAGCTGGAAATCTGCTGATCTACTTCTTTTTCACAATGAACACTCAGCAGAGGTGCCACCTACTCAGCAGGTTCAGAGGTCCAGATTAGATAAATCTACCAGCTCAGATGCTTATCAATAACTTGTCCAAATTTAGCAACATCATTTAGATTAAAAAAAAAAAAAAAAAAAAAAGCTTCAGGAACTTCTACGAGAACAAGTTCTTCACAAATTTCCTGCATTTGCCAGTTTCAGACAAGTCAGGATGCCCATGAAATAAAGTACAGTCTAACGATTCAATGAGAGGGCCAGCATTCAATTCTACTGTTATATATTCTTCCTCCAGTTCCAGGAAGCATCATGATCACAGGCTTTCATCCTGCTGGGGGACTTCAACCTCACTGACATCAGCTGGAAAAATATGACGGGGATCTGTAGGCATTCCAGGAAGCTCCCGATAACTTCCCTTGCCAGGTAATAGACGGCCCCACCTGGGGGATGCAGTGCTGGACCTGTTTCTCACCAACACCATTTAACTGATTGGTGATATCAGGATTGGAGGCTGCCCAGCTTGTAGTGGCCATGTGGAGTTCACACTCTTGAGGGATACTGGACAGGTAAACAGTAAAATCAGGAAGCTTAATATTAGGAAAGCCAGCTTCCAGCTCTTCAGGGGATTCCCCTCTGGGAATCTGTCCTCAAGGACAAGGGAGAAAAGCAGACCTGGAGGATCTTTAAAGAAACATTTTTTAGGGCACAAAAGCTCTCTATCCCCAGGTGTAGCAAGTCAGGAAAGAAAGATAAGAGACCAGTATGGCTGAACTGGGACCTGCTGGTCAAACTGGCTGGTCAAACAGGTGGGTGTCCAGGTGGGTCTTCAGTATTTCCAAAGAAGAATCCGCAACCTCCTGGGCAGACTGTTCCAGTGCTCCATCACCCTCACCATGAAGAACTTCCTTCACATATTGGTGAGGAACTTTTTATGCTCAAGTTTATGGCCATTTCCCCTTGTCCTGTCCCCACAAGCCTCTGAAAAGAAGGTGTCCTACCTGTGCAGCCTGCTGTAGGGGGCCTGCTTTGCAGGGGGATTGAACCTGGGGATTTCTAGAGGTCCCTTCCAACACCTACAGTTCTGTGATTCTGTGATTCTGACTGTTGTGATAGGGTTAAGGGGAGATGGTTTCAAACTGAAAGAGGAGAAATTTAGATTGGATATCAAAAAGTCTTTTACTGTGAGAATGGTGAAGGATACCCAGAGATGTGGTGGATGCCACCCCCCCCCGGAAACACATAAGGTCAGGCTGGACAGGGCTCTGAGCAACCTGGCTGAGCTGTAGATGTCCCTGTTCATTGCAGGGGAGTTAGGCTAGATGGTCTTTAAAGGTCCCTTTCAACTCAAACGTTTCTATGATTCTAAGAGATATTTGCTTGCAATACAAGGACTTGGGAAAAACCTTGTCCTGATCTCCGGTCTCCCAACATGTTAACTAAGGAACATAACAGAGCAAGGCTGCTGAAGCTGTGCAGCTCAGGCACAGGTCAGACCCAAAGGATGACTGCATTTGAAGTCTATGACCATCTATCTTTGAATGCTCCTATTGCCCATGGACATTTATGATTGTCAGGTGCAGCCTGGGGGGGAATCCCTGAAAATAGTCTGCTCGGGTGTTATTCTCAACCAGGTTAGTAAAATGGAGCTGTTACCTCTAGACAGTTTTCTGAAGAAAAAAAAAAAGCCCAGACAGATAGCAGGGGAAAAAAAAAAAAAAAAAGGAAAAAAAAAAAAAAGGAAAAAAATGGGAGAAACAGTTTCAAGAAGTTTCTAGTGATCAGCTGCCTGTTAGCTTGCCAGAAACCTGCGTACAGGGATGCCCCTGTTAAAGTGTGCTGTGCCAAAAGAAGAGCTACAAATGGTGTGCCTCATGGTACAAGCCCCCACCTCTGTGCACAGCCCTGCATGGCTGCTCCGACCTTACTGAAAGCAAACCAGGCCATCGTAGGACTGGCTGGATAATTTAAACAAGTACTATGCACAGTCAGCTTTTGCATTTCAGCTGACTCATATCTATATAAACACTGAGGGACTGAAGTGTTTTCTCTTTCACAGGCACCAGAGCTGCAAGCTACACATGCAGCATGGTGAACATGGGGAGGGGATCACTGGCTCCAAGCACACAGCAGTGTGCAGCTGCTTCAGCCTCCTCGCAAGTGGAAGCCCTAGGTTTACTATTATTAGACATCTATTCAAGGCTGAGCTTATCTGTCTTTCCCCTGAGGGAAAGAAACATCTGCAAGCAGGGAATAACCAGTACCATCAGAGGTTATCTGCCAAAAATGGAGATTTCACGTTAAGCATTCTCTGGGCAACATGTGCAGTTGTGGCCAGAGCCATGCTCCCAATGGCTTTTGCTCTGTGTAACTGCTGATGTGTGCAGTGTTGCAACACACAAAGCTGAGATCAAGTGAACATTGTGATAGAAGCTATACCTGCCTGTGTGTGTAAGCATCCTTGCATACAAGCAGCTCACTAATTTTATAAGCAAAAGAACATGAGTTTTTGACAGATACATCACTGAGAGATATGGAGATGAAAATATTTATACAAGATTGGGGCAGATATCAAGAAATGTGCCCATCTGCTGAGTCCAAATCAGCATTTCAGCTGTTCTTGTCTCTTTCCATGAGTGATCTCGTCCAGTCTCAAGCACAGGAGGAGGTTTTTGTGGAGCATAACACCAGCAGCTGCACCTCTCCAAGATTTCTATTGGCCAATCACAGCAGGTCACAGCCTTTAGTTGTGCTGCTAATGATATACAATTATTCAGACTTATGCAATTGAGAGAAAACACAGCAGGAGAGGCAGAGTGCCTCTGGAGACAAAGTACACACCATTTCTGAAACAGAGCTAGAAGCTAATCCAGTTACCTGTTAGATCTGGATGAGTTTTCCCACTCTTCCCAGTGACCTTGGTGAAAGTTAGATAGGGTTTAAGGAGAAGCAGGAAGAGAAATATCTCATATTTAAACTGGAAGAAAGAAGGTAGTGGTATTTCTCAGCTTTTCTATCTCCCCTTGGGTAATTTCTCAGCTCTATTCTGTAACACAGACAAATAATGAAAGTTCATGTCCTATTTTCAAGCAAGCCTGAGATTTCTATTGAAAAATTCTGCATATTCATATCTCTCAGCTCCTGCTGACAGACTAGTCCCTGTTCACTCCAGCATCACCTTATTGGTGGTTATGGGGACAGCTATCTCACTGAGCAGTTTATGGTATGCTGCTTCTTGCACCACCTTTAGAAACAGCTAACACAAGATCATAATCAGAGATGTAAGGCTGAACTTTTGAGGTCCTTGTTTTCCCCATCCTGTCAGTTCCTGTGTTCCTCAGCAGACGATTTTCAGACACATCAAATAAAATTCAGTGTACATAGTTCATTGCAAGTGTCCAGCTATATAGGCAGTGTGAGCTTGATCACTGCTGTCCAAAAGTCTATGAGTATTTCAGCTACCTCATTCATATACCATCTGATAAATATGGGCTAGAAACGACCAGTGCAGCAGGTGCCTGGAGCTGCACTTAATATAGCCTTGTTAACACTCAGCTCCAACATCAGCTGCCACCATTCTTTAGCAGCAAGTTGTCCAGGAGGTGCTATTAAAAAAAAAAAAAAAAAAAAAGGCAGGAAAGAGACTAGGTTCCAGTGTTACTTACGTGTCACTATATCTAACCCACAGGTTACTGCAGACAAATGTTTGTCCTTGAAGGCTGCACATTTGGTGGTTGTGCAGAAAGAGAGTGCACTTGTGTCTGAAAGACAAGCAGAAGATAAAGAGAAAAATAGGTTTTGAAGAACTTTAGGTCAGTATGCTCCAGCTATTTCACGTTTCACTTGCAAGTGACTCAAAAAGAACACAGAGCTTTTTATTTATTTATTTATCTATCTATTTATTTATTTATTTTGCCACAGAAATGAGAAAATGACTATTTTCATTTTGAGCACTGTCACTCAGAGCATACATCTGCACTAACAATCTATTTGTGTGTTCACTTCATCTTAGAAAGCTATTGCTATCAGTGAGGCAGTGAGCCAGGCATGCTACTAAACCGGCAGAGCCTTCAAATAACAGGTCATAAAGCTAATTAAAAAATATTCTGAGCTAAACACTTACTTGGAAAAGTAGGAACAGTTTGTAGTACCTGTCCTTCCTAGAAATACTTGTCTGTGGATATATTTTTGGATACAAAGTGCTTCCATGGTTTTGGGTCCAATTGCAGACCTTGCCACAGACCAAGCTGAGGCTCATACAAGAGAGGAGCCTTCTATTTAAACTGCGGCTTAAACTCTCTGAGAACCGAAGAAATTCATCTTCAGTGTGAATGGTATTTTTCTACAGTCACAAATCTTTATTATATAGCAACAGTGACAAATGTAACAGTCAGTGTAATTGTGGTGACAATTAACTAATGGCTGAAGCTGATGGTAGGGTGACTTTCAAGCAGTTTGCTCTTGCCAGGCGAAGAGTAATACATGTCTCAGCCTATCTCCTTTAGCTTTACTTTTCATCAGTATTTTCCCAGTGTTGCAAGCAAGTTTTGTATTCCTTGGCCTCTGCTGTGGCTTACAGATATATCTGCGAGCTAGCTCATCCTTGCTGTCCTGATGGCTCTCCTGAAGAAGCCAAGAAAAATGGGCAATGAAAGCCCAGGAGCAAACATGAGGGTGCAAGGACATATTTCTTCAAGAAGTGCTGCTTTACGCATAGGTCAGTGTCACTTTCCAGAGGGCTGTAGCACCAATACATGTCCAGAAGATCAAAAGTAGGCATGCTATTACAACACCCAGTATCTATGCACTCATCTCAGATCCTGAGCGATGGCTTCAAATGAGGAACAGAAAGGTTAGAGGTACCTTCCATGGACATCCTTGCTGAAGGCTGGTGTTGGCCTTTCAGGAGATGGCTCCTTGCAGGTCCTACTCTCAGGGCACTCCACTAACAAGATGGTTACGTACATGTTGGCACAATTTCAGTGCTCTCCAGAAAGTTGCTGCTGCCACAGCACCATTGGTGGTCCCGAACACAGTGCAACCAGGGCTTGCCCACAAAAATGTCATGCTCACATCCATACTGTGCTCTTTCAGATCATCTTTAACACTACAAAACTATTTTATTGATCTGTTTGTCATTTCCAGCTCACCAACATTTCACGGCTGTCAAGCAGAGCATGAAGCATTGCATAAAGAAGTTTGAAATGTTTTCCTTTATTCTTCGATGATCAGTCTTGTACAAGTGGCAGTAATGTACAAATATTAACTTGCCAGAATCAAGTGGGAAAAGATGGGCCTTGTGTCAAATGCTGTACTGACTTTTGTTCCGGTATGTTTCCCATTAAACACCCACCCTGGAAGATGCTGAAGAGACTCCTTTCATCTAGCTACTGTGAAAACTGTGTATGTAGGCTAAATGTTCCTTCATTCCTGTTCTTTATAAACTTGTGAAACTTTAGGCATTAGGGCACACAGTCTCCTGGCTCTGAACTGGAGGAAACTGAAATTTCCCATCTTGCTTGCTCAAAGTCGTATTGGCTTTAACCAGCAGAGTAGTATTTTGCAGTGGCAGTGCCTTCTAGCAAACATACAAAAGCAGATACTTCTAGAAAATGTTTCTACTCCTCTCAAAGATGATCACTGACTGTGCTGATATCCCTTTAATTAATGTCTTGCATATCATAGCGAGGGTCACCGCTCTTGTGGAAGCTCACTGGATGCAGTGTGGAACTTCTCCAAGAGCTCCACAGCACCCAGGACCTGCAGCCAATTTACAAAGTAAGGTGCTCTTTCTGGATGCAAAGTATAAATTAGTTCATAGTCTAAGAATGAACTTTCTTTCTTTTTTTCTTTTTTTTTTCTTTTTTTTCTTTCTTTCCCAACTTTCTGCAGGGTACCTTTATTCAAGTTGCAAGAAGTTAGACACTATTATTTCACAAGAAGCCTGGAACAAGGGATTTCCTACCAATAACTCAATGAAATGACATTTGTACATTCATCTTCACTCAGACAGTGAGCAAATAGCACTTTTCAAATGAGGGAAATGTCAAGAATAATGAAGTAATATATTCTTTTGAAAAAGAAATGGCAAAATGCCACAAACTTTGGACTATTCTCAGCAATGTTTTGCAGCCTTTGCCCATACTGTCAACAGGTTACCATCCCCCAGAATTTAAACTGATGTAACAAAGAAGTTCCAGAGCAATTGCTGGTACTTGTTTACTGATCATGCTGCATGCAGCAGGATAAATACTTGAATCTTGAGAAAGCTTTCCTTGCTGGAGCCATTTGCTGTCCTGGACAAGGAATGGCTGCACACACTGTAATCAGCTGAGAGTAATTATTCCAAAATACTTATTATTTGCAGGCTAGGTCTGCAACAAGATTCTCTTACAAGATTTTGATAACTTGCTTATTCTGCTCTGTGGAAGTCAACCCAAACTGGAGTTTCACTTCGGCAGTTTGGTCTTTGGCAAGTGTTCATGGTCAGTTGCAAAATATTAAACAAGCTGTCCTCCCTGCCACATTTTCCATATGCAATGTAGAATCCAACTTTATGGTATTTTTATGAGAATGTCTTGGTCTTTTTTTTTTTTTTTTTTTTTTCTTTTAATGTTCAGAGTCAAAAAGTGTATGAGAGTGCAGAGTAATTTTGCAGTAAAAAATGCACAGTATTACTATAGAGCTGATGAGTACTTCCCACTTTTTGAAGAAGAACACAACTGCACACTACACCAGCAGCTGAATTTTGAAGGATTAAGAAGAAATAATATGCCACCACACTGCTCTCTTCCTAATTCTTTTGCTCAACTGAAGGAAAAAAAGTGAGTGTGAGGGTAGCCATTAAGGACCTGCCATCACCACGGAGCATTAGCATTTCCAGATTGAAGCAACCACCTCAGCAAATACTACCTTTTTTCCCTTTCCCCACTGCAAAGGGGCAGAAAAGGAGATGGGTGCTAGTTTTTAACCACAGCAACTGTTAGGGAAAGGAGAGTATGAAGGAAGAATCAATTGCAGCAGGGGATATAAAATAATAAGAAAGGGTCTCCGCTGCCAGAAGAACTGTCCAAGTAATTGCTTTTCTGAAATGCATACATCAGAAAAGGTGAAAGGCTGCGTATGAATAGGCAATACCATACAGAGAACACCCCACCCTCCTTCCAAAAATATTTAAACATTTTTTTTTAATTAATTCTCCCTTGGCTTTTTCTCCTTCATCCTGTAAGGTGGAGGAAAAAAAAAAAAAAAAAAAAAGCAGTTGTTTTTTGCTTTAATGACTATGAATAGTCTAAAAAGTCAATTCAAATTACACTTCTTGGAATTACAGAATGGCCTGGGTTGGAAGGGATCCTGAAGATCGTCTAGTCCCAATCCTCTGCCATAGGCAGGGCTGCCACCCACCAGATCAAGCTGACCAGGGCCCCATTCAAACTCATCTTGAGCACCCCCAGGGATGGGGCACCCCAACTTCTCTGGGCATCAGTGCCAGGGCCTCACCACCTTCTCAGTAATTTCCTCCTAACATCTAACCCGAATCTCTCTTGTTGTAGTGTAAAACCATCCCCCCTTGTCCTATCACTATCGGTCTGTGTAAAAAGTCAGCATACCTCCTGCTTAAAAACTTCCCTCCATTACTGGAAGGCTGCAGTGAGGTTTCCTGGGAGCTTTCTCTTCTCCTTGCTGAACAAGCCCATCTCCCTCAGTCTTTCTTTAGAAGAGAGATGCTCCAGCCCTCTGATCATTTTCATGGCCTCCTCTGGACCTGCCCCAACAGCTCCACAGTCTTCTTGTGTTGGAGGCCTCAGGCCTGGACACAGTACTGCAGATGGAACCTCACAAGGGTGGAGCAGAGGGGACAATCATCTCCGTCTCCCTGCTGCCACCCTCCTGTTGATGCA
Source organism: Alectoris magna (assembly GCA_030625065.1). Classification (NCBI taxonomy): domain Eukaryota; kingdom Metazoa; phylum Chordata; class Aves; order Galliformes; family Phasianidae; genus Alectoris; species Alectoris magna. Next base: position 20,804,360 of record CM060564.1, on the reverse strand, counting down.
GCCCAGGATACTGTTGGCCTTCTGGTCTGAAGTCACACACTGCTGGCTCATGTCTAACCTTTCACCCACCAGAACATCCAAGTCCTTCTCAACAGGGCTGCTTTCAAGGAATTCTTCTCCCAGTCTATGTGCAAATCTGGGATTGCCCTAACACAAGTGCAACACCTTGCACTATGCCTTGTTGAGCATCACTTTGTTCACATGGCCTCACTTTTCAAGCCTCTTCAGGCCCTTCTGGGTGAAATTCTTCTTTCTATGGCATGAATTGCACCACTCAGCTTCGTGTCATCAGGGAACTTGCAGTGGGTACACTCAATCCCAGTGTATATGTCATTGATATAGATGTTGAAGAGTACCTGTCCCAAAAGGGATCCCTGGGGAACACTGCAGCATCTGATGCATGGACTCAGATGTGAATGATCCAAATCGTTTATTGTAAGTTCTCACATCACTTATACACCTTCACAAGTTTTCTTTTTCTAGCTTTCCCATTCACCCCTGCAACTTTCCTATTGACCTTTATATGTCAACAGAGCATTACACACTCTTCAACTGTTCATGTGGGCGCTTATCCAATCAGAGCCACGAGCCATTCTTTCCTCTTCTAGAGGTGTCCTTGGTTCTCATGTTGTTTATCTTGCTCCGCAGCTGCTGCTCTGTACGGTCCTTCTTGTATTCCCACAGAACACAACTCTTTGGACACTTTTTTCTAAAGTGTCCCATGAAAAAAACTTTTTCCAATAAAATAAAACATGAAACATTAAAATATATGAATGCATTAAAGGCAAGTTATTATAAAGCCACTATACTGTGGTGTGAACAGACAGCCAGCAGACAAACTACAGCATGATTGCAACTCCTTTGACTGTATTGCAAAACATGAAGTGACAGCACTTCTCAAATTGTCATAGCAGCACATAGGTGATTTATATCCTATTATATAGGAGATAAACAAAGGAGAGATAATCTTCCCCATGTCCATGTTACAACAGTGAAAAGAATTTTAGTTTGATTTCCACTAGAATCTTGCAGAAGTCAAACAGCAGGAGACTTGTAAACTAAGAAGTGTTTCTAGATAACCCAGGGGCAGAGAAGTGTCTTTGGGATGTTCTCCCAGACAAACTGCGTAACTACACAAAAAAATACCAGGCTGAAAATGGGAATTATTAAAAAATACAGGGACCCACTCATACTCCAGCAAAGCCAATACCACTGCTTTGTAAGAAGTTAGTTGCTGCAGTCATGCCCAAGTGCATACACATTGGCCAGCAGCATCCCACTGGTGCTGCCTCCAGGACAAGAACTGCTGTGACAGGTGCTATCCTCAAACATATTCCAGCATCAAGTTGAGCCTTGCAACCAATACTTGAGAATTTCTCCTTGTTCCACTGCTGGCAGACTTGCAGTGCCAAAGTGCAGGTTTGATTGTATTAAGACCATTTCTATATAGTTCACTGAAAGGCTGAAGAATGTGGTCATCATACACTGATTGTTAGTTCCTTGGAACACCTCTTCAGAAGGGCTGTTGCAGCACCAGCCATGACAAGGCCCAGATTTGGATGTGTTTCTCTGAGCATCCTTGCAATGAAAGGACACCTAATCCTTGTTGGGCAAAGGAGCTTTTGCAGCAGGAAAGAAATTTCAGCTACAAATACAAAGATTGCACACTTTACTTCATCTAACCGGTAAATGAGACCTCCTGGAAAAGATGGATAATTTTCTGAGCAGAATTTAGCCAGAGCTGTGTATTTTCCCCCAGATCCTTGTTCTTGCTTCAGCTGTACATGAGTTAACAAATGATGAAACCTCATTTGTAAATCTGCTGCAGGCATGTGTAACACTAATAGCTCACAGGCATCTTTTACAGTGTAGGAGTTTCAGCTGCACTTACTCATGTCTTGTGCAGTTCTATGTCCAAAACAAATAAATTTGAAAAAAAATATTGATGAAGGCCTACCCAAAAAATAATGAGAGAGGAAAAAAAAAACCACAAAAAAAAAAAAAAAAAGCGTATGAAGCAATGTAATTGATGGTAGCAGCAGAAAGTTTACAAGAATTTTAGAGGGAAGCACAATCTTACAAAGCCCATGTCAGTCATACAGAAGGCAAGCCAGCATCACCATCATCCCTCACTCATACCTGGTATTTTCCCAGCTGTGCTTTTCAGAAGAACAGACAATACTTGTGCAGTGGTGGCAGCGTGCATCCTGTCAGGAGGTGAGGACTGGAGTCTTGCATGCCATCACAATCAAACTTCAGTGAAAACAGTTAGCAGCCACAATTTTTATTTTTAATCCAGAGGATCAGGAGGCTCAGCTGCACGGCAGTATCCATCCCTATGTATGACCAGTGATGCCACAGGCAGCAGATTTAGTCATGCTTTTGTCAGGCAGGTATTTGCCATCAGAGGAGAATGCAGGTGATAACTACTTATCATGGAGCAACTGCAGTACCAGAAATCCAAGGCAGGTAAGGAATCTCCACTGAAGACCTCTCAGGCAGAAGGTCCCTTAGGGGTGTTGAGGATGGAGCTGGTACAAATTCAGAGCTGCTGGTTGTGCTGAAGAGTAAAAGATGGTTCACAGAAATGAAGGGTAAAGATAATTTACAGAAGCAAATATGAGGAGGCTGCTAAAAGAATGGGGATGGCAACAAGCTGGGATTAGGACAATGTGGGGTGTGGAGGACATGAAGATAAGTGTTTTGAGAACACCTCGAGCACATTTAGTGAGTAAGTGATAAGATGTCCACAAGGCAAGTTAGAACTGGTTTGGGGGCTACCCCTCCCACAGGGTCAGAAGTTTACAGTGAGGAAGACTATGAGCCTTTGCGAGGAAGATGATGAGCCTTCATCCCAAAACTACCAGGAGGAGAACCCAGCTGCTCATGAAGCATGCACAAGGGGGATGGACTGTATGCTAAGGGGTAATCAGAAATATAATGAATATGTATGCAAATTCTGAGAAAATCATTGATTATGTATTAGTTCTGCCAATATCTGTACCCAGCTTTTGCCCTACGGTGTGCAAGACAGGAGGAGCAATCCCCCTTGCACCCGGCATGTGCACACCACTGAAATAAACATACCTGCTCTATATCTCTCGGACTCTACAGTTTGATTTCCGCACGTCAGTGCCTTGTACCTGGCCAGGATTAGTAGCTTATTAAGAGTGTGCATTTCATATCTCTTGCACTGCACATCTAAAAGACCAAGCCACATAGCTGGGCAAGAGTCACATCAAGCCTGCATAGCTGTGTGCTCCTGTCCCTGCTTTCCTCACAGTTTTATTTCATTTCCAGTGATGCCCCAGTTCTCTGCCTGGCTCCTGCATAGGGCAAGACCAAGAGCAGGCTGTAGGAGCATGGTCAGGAAAAGAATTCTTATACTTCTCCAGCAAACATAGCACAGAAGGGCTGCGCTCCTCTGCAGGGATGCTGAATACCCTCTAGTAACAGTTGGTATTTGTCTTTTAAAAGCTGCAGTTTCGTTTCCTCAAATAAGAGAAACTTTTGCATAGCCTGCTTTTTAGTTATTTTCTTAGGAAAATCATTGTTACCAGCTTTTTTTCTGCTTGCAACTGTTTGTTATTGATAGCTTCAGTAGGCATCACAGCTTCCTGGCATCCTTTAGAAGCCTCACAATCCTTCAAACCTTCAGGTTCCTTTTTTGCCTATTTTTAAACCGGCTCATTTACAGTTAAGGGAAGAACTCAGCGTGAGTTTTAATAAACATTTATCAGCATAGAATATTTTCCCATCTCTTTGCATACTATTGTTTCATGTGCATGCCACCATCAACAGCTCAGCCATGCAGTGGAAGATCTGATTCTCTCCCATTTTGTGCTTTCTATCATCAGTATGAATCATGAATTTTGATACTTCTCTCAGGGAGCTGCTGCCTCTTTGTTCCCATGCCTGTGCTCCCATCTTATCTGTGTCAGTGCAGCTGTAACCATAGTCTTGCAATTAGCTAACTGGGACTAAAAATTGATGTTTATACAGTAAGCTGTGCTAATTATTTGATCTATCCCAACTTAAAGACCATGAGCTACTAAGGCAGCAAAACTGAAATGTTGGCGTGGGACAGAAACAAGCAAAAGCAGGATGAAGGAGAACACAGTCTCTTTAAATCAACTTTACTGTAGAAAGATGTGTTCATCCAGGCTGTTTTGATGTACTCACACTAGCCCTCTCTACGAAGAGGTACGAATGACAGCACAGCTTCTGTGCATGCATTGTGCTGTGCAAGGTATCAGAACAGGTCCCTGCGGACAATAAAACAGAACAGCCTGCAGACGTCTCTGCATTCAAAATTAATTTTGGTATATGGCAATGGAATCAAATGGATTCCACAGGCCGCTCCCAGACCAAAAACTGCATCTTGCATTTCTTACAGAAATGCACTGAGGGAAATCTAGAAATCTAAACCAATGTTTTTCTGAACAGTTATGCAAAATTCTTTTTATGTCTGTGAAATAATGTAAACTTCGGGAGCTGCCCTGGTTTCCAAACCCAGGAGCACATTGCAATATAAAATAACTGGGTGGTAGACAGCAGACAGCTGAATCAGAACTGTCTGCTAGCTGTCCAGGAATATTTGGAGGAAAGACAAAACAAGAATGGATCTGGCCCCATAAAGCTGTACTCTTCCTTGGTTCCATATCATCTGACTGAAGACTGAATGAGACACTAAAGAAGTTAATTGAACCCCTCAGCAGACAAACCTAAAACTTTGGATGCAGCAGTGGTTAAAATTGAAATTCATGGTGGCTTTCATTTTGTCTGTGGGTAACTACAGCTTCCATTTCAGCTTTCTTTGGGCAGATAGCTAAACAAACACTCTCTCCCTTTTGGCTATTTAAAATCAACACCTTAACTGCTGTTCAGTCATATCTGCTACTTCCACTGAGAAGCAGCGCAAAGTCTTGTTCACAAGAGCTGTTTGCATTGCCTTCCAGCTAGAAAGTAGAAAATACTTTCTAAATATCTAGACTGTATGATGATTAAGAGCAATTAGTCATCAAGAAGTCAATGTTTAAACACAAGCCTCACAGTGACTTAATCACAGATAATAAATCTGCCATTATAGAAAGACAGTATTTTTAGCTTATCCTTTGCCTGTTAAAAAAATAATCCCCTTTGCCTCTGTACTTTCAGTTTGAAGGTGATGGGGATAGAGTTCATTGCAATTATTTCAAGGATACCTTGGGAATAAATCGTTAAATTTCTTAGATTCTTTGGTTAAAGACGAATTCTTTCTACAACTTTCAGTAGTGACCGCTCAAGATGTGGCTAACATTTAGCAAAAATATGCAAATAGAAACAAATGGCCCAAAAGCAAAATCTAAAGCAAGGTGGGAGCAAGTTCTGATGGTAAGCAACAAGACTGCTGTGGTAGGTTAATCTGTTTTCATGTAGGACTCACGTTCACCATAAAAATTACTTAGGAGTGCTTTTGATTGCAGCTCGTCATTCAGAGAAGAAATGGCAATGGATTTAGTTTATTTTGGCTAAACTCTATCTGCAGAGATATACTCACAGCCTACTAATTAGTAAAGTCCACAGTCACTATCTGCAACTGTGACTTCACCCAGGGATTTAACTCCGACTGAGTCATGACTTTTGACGTTACTTAGCACCAAGTTCAAACATCAAGGCACCTTACCAACTCACTTCACACGCATGGTGTGAGCACTTGCTGCAGTCTGTGGCCTAGTAGCCCCCAGCTCTCCTTACCCCATCCTGACAGCAGCAGCCTCAAACCAGGAAGTGCAGCCCTATGTTCCCTAGTGGCATTCACATGTCTACACTAGCTGCTGTAGATGCAGGCAGAGGCCAGTTCACTGATGTGCATGTGTCCAGCACATGACTTCATGTATCTGCGGTTGCAACCTACCAACAGCTGGCTGTCTCTTTGTCAGCCCTCTGGGCTGTCCTTTCTTGCTGCGGGCTTGTGCTCCATGGTGAACCCCGCACTCCAGAGGACACATCAGTTCCCCTCTCATGAGCCACGATGAAAGGCCCCTGCTCCAGCAGAGGCAGAGAGGGCTGAGACTCAGAGGAGGCCTTTGCAAGGGCAGAGTGGCAGCCCGTGCTGTGGGTACAACAGCACGACAGTGACAAGCATGAGGTACACAGCCAGAACAACACACTGCTCTCTGGCCTGTGTCTTCACCAGTATTAACAGTAATAATCTGAGTTTAGGACAAAGGATCTTAACTTCTAAATTGCAGAGAAACTTTGGCTCACTTTTCTAGCTGAGTTTTAGTCTCTCTTCTAAGTTTGTTGTATTTTACAAGTCTCTGTAGTTTAGTCCCAGTCAACAGAAACATGTTCAGTCACTCAGAAAGGGGGTAAATGGTCAGAAAATCATCAAAGTAAAATTCTATTTCTAAGGATAGTTTTAAATGGATAAACACAGTTCAGGTTGCCTAGTTGATGTGTAAGCAATTTTTTTTTTGCTTCTGAAGCTTTCTGCCTGAGAGCCCGCACATGGCTTTTAGTCTCTCAGTATGTCTCCACTGTCTGAGTTTCACAGCTCACTGTACTGTCTGTCGGGAATTAAAACAAACTACAAAATCATCATGGCCACAGATCTTGTTTACTCCCGCAAAGCGTATTCATCTAATCACAATAGCCCCTGATGTTTCACCTTGTCTGTGTCCAAGATGTGTGGCTGAGCATTTAAACATAATGGCTGAGGTGGAAACTGCACTGCTGTTAGAACTCCATCAACAATTCCAGCCCAAAAGGGATGGTTAAGGTAATCTTGTCTCATCTCTGAAACCCTGTCTTAGCCTTCAGATCATCCTGTCATTTCTCACTACTCTTTTTAATAATTTACCTCAACTGTCAAATGTTATCATTCACACAGTATATATTAATAATGAACACCACACTTGTAAAGTCCTGTCAAAACAACAAAACCTGCTGTGATAGCAAGTGGTAAATGTTTTCAGCAACATTACTTATGATCGTCACATACTCAGATTTTGCAAGCATCATGTAAAAAGTATCATTTTTTTTTCTGGTCAGAGGCTGAAGTACCACCGACCTCCGAAAAAAATCAGGTTCATAATGGTGGAACACTTTTTTTTGGTGTAACGACATTTTTGCCGGATTGTGTTGTTCAAACCAGTGGAAATATATATGGTACAGTTGGTTGCTCCACTCCTTCATGAAAAAATAATATTTTTGACTAAGAAATGTCATCTAAAGGCATACATGTGTTTTCCAGAGAGGTATTGTTTTTTATATTAGCCAAGGTATGTTTCACAACACTTACAAAATGCAGTTACCAAGGCCAAACAAATAAATTAACATAGAACAAAAGAATATGAGGTGTCCTCTTACTGTTTTTATATGAGCACATATGACTTAGGCAGGGGAATGTGAACTCCTTACCCATAATTGCAGCAGCCTCTTTAGAAAATTATAAGAGCAAGAAGAATGCAACACACTGCATGAAAAGCTTAGATCAAGTTTATTTTTCAATCTCCAAGGTCACTAGACAGTCTCTTTTCTCTGTGTTTACTGATCAAGTTGGCCCAAAAGAATACATGATGTTTTTCACTCTCTCCCCTATTCCAGATTTAGATAATTTAAAGTCATTTATTCTTTTACCAGTAATGTCAATAAGCTCAGACAGCTCTTTTCCCTCCCAGACATTGACATGGATGAATTTAGAAAGTTCTCTCCCTATACCCTTCACACTGTGCCCAGCTAACCAAGTGATGGTTTCTACCATACAGTTACCACTCTGCTTCATTCTATGCTGGACCTGTTTATACATCTTTTCTGAAGAGATGTTTTTATCCATTTATTGTGGAAAACTAAATTTGCAGTTCTGCTTCTGTTGTTTTAGTTTTCAGATTCATTCACTTAATTCTGCATTATATTTTTGGAGATGCTCCTCCATATAACAACATCCAGTTTCACTGGATCACTATCACCAAATTTAATTATCTTACTTTTCCTTTTTTTTTTTTTTTTCCCCAACAAAATCATTAGTGAAAGAAATTAATAACACCACTTCCAAAACTAATCCCTGTGCAACCTTGCTAATGACAAATCTGTAACTCAGTAGTTCCTTCAGCACAAAGCACTGTCATCTTATCCTTTTTCATTCCCACTTAACAGAAATTTCTAGTGATCTCTTGACCATAGTATCATAGAATAGTTTAAATTGGAAGGAACCCCTAAAGGCCATCTAGTCCAACTCCCCTGCAATCAACAGAGACACCTACAGCTCAGTCAGGCTGCTCAGAGTCCTGTCCAGCCTGACCATGAGTTCCTTCAAGGATGGGGCATCCACCAGCTCTCCAGGCAACCTGTTCCTTACTGTCTTACAACCTTTACTGTAAACACTTTTTTCCCTTATATCCAGTATAAATCTCCCCTCTTTTTGTTTGAAACAATGCCCCCTTGTCCTATCAAACAGACCCTACTACAGAGACCATCCCCTTCTTTCTTACAGCCCCCCTGTAAATACTGAAAGGCTTCTATCAGATCTCCCCAGAACCTTCTCTTCTCCAGGCTGAGCAGCCCCAGCTCTCTCAGCTCTCTCTCTAGCAGGAAAGGAGTTCATTCCTTGCATCATTTTTGTGGCCCTCTTCTAGATGTGCTTCAGCATGTCCACATCTCTCCTGTACTGAGGATTCCACATCTGCACTTCACGTGAGGTCTCATCAGTATAGAGCAGAGAGGCAAGGTCACCTCCCTTGCGTTGGTGTCCACACTTCTTTTGATGCAGCCAGGATATGGCTGGCTTTCTGGGCTGCAAGAATGTTGCTGGCTTATGCTCAGCTTGCCAGCCACCAGTACCCCCAGCTCCTTTTGGCAGGGCTGCTTTCAGTCCTTTCTTCCCCAGCTCATCTGATAGTGGGGGTTGTCACAACCCAGGTACAATACCTGGCTGTTGGCTTCACTGAATCTCATGAGGTTTACCTCAGCCCACTGCTCATGCTTGTCTGGGTCTCTCTGAATGGCATCCTGCCCCTCAAATGTGTCAACACCTTACAGCTTGGTGCCATCTGCAAACTGTGAAGGGTGCACTCAATCCCACTTTTTTTTAAAGTGCACTCATCACAGTACTGACATAACTGGTCTACAGCCTGACATTGAGCACCACTTTCTGAGCACAATTTTGCAAACGGCTCCTCATGTATTGAACACTTCACCCATCAAATCCATAGCTCTCCAATTTGGAGAGAAGAATGCTATGGAGTACAGTGTCAAAGTCCTTACTGAAGTCCAGAAAGATGATATCAGTTGCTCTTCCGTCATCCATTGATGCGGTAACACCAGTTTACAGTGTAGTTTTTTCAGTGTAGAATTTCCAATATATGATGGCCAGTATTTCATTTAGACCAAAAAAAAACAACAACAACAAAAAAAAAAACCAACAAAAAACCAAGAAAACAGAACTTTAATGAAAAACATTAACATTTTTATTGCTGAATGCTGTCAAATGAGTGGGACACTCTATCAGACATAAAAACTACGCTGCTTACATAAATTTTCATTTAATTCCATGCCTACTTCTCTCTTGTTCTATTCTAGATTCAAGTATAGTATGGTGCCATGTAACTCCAGTATGTCTGTCCAGCCAATGGCTGGCAATGTGGACCATCCTCTCCCCATGATCTAAAGGCAGTGTCTCTTCCCCTGGAGCAGCCCCAGGCACACAGCCATTGCTCAGCAACAGCCGAAGAGTCAGTGTGCTATTAACGCTGTGTCGACTGAAAGCAGTGCACAGGGAGAACAGTGCTATGTAGTGCTGACTCAAATGATGGCAAATAATTGTATGCATTTTGATACATTAGCTAAACACAGGGCTCTGAACAGTGAAGAGTACGAAGCCATGCTTTCTGTTTCAATATAGGAGTTTGAAAATAGAATTATAGAATCCTTGGAATTCAAAAGGACTCTAAAGGTCATTCAGTCCATCTCATTTGCAAAGAACATGGTCACCTATAGCTAAATCAGGTCACTCAGAACCCCTTTCAGGCTCACCTCGAATGTCCAGGGATGGAACTTTCTCCATATCTCTGGGCAACCTGTTCCAGTGCCTAATCACCCTCCCTGTAAAAGATTCGTAGGATAGATATTCATTCTCTCGGATCATGTTTGTGGCCCTACTCAGGATGCAACCTGTACTGAGGACTCCACATCTGAATGTGGTACTCCAGACAAGGACTCACCAGCACAGAGTAGAGGGGGAGGACCACCTCCTTTCCCCTGCTGGGCATGCTGCTTTTGATGCAGCCCAGGATACCCTTGGCATTTTGGGCTGTGAGGGCACATTGCTGGCTCACGTCCAGCTTCCCATACACCAGTATCCCCACGTCCTTTTCAGCAGGGCTGTGCTCTATCCTTTCATCCCCCAGCTTGTTTTGGTAGTAGAAGCTGCCTCGTCCCAGGTGCAAGACCTTGCATTTGAATTTGTTGAACCTCGCGAGGTTCTTCAGATAAAAATATCCTTCGCTTCACAATCATACCCAATTCATATCATTGCTTCTTTGGCAGTACACAAATTTTGAACAAGTATTGTCAAGGATGAAGACAGGAAGAGTAAAATTTTGTCAAAAGTCTCTGATGAACACCTTGAGATCTCACTAAGTATTGCAGCCACTGCCATAGAACCAGACTGGTGTGTTAGTTTTACAAATACGTGGTCAGATATCCCACTAGTTTTATGTTTTTTTTCCTCTCTCTTTTTTTAATGCTTTAAGAAAAATACTCAAAATTAAAATGCTTTGTTACTTATATATTAACAATATTGTATATTTTGTGTGGGCTGCTCTGAAAGTATTGCCTCCTGTTTTACTATCTTGGCCCATGAAATCAGAGGCGGATATTGGTGATATGGCAGCAGGGGTTGAACCTTTCCTCCAATATTCCATTACATGTTGTTGCTGTGTGACAGATGGCAACAGAGGGGCAGTCTGACAGAATGGTGTCTGACAAGGAAGTGTGGATGAAGTAAAGGTGTGGAACTGAATTCTTCCATGTGGAAAAACACTGCACCCACTAGCATCCACTGATACTTGCTGAACATTTCTGGAGGCCAGTGAATGTGAGCACAGTAAAGGAGTGGCTGGTGCATTTCAACAGTGGTTAACAGTGGGTCACCTTCACTGGTGCAGGTTGTTATGAGAGCGGCATGCAGGCTCTTGTTCCTTGCTGGGAAAAATGCACAGCTAATGGTGGTGACTATGTTAAAAAAAAACATTCTCTGGCTGAAGATTTGCTCTATCAAACAGTGCCATTGTCCTCTTTTTATCTGTTGCAGTTTCCATGGGAATAAACAAGAGGTATTAAATTTTGGAGCTCCCTACATACATGCAGCCCAAGACAATTTCTATTCACTCTATGAGGCCCAGGCAAGCAGAAAAGTTGGACACCCATAATACTGCAGATATTTGGAGAATTGGACAAAAGCACAGTTTTTGCAGTCACAAAACATTGCTTCCAATTTGATACATCTTATCAGTGTGGCTTACCAGTCCTGCAGCTTCGTGTATTAAGCCTTTCAGTATCCTGGGATGCAGACAGCCTGACTTAAGGTTTGAGGATTCTATAATTCATTATTTTAATTTCCACCTTTGATACTGAGATCTTCTCATGCGCCTTCTGGACACAAATGAGGTCATTAGCATGTTCATCCTCCAATTATTTGTATATATACTCAGACAAAATAGACAAGGCTTGAGTTTCCAGCTTAAGAACATATGTGAAGGAGCCAAATTCAGAAATATTTTCGTATCTTCTTAGAAAAACAAAATACAACTATTGTGTTTGTTACCTGTTTCCTTTCTTTTTCTTATCAGCTCCACCTTTACCAGATCCCCATACCCAGCAGGAACTGAGCAGATTTGATGAAATCTGACCCTGTGGAAGTCAAGATGTACTTTCATACTCATATGAGCAAATATCACTAGAGACCTCACCCCTACATGGTCACACTGTTTGGGTTTTTCTGCAGTATTGGTTCCTTCACCCTTTTTTAAAATCTCACATCCTTTTCTGCAACAAATAGCATTGTTACATAGTTTACTTTTGAGGAAGTCTTTGCATATTTCAAAGCATAGATGAACATTTTGAGTCTAGAAGTAGGTCCAGACATAAGTTTCATGTCTGACTATTCCCGAACTTAGAATTATTTCAGGATCAAAAAGCATTTACCCAGACTGTTTAAATTACCACAGAGACCTGGGCATTATTCCTAGAATTTATAAATGTAGTGTAAGATGATCATAGAATCATAAAATGACTTAGGTTGGAAAAGCCCACTCAGTTCCAACTCTCTACCACCCACCAGATCAAGCTGTCCAGGGCCCCATTCAAACTCATCTTGAGCACCCCCACGGATGGAGCACCTTCTTAGTAATGAATTTCCTCCTAACATCTAACCTAAGTTTCTCCTGTTGTAGTGTAAAACCATTCCCCCTTGTCCTATCACTATCAGTCTGTGTAAAAAGTCAGCATACCTCCTGCTTAAAAACTTCCCTCCATACTGGAAGGCTGCAGTGAGGTCTCCTGGGAGCTTTCTCTTCTCCTTGCTGAACAAGCCCATCTCCCTCAGTCTTTCTTTAGAAGAGAGATGCTCCAGCCCTCTGATCATCTTCACGGCTTCCGCTGGACCCACTCCAACAGTTTCACATTCTTCTTCACATTCTTCTTGTGCTGGAGGCCTCAGGCCTGGACGCAATACTGCAGATGGGACGCTATGAAGGCAGAGCAGTGGGGCCAATCTCCTCCTTCACCCTGCTGCTACCTCTCTGTTGATGCAGTCCAGTATACAGTTGGCCTTCCAGGCTTCAAGCACACACTGCTGGCTCATGTCTAACCTTTTACCTGCCTGACCCCCAGGTCCTTCGTTGCAGGGCTGCTCTCAATGAGTTCTTTTTCCAGAATGTAAACATATATGGGATTGCCCTGTCCCGAGTGCAACACCTTGCGCTGTGCCATCATTCAGTTCACATGGGCTCACTTTTCAAGACTGTCAAAGTCCCTTTGGATGGTATTCCTTCCTTCTGTTTCGTCAACTGCACCACTTTGGTTGGTGTCATCAGGAAATTTGCTGAGAAATTTGATCTCACTGTCTATATCATTGATAAAGATGTTAAGAGCACCAGTCCCAAGTTGAATGCCTTGTGGACACTGCTCATCACTGGCTTCCAAATAGACATAGAGCTGTTGACCACAACACTTTACCTGTGACCATCCAACCAATTATTTATCCATCAATTGAGCATTCAAATCCACATATTTCTCAGAGATAAGATGTGGTGTGGGACTGTGTTGAAGGCCTTGCACAAATCCGGGTAGATGACATCACTTGCCCTCTCTTCGTCCGCTCACACCTTTACTCCATCATAGAAGGCCATCAGACTTGTTAAGCATGATTTGCCCTTGGTGTGCTGGCTGTCTTCAATCACCTCCTTTTCTTGCACATATCATAACATAGCTAGGATGATATGCTCCATGATTTTCCCAGGCACAGAGCTGAGGCTCAAAGTTCTGTACTTCCACAAGTCTTTTTTTATACCTTTCTTACAAACGGAAGTGGTATTTCCCTTTTTCCAGTCACTGGAGACATTGCCTGACAGCCAGGACTTTTCACATATAGACAGTGGCTTGACAACACTGGCCAGTTCCTTCAGAACTCTGGGAATCATGTCACCTGGCTCAACATGTTACACATGTAACAATGTGTACAACAGACTTGTACACATTCAGCCTCATGAGGCGGTCTTAACTTGCACTGCTCTTACAGTAGGAAAGATTTTGCTCCCCTGACCCCCACCTGGTGGCTGAGGGACACAAGAGGCATGAGAAAACTGACTGTCAGCGAAGGAGATGAAGAACTTGTTGAGTACCTCAGCCGTCTCTGTATCTGTTGAAACCAGTTCCCTTTCTCATTTATCTCTCCTTTGGTCTCTTCTGACCAACATATATGTAGAGTCCCTGCTTGTTATTTTTCATATCCATAGCCAAGTTTCCATTGAAAAGCCTTGGCTTTCCTGATCCTGTTACTGCATTTCCAGATGGCATCCCTGTATTCTTCTCAGGCTGCCCATCCCTGCTTCCAGTGCCTGCATTTTTTCTTCTTTTCCCTCATTTTAACCAGCAGGTCCTTGCTCACACACACCAGTTTCTTGCCTCTTCTGCTTTATTTCTTATCCTGGGGAATGCAGAGCTCTCATGCTCTCAGAAGGAAGATGATTATATATATTATAAAAGATATAGTGTGAAAGAATACTGTTACTTATCTCAGTGTTCCACCAACATTCAGAAAAATTAACTAAAATTAAAATTGGCCAGTAGAGCAGGCTTTCTACAGTTCAAATCCTGGTCTTACTGCTGATTTCTTCAGCAGTATTTGCATGAACAGATTTGAGGGGGAAAATAAAAGTTTGAAAATAGGGTTCTTTTCAGTGAAAAAGTTCCTTTGCAGTGAAAAACAAAATATTTCAATTTAAAACCAAATGAGTGGATTTTGAAATTATGCTATCACGAGTCACTCTAACGACACTCTCATGTCACTTAACCCTGCTCCCTCTGGGCAGAGCCCCCATTGCCTCTACCTTGCCCATAGAATACCACGATCTTACAGCAAGAAATTTGGAAGACCTTGGTCTGGTGTATCATCAACCGGCTCCAACGAAATATGGAGATGATGAATCTTGTAGTGTATGCCAAAGCAAAATATTTTGAGTGCTGTGTATTCAGCGCTTTTTTTTCCAAACTCTGTTGAAAAATCAGTATTTCTCCTGGATGAAATAGTTTTGATGGAAAACTTTCAACTAGACCTCCTCAGAGGATAAAATTTCTCTTACGACATCCATTTCTAGCTCCAACTCAATAACTAAATCCTCAGTTCAAGAAGGCTGCTTGCATCACAGAAAAACAGTCTTGATAAGCATTACATTAACCCTGAGAGATTCTGAGAAAGAGTCCTTCCAAACAAGGAAGCACAAAACTACTGAAGACAGTAAGCCCCTAGAAAACAGAATAATCCTGACCCTAACTTCATGGACATTGTGCAAACCAATTTCAAGGAAAAAACCATGCCTCCTAAGCAGGAAGAACTCTGGTGAAGAGTTCTCTCCATGTACTAGAAAATGGAGACTTCTGAGTAGTTCAGCTTTTATTTTGATTGTTCTTTTCTATTACCTCTTCAATCTGCCTGAGGATTCTTTCCCATCCTTATAGGAAGGAATGTAATTTGAAGATAGATAGATTTATTTTTTTATTCAAGATTTTCAAGTAGTGTTCTGGTACAAGGCCAGGACCATCTGAGGACAGAGGGTCCTCAGGAAACCACACTGTCAATAATCTTTATTATCCTTCTATCACCTTCATTCTGAGTGGTAGACGGGCAGGTCAAGGTGTCATCCTCAGGGCTTTTGTCAGTGTTACACTTCATGGTAATGCACTTCAGGCTATAAAAGTGCAGAGAGAGTTGCAAAATGATTTCCCAGTTCCCTGTTCAGTCAGCTAGCCTTGAGATGAAAATGCTAAAAAATAAAATGTATGAAAGAGCTTGAAGTATTTCAGAAAGCTGGGGAAAAAAAATACAAAACAGCAGCTGTGCAAAATAAAAACAAACACCTAAACTACTGTCAGAGCATTCTAGTTCACAGATCTTTGTGTTTATTAGACCATAACAACACACAAGATACTAGACTAATTAATTTAAATGTGCATTCAAGCTACAATAGGGGTGCTTCTTCCAGAAAACAGCCTCAGCTGAGCGCTTAATAAAGAACTGTACTTGAACGAAATCAGCTGGGTCATATTAAGGACCAACAAATATTGCAAATGAATCATCCAGTTTTTCCAACTTGCATATGGCATAGCATTTGGCTGTAGCAGAAGTACTGAACAATAAAAGGCATAACCTGGCTGCCAGTGACAACGTGTCTCTGCCAGACACTTTTCTCATATGAAGTATGTAATCAGTGCACATGAAAATGTACAAATGGACAGATAGGACGGCCTGTTACCAGGAAGTCCTGACAACTCCTGCTGAAATCCTGACACTTAGTGCATAAACCTGTTTGACTACCTGATTATCTCCAAGGCTCAGTACAGCCCACATGCACAGGAGGGGCAAGGCATTTTGAACATACAGCTCTCTGAAACCTTCTGTGTGCACAGGAGCTGGTACAGTCTCCTTATTTAGGGCAAAAATTTAAGTTACCTGGATTCTGATTCAATGAGAACAGGCAAGCACCTGCCTAATATTTGACTCAGGGGTTTGGATAAGGCAGCAGATACCTCATAAGTTAAAAACAAAACAAAAACAAAACAAACAAAAAACAAAAACAAAACAAACAAAAAAAAACTACCAAGTACATTGAAACCTACCTTACATAAGAGAACCTCAGAAAGAAAAAAGCATAGTGACAGGGCAGAGTTTACATACACACAACACCTTTGATGCATTGAGACCACTATTTTTAATCCTTTTGTTCACAACCAGCCTTAGGAGAACAAAATCCTACACATAATTCCTACAGCAGCACATTACGTAGAAAACAGAGTTTCAGCTGGCTGTTGTTTCAGTTATTAAGATATCAACATCAGGGCTTCTCCCTGTCCCAGGATTTTCTGAATTATGCTTGCAGACTCTGAGTCTCTCCCTTCAGGATTTTACCTTCCCTATGGAAGTGTGTTGAGTTGCAATGTAACTGAAGCCCTTCTTCATTTGATGCAGGCACTCTTTTTTTTTTTTTTCCATAGAAGACTATGCTAGGGCATGTAGACAGGTTTAAATGACTACCTTGGCAGCCACCTATATATGCTCCATTCCTGCTTTCAGGCTTTCCTTTATCACGGCTGACAACAGGTTATTTAGCATTCAGGAGGCTGTAACCTCACACTATGGCTGCTAGGCTCTGGAGCTGCAGGAATTTCTTCAAGTGACTTTCCTTTTCCAGTGTACTAGTACAAAATAAATAAAAAAAGCTTTCAAAAAGTCAGCGTGAGCATGTTACAGGTGGTTTTGGCTCAGATGGGAAAAAAAAACACACAGAAGATTAATGAACAATTTATGTTCATTAACAATGTAATTTTTAGTGCCTCCTAGTTTCTGGCATTCCATTTTTTTCCCCTCAGTCCCACTCTTCCATGCTGTGTGCAGCTAGGCATCCATGTGACAGCGGGTGGGCTCCCTGGCTACCCTCCTTGAGTCTTCCCTACATCGCCAAATCTCTGCTCCTGCTCAAGGATCGGTCACCTGCAGCTAAATCCATGTAAATTACTGCCTGTCTCTGTCAGGAAAGACAGACAGAAAAGTATTTGTGGTTCCCGGTACAAAGCAGAAAGAAAAATAACATGCCTCTATTTGGCTTATCATCTGAACACATAGAGTTGTGAAGGTCAAAATGCCACTGTACAACTTGTGCTATCCGTGCAACCTTGCTCAAGAGAATAAACCACAGGATAATGAAAGAACAAGAAGATGAATTAACATGAACCAGACGGATAACCTTTCAGTTATCCAAGTGAGAATGTGCTAAGTACTACACACAGCACTGTCTTCCCATCTGCTCCTAACATGGAAACTGCCCTACAGCCTTCCATCACTGCCCGTGTGCTGATGGTCTGCTAGCACTGGTGGGACATCCTGCCTCCACCAGCGTCACCCTGCAGCTGCAATGCCAGACACCACAGAGAGCCAAGCAGACTGATGGGCACAGAACATCATTAATCTTTGATCCTTTCTCCTGCAAATTCTCAGGCTGGTATTTAGCAGTGATCAAATGGCATCTAGCTGTTATATTTTTTCAGCTGGCAAGCCAGCACAGAAACTAACACCAGCTCAACAGCTCAAGACAAGTCCCACGTTCCACTTCACACAATCAGCAGGAAGCCTGATGTTTGCCTTTAAGGTCTGTTGTTTTCTTGGGTGATGGAATAGAGCCTAACAATGCAATTTGCTTGAAAAAATACAAATTCACTTTGAATAACTTATGTGCTGCTTGGAAACCAGACACAGATTCCTCAAGTAACTTTTGCCAGTTTCAGCCATGCAGTGAAAAAATAAAAGTGATTGCACATTAATATAAGAAGGTCAATTAATTTGCAAAAAGTGAACCACAGCAATCTCTTTTTTCTCTCCCTCCCCTACCCAGGTTACTGGGTTCTTCTCTTCTCAGATGTACATCATTATTGCCAATTACTGCTCCCACCCTGTAGCTTTCTTCCATCTTCAGAAACAAGACTGTAGAAGTATGAACTGGGATACTGTACTTCTAATGCAAAACAGAAGACTTGCAGCTCTTAAAGACCTTTAAAAGAAATGCAAACAAAGAGGATCTGGGTCTGTTCCTTGCTACAGCTGGAACAACGAGGCAGTGGCAGCATTGGGCACAGCTCTTGCTGAATTTATTCTTCTCTGCCTCACTTTGCTTGTTCTCCCCAGTTTGGGAGAGTAGGACTGCAGTGGCCACGGCCACATGCAGCTTCCATAATCAAAGCATATTTTCAGAGCTATTCTGACCTGCTTTCCCATACTTGGGAATTCAGCCCAGAAAATTAGTACAAATTAGCACTTAGGTGAGTAAAGATCCTGGCAAGAACTAACACTAATGCAAACATTCTCTCAGTAAGGCTGTCACCAGCTTTCTTGCTGAAAGGCATAAAAATACGAATAATTTTGCTTAAGCTTTGACTTAGAATTGATTTCATCCCATGTGCTGTTGTCTAGTGTTCAACAGCCTGCACTACAGCTACTACTTACCTCTGGTGCACATTGTGAGACAAACTGAATAGGATTTCCAAAATGTTTGTTTTAACAGCAGCCATGTATTCTGCAATCCAAACCCTCATCAGCAGCTGGAATAAATTGCTGTACGCATTATGTTTTAAGAAGATGATACAAAAAATGGCTTAAAGCAACACAAGCATTTGTAAAGCTATTCAAATTCTTAATAGAGCTAGCAGGCTGTCCAAATTAATATCTTACACTCCTTCCAAATGAACCATAAATCACACTTATCAGGAAGGATCAGACAAGCCACAATGGAAATATTTGCAAAAGCCGTAACATTACATTAAAGGCGTAACTTGTCCATAAGTCTGTTCTCTTTTTCTTTTCTCCAGGCTTCTTTTTCCATTTTTTTTTTCTTTTTCCATCTTTCTTTCTTTCTTTCTTTCTTTCTTTCTTTCTTACTTTCTTTCTTTCTTTCTTACTTTCCTTCCTTCCTTCCTTCCTTCCTTCCTTCCTTCCTTCCTTCCTTCCTTCCTTCCTTCCTTCCTTCCTTCCTTCCTTCCTTCCTTCCTTCTTTCCTTCTTTCTTTCTTTTTCTTTTTTTCCATTAGGAGGCTGGAATTCCATCTCTGTGTCTCTAATTAGTGCAGCATGAATGAAGTTTGTGGTATGTGAGATTGCGGCTGTTTGGAAACTACTGAAATCTCTAGGCAAAACAAAGTAAGTTAATCTTAATTCTCGGTTTCCTGGCTGTCGTTGATCTAGATTGATCCACTGAAGTTATTTTAACAAGCTTCTCATATACATTTTCTTTCCTTTTTTTCCTTCAATTTGAATGTTTAACAGCCATTCTAAGCCAACGTTGCTAATGAATAAGTTCCAGTGTGCTCCATTCAGCCCTGAAAAACAGTGTTCTTCTACGCCTAACTTTTCTGTGTCCCCAAATATTTCAGTTCAACTTCTGTTTTTCCATGCTATCTGCCCTTCTGAATGCTAAATCTATTTCTCATTTTCCGGCTTGGTCTGCAAGTACAGAAGCAGATCCCACTTCTCAAGGCTGTTACCCCACACACCCTCAGCTCATGCGATTAGTGATGTGAAGCTTCAAAGGGAAGCAGCCCACATGCGCAGGCTGACTTGCAGACTAGCAAAGGGTCTGGTGGCACAAAGATTCTCAGCACGTCCAAGCAGAGGCAGGGTGCAGGGAATCTGTGGGAGCCCTTCCCTCCTGCATTTCTGGCAAAGATCCCTCAGAGTAATGGTCAGAAACCAGGGCAGGCTTGCTGCTGTGGATATGGAATAGCCTCCAGCATTATACTAAAAAAAGTTATAATGCAGTATCAGTGTAACATTATTTTTTGAGAGACAGTCAGCATCCTTAGAAATGTGTTGCTATACTCTTATACTGCCAAGAATTTTTACATACTTTTATTTTTTTTTATTATTTATTTATTTATTTATTTATTTTTGCAGTTGAGATCATGAAGCCTTATCTTCAGGCAGGACAAAAATGGACCCTCTGGGACACTGGTCTCATACACCCAGCACAGAAGGAAGGAGATGTGTGCATGCAGCGAGCTGATACCACATGATCAGCTCCCACAGCACCAGCTTCTACACGAGAAACTAGCTTGAGTTGAGAGGGTCTGGGCAATCTGGTTGAGCACCAGCCCACTGCTAAGTCCCCTCAGCCCCCACTACATATTGGCCTCATTAAGAAATTTCCCTAATTTCTAACCAAAGCTCATTTCATGGGAGAAGTGGCAGTACAGTTGCAAAATATTTTGTTATCCTTCCCCTTCAAAGAAGAAAACAATTAAACTAATTTAATGTAACTTGCATTAGAGTGCAAAAATTGTGGGCAATGGTTCATTACCTGTTGGAAGAGTGCTAGTTCAATAATCCCACAGCCCAGAGCTGCTGATACAACAGCCCTCAGCTATCCTCAGTGGCAAGCCATAAATATTCTCCCATAACTCAAACCATGCTGTAATAATGTGACATGGTACAGGACAGCATGCTGGGAAAAGCCACTGGCTTTGTCTGCCAGCTCTGCCACAGATATCTGGGCAACTTTCCTTTGGAAAGCCTTCGCTTCTCAGTGCCCTTGACGGCAATGCAAATTGAAGCACTGTTATCTTTTGATCTGGCAATCAAACAGGTTGAAACAACAGCAGTAAATTGTATGGATTTCTTCCATAGAAGGGATTTAACCTTTGAAGTCTAATTATGACCACTTAATTGGCAACGATGTTAACTGTTTCACAGCTCAACTTAATTCCGGGGTGAGCTCGCATTTGTTTATGCAAGACACATCTGAGTAAACTATGCTGCTCTTATTGCCTCAAAAGGTACAAACACGTGGTAGCAGTTTTTAGTCTAGATTATGAGGAAAACACAGACAGCCCCACAGAAAGGACTGTAATTTGAGGCATTCACTGCTCATCCTGGAGAAGAGATTCCAGAATTCAGGATTAGAATCACAGAATGTCTTGGGTTGGAAAGTTCTTAAAGCCCACCCACTTCCAGCCCCCTGCCATGGACAGGGCTGCCCCCCCACCAACTCAGGCTGCCCAGGGCCCCATCCAACCTGGCCTTGAGTGCCTGGAGGGATGGGGCAGCACAGCTTCTCTGAGTTCCCTGTTACTGTGCCTCTCCACCTTCATACTGAATAAGCTCCTTTTAACAACTAAACTAAATCTACCATTTTAGTTATAAAGCCATTCTTTAGAAGAAGAGTCCATCTCCAGCTTTCTTATTGGTCCTCTTAAGATACTGGAAGGCTGCAGTAAGGTCTCTCGGAAGTCTTCTTTTCTCTGGACTGAACAAGACCAGCTCCCTGAGCCTTTCTTCGCAGGAGAGATGCTCCAGCCCTCTGAGTGTCTTCATGGCCTCCTCTGGACCTGCTCTAAGAGATTCATGTCTCTTCCTTCAAGATTCAAGAAGTGTGTTGGACATCATAGGATACCATTTATTCACGTATTCTGTGTTGCAGAAGGGTATTCTTTCTTCCTGTTTGGAGCAGAGTAGCTATACACTAATGATATTCCCTACAACATGTATATATTCTGAAGTATCTACTTTGTTATTTCATTGCACTGTTGATTTATATACCTGACAACAAATGTGTTATTTCATAGAATCTCAGAATCATAGGGATTGGAAAGGACCCCTGGAGAACATATAGTCCAGCCCATCTGCCGAAGCAGGTTCCTAAAGTAGGTTTCACAAGAAAGCATCCAGGTGGGTTTAGAATTTCTTCAGAGAGGGTGATATTCAAAGGAAAGCTTTTCCTCGCATTTCTATGGAACTTTCTTTTTTCCAGTTTGCGTACACTACCTCTTGTTCTGTCACCAGCCCCTGCTGAAAAAAGCCTGGCCCCATCCATTTGACACCTGTCCATTATATATTTATAAATGTTGGTGAGGTCTCCTCTCAGTTTTCTCTTCTCCAGTGTGAACAGCCTTGTTTCTCTCAGCCATTCCTTGTATGGGAGATGCTCCAGACCTCTAATCGTCTTTGTGGCCCTCCACTGGATTCTCTATAGAAGTTCCCTGTCTTTCTCAAACTCAGGAGCCCAGAATTGAACAAAGGACTCCAGAACAGGTCTCACCAGGGCAGAATAGAAGGGGAAAGAATCCCTCTTGACATGCTGGCCACGCTCTTTTTAATGCACCTCGGGATACCATTGGTCTTCTTAGTTACAAAGGCATACTGTTGGCTCATGGCCAACCTGCTGTCCACCAGGACACCAAGATTCTTCTCTGCAAAGTTCTTCTCCATCAGGTCAGCTCTCAGCCTGTACTGATGCATGCAATTATTCCTTCCGAGGTGTAGGACCCTGCATTTGCATTTATTGAATCTCATCAGGTACCTCTCCATCCCACTCTCCAGCCTGACCTGATCTTATTGAAAGGTAGCAGAGACTTCTGGTGTGTCAGCCACTCCTCCCAGATTTGTATCACGAGCAGCCTTGATGAGAGTGAACTCTGTCCCATCGTTCAGGTCATTGCTGTAGATTTCGAACAAGACTGGGCCCAGCACTGGCCCCTGGAGAACATCACTAGCTACAGGCCTCCAAGTAGACTCTGTGCTGCTGATTACAACCCTCTCAGCTCTGCCAGTAAGCCAGATCTCAAACTATTAGTTTCATTTAAATTTATATAAAACATTAATAAACAAATGCCTTAGCCTTCAGCCTACTGACAGGAACAGAGTTAACTGGTCTATAATTTGCTATCAAGGCAACCTGTAATCTAGAGGCCAAAACTGGACAAATTATTTTGTTTAATATGCAGATGTTTTCACACTCAAATAAAGGCTTGGCCTAGAAATAGTCATGTTGCAATTTAGTTACAATACAGCTGCTGTAAGCTCATATGAAGAGTGCTCATAGAACAGAAGACTGTGGAAGCTATCTATAAAGATAAGACTACAGTTTGTGTTGTCCATAACTCTGTTGGTTTTCACAACTCAACACTTTTTAAAACAGCACAAGAGCTTGGAACCTGCTGTCAACAAGATCTGACATGGATGCTAAACGGTTTTCTGATACTATGGATAGTCATTGAATCCCCTCACATATTCATGTCTCGCTCATTTGCTTCTGCAGATTTCCAAGGAACAACTGTTTTGACTTCACCTATGATTATACTTCAGACTTCAGACAGAGGAATTCACAGTTGAAAGGTTCATAATCATAGATATTATTTCACATAGAATCACACAATCTTAGGGGTTGGAAGGGACCTCAGGAGATCCTTGTGTCCAACCCCTTACTAAAGCAGGTTCCCTACAGCAGGTCACACAGGAAAGTGTCCAGGTGGGTTTCAAATATCTCCGGAGAAGGAGACTCCACAGCCTCTCTGAGGTCCTGTTCCAGTGCTCTGTCACCTTAAAGTAAAGAAGTGTTTCCTTGTGTTCAGACGGAAATTCCTGTGTTCCAGCTTCCTGCATTTTTTGCATTTGCAATTGACTGCCACCTTTTTAATTATGTCAATATTTATATTTATTATTACCACGAGATCACAATGTACTGAATGGTTCCTACTTCTAACGGAAGAAAGAGTCCGTAATTCCAAAAAGAGTTTATTCATTAAAATACTAATAAGTAGTTGGCAATTTCAAGTCTGATTGAATTTTCTACAGAAAGACTACTGTCCTCATTAAAAACATTGCCAAGTTTCGCTGAATCACTTTATGCTTCACTTCAGCCCTGTCTTCAAAGAATTTTTCTGCAAATCATCTTACAAAGCCCAAGACAGAAAGAAATTTTGTACGCTTCCAAAATACAATAGCAACCATATGCAACTACTGGAAGCAATGACTTGTGTTGCCCTTCAGTGATGGACTAGTAAGAATCTCACTTTACTGTCAGCATAACTGCAATTCAAGTTGGTATTTTCTGGCAGAAATCCAGAGATTTGCCTAGAAATCCAGATGTAAACCTGGAGATTGCTTTGTTTTGGAACATGGGCAAACTCTATAGAGCTTCACTAGTGAGCATACAGCTCACTAGTAGCTCAAACTGGGCTAAGCAGGAATGACAGGTAAAGCACACTCCAGCTGTGAAAGAGGGAGGCAGCAACCACAGCTCCTTACATTACCGGTGGATTACCAGGACACCCGGGTGCATAGTCAGCACAGATCCATCCCAGCATGGAGCAGAAACCAACCCTGCCTCTTTCTCATGAGCTGCTTTATGATGTCCTCATAAAAGCGAGTCTCCAGAGTGTGCCATATGTATCTTGTGGCTCTCAACTCCATGCAAAATCCCTATGGAAATCAAAAGGATGTCATTCAAAAATGAAAGTCACTCTTGAGCTGCACCAGTCATCTGCCAGCATACCTCACACAGCCTTGGAAACTGGTTATACCAGTTCTTTTATGGGCATCTTGTACAGGAGAGCAGTTGAAAAGGTAATCAGTGCCTTCCAGCTTTGTGCCAAATGCACACCTCTGGTTCAAACACTGAAGTTTGGGGTTACTTTATTGATCTGTCAACCTGTTGATGCAACAGCTGTTGGTGATGAACTGCACTTAATCACCGAGCACTGTTGCTATCCCTTCAACAACCCTAGCCATAACTGCATCACACAAACATGCCTGTTCATAGTTGGCATATTTATTTACACTAATTTCTATTTTAAGGCTTACTAAGCTCCCACAGACACTCACATTAGTTCTTTCATATATAAAGATCCAGAAGGCTCTGCAAAAATTCTTATGGTGAGCTGAAAAGAATTAAGACTGGAAGCTCATATTTGTGTATCAGTAACAACACAAGGAAGAGAAGTGGCATGACTTCCTGGAAGAGAGCACAAATCCTCAGTCTCCTACAGAAGTCCATTGTGGCCCTCATTTTGGGAGATGTGGTTACCATTCTTTGTAAACTTCTCTCTTTGCTCAGATTTGTCAGCTTCCTTAATCCATTCTAACTAGGGACTGTTAGTAGAAGGCATGGATGTATTTTTCTGTCCAGTCTCCTGTTGCATATTCCACTGCTTCTGCCTTGTGATTCCATTAGCAATCATTTACCTGCAGAGTCACCCAAGTACTGAGCCAACTGACAACCAGCATTTTTGCAAAGGTAAGTTTTCAGCAGAGGTGGTGATCTGGTCTGGGTGACCATGCAGTCACACTGCCACTGAAGCACAAGCAGTGAGCTATTCCAGGCGGGGGAACATCAATAGCTCTCTGACTAACCCAGTCATAAAAATGCCTTTTGTGTTTTCCTTAGAAGAATTAGATGTAAGTGGCTAATGAACAACGGGTGACTGATAATTTGTATTTCCATCAGGTTTTTAAAGTAAAACATGACTAGGTATACACACGTATATTTTCTTGTTGTACACAACACTAATAACATTGAGGTAGCATATGCTTCATCATTCTGGGCATTAAGAAAAAGGAAAACTGTTACAAGAGAGCAGAATGAAGCATGGAGAAAGGGATAAGAGCAGCCAAGCAGCACCAGGTGCCCCAGCTGTCACTGTGCTGATTTGGCAGGTGACTAAATAATGCTTTGTGCCATCAGCCAAGGTGGGAAAACTGCACCTCTGTAATGACAACAGAGGTTAGAGGGACATTATGTTGTGCTAAGAGCACTACCACATTACTCAGAGAGAAAAATACCTATGTGAAAGATAAGTAAACTAAATAAAGAGCATTTCCTAAAGCTGGAATCCCTGCCTCCTCTGAAGAACACGCTGGAAGGAGAATTGTCGCACACCTGCTGGCACTGAGGGATGGTTGAGTAACCCACAAACAGACTCAAGAGTTTGTCTGTTTTACACTAAGAAACTTTTAAATTGGAAAATGAGGACGTGACTGCCTGGAGGAAGCACTCAGAGCTGCAGGAGGACCCCCAAAGGAATTAGGGTTTTCTTTGTCAGAATCCCTTCAGGACAGAGCCAGGTCCCCTTTAAGCCAGGTGTCCTTGAAAGGTGAAGACATTAATTGTATCTTGTCAGTCAAGCCTTTGGTCCAGAGAAAGAGCTACAGAGCCCTACTGGTTAACACCAAGAATCTAATTAGATTTGCTTCTAACTTAATGAAATCCTGAGCAAAGTCATTAAGGATTTTGATGACAATAAGTGACATAGAGAGAAGCTAATGAGATGCCACAGGGATCTAATGTACAATTGAGACTGTAAGATTTATTCCATGGGTGTCCTGGAAATAGAAGCGTATGTATATGTATATAAACAGGAGTCTGCAAGCCTGACATTTCTATAGAAGGCCTTCCCAAGCAAGTGCTCCAGCATATTTTTGGGAACTATGTCAGCCTAACAGCCTAGCGAAGAATCTGCTTCAGAATACTAATGCAGGGTAAGCAGATAGAATGCCTCAGTGTCATTTACTTATTAATTTTTCCACACCATTCATTTGGCAGTGTTTCAGTGAGCTACTCCTTAGCTCCTTCAGTGCTGCAGCAATGGTAAACTGCAGGGTGACCTGCAAGAGATGTTATCTGCCCCAACAGCAACAGACTCTTGCATATCCTCTCCTGCAGAACAAAACTTCAGTCTGCTTGTGGATGTACAGGCCCTTCTTTCAGGAAAAAAGCAGCCCCTGCCCCAGCACACACACCTCCATGGCATGCAGCTCATGCAGGAATAATGCTGCCAGAGGGGCCTTTTCCAAAGGTTGGTTCTTTCTTCTTGATCCTCTCACATTGCCTAGAGAACTACTTCATAATTAATCCAAGGGTGGACTTCACACTTCGTGGCTTTCTAGCAATGAAACTACTATCAGGATTGATAATTCATACAGAAAAAGTTTTTCTGGATTAGGAAGAAATTAATTAGTTTACTGCACAACAACACACTTAAACCCAATCTCTTGCTCTCCAGTTCCTATTTGTAGTAAGTCAGACATTTTATAATAATCATATTTTTGCATGTACTGCGTAAGTTCCATAAGAGTAACTCAAGACACTACAAAGGTAGGTAAACAATTATTATGTGCCAAGAAATTATGTTCCCTGTAAGTCACTGCCAAAAGCAGGAACAAAGCTCCACTGTCCTTGCTATTGTATACTTGTATGAGCATAATATGTACCAGCTTCTCATCAGAAGTCAGATTTCTGTCATTCCAAGCACCACTGAAACAAGTCCCAAGATTAGAATTTGGATTTTGTGTGTCTGCATCATCAAGGTAAATTGCTCTTGCAATTAAACACATTCTGATGGTGGATCAGGGCTGGTAGGAGAAAGGACCAGACAGAATCAAGACAGCTGACATTTTTATTTTGCCTGGTCCTAGCGGACCCTAGGATGAAATCCACATTCTTCTACAGCCATCAGCAGCTTTTCCAGCAGCCTACATGGAATAAGCATTTCACTCCTAACATCACATGATAAGGTGTTGGTACACAGCAAATTTTCCTTTTCTGACATTTAAAAAATACATATTTTAATAATACTGCATTTACATATGGATTTAGTTATTAACAATACAGCATAGTGTAATCAACTGTCTAATGCAGCAGATCACATGGAGTACCTGATTTTTCCACCATGAAATCTCATGTCTTCATTTCAAATGCATGACACAAATTTAAAGACTGGAAACTAATGGGGAAGGCAAACATTCCAAGTCGTACTTAACTGTTCTGGATGAATGAATAAGCTTCACAGAGCAAATGTAAACCAAAACCAACTGAACATAAATAAGCTGGTTTCAGCAGTTCCAGCCTATGTCTAAATTTAAACTTCCCTTCAACAAGTAGGAAAAAAAAAATCCAAGCTTACAATATAAAGAAGACCAAAAAAAAAAAAAAAAAAAGAAAAGAAAAAATAATAAAAAAAAAGGAAAACAGGAGAACTTACTTTAAACAACAAAACAACAACAAACAAAAAAGTGTTATATTTTAAAAAGTGCACTGATGTATGTAAAATACTACAAGGTGAGTGGCTGGCAATTAAGCAATGGTATAAACAATAGCAAAGTGGGATGCACAATTCCATTGTCAGAATTACAGTAACTGTGGCATTTTGACAGAGCTGAAGGCGTCTGAATGGTGACTGTAACTATTTCTGGCTAGCAGGACAAACAAATCTTATTACTACAGCAGCAACTGCTGTTTTGTAAAGAAACCAAGAGCTGCATGTTCCTATTTCAAAAACTGTATTTCAGCATCTGGGACAATTTTATTTTTAAGAGTGATGCAGAGAAAGACAGAAAAAAAAAAAACAAACACAAAAGTCTTGCTACACACAAAGTTACACATAAATTACAGACTACAAGTCTCAGAGAAATTATAGTCAGGAAAAACATGTCTCTAATTGGTTTAATGATTCTACAGCACAACCAAGGCATATAAGACATGTATTATATTGCAAAAAGGCTGTGCTTCTATTTATGGAGTAAAATTACAATAAGGTCTTAACAATTTATTTTAACAAGAAGCGAGTTTAACTGCAGAACTCTTCCCCAAGAAAGAA
This sequence comes from Alectoris magna, assembly GCA_030625065.1. NCBI lineage: Eukaryota > Metazoa > Chordata > Aves > Galliformes > Phasianidae > Alectoris > Alectoris magna. The sequence goes on along the minus strand of CM060564.1, from coordinate 20,775,690 downwards.
CATCAAGGCTGCTCTGTCTAGAATTAAGCAAATGTGGTGCAGACTAAAAAATCCTTCGGATTCATGTTTGTCTATGTTTTATTCAAGCAACGAAACAAAATGTACTTGTTCTGAGGTGTGTTTAAAAGCAGTAAAAAAAGAAATTCCAGGGAATCTGAAAGATGTTAATGATCCTGCACCCTCAAAATAAAGAGGAAAAAAAAAAAATCAGGTGGCATTCTTATAAGAAAAAGTTTTACTTCTTGTAGTTCACTATCAAAGTACTATTTTCCCAGTTTTGGGAAAATCACCCAATTTTGTTATCTTCTCATCTCTAAAACCAAAAGCAAGGAGAAAAAGAAAAAGCTGTGTATATTTTCTTCTAATAACATTTGACTTGTGCTTGACTATTTACAGAAAGAATCATCACAAAGAGTTCCTTCATGAGAGAAACCAAGAATATTACAGATTATTACTTATATTTGCAAAATGAGTGGAAAACAGAATTTAGGTCTGTCCCCTCTGCCACTTTTCATGAAATAACAAGCCTGCTTCTGATTTAATTTTCAGTCTATTTTTAATTCTGGAAATGCTAGGCAGGACCCAAAGACCCTGGGAAGACAACTGGAAGGTGTGGAAAGGCTGCAAGGTGAGCTGACAGTGCAGCTTTGGCCTGGTTAAGCAGCAGTGTAGTCACAAGAATGTGTCCCTCACTTTTCTTGGCCAAGCCAGCATTTATGCCATTCTGGCCACCAGCCTGGGTCTCCCATTGGACTGGCTTGCTTACTGTCACTCAGGTGAATTAAATTCCATTCTTAGGGCAAAGAACAAGTATTTGATAGTTTATGTTTTGTCCTGCAAATTCCTTCATAAAGACCAAACCATCAGCAGAACCAGACTCTTGAGATCACAGCCTAAAATACACCAGGCTCTTAAAACAGAGCAGCAGAAACAAATGCAAAATCTTACAGACCTTTCATTCTATTCAGCTTTTCAAACATTCAGTCAAATCAAAATGTCCTTCTATCTCAATAGTATACAAAAAGAGTTATCTCCCCTACCTACTATATAGCAGAAAATTGGTAACAAAATACAATTTCGGCAACTACACAAATTTGAATCTACCCCTAATCAAAATTACAAGATTTACGTTAAGGATGTCCAATCATCTTGACATGAGAATGTTGGTATTTAATTGATTACAAAGGTATATACTGTCTGATTCGTTTTCCAACTTCTTCATCCAAATCTTGGTTACCTTAGCAACTCCACGTTATCCAGCAGAATTTAAAACGTATCACAGCTATGGGACTTTCACTAAAACAAGGTGCTGCATGTAGGTGTATCCTACTTCTCATGTAACATTGCTGGTAGATAAGATAGAATTTACCCAACTAGCTCTTTGCCCAGTTCTGGTTTTATTATATTATATTATATTATATTAATTTTATTTTATTTTATTTTATTTTATTTTATTTTATTTTTTTCCTTAAGCAAAATAAATTGTGTATGTCATGGTAGGGGGTATCACAGGAGTCAAGAAAAGTGGCAGCATACGTTGTGTAGATGTATCTCCATTTCACATTTCTGCAGAATTTCAGGAGGAGGACATGCAGATCACCACTAAACAGTTTTCAGCTCTTGTACATTTTCAACAGTTTTTGGAAAATGGAAGCAAAAAATGAGGCTAGTTCAACCTTAGCACTACATAAACTTATCAGGAAGCTATGTGAAGAACTAGGAACATACAGGAACCATGTGTATAGAGGCCATATCACACCAGCTGTGGCACTGAGAAGGGATAGGAGGCTTGTAATTTGGCAGAGACTGTTTGGCAGACAGCATTTTTAGGAGTGGAATGCAAGAACTAGACAAGTGGTTAAGGAGATTAGAAAGTCAGTGTTGCAAATCAATTCAATTAAGATACTGAATTTTAAAGCAACATGTTGAGATTCTTATTTTATAACTACCTTCCTATTGAAGACTACCAAAAGCAAAGTAATCACTACATATGGACAGTGAAAGATTTTGTTCCCACTGTTGCTGGAAGTATATTTTTAATCTGCACGCTGAGGAAACGAAGGCTTTTCTTGGCAGACCACAGAGTATGGCCACATCACTCACCACTCCTCCAGCAGCATGAGTTACCTCTGCAGCCTTCACGGCTTCACCAGCTACAAAGAGCTCAGGGCACGTTCAAGAAGGAATAAGTAATGCAAGTGGTTGCTTTTCCAACATTAATTGGCTGTTTCTCCAAACATTGGCTGCTTTAATTTTATAAGCATGCTCATTAGAGTAAGTGCTAGCCAAAAGAACTTCAGGAATCCTGTTTTACCCAAGTAGGCCGCATGCTTCAGTGGGTTTTGAATTTGATGTCGTCACATAGCCATGAATAACAAACTATGAAAAGTATTAGAAGAGGAAGGAAAAAACAAGTGTGGTGGCAATGTAGCTGGTGACATGGGGAGCATACAGGAGGTAACATCTTCAGAACTGGAATGGAGTTTGTCCCTCCCTCCTTTGGAAGCAGAGGTTACGATCATGCCCTGCAGTAAGAGCATGCACCATCTAAGCTGTTGTTGCAGTAGCTGCCACAACCAGACAGAAGAAAGAAAATCCCACAAAGCCCAAAGCTGGGTCAGAGAACTGCCAGCGAGCCCTGCTAGAAGTGCTCACAGATGTCCTGCCTGTGTGTTACCATTTCCTTGTTTCTTAACAGGAGGCTATGCCATACACGCTTTTGGCAACAGCCTCTCTGAAACTCCAGCCAGATCCCTACTGCCTGTCAAGTAAAACAAGTGCAGCAGCAGCACGGAAGCTGAAACACTGTATGCCCTCGTGCCACTGCTAATGCTTGCTCTTAATTGGGCACGCGTGTGTATAAATGTTCTGCAGCGCTGAAAAAAATGAAAAGTGCTCTGGCTCATTTCAGTACTGAATGAAACACGGGAAAAGCACTAGAAGGAATGAAAATAGCCTGCTTTTATCTGTCATTTCCCTTGGGTTGTTATATTTTCTATGAGTATAATTGCACACCTCTGAATCATATCTGTTTTTTTCCATATCCCCCCACATATTTTGGCATAGATGCTAGCCTGCCACACCTCGATAGGCAATGGTTGAATTACTCTGTTGCCCAGCTACCAAGCTTCTTATTTTACAGCTCCTTTCTCGAAGCAGCTCTTCTAGGGCAAAACAGGCCACAGAAGAGGGAATAATTCAAAAAATAAGCAGCATAATCACCGTCTTTCTTTCATGCATGTCCCTTTTCCACTTCAACCAGCAATAAAACATATGAAACCTTGCCTGCAGATACTGGCTTCTAGATACATGAGGCAACTATCAGCAAAACAAAAACAAAATCAAAAACAATAGCTATACTTCTGAGCATTAAGTTAGATTTCTTTACCTTGACTCATTCAAAATGCAGTTGAAAAAAAAATTGTTATCAGAAAATCTATAAATGGCACAAATCTAAAAGCTCATCTGAACCTGGACTTGGCACTTTAAATGAGAGAAAGAAAAAAAAAGCTTCTTTTCCTATCTACTTGTGCCAGTGGAAGAAATTATTTCAATTATCATCTGCCACTAAAGCAGTTTGGGCCATGTTTCTTAATTCACTTTTGCAAAGTGAATAAAAAAAAAAAAAACCTGCAACAATTTGCTGCAAAAGGAAACCTGTTATTAGCCTGAAGGTGTCAACTTATAAAGCTGTGCCAGCTTAAGCAGCTCAGTATGCTTATATGCTTATATGCATGCATAAATCTAATTACACAGATGCAACTTCATGATGCATTGGCAGGACCATGGGTTCTTCCACATATAGGTGAGCCCTAAAATCCAAAACCCTGCAGCACAGAGAACATAAGTCTGTTGGCTTAACTGAGACACGCACAAGGTTTTCGTCTAGGGACTATTTTCAGGAACAGGGCTGAACAATCTCACTTTGCAAAACAAAGACACAAGTTTTGGTTCAGTTATCAGTCTGGTATGCTGTCCATTATTTTCCTAAATCTCATATTGTACCCATGCTCACTTTGATCCTGATAACAACAGAAGCTGGGACAAGGTTTTATGCTAGCTGAGTGATCAGAAATGCCCCATTTAGTATTGTGCAACTGTGTGCTAAGGAGGAGAGAACTTGGAGGAGGATGGATGCCTTGACTTACTAAAAACACGAACTTTGTTCAATACACTCAGAAAAAAAAAAAAAAACGCAAACCATTTTTCCTTCTACCTTCTCCTCTTTATAAAGACTTTGCATTACCCCATGCTGCATGTATTTTGGCCAAGTGAGATGTATCTCAGTGCATAATGTCAAGACCTCTGTGCTGAGCTGTTCTGAAGACGCCTCTGATGTCTGCTCTCCGTATCCTACTGATCCCTGTGGTATTATTATTTATATAATAATGTAGTCATGCTAAGGAAGATTTACATACCAGAGAACCAGTCTTGCAAAGAATCACACAGAGGCAACCTTGATTTCAACAGGGCACTGCAGAGACACACCTAAACCTATACAAATTACAGGACTTAGTAAGCCATCCCTAAATAAAAAATGACAGTATGGATGGAGCCACACATTACATGGTCAAGTTACCATTAGCTTTCTTGTTATTCCGCATTTCCTTTGCTTATTTTGGCCAGGAAATAATCTTCAGAAAAAGGAAAAGCTGAAGAAGTGTGTGTATTAAGAAATAGCCTGAAGAAAATGGGATGTGTGAGATGTGTGTGGTGTATGTGGATGCATGAAAGTATTTTAGTATAGTGTGGAAGGAACAGAAACTTCATCACATCCTACAGCTCCTCACAGGGAGCAGAGGGCAGTGCTGAGCTCTGCTCTGTGTGGCAGCTACAGGGCCCGAGGGAACGGCATGGAGCTGTGTCAGGGGAGGGGCAGCTGGGGGTCAGGGAAAGGATCTGCACCAGAGGGCGGTGGGCATGGAACGGGCTGCACAGGGCAGTGGGCACGGTCCCCAGTGCTGGAGTTCAAGGAGCATTAAGACACTGCTCTCAGCGACAGGGTTTGTTTTTGGGTGATGCTGTGTGGAGCTGATTTGAACTCTGCGATCCTTGTGGGTCCATTCCAACTCAGGATATTCTGTAATTCTGACAACAAGCAGGGAATAAAAGAACAGAACTACCAGAGATGAGGATGGAATTGGAGAGCCATCATCTGTGTTAGCCAGGAGACCAGGCCATGACAGAAATGGATATGTTCTTGAAAATAAAAATGAATTTGTGAATTTGTGTCGTGAAAATGTATGCCCTCGAAGATGACAGACAACATACTTAGTTTTAAACCCAACTCCACAAAGACAGGACAAATTTGGCTTTTTAATACCTGCTGATTGAGATGAGCAGGAATAAGACTGGAGATGGTGTCAAAGAAAGTAAAGCTGTTTTCAGCTGCCTGTAAGATGTCTTTCCATGCACTTAAGTGACGCAGATGGCAATCGGCAGTTAGTTGTCAGAGTGTAATTTTGGTCAGTGCCAAACCGACTGCTGGCATTTTCTTAGCAGAGCACATCCAAGCTCCTCTGCGTTCTGTTGGTTTGCCTCTTTTTAGGAAATGGTGGAGCCGGAGAAGGCGCAAGGGGATTCCATCAAGCACTTGGAAGCAGCGCAGAGCAAGGCGTTAACCCTTCCAGCGCTGCCTCGCAACGCGCGCGCACGTGGAGCGCCGCCAGTGACGTTACAACGCGCCGCGCCCGGGTGCCGCTCCTCGGCCAATGGGCGCTGCCGGAGGGCGGGGCGTGGCGCGGGGCGGGCGGCGTCACGTCCGCGCCGCGATGGCTGTAGTGACGGCGGCGGCGGCCGGAGGCGGCGGCGGGAGGTGGCGGCGGCGGCGGAGACGGCAGTAGCGGGGCGGCGGCGGGGCAGGCCGCGGTGGAGGAAGAAGAGGGGCGCGTAAGATGGCGTCGCTGCGGGAGGGGGGCCGCTACGCCGTGTCCTGCGGGAAAGAGGCGGACAACGTCTCGGTGCTGCACGTCAAGCTGACCGAGACCGCCGTGCGGGCGCTGGAGGGCTACCAGAGCAGCAAGGTGAGGGCTGCCGGGTCCCGCGGCGAGGCGCGGGGCCAGGCAGGCGCTGCGCGGCGATCCCGGCTCCGCTCGGCTCGCTCCGCCGCTCTCCCCCCGCACCTCCCGCACGCCGTGACTCACAGCGATCGCTGCGGCTGCCGGCTGCCCGCACGGTCCGCCCCGCTGGGTGCCCGCGCCGCCTGCGCCGGGCTGCGGCTCCCGACGCTGGGTGGTGGCTGCCGGCAGCGCTGCGGCGTTCGACCGTTGAAACCGACGTGCGGTGATGATTCGGGGATGAACTCAGTGCGCCTGGAAAGGGCTGCTTTCCCACAGCCGGTGCGATGTAGGTGAAGGGTGCTTTGATGGGAGACAGGCTGCAGGCAGCGAGGAGTTCAACTTCGTGCGCGGAATAGTTCACAGTGCCATCAGGAATGGGGTCCGCAGGGGTTGTGCACCTGGTAGGAGCCATGCGTGCGATGCTGCAGTTGGGAGTTGGGCAGCTCTGCATGTTATGAACTCAGGGCAGGTTGGATGCGCACTGGTGGTAGTAAACCTGCGTTCTGTCCTGGAGAACGGTGTAATTTTTTTCTGATCTGTGAAACGACTTCAATCAATTACCTGCCTGGGTTTTTTTTTTTTTTTTTTTTATTATTTTTTCTAAAGCAGAATCCATTTCCAAGTCAGAAAATGAATGCCTAATCATCAGGGTGTTGTCAAGTGAATACAGAACTATGTGTGATGATGAAGATCACAAAAATAAATGAAATTCTTTTTCCTATTTCACTATTTCATCATCTCCATAACTTCAATAAATGAGCCTCTGGCTCATTCTGCAGACCTGCTTTCCCTCAGTTGATCCTGCAGGAGTCAGTGTGTGCCACTGGAACAGTGGCCAGTGACAGAGTAATGTGGAGAGTGTAAAACTTCAGCCCTTAGTACTTCAGCCTCTAGAACTTCTAGGTTTAAAAATGGTCATCTTTTAAGCTGGTGAACCAAATCATAGTCTTCTAACTTCTGCAGTGTGACTCTGCTGTGACTCTATTCAAGAAGCAGTCCTCAGACTTTTTTTGAGAGGTTCTGAAGGGGTCGTCTTTTTTCTGTTAGGAATCTCTGCATTAGGTGAGAGGAATGGGGAAGAGAGAAAAGAGAGAAGACATTATCAGCTTCTTAAATAAATCCAGTTGCAAACGGTTGTTTTTATGTTCCTGCAGTGCCTGAGGAAGGCAGAGCACATGGCCCGCAGCTGGTAGTTCGGTTCTTCTCACCAGCTTTGTGCTCACTTGTATTGCTGACCCATTTCAGCTCTTACTAAAGAAATTACAACAAAGGCTTGCAATCAGCATTGCTGAGAAAGGGAGGATGTTATTAAGTGAATGCAGGAAAGATGACCCAAAGTTCTGCTGTTGCCTTTGCTCTGTGCAGAAAGATCTTAATTGTGCAACACAAGTAATTCTTCAAACAGTATGTAGAAGTGTGGAATCATGATAACCCTCAAATGACCTACTTAGCCATCACTTGTAGAACCTGGGCAGCCTGTAAGCAGGCTCTGTGCACTAGGCTGCTTAATGTTCAGATTTCAGCACCGTATAAAGTTTGAAGTACTTGTGCTATATTATTATTTTCCTAAAAATTTTCTTAGCTTGCTTTACAGTGTACTCTTAAATCCTTAAATCCAACCTCCCCTTCACCTGCAGAAGCTTAGAGCTGAAACAGTGCCTTCAGCAGTCCAATCTGTACAGGTTGTTGTAAGTGAGGGCAGGTTTCCTGCTTGCCTTTGGAGTGGGAGACTGGGTCCACATGCTGGAGGATGTTCTTGTTTAGCTTTGCTTTAATAATACTGAGCAGCATGGTTTGCAGTATTTGAGCATCACCTATGGCAGTGTGGACTTAAAACATGACTACTTGTTTGTTAACCAACTTCTGTTCTGCAGGCAGTTTCACTTTGGTACTGGTGGTTGCTGCATATTGTATTATATATGCATTATATATAATATGGCAGAGCCATAGCCGTGCCACGCAGCTGTTGCCCTGGCTGAGCAGTGGGAAGTGCAGAGTGCAGTGTGTACATCTCTGAGGATGCACAGGAGCAGTGTAGCAGGACCTTGCATAGCGCATCCCAGAGGGTTATGGCTGTGCTACTAGAACCCTAGAACCCCTTGGTGAGCATGACGGCTTGGCTACACAAAGCAGCTCTAATGGCCATGGTGCATCGCCTCCCTGGCCCTTGTGCTGTTCTCTGGAACTATTTTGAACCAACTTCTTTTTTCTCTTTTTTTTCTTTCTCTTTTTTTTTCTTTCTCTTTTTTTTTCTTTCTCTTTTTTTTTCTTTCTCTTTTTTTTTCTTTCTCTTTTTTTTTCTTTCTCTTTTTTTTTCTTTCTCTTTTTTTTTCTTTCTCTTTTTTTTTCTTTCTCTTTTTTTTTCTTTCTCTTTTTTTTTCTTTCTCTTTTTTTTTCTTTCTCTTTTTTTTTCTTTCTCTTTTTTTTCTTTCTCTTTTTTTTTCTTTCTCTTTTTTTTTCTTTCTCTTTTTTTTTCTTTCTCTTTTTTTTTCTTTCTCTTTTTTTTTCTTTCTCTTTTTTTTTCTTTCTCTTTTTTTTTCTTTCTCTTTTTTTTTTTCTTTCTCTTTTTTTTTCTTTCTCTTTTTTTTTTCTTTCTCTTTTTTTTTTCTTTTTCTTTTTTTTTCTTTTTTTCTTTTTCTTTTTTTTTTTCTTTTTCTATTTCTTTTTCTATTTCTTTATTTATTTTTCCTGCCAGAGTAGTGCTGGGTGGAAAAGCATAAGAGCTTTGAGAGCTGACTTGATGGAAAAACACATGGCCAGAGTGAGTGCTACAAGTACAGCCTCTCTGTTTTGGAGGCAGCTACCTGATTAGATTAGCTCATGTTATAGTATGCACATGCATCTTCTGTGCAGAAAGTGCTATAAAGAGAACAGGTATAGCAGAAACAGTCATATTGCTGTGGAGCTTCTCGCTGCTTGGTGACAGTGTATAATTTCACTCTTGCAGGTGGTGGCATGTCCTAATCTGCTGACTGCTTCTGAAGCAGATTAGGGAACGCTGTATTGAGCAGTTTCTGCAGAGTGGTATGTACAGTTGTGTCTACAGCTGATAAAACTTTTTTGCAGAAGGAACATCTGTCTACAGTCATGTCCCAGCTGTGGTTCTCCAGATGCAAGCAACTGGAGATCTTTAATTCGATCTGCGTGCTGTTAAAGCAAGCTGTTAAAGCAAGGGCTTTTTTTTTTTTTTTTTTTCTTCTCCCCTTTTGCCTCTAAAATCTCAGCTTCTGAAGCCCAAGGATAATTCTAAGTTTTACAAATCTGTCTTGCATTTAAGTTTTTATTCATCATTTGGGTGTTCCAGCTGCAGCAATTCTGGAGTTTGTAAGCATATGAAATGTATGCTTGTCTGATGTTCCCTCACTCCTAGCAATAGAAGTCAAGAAGGCTGCTATATTTCATTTACCAGGGCTGAAATTCCCCATAACTCACATGCATCTCCCACACCTAGGGTTTGGGTTGGGGGTTAGGAGATGACTTTCTGTTTGAAAGCTTGAGCCTTTCAGAGATCGCCGGTGACATACTACTTGGAATGAGAATACACTTCATGCTTTTAGAAGGGTCAAATCTCTCAGGTTTTTCTTTTTTTTTCCTATCAGTCAGCTTGAAGGTGGACATAGCATAAGTCTTGTCACAGTTTTAGTGTTCATATGCCATGAGCTGTGCTGAGAGTTAGATGCAAGTGTGCAAAGTAAGGGGGCATGGGATGCTGGAGTCCAGCTGCCTACACTGGTAGGTGGCTGCCTGTTAGGAATGGGAGTGTGCAGAAGAGTCCAGTTACTGCAGGACACTTCCAGACCCTGTAGTCTATCTGGGAATGCCCCATCCACTCTGTTCTGCTCCTGGCAAATAAATATCTTGTACTGGAACACTTGATACCACTGTACAAACTGCGAGGTAGTTCTGTGCAAAAGGAAGGAATTGCCGAGGTGGGGTCTTGGCATTTTTGCCTGTGAGTTGCCCATCTAAATATACTGAGAGTTGATGATGCACTCTGTATTTGTTTTGGTTTGATTTCTTGAAATTTAAGATTTCTTATCTCTTAAGACAGTGTGATTGATAATGCATAATTAATTGATTTAAGCTATGCAGGTATCCATTATAAACGCATTTGCATCTTCGCAGGTTCTTTTAACCCCAATTTCTTGTGGCAGCAAGGACTGGGTGATACCGCTCTGAATGTTTTTCCTTTGTCATGAAGTTACAAGTCTGATTTGGAGCTAATCTATTAGTGGGGGGGAAAAAAATCTTACTCCATACAGTTCCAATGAAGTAGATATGTAGAAGAGAGACACTGCATGACAGGTGTGAGTTAAGAACACTGTGATAGCAAGTGCTTGCACTTCTAGGAGAGACAACAGGCTCCATGTGGTAGAGAGGAAATAGAGATGACCGAGTCTGTTTAAGCAGTGCTTACACCCCCCGTGTTCTTCTTGCAAACCATTAGATATATGTTGCCGTGGTGCCTTACTGCCTTGTTGGAAGAATACTGCTGTCTTTTGGTGTGTGATTAAGCCAGGCCTGTCGCTAAAGAGAACCAGAAGCCCTTCTTGCCATTTTCATCCTTTGGTTACCCTTCCTGCTTAGGTTTCAGGTTGTTGGTATGAGGGCTTGTGTTGTCAGAGAGAAACTGAACTAGGAAGAAGGGCAATTGCCATGCTGAGCATGAGCACTACTATGGCCAAACCAGCAAATCCACTCTCAGATGCAAAAAGTGGATTTTTTTTTTTCTTCTTCCAGTGCTATTGCTCCATTACCTTCCCACAGATTTTTTACTTTGTCTAATGCACAGGATGGACCATGCCCTGGATAAATCAGAGATCTGGTATGAAGGTGACTAGGATGTGTATCCTGTTTCAGATGTCAGAAGGTTGTGGTTGATGAGACATGGGACTGCAGGAAAAGCAGAGGGCAGTTAAATGCTGTCTTAACAAATGAGATTATTCCCACCCTTGCCATGGAGTTGATCTAAGGCTAGCACCTTACTGGCAGCCTGTGCAGATAATCGCGTAACTGAGCTGAATATCTGGAGTGAAGCTGAGGTAGCATGAGCTGATTAGAGGTTTCATGGCACCTGAAAGGGGAAAAAAATCCAATTCCATTTCTTTTAATTGCAGAAAACTACCTATGTAACATGCCTGGGTTTTTGTTGTTGTTGTTTTGTTTTTTTTTCCAGTGTGCCTTGCTTGGGGTAAGTGAGCTGACTGAGGTTAAGGAGGAGATCCACAAGCGCTGTGAGGAACTGAGTCCTGGGAGTGGAAAGAGAAAGGAGCTAGACCTTCCTCTTTCAGGAACAATTAGCCCTGAAACAATGATGGCCATGTAGCAAGAGTACAGCTTTGTTTTCCAGTACTACTAATTGGATCTGTTTCCCTAAGAGTGATGGTTCCTGTTTCTGAGCCACTATTTATGTTGCTTTCCCTGCTCTGATACTGATTTTGCTCAGACACTGGGTGCATCACACCAGGGGTGTGAAGCCAAGATGGCTCATTCATTACCTCTGTGCAGCTGCAGGCTCCTCCTGCTTGCCTTGCCCCAGTACTGCTGCTGCCAGTGCTGGCAGATCTGCTTGCAGCAGGCAGTGCAGTATATACTGACAGCAGGCTCTGCTTAGGCTGATGTGTGCTGTGAGCTAGTCTTTCTCCCTGTGAAAGAAGCAGGAGGTATAGGTATCAGTTAAATCAGAACTGGGGCTTTTCACGTTTGATGCCCAGAGCCACCAAATAGTGCTGATTATAATCTTTGCATATTACTGTTTGTAAAAGGAGAGTAATAAACTCTTTTGGCAAACACCACTGCATTTATCTTCATGAAGCATTCTTGTTATGATTATGGACACAGCATCTTTGGATTTTTTCATAGTAAACAAGTCCTTACTGTATATTAGTATGTCATATGTTAAGTTTTGTCACTGTTTTGGGTTTTTCCAGCTTACTGATTACTGTCTAGATGATGTGATGAGGTTGTATATTTAAAATAAAAAAATAAAACAAAATAACAAGAAGCCCAGAAGCCAATCATGTAATTCCAAGAGCAGCTGCCAAAGTTAAAGCTGTATTTCCATATCCATGTATTAAAATGGCTTTGCCAACTCACAGCATGATTTTCTTAATATATTAAGCATTTGGAGATCAGAGTTAGCTCTCTGAACTTCATTAAAACAAAGCCTGTCTGGCTACTGTGATTTCTCAATCCTTAACAGTAATTGGGAAGCACGATGTGACTGATCTGATGGTTGGAATGTGTACGTAAGGAATAATCCTCAGTGTTGGTGATACAAGCGTCTGTAATAATGTAATCAACTTTATCAGTGCATATAGTCTTTCTGTCCAAACACTTTTTCTTCTTTAATTCCTTAGTATAAGTTGTGCTGAGGTATGGCCATGCTGCAAATTAACAAGTAACTTCTTATAGGCTCAACAGGCAGTTTTCAGCCCCAAGGCAGCAAAGACAAGGTGCTGAGGGGCTGGGGAAGGGAGGGAGGAATTTCTGAAGCTGACATTGCTGGTAAGCATCAGCATCTTGCAACTGCATCATGTGCTAGCCTTCTGCTTGGAAGCTCTTAAAATCATTAAAACACATTAAAAAAAATTATTATACATCACAATCTGTAATGTGCTGATGTTAAGGTATCTTCTGTTCACTCTGAGTCAGTGTGCCTGGAAAACAGTAGATAATTGACCTCGTATGCAAGGGTGGTGCCTTATAAATTTCAGAGTTATTTACCGAGCACCATGTGCATGCACAGATCTTGAGCCTTGCAAGCAGACATAGTCCCTGCCCAAAGACAATTAAGCAAAACTGTAAACCTGGAGAAAACAAGCCAGGTAGTTCTTGATTTTTTTTTTTCACCCAAAGTTTAGAGATTTGAGATGTGAATGTAGCTGTTCCTATACATATTTTTTTCTAACCAGTCCTGTGTAGGAGAATTTATTCTGTCTTAAATAAAATTTTCAAATGCAAATACAGAGTAATGGCTTCAGTGAAATGTGCCTGCAGCTGTCTGTAGCTTGGTTTTTGGCTGAGTTGGCATTTGATTATTACTACTCTCACTTCAATGAGACGATGTGCACATTGCTTCAGCTGTTGCAAGTACTGGCAGTTTCTCCAGGATCTCTTTGTCTGATTACTGTGGTGGGGTTCAGGCTGCAGAACTGCAAGATCTCCAGAACTGCTGACTTCAGGGGCAGGGACCAGGAGAGCTCAGAGGACTGCTTAGCTGAGCCTAAGTTGTTGCCATTGGATTGGCACCAAAGGAGGGACTTGAAGACACAAGTTGGACTTTGTGGTCACTCTTTACGGTGGAAACAAGTTCAGGTCTGGTTTGCCAGGCATCACTCTGAGGGAGCAGTTCTACTTCACATGTTCAGGAGTTGTCTGGAGAAGCTACTGAGATGTCAAAGCTTGGAGGTGATATTCAGGTTTTTCAGGATCAGAAACTCATGCTGAGGAGCTTCAGAAAGACCTCACTGGCCTAGGCTTGTGACAAAAAATAGTAGTGTATGATTTTCGCCTAACATAGATAAGGACGGGCGAACTCCGTTGTATGAGACTTGGAATTGACAGTTGCAATTAGTGCTACAGTTGAGAATGATACAGTTGCTACTCTCATTCTCTTGCCACTGTTGCTGTTCAAAGCTCTTGAGCACCCACATGCGGAGCCCCGTGTGGGAATTTGATTTGTGGATCTGCAGGGGGATGTACGAGAGAGAGCTGCCCTTCTCTGTGCTTACTCTTGAGTGATCAAGGGGGGTATGTATCAGTTGCTTATACCTTCCAAGAGACCAGAAAAACTGGGACTTTGTTTTGGGGGAAAACAACAGGGCACCTGGTGAAACAGATAAGGTAAAGCAGATGATTCTGTTCACCCTATAGATGGGTGGGTCTTGCTGTCGGAGGAGGCTGGAGGCAGAGAATATCTGTGGGTTCACGAAAGAGTTAGGCAAGTTCACAGGCAGCAGATGTATAAACAGATTCAAAAGAGAACTAAGAAGGGCAGTGCCGTCCAACACTGGTCAGTGTGAGATGTGAGGTGAATGTCTCAGGACAGTGGCAAGACTCCTGTGCTCCCCACAGAGACACTGTGAACTGAAGGGAGCGGGGACTGGAGCAAGTGACGAGTAGAAAAGCGATTTGTTCTGCTCCTGCAGCTGTGCACAGCCAAGGCCTGTTTTGGAGTGAAGGCCTGGCAGCAGTAGCAGGCCAGACCACAGGGCTGTCTCCTTGCTTGCTCCCTGCCAGGGCGGTCTGGCTCTCCAGATAACGTGCCAGCGAGGACATGAGGGCTCGCTGATACTCCACTAAATTTAGATTCCTAGCATTTTCTTGCACTGAAGTAGGGCAGGCTGCTGTTCAGCCAGCACACTTTGACTGGATGAGAAACTAGCTGACGTCAGGTTCTGTGAACCTGTGCAAGATGGTGACAGCTGCAGCGTTAGCCTGCATGATGGTTGGGTTGGGATGTCTGACTCAGCATGTGGTGGAGTGTTCTCCTAACTCACTTTGTGTGGAACAAAGTTTCCTTCTGGAAAGCTGACACCTCAGACACAGGTTAGGATTTATAGCTGTGTCAGGCGTCATGTTTACCAAATTGCATTTTTAAGCACTTTACATGTAGGCTCTGGAAAAGTTGATGGAAATCCTCTAATAGTTTCAAGCTTGGGTGGCTTCTGCCACTTTCCAGCTTGAAGTTGAAAAGCCTGTGGAGTTTTTTAAGGGCTTATGGCTGTACATGTCGTGGGCTGCTGTGAAACTGGAGGTGCAGTGTGAGCCTTCTATCATGAAGAATAGGCACAGCCATTTTTAAAGACACAGGGTTGAAGTTTGGAGGCAGCCTGCAGGCCTCTTCCTGCTTGGGGTCTTGCCTGGCACCTCGCCATGCCCCTTGCCATTGCTGGCTTTGGCAGCCACAGGCACCCTCATGAGCAGATCCACTTTGTCACCAGTCCCAAAGTCAGGAGTTTGCTGGTGTATCAGTTGATGAGTTTTACTTTGAAAACCCAGACAAGGCATTTGAAAAGCCAGTGCAAGGTGTAGAGGAGCAAGCTGTGACTGGAGGCAGCAGTGAGCAGGAGTTGCACCTAACTTACCTTTCCAGTCATACTGTGCTATGTCATCTGCAGCTTTGTGCTCCTGAATGGCACTTCAATTTACAGTCTATAAAAACTTGCTTTTCTGGAGTAAAATCTATACTAATAAGAATTTTATCCTTTGGTACAATTCTCAATATAAGTATTGGCAGGAGGCTGACTAATGCTGTACGAAATCTTACAGACAAAGCCTAATAAGTTACACCAATCAGCACAGAGACCATATGTTATTCTGTCCTGCAGCATAATTTCAGGATTCAGTAAAGCTGAGCACAGTATTGCTGTTAAATAGGATATTCTTATCAGTGTGCTCCTGCTGACAGTGGTGTTTCAGTGTTGTGCAGTGAGCTATGTCAAGGAGTAGATCTGACCAGAAGCCGGCCTGCGACAAAGAACAGTTGTTTTCAACTAGTAAGCTTCTTGGTCCCCTGCCCTAAAAACATCTGTAAGTCTTCATGAGCTGTAATGTGAGCACAGAATTGATGCAGGGTTGTTCCATCGCTGTGATTCAGGAACAGGCTGCGCTTACTGCTGTGAAATTATAGAGACGAGTTAGAGGTGGCTCTTGTTGTTTTTGGCACTCTTACATATTTCTCTCAGTAGATTCCTTGCTGCAGAAGTGAAGACTGTTTGGGGGAGCCCTATTTTTTTTTACGTTTGTTTGGTTACAATAAATCTTTTCTTTGGTAAAACTTACTCTAACTGATTAGTTGAACTGCAGAGTAGAAATGCCAAATAATCAAATGCATATAAAAGTGTTATCGAGTTGGCTCTTCAGAAAAGAAGCACCTCCTAAAATCTTGAGTGTCCGACCTGTGAAGGCAGAGTTTGGGAGTGGGAAAAAGAGGGGCTCTTGGGACTCTTTTCAGTTGTATGTAGGGGAGAAGAGTTTTTCTTCCTTTCAGTGCCAGCAATACCAAGCATTAATTTTCTTGCCTATTCCCTCCCTGTAGTGTCCATGCATCCTTCTAATAAAACATCAGGTCTTGAACTCCTCAGCTCTGCATAGCATACTGTTGGCAGGAGCCCTGGCCTTGCTTGCACAGCAGCTCTGCATCATAGTATGGCCTCTGGGAAGTAGGCTGGTTGTTGTGAATGAATCTACCACACGTGTTTAATTTGTGCAGCAAAATACCTTTTATCAGTGTGTGGAGATTTGCAGTTTTGCTTACATTCTGCTTGTTTTCTTTCTCTTGCAGGATCTTGTTTCTTCTCAACCTTCAATTCATTTCCAAGGACGCCAAGGGGTAAGCTTTTTGTACTAATGTTATATAGGAAAAGATAAACAGAAATTACCTGCTGTCTCTTAAAAGAGAGAAGTCCTGTGGGCATTTCCATGATGCGTTCAATGCCATGTGTTTCATTATATTTATTTAAGAGTATTATATATTTATTCAAAATATTGAAAAGAGCCATGTTCCTGTGTACTTTTTTTTTCCTGCTTTTATCACCTTCTAGCCTAAATCTGAAAGGAAAAATTATAAATTTGTAAATCAACAGCTAAGCAGTGTATGTCTAATATTGTAAATCTGACTTGAAGTGGTTGTTCTCCAGGTGCGAAGCAAAAGTGTAGTTTTGAGGGATGGGCAAATTATTTTTTATATCATGGAAACTATTGATGATTTCTGAAGCTTTTTTGAAACTCTAATAAAATGAGATATTTCAAGCCTGTTGATAAAGAATTTAAGAGGGGGAAAAAAAAAAAAAAGTAAGGAAATGTGGCCTTCTAAAGGCCACAAATCCAGTTAAACAATCAGCAAGTACAAACTGGAGAACTGAAGCTGAACATAAAATTAGGTGCATGTTGTAGTAAGTCCTAGGGTTTTAGGTTTAATATTTGAACTTTAAGAAGCTGTTAATTTTAATTTGGATCAGTTAACAGATCCAGTTTTCTATATATGCATGCAGTACTTCTGCAGAGAAAGCAAGGAGGAGGTGAGAAAAGGATAGTCTTAAAGGTGGTGAAAGGTAGTACTCTTGTCCAAAGTATTTGCAACTACAGTCCTGGTCCAGTGAGCTAGACCTGGTGGGCTGAGAATCGGAATCCGTGTCAGGGATGTGGTCCTGCTGAAAGGGTCACCTTTCTTTTGTGTGGCTCACAGAGCCTGCCCAAATCGTCGAATCACAGAATGATTGGGTTGAAAGAGACCTGGAAGCAAATTTAGTTCCAACCCCCTGGGCAGGGACACCTTTCACAAGGTCAGGTTGCCCAGGACCCCCATCCACCCTGGCCTTGAATGCCTCCAGGGATGGGACATCTACAGCGTCTCTTTGTTACCCAATCTAAATCTATCTTCTTTCAGTTTAAAGCCATTACCCTTGTCCTATCAGTACACACTGTGGTGAAGAGCTCCTCTGCAACTTTCTTGCAGGCCCCCTTTAGGTACTTACTGCAAGGCTGCTAGAAGGTCCCTTCAGAACTTTCACTTCTCCAGCTTAACAACTTCACTTCTTAGGACAGGTGCTTCAGCCCTATGCTCATCGCTGTGGCCTTCTCTGGACTCAGTCTAACAGCTCCACATCCTTGCTGTGGTGGGGTCCCTAGAGTCAAACTCAACACTGCAGGCAGGGTCTTGGAAGAGTGGAGCACAGGCGAACAGTCAACTCACTTGATTTGGTGTTCATGCTGCTTTTGATGCAGCCCACGATATGGTTGCCTTTCTGGGCTGTAAGCACAGTCTGCTGGCTCATGTTGAGCTTTTCATCAGCAAGTGCTCATAAGCAGGGAAGCAGTCAGGAGAATTGCATCATCATCCCCTTTTGGCACTTGCCTGCATTTTTCCTCTGTTCCTTTGTATGACCATGTAGCCACCCTTCAGAGTACATTTTGTTCTTTTTTACAAAACCTGGAGAAAGCAATGGTTTTGCTTAGTTCAAAATAAGTTATGGGATTATAAATAATTAACCTAACTATCGGCATGAAGTTCTGAAAGTGGTATACTGCAAAAGAAAAAATTGCTAGCACAGTTGATCTACCTTGTACGCTCTTTCTCTGCAGAAGTTCATGTCCTCATTTTTCCCACATTTTCAAGTAGCATTCTTATAGGAGCAGCACGTGAGATTTCAAGTACTACCAGGTTGGAGGGGGCTTTGTTTCTCGTCTGTAAATATCTGTTCTTTTCATTGTCATGCATTTGAACCCCTGTAGTGTCACTGTGTGAGGCACAGATGTCCTGACAGCTGTGCTCGATAATCTACTAGGTCAGTGCAGCAGAGTGCTGTGGAAGCCCAGGCTGGTACTGAACACAAGAGAGAATGCTGGATTTTCTTGATTATAAAACTCAGCAGTGAATCCTGCTCCCATACTCCATGGGGTGGAAACATCTGATAGGACTTCACTACTTGCTGCAGAAGCAAAAATCTCCTGTGGTACTTCTCAAATCTACCCATAATTAGGTCAGTGCAAACCAAGGAGCTTATTCCAGGACATTTTTAGGTCCTAATTGTCTAACGTGGGGATAATAGTTTAAGTTCATTAAGGTAGATGATAAGACTTCATTTTCTTTGAATTGCGCTGCCATGTTTTAAGTGTTTCCACAATGCTTGGAGTTGCAGGCCAGGCTGCTGGGCTGCCATGAAAGGCCTTTCCATCCTGGGATATGTTCTTGGTGTCTGTGGAACCAGGCAGCTGCATAACTCTAGAATGCAATGATTGTCTTTAAAAGAAGCTGGGCTTTTAAGTATTTCATCTCTAGTTACCTGTTCTACTCATTTTCCTTCATGGGTACAACTCAAGTGGAGAAATGAAAGGCGAATGCTGGCTTGACTTGGTCTGGTGCCATGTTAGATTAAGTTGTTGAGAAGCTGAAGCTTGAGATGAGCCTTAGGTCAGAAGAGGCAAAGTAGGAACTTCTGTTTCATGCATGTGTTCTAAAAAGGACCTAGGTATGGTGCCGGAGTGTTACTGTGGCTACTTTACGTGGTAAATAAAGAAAAACTGTCAAGCTTAGCTTTTCATCTGTTTTAGGACAAAATTACCGTGAGGGCATCTGAAAAGCACTGGATATGTGTTGACTGTCTCAGAAGGTGCTGTAGAAGGACCAGGGATGTAATAAGATGGTGCACATTCAGCATGATAACAAAACATCTGTGTGTGCTATTAGCCTCTAGATGCTTTTGGTGTGATAACCACTGAAACAGTACCTGTATGGTTTGTATCCAGCTAAGAACTCTGTAATTTCTGAGTTGTTAAATATACGCAAGTATTGAAATGAACACACTAGACCACAAAACAGCCCCTGATGGAGAGAACTTTCCACTGGGAACATTGACTTTTGAAGTATCTGGACCATGGTGTGTGGTATCATATGAAGAAGCTCGAGGGCAATGTGGGTCATTTAGATGGTAGAGATTAGCTTTTGGAAAATACCTTGTAATTAAACATTTTGGCTTGCATTATCTCAGTCAGTGTAGAAACTGTGTTGTTCTAGGCACAATAACTCTGAGGAATTTCAGTATTGCCAACTGACTTTTCACTGTAATGCAGAGTGGGGATAAGTTTTAACAGCTACAAATAAAACAAGCTGCTGTTTCTAGCCCAGTATACAGTCTGCACTAGCACTGAGTTCTAAATAGGCATGCTTTCCTTGTGTGGCTTTGCTCTTGTATTTTTTACTTTCTTTGCCATGCCTTGTAATGTGCTCATCACTCTCTTAGGTAGAGACAAAATTTGTGGCAACTTCACCATATCCAAAGAAGACAGCTTGCCCAGTTTCTTGCTGTGGTACATGTGCCTTCAGCATGACTGGGCTTTGGCTCCTATCTGCAGAGGGGTAGGCACAGTGATGCTTTTCTTCCTCTCAGCTTACAAAACAGGTCATCTGATTTGGGAAACTAAGCAGTACGTTGGAAATCTAGCAGTTGATGTAGCTTATAAGTAGACTAACTGCTTATAACTAGATTAAATGCTTCATCTGCCTTGCAGAGTGAAATTATTTCTTTTGAAAAACTCTCTCCTGTGGCAATTTAAATGACTTTTGAGAAATTATGACTTCTTTGCCTAAAAATATCTAATTATGTTCATTCATATATCTCTTTCTAGACTTAATGATTTCATTTTTCTTTTGTCAAATGCTATGTTATTTTGTGCTCATTACTGCCACTCTGGTTTCCAAATGACTTAAGGGAAATATCCTTGATATCAGTTAAATCAAAACACCTACTTCCACATAAATGCTGAAATGCTCTTCAGCATTCTTGTCAAAACAATTCAAAATCAACATTATTAATCTTAGGGACATGATCTCTGGGGCCTTGGTTTGTGGATGGAGAAGTGCTGGCTCTGCTGAACACCAGTGGTGCGTCCAAGGGTGGGTTTGGCTCTCCTGGGGAGGATAGAAACCACTTCTGTAAATTTACCAAATGGTATCAGTTTTCGTTCAATTCTCCATTACAATTTAAAATGAATCTTTTATACTCTTTCTATGTTGCAGGAATTATGGTTTATTATTTGGCATAAAGACATTTTTTTTTTTAATATGAAATGCCTGTTGTCTTACATGTTTTTGCAATACATTGGATCAGCTTGGTGGTATTCTTGTTCATTTTTTCTGTAACATAACCTCTGGCACTAATTTGGGGACAGTAGTTACCTGCCATGGTCTCTGGCCCTGCACAGATCTTTGGTTCTCCCTTGACTGTAGTTACGTCTTGTGCAAATCCTGTTATCTCCCTCCATGCTGCTTGTCCACCTTGCCTGGACCAAGAAAATTCAAAACGTTGCATTAGTAAGTACTCGTTACTGTGCTTTCCTGCAGAACTGGCTCCTCTTGTGCTACTAGCCAGGAGCATGATCACTCTGACAAGAAATGTACAGCCGCCAGAGTGGAGGAAGGGCTCTACTGCATCCTTGCCAACAGTACAGAAGGGCAGCAGAGCTTAAGTGTGCCATTTCTCTGTTGCAGCAGTGTGGCCCATGTGTGGCTCCACGTGTTGGAAAGGCTGTTTACAGACCTCATTTGAGGAGAGCTGTTCAGCAGCAGGTGGGTGTCACGCTCTGGTTGGGTGGCACTGAAAGGCACCATCCCTAGTGCCAAGGACTGTAAAGATGAACTGATCCATAACGGCAAACTTGAGGGAGCGAAGACTAGGTTTTTAGAGAAAAGGCCAGAGTATTGGGAAGGAAGCAGGGAGGGGATGAAACTAGATTTTTTTTTTTTTCCCCCTTCAGGTTATTTCATTTGTATACAGATCCATGTAATTAGTAAAATGTGTTTCAAGTGGATTTTTTGTAGTAAGGCACTTAAATTTGTTTGCAAGGCAGCCATGTGTAATGATACTACTTCAGACTGGCTGAGGCATCCTACTTTCCCTTTAGAAAGGGGCACTGACCACTGACCTTCTGTAGTCTGGCTCTAATAAAGGAGGAGGATGAGGTTTGGTCCTTGAAGAAAACAGCTTTTGGCAAAAAGGATTTGCAAATGTTAAAATGAAAACAATAAAAGTCAGTGCTAAACAGTTCTTTTCCGTAAGAGCAGATTTTTGAGGCTTTGTTGTGGTAAAGCAGGTTTCTGGAACATTTGTCCCTTTGGAGGTGCCAGCTGGACACCTATGTTAATGCTGTCTAATGATCAAAGTTTTAAGCTTGGAGCAAGGTACCTGGGCAAAAGCTGTTGTAGTCAAAAGCCAGATGATGCCATAGTAAAAATCATCCCTCGTGGGTTTTGTACAACTGGAAGTTCTACACAGTCTGACAGAACACCCCTGCTGAGCCCTTCCCTGGCAGCAGGACATTACTGCCTGTGTTTGCCTCCTGACAGATGAAGCACTGACCTGGAAAAGCTGCAAGTAAACTTCAGCTGGGAAAGCAGCTGAGGAAATGGATTAACCCAAAAGTTCTGTCAGAGTAGGGAACCTGACTTCTAAGGCTCTGCCATGTCACTCAATAATTTCAGACCAAGTGGTGGATCTGGGAGAGGCTCACAGACTGAGTTGAGTGTTGGTGTGGAGCCTGTGCAGGACAGGGAGCAGGTGTGAGTCCAGGCCTGTGGGCTTCCAGACATCACCTGTAGCAGTAATGACTTGTGGGAACAGGACTGGTTAGATGGGTCAGGTTGGAGTGATTCTGAGAGGGAAAAGGGGGGACTAACACATATCTGCTGAGCAGAGGCACCCAAAAATAGAGTGCTGTGAATGCCCTCAGTGCGTAAGACACATTTCTGGCTGCAAGAGAACAAGAGGAGAGAGTGGGTAGATGTATTCGGAAGCAAATGAGATGAAATGACTCAGGCTTGAAAAGCATAATATTCCTGTCCTGAATTAAGGGCACTATAACAGTGTGTGGCATTGTCAGGAATAATGCAAAAGACTGAAATTAAGTAAAACTATAAGCCAAAAAATCTGCAGTGTTTTCTTTGAAAGGAGAGAGCTTGCACAGGATTGTTCAGAGAAAACTATGAAAACTGCTGCTAAAAGAAAAGAACCAGTGAGGATGATATGTCAGAGTGGGAGAGAGTAATGATAGGTCCAGAAATTGATGATGAGGAGGAAGAGATTAAAGTCAAGGGTATGAGTTGTTCTAGTAGATGTCCTCTATTACTAAACCCATCAAGTGGGAAAAAGTTTCAAACCAATTTGAGTACATAGATTTTAAGATAATGTTGTAAAGTAGGCTGCAGAGGGTCAGGTGCTCTTAGCACTGGTGTCAAGCACTTCAACCTGCTAGGTGATTACAGTGAGACCAGACTGAGGCACACGTGCCTTTCTGAGCTCACGTTAGAGCAATGTGGAAATGCACGAGGTTCTGCAGGTGTGGACTTTGTCTTGCAGCAGTGGACTGGGAGAAAGGAGATAGAAACAGGGTGCCCACTGTGTGCCACACAGTGCTGATGTGATGATAGGTCACGTAGACAATTGCTTTGAGGTTATCAAATTTGGTTTTGAATTGTGACTTTTGTCACTTGGATATGGAAGATTATTTTCACTTTGAAAGACTGGAAAGTGCTCTTTACCTGCACCGGTGGTTTTGTGTTGTACCTAGTGATGCTATAGGAAAAGAAGGCCTGTTTTCAGGACTCGTACAGGCATGATACCAGGGTTATCCCAAGGGAAGTAGGAGGAATGTGTGGTGGTGGAGCTGCGCTTCTTGCTGGCAATCACTTTTTTGGCAGGCATTGTAAGAGCTCACTGTATGTTGTTAAATGGACGTAAGTGGTATTAAGAGTCTTTCCTGATATTCCTGTCCTAAAAGATAATAACAATGCTGGAGATTCAGGCACTAGTAACAATTATTTTTTTAAGAGTTTTGTTTGTTTGTTTGTTTTTGCTTTTGGCAACAGAATCAAGACAGCTGATGTGTTCAGGGGTGGTGCAATGATGCCTGCAATGTGCCTGTGCTATGATACTTGAAAACAGTAGATCCCCTATCCAGTCATTCACTGCACAGCTCATCTGAATAATCTGCCAGGGAGAGAAGATTCTGGGGTTAATTAAATTTGTCTCTGAATTTTGCGCAAACTTAGATGAAATCTTTTTCTTTATGTAAATGGAGGCAGAAGGAGCAAATTTCCTGTAGCTGCCCTCAATTAAGAATGATCAGCTCAGCCACTCCCGTCTTTTCAGTGTGGATCTAGAAAATAGAGACTTCTGCACCTCTGTTAGCCTAGAGAGATGTGTTTGACACTGATGCTAAGACTTCCTGTGCACTTCTGTTAAAGTAGTGCAAATTCTGTAAGTTAAACAAGCAATTGTGTTGTTGCCAGAATGGTAATGGCTCTTCGGTAGTGGCTTCTGACCTTTTTTTTTTTTCACGTGCTACCTTTCACAAAGGCTGTTAGTCATTGCATTCACTAAACACTTTAAACAAAAACTGTATTTCCTTTAACCATGAAAAATGAGGGTGATGACACAGATGATAAAGTGATGCAAGAAAACAGCTCTGAAGTAAATCAGAGAGAAAGTATGAGAAAAGGAAGGTTTTGAAACAAACACTGGATCACTGCAGAGCAGAACCTGATGGGAAAACTAAGTATTCACCTCCCTACACAAACTGCATCTTAGCTTTTTGTTTTCCTTCAGTGTTTGCAGTCTCCTGATTCTGTCTACTGACTGCCATGCAGGAGAAGCAAGAGATATGTGATACTTACAGCAGCACAGGGATACTGGGAATTTTGGGCATGTCTAGTTGCTAGCTACTATGAGGAATATTAAATGTATTCCAGCCAAGGATAGATTTGTTTGGTTTTGTGAGGTGGGCATCTGTGAGAACTAAAAATGATGCTCTGTCTTCATGTGCTGGTAAATATTCTGGAAAGAATATGGACTACAGATGTAGGAACTCATACCAGTTTGTTAACATGCTTCAAAGTGGGACAAGGGCAGAGGGGGGAGATGCATGGCTCGTTTCGCTAGAATGGTGCCTAAACTAGGGGGAGAGGTTGTTCCGGATGCTGTTCGTGTACAGCTGCTTTCAATGTGACCTTGTTACTGTGTCTAGACACAACCTGAGCACTTTTTTTAGTTAAGGTGTGCCTACATACAACTCATCTTCAGGGCTTTCTCATTTTCTTTCACTCATCTATCTGGTAGTCTGCTACTAAGGATAAAATAGGTCTAATGAAGGAGGGCAGCAAGGACTTCTCTTTTTCTAGGGGAAGAGCACAGATCAGCTATTAATAATGAACTGTACCAAATCAAGTGTTTGTAGTTCAGAAAGATTCTTCTTTGTTGTTGGGAAATACAACAAATTTCAAAGTACTGCAAGTCACCCACTGTAGAATCACAGAATGGCTTGGCTTGGAAGGGACCCTAAAACCCATTCAGTTCCAATGCCCTGCTGTATGCAGTGTTGCTGCCCACTAGCTGAACTGGCATGCCCTTTAAGTGTGGAAGGCTGAAAACAAATATAAAGCAGCTTTTCTGAAACAAAAGCACTGACAACTGGCTTGTGGTGCTGCTTCCTGCTACAAATTAAAATTTATTTTCTATTATAGATTTATGCATTTGCAATACATGCTTTGCTAATAAAGATTCCTTGGACTTCTTCAGAAAGTGTAGCTCGAATAGGCAAAACAAACTTTTGGCCACTCTGCTTTTCTCAAGGTGAACGTAGTATCTGAATTCTGATTAAGCCAAAAATACTTGAATTGTCTGTTGAATTTCTCAGAACTGCATTATACAAATTTATAGAGTAAAAGCAGGACAGTTTGTTAAAAAAAGGAGCCTTATTTCCAGAATTTGATGAGTCAGACTACTTCAGTCTTGCAAGATGCAGAAAGAAATAGCAAATGTGTCGACAGTAGTAAAACTGGATTTCAAGCATTTGGGGTCATTTTAGCAAATATAGAGGTTATCAGCAAGTTAATAGAATAATTGTAAAAGCATCAGTAACCTGCAAAGAACTGGAAAACAGATTAAAAGAGACAACTCTCAAGTGCAGCTCAGACCACCTTGCTACGGTTCAGGCTGCTGTTTCCTCTTGCAGTATTTGTGTTTGTATCCAGGTGCTGGAAAAGCACAGTACTGCTGACTTGTATTCACGGTCTGCCCAACTGTAGAGCATTTTCTGAAAAGCTGCAGCTGTATACAGCTGATTCGCATGTTTTTACTCAAAAATGAGTTACCTTTCACAGCTGATTTTGAATGATGGCATGTTCCAGTTTTCAAACTTGCTCTCCAGTTTTTCATGACAACTTTGAATTTTAGTTCCATCTTCACGTATTTTGTCCCTGCCTGTTTTGTATCACTGACTGATTCAATACTTCTTTCAGTTTCCTAAATATCTGGGCTTCCATTTTTGCGCTGGAGCATGGAAAATCACCTTTTCTGATCTAATTGCATTTACAATAAATTAAAATGCTCTTCTTCCCTCAGAACTTTTCTAACGTTTATTAAACTGAAATATGGCAGACTTTCTTCATTGCTTTCCCTTGTTTTAGGGACAAAGCTCTTGACCTGTGGATACTCTGAAAGGTTTATTTTCAAAGGCTGTTTCAGCATCTGCTGAGTCCCTCAATTTGCTGGTTTAGCTATCCTTTGCAAGAAACGCCATGTCAAGCTGAATTAGCAACCACTGTCACCCACTGACTATTGTTGTTTTGAGTTCTTTAAAAGTGACTCCTAACTGGTAAGAACATTACAGGAAAAAAAAAAAAAAATCACAAAAATGGGTATCCTTTATCCGTTTATTGTGAATTAAATAATGTTTTGGAATTAAAGATAAAAAAATAATTTTTTATTCTCAGATTGGTTATTCTGCCTTTTTTGAAGTCTTCTAGCACAGAAATTCCTTGAAAATGCTTGCTTCCTCTTCATCCAAATTAGTGAGTGCCTGATGAATGATTACTTGGTTCTTGCAAAGTTTCTGAAAAATGTATCATGAAAATAGAGGAGGAAAGTAAGTTTCCAGATGTTTTACTTGCTTATGAGAAGAAACCTGCCACGTCTGTGGCAGCAGTTGATTCCCTCATCATCACAGAATCACAGAATGGTTTGAGTTGGAAGGGACCTTTCTAATCATCTAGTTCCAGCCCCCCCCACTTCCTCTCCAAGCTTTAGACAGGGGTATCTCCTGGACCAGATTGCTCACAGCCCCAGCCTGGCCTTCAGTGCTTCCAGGGAGGGGACACTGACAACCTCACTGGGCAACCTGTTCCACTGTCTTATCACTCTAATATCTTCTTCCTAATGTTGAGCCTAAGTCTACCCTTTTCCAGTTTAAGACCATTTCCTCTTGTCCTGTCACTACCTGCCCTTACAAAATGTCCATCTCCAGCTTTCCTGTAGGCCCCTTTCTAGTACTGGAAGGCCACAATAAGGTCTCCTCAGAGCCTCTTCTTCTGAAGGCTGAAAAGCCCCAGCTCTCTCAGCCTGTCCTCAGAGGAAAGGTTCTCTAGCTCTCTGATCATCTCTGAGGCCCTCCTCTGGACCTGCTCCAACAACTTCGTGGGTGCTTCAGAACTGAACACAGTACTCCAGGTACGGTTTCACAAAAGCAGAGTAAAGGCGAAGAATCACTTCCCTCAACCTGCTGGTCGTACTTCTCTCGATGCAAGCCAGGATACAGTTGGCCTTCTGGTCTGCAAGCACACATTGTCAGGTCATGTTACATCTTTCATCAGTCAACACCCCCAAATCTATTCTCCTCAGAATGGCTGCTGTCAAGCCATTTTCCACCCAACCTGTATCTGCACTTGAGATTGCCCTGGCCCAGAAGTAGGACCTTGCACTTGGCCTTGTTGAACTTCATGAGGTTGGCGTGAGCCCACCTCTCAAGCCTGTCCAGATCCCTCTGGATGGCATCCCTTCCCTTGAGCTTGTCAACTGCACCACTCAGCTTGGTGTCCTTTGCAAACTTGCTGAGATTTCACTCACGGTTCACTGTCCATATTGCCTGCGAAGATGTTAAATAGCACCAGTCCCAACACCGATCCCTGAGAAATGCCACTCATCACTGGTCTTCACTTGGACATTGAGACATTGACCACAACTCTCTGCATGCAGCCATCCAGCCAATTCCTTATCCAGCGAGTGGTCCATCCATCAAATCTATTTTTTTTTCCTTTTTGGTGACCAGGATGTCAAGTGGGACAGTATCAAATGCTTTGCACAAGTCCAGGTAGGTGAGATCTGTTGCTCTTCTTTTATCTACTGACTCTGTAACCCCATCATAAAAGACCATCAAGTTTGTCAGGCATGACTTGCCCTTGATGAAGCCATATTGGTTACCACCAATCACCTCATCTTTATTTTCCATGTGCCTTATTAGTGCCTGCAGGAGGATCTGCTCCATGATCTTATGAGGCATGGAGGTGAAACTGACTGGCCTGTAGTTCTCTGGATCTTCTTAACCTGCATTTTCAAGATGGGAAGTAATGTTTTCCCTTTTCCAACCAGTGGGTACTTCACCAGACTGCCATGACCTTTCAAATATGATGGATAGTGACTTGGCAACTTCATCTGCCAATTCCCTCGAACCCATGGATGAATCTCATCAGGTTCCATGGACTTGTGCACCTGTTCTTTAGATGATCTCAAACCTGATCTTCTCTTACAGCAGGCAGATCTACCTTCTCCCAAGTTCTTACCTTTCTGCAATGTGAGTGTTGTGACTAGAGCCAGTGACGACTGAGGCCAGGAAGTCATTGAGCATCTCAGCCTTCTCCATATCCCTCACGACCAGGTCTCTGGTTTCCTTCCAGAGAGGGCCCACATCCTCCCTGACCTTCTTTTTATCACTGATTTAAAAAAAAAACTGTAGCATTTCTTCTTGTTCTGCTTTATGTCCATGGCTAGATTCAATTCTGTCTAGGTTTTAGCTTTCCTAACCTGATTCCTGGCTGCTCAGACAGCTTCTTTGTAGTCCTCCCAGGTAACCTGTTTATGCTTTCGCTCCCCATAGACTTTCTGAGGTTAAGTAAGTCCAGGAGCCCCTTGTTGATCCACAGAGGCCTCCTGGCATTCTTGCTTGCCCTCCTTTTTCTTAGGACGCACTGCTTCTGGGCTTGGAAGAAATGGTCCTTGAATACCAACCATCTTTCTTGGGCCCCTATTCCCTCCAGAGCTTTCCTCCGATGTCACTCTGCCAAGCAGTTCACTGAAGAGAAAGTCTGCTGTCTTGAAGTCCAGAGTTGCAAGCTTGCTGCGTACCTTCTTTGTCACCCTGAGGATTTTGAACTCCACCATTTCACAGTCACTACAGACAAGGCAACCCTTGGGCTTCATGTTGCTCACCAATTCCTCCTCATAGGTGAGGACAAGGTCCACCATAGCACCTTTTCTCATGGGTTCCTATACTTCTTGGAAGAGGAAGTTATCAACACGTTCCAGGAACCTTTTCAATTTCTGGTGCACTGCTTTGTTGTCCCTCCAACGGATATCAGGTTTGTTGAAATCCCCTATGAGAAAGATGTTTTGTGAAGCTGCTCCTATCTGTTTATAGAGGGCTTCATCCACTTGATCTTTCCAATCAGGCAGCCTGTAGCAGACTCCTACGATGTCTCCTTTCTGTGCCTTCCCTTTGACCTGTAAGGAGCTAACCAAGGAGCTCTCTGTCAGATCTTTGTCTATCCCCAGGTGGAGCTCCATGGACTCCATGTGGTCGTTGATGTAGAGGGCAACACACCCTCACCTTCTCCCTTGCCTGTCTTTCCTAAATAGCTTATATCCATCTATTCCTACATTGCATTCTTAAGAGCCATCCCACCACATCTCAGTGATGTCAATATGATGACATCATAGCCCTGTAGAAATGCACATGCGTGCAACTCCTCCTGCTTGTTCCCTATGCTCCACGCATTGCTGTACAGGCGCTTGAGTTGGGCTCCCATTGAGGCTGATTTACCAATTACAGTTCCCTTATCCAGAACTTTAGGTGCTGTCTTAGTAGCGTATGATCCTACTCCAGGCGCAGGGCATCCATTACCATTGTCAACCTCAAAGTGCAGTGATTTGCACTCCCACTCCCAGCAACTCTAGTATAAAGTCCTCCTGATTAAAGCCATCATCAGTGACTTTCTTTCAAAAGTGAGTGGGAGGGAAGGACAGGAAGCCTTAAGAGATTCAGGGTTTCAATTTCAGCAAACTTAAATGGTGATATGCTTTGTATATTTCTATCTGCAGGGAGACAAACTTATTTTTTCTTCATACCTTGTCTATGTCTTTCTCAACATCTAGAATGAGTACTTTGCTGAAGGGAGTGGAACAGCAACAAACATCTTTTACAATGTACTCTTCTAAACTTTTAGTTGCAAATATTCTGATGTGGATATTGCCTTTTAGAGTGACTGCGTACATATAAATTCTTTTAGCTGACAAATAGAAAATAAAGATTTGCCCCCAACATTTTGAGAATGAAGTGCAGGCATATGCAGCAACAATTACCTACTTCTGTTTGATTGCATTTTGTGAGGGACAGCCTTTGATAGATTATATTAGATATTTACTGTTTTTCCAAAAACTATGTCAGGCTAAAAACCCATCATATCTTCTACAATGGATTGAATCCTCAGACGACTGCATATGGTGCTGTCTAATCCATGCATACACACCTGCTATGTATCATAAAATCAGTAAATTGAAACATTCAGTCAGTGATAATTTTATAGAATGTAGAATCTTAGTGTCATCTGTGTCCCTATGATCTTTTTAGGTTGGTGGTTACTCTGTAGTAATCTTCTTAACAGTCACAAGGTAAAGCTGCACATATCCAACATAATGCATCTGGTATCTTGTTTTATCTCTTATTTCAAATGCTTACATTGCTCTTTTGAGAAGTCTACTACTTTAGATCTAAAGTAAAAGAATACAGCATTCAGATGCCTTGTCTTTCTCCATGTCCGGCCACTGCAACAAGCTGTTGCTAAGCTCTGCCAGTGCTGATGATTAAAATACAGAACTGAAAGACTCCATTATTGGTGCTTTGTGCGAATGATCTTGACTTTTATGAAGACTGGACAGTTTCACAAGCAAAATGATAAGATAAAGATTTCTAAGACTGTTGAATATTGCTTTTCAAAACTTATTTTGCTTACAATTTGTATATAATATTCCATTTAAAAATTCAAAACAAGTAAATTTCAGAACAGCTTATTTGACTTTATGCAAGCTAATTTTACCTTCAGAATAAGGTGTTTGAATGGCAGTCTTTTGTGTGTGTGTGTGTGCGCCTGTGTGCGCTTAAGGGCTGCTTTTGTAAAACAGCATATTGAAAAATGTGTGTCTGCCAATAAACATTTTAGCAATTTCCTATATTTACATTTTTCAGCTCCAGCACAATATGGCACATTCTTTACTAAATAATTAGCTCAGCCAAGGAAATCAAGTTTTGTTGATTCTGACTAAATGTACCAAAAACTGTTTATACATCACATTTATGCAAATAGTTGAATCTAGAGCTAGGCAAAGGAAAAAGGCTTTTATTATCTGTTGAAGTTGTTCTTGTTTGATAATTTAAGAAACCTTAGTCTTGCCGTTCGGGTGTTGTTGTTTCTTCTTGTATCTGACTCCAGTGCATGCCTCATTAGGACTGCATAAATCACAAAGTTGGGCTGTGCACGTTGTTTTGCTCTGTTGCATTAGTTGAGCTTCAGTCTGTTTAATGGTACTCAGGCACTTGCATATGAAGTTAAGCACATGCATATTAATTCCACTAAATCAGAAGAGACCAATTCCTACTTGAATGCTTTGGTGAATTGAATGCTGAGTGACTGATAGTGATAGTAGCTTTTCTGATACAAATGCAATTGCTGCATATAGCTGGTGTTCTTTTCAGAGGCAGAGTTGTGCCAGATCAGACTTTTTGGTGATGTCACTGAAAACATATTAAAACTCTTGTAATTGAAACGTTTTCTCTTTTAGAAGTAAATTCTAAGAAGACTCTTATATTGTAGCTAATCACAAGCAAAGGAATTTAGATGGAAGTCCTTACATAAACATTTTCTTTTCCTTTTAGCTTATTAAAATTCCCAAAGTTGATCACCCAAATGAATCGCATACATTTAACTTCTACTTGTCAAATGTTGGCAAAGATAACCCTCAGGGAAGCTTTGACTGTGTCCAGCAAACTGCCTCAAGGTAAGTTTTACTTAACATTTTCTTTCATGGCAAATCTAAGCAGATTCTGTGGCTTTGAGCATTTAGCAAAAATCTTTAATAGATGCATGCTCTTAGTGATGAGCTGCAGTAAAAAAAAATAAAAAAAAAATTCCTGGCAGTAGCATAATTTTTTGTTCATTATACATACTAGCTTTTACATAGAGTTATTTTGGTTTTTCTTTGAAAAGAAGAAGATTTGAGTATTTTTTTCACCTCTTAATGCTATTTTTAAAAGCATTTGGAGTTCAGTATCATTCAAGCTAGACCAGGTCCATTCTCCAACCATATGTAAGTATAACTGGCAGCATGCTAGTAGGATAGCCATAATGGATAGTTGTCTGACTTTAAGAACCACGTAAATCGGTGACCTTACCCTTAAATGTATGACTGCTGCACTTCAGAGCCCAAACGCAGTACAGCAGTACTTTGTCCTGGTTCATTTCAGTCAAAGTAAAAAGTATTAATGTCTAACTAATGGCCAAGAAAATACTGTACTTCTACGTCAGGTTTGCCTCAGCCCCTAGAATAATATGCTCAGTGCAGTATTGATGTGAACAATTGTCCATCTTGTTTATTAGGAAGTTGCAGGCAGATTTTGTGTATTCATATTGGAAGCTGATAGTAAATGGCCACTCAGGTTTGTCTCAGAAAGGTGCTAATCATGTTTGTGGTCACAGAAAACTTCTGCCCTTACTCTGGAAACATGGGATTTGTCTAGATAGAGAATTTTGCCAGCAGTATGAAAATGAGCTGATTGAATAGCTCTCTGCCTGACAGAAGATCTCTAAACACCCTCCTTCTCCTTTGTGTTAATTCTCTTCTACTACAATGCAGCCTTTCTGTGAACACATGTAACTGATGGAACCGCTAAAAATTGAATGGTTTGGTGATTTCAAGCTTCAAGTGGTGTGTTTTGGTGTTTCTTTTTTTGTTTAGCTTGTGTCTGAAAGGGGTCAGACAGCTGCTGAGGCACAAAGTAAGCCTATGGGAGTGCATGTTGGGTTGAGAGGTCTTGCTTCTTCTCCTTTCTTTTGTCTGACTGAAAGTTCCACACGCATACTGCAGCTGCTGGTGTACCGAGTCTGCTGCCAGCTCCCAATTAGAAAACCTTTAAGAGACCTTCAGGAGAGCCATCGTGGAGGACCCATAATTATTCTGGGAGGTACTGCATCAGGCTCCTTTGTAGGCAACATACAGGGGTCCTCAAGTCGGACTCCAGTGTTTCACCAAGCCTCTCTGTGGGCTGTTTGTTGCTTGGGAAGGAGCAGCTTCAGTTAAACTAAACTGAATTCATTTTATAAGTAAGGCTAAACTTAAGCATTTTTAGTTAGAAATAATTCTGAATAATATGCCTATATACTTTGAATGTGGCTCTGCAAAATCTAAATCAGATGAGCTTTCACCAGTTCCTCTGTAGTCAGTTCTTGGTCTGTCCAAGTATTTTATGCAGAATCATTTGAAAAAGTAATTCATGAGGACCTCTGGAGAGTATTTGGTTTCCTGCTGAAGGTGGGTCTGGCTTCAAAACTGGCTTTAGTTTTAGCAGTCCATTCTGCAGTAGATTGCACAGTGCCCTTGGTCAGTGCTGAGAAGCTCACATGGTGTAAACCTTCTTCTGAGCTCTGTTCCATCTGTTCTTGTTCTGGAATATTTTAGAGCTGGTTTGGGAGTGGTACCATGCTCTAGGCCTGCCACACAGGACCCTTTATCTTCTTGACTTCATGTCAGGCCACTACAGTTGTACAAGGTGGAATACCACATGCTGCTGACCAGTGCATGATGCTTTGGTGTTGGTGATGGTCATTCTTGAGCTGTTCAGTCCCTATGGTGCATAAAGACAGCAATGTTCAAGGAAATGTGCAGTAGATAGAACTTGTGCTCTAGATGGCAAGAACTATTTTCTTTTCTAAATGCTGTGATTTTGGAGCAAGCAATAATGCCAAAAATACAGCTCTGGGCTTTGGTTGGACAAAATTGTAGCTGTATCTTGAAATACTATGCAGTGGCTTGGCTTGGTCCAGCTTTGTGACTTTCAGAAACAACTTGGTAAGTTAAGAAATAAGGT
Source organism: Alectoris magna (assembly GCA_030625065.1). NCBI lineage: Eukaryota > Metazoa > Chordata > Aves > Galliformes > Phasianidae > Alectoris > Alectoris magna. The sequence continues at coordinate 20,741,947 of CM060564.1, read as the reverse complement.
ACTGAATGTTCCTCAGCCTTTCTTTATGGAACCTTTACTAGGTGGTTTAAATCATCTCAGATTTGTTCAGGGTTGTTCAGAATGTTTTGGGCTGATGCAGCCTAGCATCCTTTCTCTGTTCGGAGGTGTTGTTGAGGTGAGTGCTGCACAAAATAATTGCTAACAGCCATAATCACTAAACCAGGCTAAAATAAGTTGCTGTATAGGCTATGTAGGCTACATATGTGCTCATCTGGCTGAGCGTATTGCACTGAAAAAATGCATTTAAACTTATCCAGGAGAAATGAGGAAGCAGTTCTGGGGAAAATCTCCCTCTTCACTTAGTTTGGAACTTCTGTCAACACCTCTGTCTGTGAGTCACTGCTGATGTCTGCAGCTGCTGTGAACACAAGGCAGAAATCCTAGAGGACTGTGCTTCTTCAGAAACCTGATGCCCACTTGAACTTTGCTGAGGAAATACCATATCTGGTCTTGCATTCTTTCCTGTTGCATAGGGCATTGGTCTAAGTGTCCCCTATTAAATACACATCCCCAGAGAAGCAGATGGTTAAACCACAAGTGCTGCAGATTGCTATCAAACAAGTCAGCAGAGGATCCTGAAACAGTTCAGGATAGCGAATAGCATGCAAGCTTTAGGGAAGGTCTGGCTTACCTCTCTTGAGCCTTCAAGACTTAAACAGTGATGGGCAAGACCTCTGCCTTTGACAGGCAGAGGAAGCAGGTGACTTTCAAATATGTACTTAACTAACTACTGAGCATGACTTGAGAAGGCTCTAAGGCATGGGTATCTTTTCTTGGCTGGGCCACACTGAGCGAAGAGGAGTTGTACTGGGCTACATTTACATGTTACTCCAAAAGTAATGCGTCCTATTTATTTCCATGGAAACTCAATAGACACGAAGAGCACAATAACACTATTTGATACAGCAAAATCTCAGCTACTAAACATTCTTTTTCAACACAGTCACCAACATTAGCTGTGCGTTTTCTTCAGCGATAAACAGAAGCCTGCCTGCTGCACCCATAAAAATCTGCACCAGCAGAGGTGACCCACTGTCACTGTCCGCTACTGCTGAAACACACCACCCACTGCCTCACTGTGCTCACATTCTCTCTTTGGTATCCATAAACATTCAGCAAGTGCTGATGAATGTCAGTGGGTGCCATTTTTTCAGTTGCACACCTTTACTGCATCTGCACTTCCATGTCAGACACCATTCTGTCAGACTGCCCCTCTGTTGCCATCTGTCACACAGCAATAACACGGAATGAGATGTCGGTGGGAAGGTCCAACCTCTGCTGCCATACCACCACCATCTGCCTCTGATGTTGAGGGCCAGCATCATAAAATAGGAGGCATTACTTTCAGAACAGCCCTTGTAAAATATACAATATTGTTAATATATAAATAACAAAGGTGTAATATATTTCTTAAACCCTTAAAAAAAAGAGAGAGAGGAACAAAACCATATAAGTGGTGGGATATTTGACCATGTTTTTGTGAAACTGATGCATCAGTCAAGTTTGATGGCAGGGGTTGCAGTTCTCGGTGAGCTCACAAAACGTTCAGTAGAGACTTTTCATGAAATTTTACTTTTCCTGTGCTTCATCCTTGCAAGTCACTGTTCACAAATTTATGTATTGCCAAAAAACAGTGACACTGAATAAAGTATGATTGTGAGGCGAGGGATGTTTCTCTCTGGTAAGAGAGGGAACATGAAAGTCTGGTAAAGAGGCACAATCAGATTTTTGAGTTGAATGTCTCATTGCAACTCTGTACGTTCCATTTGAAAATTTGCAGGTAATGTATGTGTATCAACTGAAAATGCAGTCACAAACATAAATTGATGACTTTTTTGGCAGTCTTGAAACCTATTCACAAACTCCTTTGTCAAAACTGAAAGCACAGCTGCGTATTCTTTGCTGTTCAGAGCCTTGTGTTTAGCCAGTGTATCACAGTGCATATGATTATTTGCCATCAATTGAGTCAGCACTGCTGTCCCCATGCTCTGCTTTCAGTCCACGCAACATTAATAGCACACCAGTAGTTTTTTTGTTGCTGAGCAATGGCTGCATGCCTGGCGCTGCTCCACTGTGAAGAGCCACCTCCATGATGGCACAGGGCAGGGGTTGGGCCACAATGCCAGCTGTGCTGGGCATCATGCAGCCTGTGGGCTGCGGGTTGGGCATACCTGCTTAAAGGCATATAGTGCATACTGCTTTAGTTTGCATTGTAATCTTGAGTAGTTTACGGTAGTTTTTTTGTATAGCAACTCATACTATCCTGAGCTTGCCTCTTGAATGTGATTATATGAGAATATTGTAAATATATTGACAGATAACTGATAAAGCAACTATGTTTGGTTTGCAGAATGATTTGAAACAGATATTACGTAGTGGTGAGAACTGAAAAACATTTCTCTTTGCCTGATAGAGCGGGTTTTTAGGTTTCTTAATACAACCATACTTCTAGACTTGAAATAGTGCTTGGGCTCATTTTTTCTCAATGTTTTTATAGTTCTGGAGCCTCACAACTGAGTAGCCTGGGACATATACAGAATAAAATTACAGTATGTGCAACAAATGATTCCTATCAGATGACCAAAGAGCGCATGACCCAAGCAGAAGAGGAGTTACGCAATCGAAGTGCAAAGGTTATTAAGCCTGGTGGACCATATTTAGGTATGGTTGTATTTCCTTTTCTACTAGATTTCTGTAAGTTTTCAAATTCAGTAATTGGTCCTTTCATCATACTGTTAGTAGAGTTTATGTGTTCAGAAGACTCAGTTTTAGGTGGCTCACTATCATATTGCAGATTTAAAATCTGTTGCTGCATTAAAGGTTGGCTTTATTTTTCCTCTGGAAAGCCTACCAGCTCTTCCTTCCTTATTCCTATATTGCTTGGCTGGTAAAAATTTTGACCATTGAGGTGCAGGGTTTTAACTTCCCACACACATACCTTCTCTGTTTTAGTAACTAACATTTTGGTTCTGTAACAACACTTTAGAATACTGTGCTAAACCAATACTTGTAATATTAATTACAATAATAATAATAATAATAATAATAATATAAAGAACATCTCTTACACAAATTCAAATACTTCCTTCAAAAAAATGTGCTTTTAATACATGTTAATCAGATTTTGTTTATGCCTTTATTATGAATGAGCTATTGCTACTCTAAAACCGTATTTTTTCTATAAAAAATGCTCAAAGTAAAATAACTGTCATCTGCACATGGATTTCATCATTTTGCACAGAACAAAACATGCAGGTGACACTGCATCATTAAACCATCTTGAGTACTGTTTCCCCAAGGAGCATGAAGGTGATAGGAGATAAGTGAGCATGCAGAGCTGTGGCTAGACATGGCAGTAAGCTAGACAGGCCACATCAACCTCTTTGTAGAAAAAGCCAGCATGTGCTGGCCTTTGTCCCTTTGCTGACACAGACACCCCTGCCATGGCAAGCTGCATGCTCCTGTGTCTCTGTCTGCAGAACCTTCTTAGAACTGCAAAGTGAAGAGCAAGCATCCTCTGTTGTGGGTATAGGGTATGTGGGTAATAGGTTAATACTGGGACTGGGATGTGCACTGTCCAGGCTGCAAGGTGAGATGTCTCATGTCGCTGCATTCTGCAACAACTTCTGCTTGGAGAAGCTCCATTTTACGTGGATATCATCTGTGTTCTTCATGGTGGTTGCTTAAAAAGGCTCCAGCTGAATGTTTTCAAGTTAAATAAATGGGGTCTGAAGATGAGCAGGAGAATGGTGGTGTTTAGGGATGCCTCTGTTTCAGGCTGGCATAGACAAAGATAAGGTAGAACAGGGTTAACTTGCTGCGGAGGCATGGAGGGTGGCTTTCAGCATGATTCATACAGCACAGAGTGGGAGCTGGGGTTGTCACCCATAGTAATATGTGGTTATGTTTTCAGTTGATTTTTTTCAAAGTAATTCAGAGACATAACTTAAGGTGTTTGCTTGAATGCCACATATGCTATCTGTAGTGCCAGGGATGCGTATCTAAATTATGTTTACCTTGTCACAACACATCAAATGCGTTAATACACAACTGGCAAGTTCATGCTGCTTCAGGAGCGTAGTCATGTGTCTTTTTGTGGTTAGGTTTGCTCTTGAAAACCAGAAAGGCAAAACCTGGAGATAGAAAGATTGTAGAGATTTGGCCTTCACTGCAAAATGGCAATAAAAATTTACTGTTCCTGGGAATAGCAGTATATAAACACAACTATGTGCTGTTCTCTTTCCCGTGACTACAGAAACTTCCTGAATTCCAAGCATGGCTGTTGGAAGACAGGTATAGCTTCAGTTCTTATGACACATACTCACTGGCCTCCTTCATGTACCAAACATGAATTGTTGGCATCTGAAAAATGCCTAGTTTGTCTCACATCCATTCAATTTAATGGAATGTTGCAAGATTTTTGCTTGTTTGTTTGTTCTCTGTTCTGTAGCAGATGCTATTTAAAAACAGAGTAGAGAAATTGAGGGCTTTTAATTGAGGGCTTCTCCTAGGAAACTCAAGTCATTGGTTGACTGCTGTTGCTTTAACATTCTGGATTCACTGTTTGCAAGCGCTTGCATTGTTCTTCCAGTTGAGAAATATGTGTTTTTGTAGAGTTTGATCCAAAAAATTCTCTGCAGGCTTTCTTTCAAAACTTCTTTGTCATGGTTCCAAGAACAGTTAGATTTTGTGTGTACTGTTTCTGCCAAACTTGATGCCATGTATATGGCCATATGTAATAAGAAGGGAGAACTGTTCTTTTTCAAATGATGATGAACATCAGGTTGGTAGTTTCTTTAAGCAGCGGTGCTATTATTTGTTTAGGCTTGGTCTCCCTTGGCATTAATGATGAACACTAATTATATAGAAAGCCTCTTCTTCAAACTGTATTCTTCCAAAAATAATCTGATTTATTTCATTCAGCACTTAAGATCACAAACTGGAAAAATAATAAAATCAGTATCAGTATCAGTAATAAATATACTAGTAAGGTCTTCCTAACAATATAACTGATCTACCTGATTTTTATTGTATTGAATAATTTCTTAATTTCTATCTTAATGCATCTTTACTCTGTATTTTACCAGTGGACCTTAAAATGCTAATCAAATCCAGTTCTTGCAGATTATCTGGCCTAGTAATCTTGTTAAAATCAAATTCCTTGTCTTCTCCCAAACACTCACATAACTTTTTTTTTTTTTTTTTTAACCTTTAATTTAGGAAAAAGAGTGCAGATAAGAAAAGCACCACAAAGCATTCCAGATCCTGTGCCTGAAAGGAAGAGGTCAACACCCATAAACCCAGCAAATACGATACGGAAGACTCATGCAAACAATGCTGTTTTTCAGCGACCATACAGAGACAGAGTGATTCACTTACTGGCATTGAAGACCTACAAGAAACCAGAGTTACTTGCTCGTTTGCAGAGAGATGGTGTCAACCTGAAGGACAGGAATTCCCTTACAGCTATCCTGCAGCAGGTGAGATCATGATTGCCAGCATTTTTTTTACTCCTGCTATTCTTTTAGTCATAATTTTGGGATGTGTTACTCCCATATTTAAAGGACAAAATAATGAACACCTTAAATAATCCTCTCATCATTTAAGTGTTTCAACTGACTTTATGCACGTGCTTCAAAATGCAAGCCAAAGTGAAGGAAGGAAAGATTAAAAGATACGTGGGGGTAGTTCTGTTTTGCTGGGATGGTAGGCAGCAATTAACTATTTTTAGCTTTGTTGCTCCTAATACCTTTTTTTTTTTTCCTCCCTCTGTTGAAGGAGAAACTGCTGAACTAGGTAATTAAGAGAACCTGACCATGCTTTCTCTCAATTGCTTTTTATAGCTCTTCTTAGTACTTAACATTTCTTGCTCCAAACTTATGTGGAGCAAAGTCCAGTAATGAACTAAGTTATTATTTCACATGCATGTAGTTGGTGGCCTGTGTATGGTCAGTGCCTCCTCTTGGGATCTAACAGGACTGTAATTCAGTGGAGGGAGTCTTAGCAAACAGTAAATGAGAAAGACAGTGGTCACTATTGGTGGAAAAAAACTGCTTTGCTATCATATGGACTCTGTCCTTGTCTTTCTTGCAGGCTTTTTCCCTGTGTGCTGGCTTTTCCAGTGCCCTGCTGAGTTGAGTTTGCATTGCATTTCTGTATCATATTCATCAAAATCACCAGTAGGCCTGTAGCATAATGTAGATGAGACTTCTAAGCTCTCTATTATAGCGTGTCACATAGTGCTACTTTTTTAATGAAATAGTTCTGGTAAGGCTCCTTAAGATAGCATATGATGTTTTTAATTCTACCTGTTCCCATAGACTGATGACTGTATTGTGTATGTAAACTGGGAGTATTTCCTGTGTATTTAGAGTAGTTTTGAAAACTACTACAGTGAGTAACTCAGTATTTATTGATAGTTGATTCTGCACTGAATTTTAAGCAGTGGTTGTTCAAATAAGTTTTGTTTAGTTTGTCCAGAACAATGACAGGTTTTTTTTTTTGTTGTTGTTGTTGTTTTGGTTTTTTTTGTGTTTTTTTTTTTTTACTTTTTCTTTAATTTAAAGAGCTATGTTCTTACATATGAATTTAATCTACTTCGTAACTAATTAATTTTGTATTTTAAGTTCCAGAAGCTCGGTTTACCGGAGTAAGAAAACATAGGACAATCATTTCCTTTTCCATTATTTTTGGCAATGTTTATAGACTTTCTTGGAGTCTCTGTCTATTATGTGGTGTGAGTTGTGTAAAGGTATTAGTTTGCATTCAGAAATCAGTAAGTTAGCAGCACTATACCATAGAAAGCCTCGTTGACATTTTTATCTTCATTATGAGTTTTCTAAAAATAAAGTAAATAAAGTATGCTTAACCCACTAGCACATTTAAATCTCCTTAAATGCTCCTTCTTTGAGTATCAGCATTCACACCTTTTGATAGTAAACATTACAGAAGAGAAAATGATCAAAGCAGCACAAAGTGGTGGTGGTGTGTGTGAAGTGACTGAGCATTTTGTATGAGGCAAATGGACTGATACTGTTTTTCTTTGAGATTTTCTCTGAAATTTTGAGCAGGCATCAGAGTAGAAAGCCTGAAACAGCACTTTAGGTGTAACTAGTCATGAGATTTTGCTAGAGATAACTTGAATTTTTTTAGTATAATCTGTGTTATTCTTAAGGAAGAATAAAAAAAACCAACAACTTATTTTCAGAGACACGTGACTTTCTCATGATAGCATCTTGCTACAGTCAGCTCTCTGCCTGCAAGAGAAAGAATGCATCTGTACATCATTCTGTTAGCTCTACATCTTGATTCCTAAATAGATCTTGATAAGTATTAGCACAGTTACCTTTTTTCCTCCTGTAAACAGTCCATCTGGCTGAAAACTAATGGAATGGATGAAAACATAATATTTATACTAAAAGAGTAGGTGTATTTCTCATTATCAAGTAATCCTTTTCAACAGAAAGGTATAGTTTCTTGTGGCGCAGTCACTTGAGAAAGAAAATTGATTCTATTTACAAGACAGGTGGTGGCAAATAAAGCTGCTCTTGCTCCTTCTGCAGTCATCGAGGTGGTGGTGACAGAAGCATTTTCCAAGGACTGTTGTGCTCTCCAATCACAGTCCTGCACTGTCAAACACAGGGATTGCTGGTGTCATCCTGAAGTGGACCAGCTCAGGTCTCTCATCATACTTCATTATGGCACAGCTGTATTTAAAGACAGAGATATGTGATGCAGAAAAAAGATTTGCTGAAGAGTACAATTCATAGAAGCCTGCAGCTTTGGGGGATTTTTTACATCCAAACTTTTACATCCAAATTTGACCACATTTCTGAGGATCAGCACGCATTACAGGAGACCTACTTTGACCCTCAGCTCTAAAAACTGGTGCTTGATTTTGTTTACATTGCTGATTTAGCTGTACATTACTACTGTGGTTTACATTTGGGTATAATTGTCTTTTTTTTTTTTTTTTCCTTTTGTAAATGTATAGGTAGCCAACTTGAATCCCAAGGATAATTCTTATACTCTGAAGGATTTTTTATTTAAAGACATTCAGAAAGACTGGCCTGGATACAATGAAGTTGATAAACAGACATTGGAGTTAATACTTTCTAGGTAAGTTCAGTTCTCTCACATGGCTGTCGAACCTTTTGACTTCTTGGGTTGCACTGAGTAAAGAGGAATTGCCGTCAGCCACATATAAAACATACAATAATGTATGCTAGTAACAAAACTTCTTTATATTTTAATCTTTTTTTTTTTATTAAAACTTTAAAAAAGAGGGCAACAAAAACAATGCAGGTTGGTCACGTGCTCTGGGAGAAAGAAAACAACAGTTTTAGAAACTATGTGTTTTGCCAATAATGAAAGGACTATGACATGGATACTTTTGCCTTGTAACCTGAAATGTGGGTAATCCTTACAGAAAAGTAAATCCATCTCAGAGTACCACCAGCACCAGTCATTTGGGATCTCCTGTAACTTCTAGTAAAGATGCTGCATCAGCTTCTTCTTCCCAGGTATTTTGTGGCTTTTTAAAACTATAACATACTAAGTTTTAACTTGCTTTTATATTGGAATAAAAGTTGTAATACAGAGCACTCATATTATCTTTGCTGTATGAAAAACTGACGCATTTATTTCTAGTTGTACATTTTGTTTTTTTTTTAAAGATGGTTTTACTGTCAAAGACTTTAATACTTAATGATAACATAGCCTAAAAGCTGTCATGTTTAGTCTTACGTGTTTCAGAATGTTTATTAAAATCTTCAGAAAGACAGAGAGTTCCCATGTACATGCTGTCTTGTAAATATGTCCAGATTGGTTGGAGACTATCCCTGTAGTGTTTGAAGAGCTGAGACGTTAGCATAGCAGCTATTTATCAGCAGCACACTGATCTTGCAGGAGCAAGCTCATGTGTAGAGGCTAAACTTGTTGGCTACCTATTATTATCATGTACTTTCTGATTAAAATCTTAAGGTTGTTTTGTATTGCCCCGTGATTTGTTTATTTTGGTGTGTAGGAAAGCATTCTGAAAACTATGAATGTATATATATATATTTTATTATATGATTGCCTGTGTTCAAGTTTCTTTGTGGTGTGGTAGTTAAAATGCATCAAAGATGCACAAACGTAATTATGTTGCTGGTGGAATATAATGCTTAGGAAAATCTAGAATAAGCAGAAATTACAGTTGCAATCTGCTATTTGGAGCTATATTTTTTTTTTCTTGCTGCCATCTTTAAACACCCATTATGATGCAGGGTGAAAGGGAGGTCTGGTTTAATGGGTCCAGGCTTCACCTGGCCTTTACAAACTTAAGATAATTGCATCCTGCTTTCCTATCAATAAAAAAGCACAAAACAAACTCTTCAGAAGTGGCTTGAGAAAATCCATGTGAAATGAATTCCTTTAAGGAAAAGTATGACACTTCTTTGAAACTATATATTCATAAATGCATCTGAAATTCAAAGAAATTTGGGTACAGCAGAGCTTGTGTGTAATGATAAATGGTAAATTACTTGAATCATAGAATCATAGAATCACTCAGGTTGGAAGGGACCTCAAAGATCATCAAGTCCAACCGCAGCCTAACCATATTACCCTAACTCTAACAAGCCTCTGCTAAATCATATCTCCGAGCAAGTCTCATACTGAAGATCTTGAAGTCATACTTGAAGTTTCATACTGTTAAGACACTTGAGTTTAAAAAGTGGAGGAAGGGCACACCTATTCTTCTTATTTTCTTCCTGTCCAACAGCAACACAGTGTGTGTTCTGTGGACCTCTACATGTTATGATTAGATGGCAGAGAACTGTGCCCAGTGCTCAGTTTGAGTGCTGCCACTTGTAAGTAAATCACCATAAGCACACCAGGCTTGATGAGGAAGGCATGAACCTGTGTTTCAGCTGGAGTGGCAGCTGCAGCAGAACAGATTTTCAACCTGTTCTTTGTCATCTCTTTTTTAGGCAATAGATCTGTGTTCAATAGCTGCCTGTTCTTAGATGTTCTTCATTTGACTGAATGCTAATAATCCATTTTATTTTGCAGAAACGGCTCTTGGATTTCAAGTTCACTGATCCCCTGATGAACAAGAAGCCGAGGATCTCCCACCTCACCAGTCGAGTCCAGCCGTCCTTGAGCACTCACTCACCTGCCCCCGGAAAGAAGGAAGCCCTTGCCACTGCAGCACCCACCCCACCATCCCTGCCTGCTGCCCACCCACCTGCCTCCAATCCGCCCCAGACTGCCAGCTCCATCTCCCCCAGCACACCTGAGGGGCGTGGGACGCAAGATCTGCCTGTAGATAGCATCAGCCAAAGCAGCAGTAGCGTCAAGCACCAGCAAGTAAAATATACCTCTCAGACTCCTTTGGAAGCCCCAGCGCCTGCCGCTGGTAAATTGGAACATCCCACCTTTGCAGGTGAGGAGGATGTGTTGTTGTACAAAAAGTCCATGAAGAAGGCCAAAAAGAATAAGGAGAAGGACCAAATAAAAAACCAGGACACTACAAGAGAGCAGAAAGACGAAGGACTATTTGAAAGCAAAACGGACCTTAGAAAAGAAGAGACTGCCACGATGAAAAGCCCCTCTGGTTTGGAGTCAGATGAAGGTATTAATACTCTGCTTCTCTTAACTATTGCATGAATAGGCCTTCTGAAAAGATGCTAGAAAAACAAAGACTACAAACATTAATAGTCTACTTTTTCCCTTTCTGTATTTTAAGTTCCTTACCATTATCCCTACTTTATGATAATGAAGAATTAGGAAATAATTTTTTGTCTCCTCTCACATTACATTTTAGTTACCAGTTTCTTCTTAAAAAAATAAATAAATAAGATGAAATAAACAAAACCCACCAAACAACTTAGATGCAGAGACTGAACTTGTTATGCCGGAGCCTTATCTAAAATTGGGTACATTTTTAAGAATTCTCATGGAAATGTTCCATGGGTGCCTATTGAAAAGTAACTCTTTAAAAGGAAAGCCTAGATGCTAGAAAAACACAGGTAATTTTTTTTTTTATTTGACTTCCATTAAACTGACAGTTCATTTAAATTTACTGCACATTTTTTAATCAACAAATTTTAAAGCGTGTACACTAATAACACATACTTTAAAACGTTCAGCATACAGGTACTGTGTGGTAGTTTACTGAAACACACAGTTCAGATATGAATGTATTCGATCATGTATTGGAATACAAGTTTCACGGCAATCTGCATTTTCATGGAAAATCTAAAACCTACATAAACTGACGTACAGTTTTCTTGAGCTTTGGTTTTAACAGTCCTGTAAGCTCACCTCCATCTTAGCCACAGAACTCACTACTAAAGCAGGCTAGAAGTCAGGTTTGGCCCTTAGCTATCACAGCTTGAAGGCATGTTTAGAGCATGCAAGGTGCCCCTTTGAAGTATTCTTCTGCATGTAGAAAAAGTGCTTTGAGGTGGTCTTTTCTCACATGCCCTTGTTATACTGCCTCGTGTCCACATGTGGTGTGAGATTACCTTGAAAATATTCATGTTTGATTTTATCAACATGTGAGCATCTTTCTCCAGATTCCAGCAATATAAGTCCAAATGGCTAGGGAAATAAAAATCCGTATTAACTATGAAGTTGATCCCTACATTAAAGCTTTTAAATGGGCTGAGCCATTTAAGCAAATATTGCTTGAGATCTTGGAAGTGAAATGCTCAAAGCAAAATTCTTCAGAGAAGTAGTGTTTATTAACATTACTAGTTGCATTGCTGTCAGATATTGTTCTGACTTCTGTACTACTTTTTTACTATGCTTCCTGATATACCCCATGATAATTTTAACACTGAATGTAATCTACTTCTGTAGAACATCGTAAAATAACTCTTCCTCTGCCTTTGCTCAGATGGCTTAGATTTGTAAAAATGGCAGTGTAAGACTTTGGATATCCAAAAAGGGCAGAGAAGGAAGGATAAAAATGTGGCATAAAAAGAACTTCAACTTTCTATGCTACATATTGCAGTCCTCTGGAACATGAATGCTGGTATAAATCAAGCTACCTAATTGTGCAGCTGTTCAAGCTGGGTAACTTGAATTGCTGTGCAAATGCCACATTATGTCTTGAATTAATAAAAGTTGACCTCTGGCTAATGCTTTGGTCACGCTGAACCTGAGAAATAAAGTAGCCGTACCCTCTTCTAAAACTGCGGTACTGTATACTGTGGAGAAGGTCGTGTGAGCCCTGTTAATGTACAGAGCTTGTTTGCAGTAATTTACTGTGAGAATAGAACTCTGTAGGATTGTTTTCAAGCCCCTTAGGTTCTTATTGTTTGGCTGTATTAAAAATCTGTTTATCACAAGTGTCAAAACTTCTGCTTTTCTATAGGAGTTCAAAAAACGTGCACTGCCTCTGCAGATTCTTCTTCAACAACAAATGAACTACCAAACTACTTCAAGTGAGTAAAGTGATAATTTAAAATCTCCTGTCACTTACTGAAAAATCACCTGTAAAAAATCTAGTTTAGTTACGAAGTTGAAAAGCTACCAAAATGTAGTTGGATAATAACAACAAATTCATTTATAATGGCAATTTCCTATAAAGGAACTTGCCATTACTCTAAAATTACATTTTAAGTTAACCAGTTGCCTTATTTAAGTATCCTTAAGTTCTGAAATCTGAGCTCGTCCTTTAATTATTATGAGGGAGAAAAAAATGTTAAGAACAATTTTTAATATGCTTCGGTAGATTTAAAAAGAAAAAAAAACATTTAATTTCATTCTTCTTGAAGAACAAAATAAAAAGACATGTAAGTGTGTGTACTGCTTTCTTTTTAGACAAAAGGAGAGCTGAATGCCATAGTTGCAATAAGACAAGCATTAAGAAACTGAATTTGAAATGGCATAATAGCGGAATCAGCAGGTTGCTAAATGTTTGGTTTTGTGGTTGTTTTTTTGTTTGTTTTTTGTTTGTTTCTTTGTTTGTTTGTTTTAGAATAATAAAATTAACTTTCAGTTAGAAGGATTATCCTTTATACTGTAAGACAGAGAAGTAGCTTCTGCATGTTTAATGCAGTGATATGATGTGGGCAGGCAGAGTAAGTCTTGTTTTGCAGAGCTCCAGTTTCGTGCTTGAAGTGTTGGGCTGAGAGTTCAAACCTGTGTTTAATTCCAAACCTTTCCTGGGTTAAAATAGATTCAGCTCTTTGACCTCTGCTTCCTTGTAAGCTGAAGGCAGTGATACTGAGCTTTCTAAGATGCCTTGAAATCTTTTGTGCTCACATAGAGAGGAATACAACTATTTTATGTGGTCTGATAATTCAGTTGGGTGACTCTAAGCCTTGCTAAGAAGGGAAATAGATAGTGTAAGATTTCATCAGGTTAAGTTCTGATTGGGTGTAAACACTTCAATGGGGAATTCTTTGTGAAAGGGGCAACCTTTCAAATAATTGTACAGATAATCTACCTGTTGGCTACAGCTTACTGGAAAGTTACATAGAGCTGCTTCAGGCATCTGCCTTGTCTTGAGGAAAAGATTGAATCCTTGAGCAAACCTGCAGGTTGATCCAGCTTAAAGGATTTTGATAGTTTATTTTAGCTCCTTTTTCTGCTTCCAAGTACTACACAATTCATTAGTGTAATACTAAAGCATGTTGAAGAGAATTTCCAATCACAGATATTTAGTGAGTAAACCAGGAAAGGCAACCTCCCGGATCTGCTGGTTGAGAATAGAAAGAGGTGACTGTAGGTAGCTGTCTTTGCCACAGCTATCATGAAATAGTTGACTTCATAATTTTTGGCATAAGGAAAAAAAGGTCAGCTCTCTATTTTAAGAAGGCAAACCTGAAGCTACTGAGGCAGCTAGTTAGCAGTGTTCTCTGGTAATTTGCTCTATGTCCCCATATGCTCTAGGTCTCCATGAGTGCTTGTCACTTTCCTAGAATCACCTTTTGAAAGCCCAGGATCACTCAGTTCCATTCTGCTGCAAGGCAAGCAAGCAGGGCAGAAGACAGGCCTGGCTAAACAGGGAAGCCCTCATAGAATTAGGGCAGAAAACATAGAATATCAAGCAGCAAAGTCAGGATTTATGGGGAGAGTACAGAGCTTCAGTCACATCTGCAGCAGGGAGAAAAAACAGGAAAAGCAAAAGCTCGACTTGAATTGATGCTGACCTCTGTGGTGTTGGACAACAAAAAGGTCTTTTTCAAGTATGTCAACAGCAAAGGGGGATCAAAGGAAAACACTGTACTGCTAGTTGATACAGGTGATCACCAACAAAAGGGCTTAACAAAAGTTAGAAGCATTTAATGCCCTTTTTGTCTTAGTATTTAATAATGCCAGATCTTTGTCTGCCTGATCCTCTGACATGGAGGATCATGACTGGAGGAGCAATGATTTTCCATCTATGGTCACTAAAATTGTACAGTAACAGTTGCAGCAGCTCAGTGTTCATAAGTCCATGGACCAGGTGAGATTCAACTCAGAGTGCTGAAGAACTTATGAACATTAGTGCTGCGCTTCTCTCAACCATCTTCTGAAGATTGTGAGATTCTGGGGAGGTCTCTGCTGACTAGTCTAAACTTGGAGACTAGCCAGCATTACAGTGATCTACAAAAAGAGCATAGGAGAAGAGCCAGGAAACTACAGACCTGTAAATCTAACCTCAGTCCTTGGAGAAGTTACAGAGAAGATTGTCCTGGGGGATACAGGAAGTCAGTTAAAGGACAAAGCTATTATCAGTCACAGTCAGTGTAAGCTCATGAAGGGAAAGTCCTGCCATAATAATTTGATCTCCTTCTCTGATAAGGTCACCTACTTGGTGAGTGAAGGGAAGGCAGTGGATGTAATCTTTCTGTATTTCAAGTAAGGCCTTTGGACCAGTCCAACTGTGAGATAAACAGGTTCACACTGCACTGAGTGATGAACTGTCTCAACGGTAGAGCTCAAAAGGTTGTAGGGAATGGGGCTACAGTCATCAATGGCAAGTTTAACAAAGGAAAATACCAGGTTCCTCACCTTGTCTGGGACAGTCTGGGATACAAGTGGCAGGAGAGCAGCTCTGTGGGAAGGGACTTGGAGTTGCTGGTTGACAGCAAGTTCATTGTGAACCAGCGGTGTGCCCTGGCATCCAGGAGGCCAACCTGCATTGTGGGGTGCATTAAAAACAGCAGACCAGCCAGTCAAAGGAGTTGTTTTCCCCACTACTTTTAGCAGTGGTGGAGCCTCGCCTTGGCACTGTTAGCAGTTCTGGGCTCCACAATCTAAAAAGGATGTTAAGGTCCTCAGAAACATCCAGAGGAGAGCAACAAAGCTGCTACCAGGACTGGAAGGCATTTCTTGTAGGGAGAGACTGAGGGCAATTGGGTTGAGGGCCAGAAAGTAACGTCGTTGCAACTCTCTGAAGAGGGGAAGCAGAGGGAGGCATTGGGCTGTGTTCCTGGTATCTGATGGGAGTGGCACATTAGATGCCAAGGAAAGGTGAAGACTGGACGTTAGGAAAAATGTATTCACCAAGAGGCCAGTCGGACTCTGTAACAGGCTTTCCAGAAACGTGGTGAATGCCCCATATCTGACAGCGTTCGAGGCATTTGGATAATACCCAGAATAACATGCTCTAACTTTTAGTTAGCCTCGTAGTGGTCAGGCAGTTGGACAAGATGATCTTTGAAGGTCCTTTCCAACTGAACTATTCCATTCCATTTGTGTTCAAACATGACTAGTCATATTATAACAGCAGTCCCGAGTCCACAAATCATCTTCCCTCATTGTCATGACCAGCAGGGCTTCCAGCACAGGGCAGGCATACGTTAGCTCTAGTCTTTTGTTTATGGCTCCATGTGATTTTGCTCTTCTCTGGAGCTGAAGTTCTGTTTTGAGAATCTTTGGGTGCTTTTGCCACATAATCATTTTGTTGCTCACAGCACATCCTTCTGAAGTGCTTGGGCCCCTCTTGGTGTCTCTGGGTACAGACAAGGTAATCGTTTCAAACCTTCAGAAGAACAGTTAGCACTTTCCTTGCAGAGGAGGTAAGGCAGTGCGGGGTTCAGCAGTTAACCATTCTCTTGCTGCATCTATTTGATACCTTGAAGTGTCTTTTGTATAAGATTGAATATGCATTTGTGTTTTGTACTAGAAAATACAAAGCTATAGTCTCGTATGAGCAACGCCAGAGTTATAAGAATGACTTCAATGCAGAGTATGAGGAATACAGGAGTTTACATGCTCGGATGGAGAGTATTACCAGAAAATTTGTGAAGCTTGGGGAACAGCGAAAGCAGCTTTCTCCAGGGTCCAAGGAATACCAGGTAAAGAAGAGTAAAGCCATGAAGCCTATCTTTTTTCCATCTTACATCCTACAGAATTCTGCATTTTCAGCATAGGCAGGTGCTTCGGTTTAGTAATCCACTAAATTATGTTGATGTGATTTTTGAAGTGTCCAAGGGGGAGACCAAGTAACTGGTTGTATGTTAGGAGTTATCAGATTGGCTGTAGTTTTACTGACCACCTCACAGCATCCGGGTGAATTAAAGAGTAATGCTGCACTGATGAGAAAGGAGAAGAACCAAAGGACCGTAATCCCCAGGCTTTGCTGACTTGATATTTCCCATTATTTAAAGGGGAGAAGTTTATTTTGTATACTTAACAAGATGTACAGCCACAGACATATTTGGCTTCTAACTGTAAATTTTAGCAAAGAAGGGTATTAAAAACTTTGTATTCCAGCTTTCAAGCCTGGGATGACATTATTTGGACATGCAAATTTCAAATGCTCAGTACTGGAATTCTTAAATTCTTTTTGTGTGCTGAGGATGTTTGGTAGCATCTAGCTAGCTTTTAGAAGTTTTTGCACAGAATGCAAATGTATTTGTGAGCACAGAGAGTATTTTAAAATCCCTGGTACTGCTCAATCAGACAAAGGAGAGAAGCTTTACAGAACTCACATACGTGGTCTGACCCTACATTGGCTAACTCTTGACTTCCGTGGCTTCACAAAACCATGTAACAAGTCATTTAGCCCTTACTTGAAGACTCCACCCAAGCAAGCTCTCTGTGAAAGCAAGTATTTTACAGTGGCGTGAATGACTTCACAAAGGGAATCTTCAAACGCATTTTCTTCCTGTTGCTTGTTTACAGATTTAATTGCAGATCTGGGCTGTGTTCTGTGTTTGCTGGTCTGTGATTTTTTTGTGACTCAGAAGGGTGATGACTCTTGGATAAGAAAATATCTTGAGTAAAACTTCTATTTAATGCTTTATTTGGTTGTATTTTCTAGTAGTAATGAAATGTTCTTCATATTGTTCTCACATTTCACTTTTTCTTTCTTTCTTTTTTTTTTTTTTTTTTTTTTTTTTTTAAGATGCTTAATGAGGAAGTCCTAGAAGAGTATCGAAAGATGAAACAGGTATGTTTAGCACCAGGTCTGTGGGAGTTAGAAACTGCTGGAATGGGCTTTTGCCCATTCTTAAGCAAAGGACATGAAATAATGAACTTCAGATATTTTCATGCCGTAATTTCCTTTTTATCTTTACAGTCTAGTCCCAACTACCGTGAAGAGAAACACAGATGTGAATATCTCTATAACAAGCTGTCTCACATTAAAAGACTTATATGTGAATTTGATGAACAGCAATCAGAGTTACAGCACTAGCCTTCTGCTTGGACCAGCACATGTGAATGAATGGAAACTTATTTATTTAAAATTATAGATGAGTTGCTCTAAGATTCTAAGAAGACTGAACTTTTGCATTACGAAAGTTTTTCAGTATTAGTATACTTGAGTTGACTACTTCTGTTGTTGATGTTGTTTATATGCATATTTGAAGCTGCTTTTTCTGGTCCCTTTTTTTCTTCAAGACTTATGTTTGTCCATTTAAATCATTTTATCAGTAGGTGCTGGGACCCAGTACATCTACTGTGAAGTTGTGCACATTTTAAGAAAATAGTGTAGCGAACTGAAATACTTTTGGATAAATATAAGGCTATTTTTCTGACCTTTCTTGTTAATGCAAACTCTTTGCCTTAAATGGTAGAAGGTTTAGAAATTTGCACAAAAAAAAAACAAAAAAACAAAAAAAAACAAAACAAAAAACAAAAAACAAAAACATTGTCTTGGAGGGTTAAAAAGGTGTTGTATATAAGTCTATATGCAGCCCATCTTTGTTACTAGAGAAATTCATCACTGCAATTTAAACCCCCCATCGCAATGGTTGCCTTAAGGTGTTTGCTTGTGTGTATTTAGTGTAGTTAAATTATTAGCTACACTGCTTCCCGCCTCGCTGAAACACCTGGGAAGCACTACATGGCCTACCAGTGTCTGAACGTGTGTGCCTGTTCTGTGTGTATGCAAAAACGTGTGGGTGTGAGCATGTATGATGAGGAGGGGAAAAAAAAAAACAAAGCTGCTACTCCAACTACTCTAAGTAGGCCAGACATCGCTCAGGTTAAAACAACTGATGAGTGTTGCTCTACATTTTTTTTTCCTATAAAATTGCTACTTCTATTCTGGAAGATGAGAGCATTTCCATTTCAATAGTTTGTCAGCTTTATTAATGTTGGTAAAATTGATACTTTACAAAAAAATTAAACAGATATATAGTTTTGGGGCAAGATTATAAAACTAAACATGTAGGTTACCTATTTATATACTGCTATAAAGTATTTTTTGAAGAGAGTTATGCAAAGAAGCTATTGCCTACATGAAATGTATATTTAAAGATTTCTGTCCTGGGTGCCAGGAATATAACAAAGAACAGATGTATTTAACTATGAAATACTGTGATCACAAAACAGCACAAATTTTCATTTCATGCAGTTTTTATTTTATTTTGATTTAAATCATCGCTTGCTTTGTCATGTGAAAACACGGGTTATCTGGTCAGAATAGAGCAAAATCTTACTTTGTCTTATGTTTGTCTTTTCAAAATGCAGCCAATTGAAAAGGGAAGCACTATGTTTACAAATATGATTTTGGAATGTTTGCCAAAATAGTGGTAGTATCTCTGATAAACTTTATCTCCAGCATTTAAAAAAAAAAAAACACAAAACAAAACCAACAACAGAAATTAACAACAACAACAAAAAACCCTAATCCAAACTGTTATATATCACTGTAAACCAGAAAATGCTTGAAAACATGCATTCAAGTAAATGGGAATTTGAATTTTTGCCTTGAATTTGTGGGCTCAGATATCTTGCAGTCATGAAGATGACAGAGCATGCAGAGGCATTCCTTACTGTTGCATGACTTGTATGACGTATTTGAGACCAAGCTGACTCTGGATCCCTTGGCTTAACCTCCACATTTCAAATGGCAATGTGAAGGGATGACCTCTTGCTTAACAGTAAGAGCAGCATTCATGTGGGCTCAAACACTGAGGCACGTGTACAGCAGTGCCTAGGTCTAAGTGCAGGAGCTGTTAACCGTGCTGTATCTGCATTGGATGGCTGGATGCCAACCCAACTTTCAAGAAAGTGTCTTCTCAGATTAAAACAATGGGAAGCTTCTTATACTGGTATGTGTTTTGGCAGTGCAGTGCTCTTCATGTAAACTGTACAGATCTGACTTAGCTGCCATTGTGAGACATTCAGTGCTGATATACAGCTGTCCAAATGTGTTGTTACCATTTGTTGTACTACTGCTACGTAACTGAGATTAGTGTAGTTAACAACTTTTTATCCTCCTGTTATGTGAAAAATTGACTTGTATTTGCATGCATCTTCTGGTTTACTACCTGTGTATCTGTTGCAGCTGGAGGTTAATGCTACTTGAGAGGTCCACCACTGTGCATCATGAGATCTGACAAGCTACTGTAAAGACCTTAATTGAAGGTTTTGCTCATTTGCATAAAGCATTTCTTAAGCCTTGCAAGTATACCAAACAGCCTATGTAAATTTATGGCACTATTTTGCAATACGTATCTCTTGTTGCCCTTGAGCTGCCATTCCTGTTTGGCAGATGTGGAAGAACCCACTGATTCTAGGCCTGTGACTTTATTGCCCTGCCCCATATAAGCATCCTGCTTGTTCAGAGGAGCAGGCACTGCAGATGGCGGCATGCTGGCTGGGGATACACTACAACAGGTCTGGAGCAAATGACTGATGTAGAGGGGCAGATGCTCCTTCTCGTGAAAGGAAGCTGGATCTCACTGCGGTTCCAAACAACATCGAGACCTGAGGGGGCATCAGCCCTCTCCAGCTGTCTGGAAATAAAAATCACAAGTTATGAGGACTGGTTTCCCATCTCGTTATGGTTTGTAGGGGGAAAACTACGCCCAAAGAAAACTTTTTGAAATAGTAGCTATGCTCTAAACCATCACAGGAAGCAGATCACCATTGGCTGCTTCCAAGTCTTCATTTGATCTTGTCACTTATCAAAAAGTAAAAATATTTGAAAGCGTTTTGTAAAACGTGTGTGTAAGTATTGGAAGCAAAGTTGCTTCGATAAGTTTTAAACAAGTTGGATTTAAGTATTGATATTGTAACCTTGTTCATTCGTTAGCTTTCCTTAAATAGTGTTGTTACAACCAGTCTTTCTGGGTAGGTTAATGTTGATTCATGTGAAGACTTATGGCTACTTTAAACTACAATTCTTCTCAGAAGTTTTGCTCTACTCTGTATACCTGAAGGAAAAGGGACGTGGCCAGCAGTTCTGTAGCCTTCTTCTGGGGAAGGATATGGAATTGTTTAAGGGAGGGCCACGTCTGGGAAACGTGAAGGCTTACAGCAGGGCTGTGACTTCCCCTTTCTGATTCGGAGAGTATTGTAAAACTTTTTTCAATTGTTTCCATGCAAACTGTATTAAAACTGTGTGTGAAACATCTTGGGGCATTCTGTCAATGAACACTTGAGCCATTGTTGCCCTTCTCTTCTGCATCAACTTGAGTTCAATAAAATGTTCTCTTTACAACCCTGAGGTGTGGGGCTGTCCTTGTCTGCAGGTGGCACTGCGGGGGGGTGTGGGCAGGGTGGGGAAGTGAGCACCAGTCACAGAACAAGGTTGGAGAGCAGGAGGAGCATTGCTGCAGCCTTCACTGAGCACCTGCTCCAGGCTGTCCTTGGCTGGAGAATGACCCATGCTCAGTGCAGTCCCTAACTCAAAAAAGCAAAATGTTTGCATGCCAATTTGCAGTGGCTCTTTTTCCTACCCTTCTGAGCCTGAGGTTCCTGTCTACTTCTATTTTACATTCGCAGTGAAGAGTTCTGGCAAAACACTTTGATATTGAGCACAGTCAGGTGTTTGGGAAGCTGGTGAAGGTCATGGGGCTTTCCCCAGCCAATGCATATGCAAGGGGCAGGGGAGGGAGGTGACAGTACTCTCAAGACTCTCACTAATTGTGTGGGCTAATTGTGGCATTTTCTGTGATAGAACGTGCTTGTCTGTTGGTCAGTAGCTATTGGTACAAGACGGCTGCATCACTCTGAACAGCTAATTGTTGGTTGCAAAACTGAGCCATAGATGAAGGTTTTGCAAGCTGGTATTCTTATTTTGTTTAGTGTTTCATTGCACTCTTAAACTTTTTTTTAGGGTATGAAAATTTCACATATTTGGTAGCTATGTGCATTTCTAGCTGTCATTCAGGCCTAAATTCCTCAATGCCAAACCAAAACCAAAGTCATGCTCATGCCACTACTGAAACCACAAACTCTTTTTGGAACCCTAAAACCCAAACGCTTTTGAGGCTTTCACTTTTAAATGCTACTGGCCCAGTAAGTTATATTTGCCATGTCTAAAATCTTACAACTGACGGCACATATCGATGCAGTCATGTTTTTTGCATGGACAGAGGTGCATGCAGGAGGACTACAAAGGATATAGTGATGGAGAATGGTCTCGAGGGCAGTGTGTGTGCAGCTGAGGTCCCTGAATGCGCTCAGTGCCGTGCAGTGCAGAGGAGCGGAGCCATCATGGTGGCTGCAGCTCCTCACAGGGAGCAGAGGGACAGCGCTGAGCTCTGCTCTATGTGACAGCGACAGGGCCCGAGGGAACGGCGTGGAGCTGTGTCAAAGCCCAGAACCAGGGTTATGCCTTCCCAGAATCATAAAATTGTTTGAGCTGGATGGGACCCTTAAAGGCCATCTAGTCAAAACCTGTGCAACAAACAGGGACACTAACAGTTGAATCGGGCACTCAGAGCCCCATCCCACCTAACCTTGAGTACCACCATGGACGGGGCATCCACCCCTCTGGGCTTCACTGTACTTCACTGTGGGTTCCCATGTTTCACCACTGTTCCTCCACTGTGCCTGAGCTTCCTCCTCCTTTCTAAACACAGCATCCACATGCACAGATTAGGAACACCTTGCAAGTTTAGTGAAATGCGTGCTTTTAACATACTTGTTTTACCAGTAACAATACTGGATACTACAGCCACTCAGCAAAAAAAGCCTGTAAGGACATCTCTTCATAGGGAAGCCACAAATGCTGATGTGGAGCAGAAAAATAACCGGAAGTTGAGCTGTTGAGCTACCACTCCAGGCAAGGACAGCAACCACCCTGTCACCATCAAACCATCTCCTACTATCACTACTGTACAATGAGTGCAAGACAGCCCCAGGTAAACCCTTGGTGATGAATAATCTTTTCCAGTGCCCCAAACAAGATGCCAGCTGTTGCCACCACTGTCTGCAGATGCTGTTTTACTTCATGATTTCTCAATATCCATCCAACTCTTACTGCAGCAAATTGCTTTCTGATGTACATTTTTTGTCACAACACAGTCAAAATTTCACCACACAAGCTTTTAAGAAAAAGAAGGTGAGTGGGTTCTCACAGGTTTACAGTAGTGACAGCAGGGATAAGATAAAGCAAGCAGGACTCTTGATCAAAATGGTTCTCATTCCCACTGCACTGAATAAGGCTGACAGTCAGCGACAAATGCAGAGAGGCTGTGTTCATAAAGCTCCTCCAGGTCTGAGGAGGAGCTTTATCACAGGATGAGATGGGCAGAATGGGGAGTTGGAGGTGACTGCAGTTTTGTCATTTGGCAGAGGGGGGTCACGGTGCCTCAGAGGTACAAGATGAAGGTTGCCCCTAGAATATCTTGCAGTGTTGTAAGTAGCAAATAATAAAGATAGATAGATAGTGCAGAAAAACGTGGAGCAGTACACATAGAGTTAGCCTTTCAAGCTTATTTTAGCATTGATAACAGAACGATAATGTGATATGTGGGAACAATGGCAGTGGTCCAGAGCACAAAGGTTATGTGTTTTCCCCGTGAAAGCCACTTCCTAGCTATCTGGCAGAAAAGGGCCACAGATTCATCCTGAAGTGTATTTTCTGACTAGAAAGATCTGCATGCATCCCAGGTCAGCATCACCACACTGCCTGAGCAGCTGCTGCTCATGCCTCACACTTACCAGTGCCATGCTACTGCACCCAGCCAAGGAGCTGGTGGTAGCAGCACCTGCTCTCCTGCACAACATGTTCATTTGCTCATGTCAGCCATGGTATAAAAATAAGGACAATACATGAGCTATTGATGGAGAAACAACAGAGTGTAGGATGCTGACCTCCAAACCCCTGAGGACCTGGAGTAAGACAACACTCTGTAAAGTATTCCCAACTCACTGCCCTGAAAAGTAGTGCACAGAACAGACTACCTGTCAGCTCCAGCCAAACTTGTCAGGGAAAGAAGAGCACCAAGGAGCACCCAGGCCTGGGCATCTAAGAAGGTGTTTATTTGGTTACGGAATGCTACTGATGACAGTCTTGGGCACTGCCCTTCTCATTCTCTTCTCACAAAACCTTGCCCTGGAGGGCAATCAGACCCAGGCTGACTCACCCTCCCTTTCTTGAGAAATCTTTAAGTAGGTTGCATGCAGAGCATCCAAGGCACTGACAATTATGGGACAGAGGGTGAGAAATACTGAGATAGAAGAGGAAGCTAAGTGGCCACTTCCATGTCAGGGAGTTGAGATGACACCTGGAGGGCTCAGCAAACCTCAGCAAAAGGGCTGGAACCAAACTGACGTGGTGGCTAGACATCTTCACATCTTGAGTCTAGCCTTCCTGAAACAGCCAGAATCACACTGGCAAGCACTGTAGGCAAACAGACTGATTGCTAAATAGAAGATTTCCATCCTCAGCAATTGTCAGTCAGCATCTTGCATAAAGTTTCTTCAGATTATCTGCAAAGATATATATATACATAACATTCCTTCTACAACAGTTGCCTATGAGCAGGATATCAGAAGAGCCTTCCAGAAGCACAGCAATTTTTCTTCAGTTTCTACAAATAGCTGTTGAAATAGCTGTTGAAAATTAAAAGGAATTTTCATTGACCATGACTTCTTATTTTAAATAACCAACTTTTCCTATGGGGAAAAAAAAAGGGGGGGGGGGAGGAAAGACTAAGGGAAGGGAAGGGAAGGGAAGGGAAGGGAAGGGAAGGGAAGGGAAGGGAAGGGAAGGGAAGGGAAGGGAAGGGAAGGGAAAGGAAGGGAAGGGAAGGGAAAGGAAGGGAAGGGAAGGGAAGGGAAAGGAAGGGAAGGATTTGCTGCACCAGCGGGAAGAGTGCTTGTTCACTGATCTCCTTGTGACCACACCAGCAGAAGAATTAACTGAGCATTGGAATTAAAAGTTATGGTAGTGATGAAGCTTACAGAGCCATGTTCTTACACAGTGAATTTTCTTAGGCTGACAAAAGAGTATGCCATAGCTACTGGGCCTTGAGACAAAATGCTCAGGAAGCAAACAAAAACCACCACCTCTTTCTGATCAGCACTTGACAATCTCCAAGACCCCATTCACAGAGGAAACAAGTGTGCTCAGGACTGAGGTATGGGTGGAAGAACAATGCTGGAGCATAGAAACACATGTTCATCAAACCAGCCACCAAAAGCCAGCAGCCATGAGCAGTGTGCCAACCTGACCCTTGGCAGAAAAGGCTGATTTATATAAATACCTTGGAGGGGCTCCAGGCTGCACCTGACATGCACCAACTCTCCTGGTGATCACATTTTTCTAAGCAAGTGCAGATAAGCTGTTTTTTCCTGTGACCTTGGTAGCTCAGAGAGGGACTTGCAGAGCTGTGTTCATGCTGTTTCCAATAGTGACCATTTCTCTGATTCCCTTCTGGTCTTCTAATAGGGGGAACTGCTGTGAGAAATAATCTCATGAGCCACCTCAAGATTCACAAGGATACACATAACACGGAAAGCAACAGAATTGTGTGACAGGAAGAGGCAGACCTGATTTTGTTTGAATTTGATCCCCTACATCACCAACTAGTTAAGGAAAACTTGAAACTGGGGTTTCCGTCTCTAACATTTCAAAGAAAATAGAGTGATTTTCTTCCTAAAGAGAATCTCTCTGCATCTTTCAGGTGTTTATTTTATATTATTTCAATAAATTCCCACAGCAGTGCTGAGAACTAAGCATTAACAATTAAATTTTAGCCATTTTAAAGCAAGGAGCTTATGTGAGTATGAAACATTAGAAGAAGGATTTCTATAAAATGACAGCAAGTTGAAGTCTTTGGCAAGTAAATATTGACGACCACCGAGATGAGCAACGGAAAGTAAACACTGAGCACAGCAAGAGGCAGTGCCTCGGCTAGAACAAGGGCAACAATCTCACATCTCCCTGGAGTCTTTGTCCCAGCAGGGTGACAGGTTGCTGACATGCAGCAAAACCTCCCCCTAGAACCATCTACCCCTGGCCCTGCTGCCTCTGCAGCTGCCATGGAACAGATGTACCTTCTATTTTTTTTTTTTTTTTAAGCTTTTCAGGGTGGTGATGCTTTGTTTTGCTGTGGTTTTGTTGTTGCTGTTGTTCTGTTTTGGTGTTTTTTAATTCTGGGGTGTTTTTGTTGCTGTTTTGTTGTTTTGAACAGGGAGTGGGAGCAATAACCCACAGACTCCTCAAGAAAGATACCTCTTCCAGATTATTTTTCTTCTCTTATTTCTAAGCAGATAATAGACTTCCCTTCAGCAGCAGGAAAAAATTTAATTGGAGCATTCATCCTTCTTAGGTGCCCCAGCGATAACCAGATAGAAAAGACAGATCTGTAGGAAGCCAGAATTTATTAATTCCAGCACCCAAAAAAAAACAACTTTTTTCAGCTCAAATTGCTTCATTACGTCAAAAGTGACTAATAGCACTTTTTCCTTCTTGCCTCAGCTGTGGAATACTGTCAACAAAAGGAAGTTGTGAACCTGAGGGGATCCAGACAGAGGAGACAATCTCCATCAGGGAGCTCCTGCCATGATTGGATTCCCAGTTCCACCAGCACCAAAGCCCCCAGCTCACTGCCCTACCACAGGGCATTCAAGTCAACACTGACTTTCTCTCCTTGCTGGATGAACTGCTTTGAGAAGCAAGTAGCAAGAGGTGAGATGACCAGAGGAAAAGGAAAATGAGAACAACAAAATGAAGACAGTCACAAGAATACTTCAGCAAGGACACAGCAAGCTGTGCCTGCTTCCAGGAGTGAGTCTGGGTTAGCTTGCCTTTCTGGGCTATACTGCCAACACCTGGCATACTCACTGCAAGAATTTAGCCTTTTCCTGTGTTTACTTAGCGCAGCCATGCACAGGACTTCGTGTTTTTCCAAGGTACGGTGGCAAACTACTGTAACAGTATTTACCATTGTTCTTCACTAGGAATGAGCTGAGCTGTGGCTATCAGAAGGCTCAGTTTTCCCCAGGCACCCCAAAATTCAGCCTGTTCCAACCCAAGGATCTGCCATCAAGATAGCCTTCTGGAAAAACCTTGCAGGATGCGCAGGCTGTGCACAAGCAAGGCACATTGCAAAACCACCTTTGATCTCAGTTACATCCCCAAAGCTCTGAGACGACGAGGAAAAAAATTCTGCAGGAAGATTTGCTATGTTTTTTCAGGTCTTAAAACCAACCCAAGCCTGTTTCTCACCAGGTTGGGCAGTGCCTTCACCCTTACCCTGCATGACCTGCAGCACAGCACTGCGCCTTCCCCTGCCCTCTGCTCCAGGCTCTCTCCTCCCAGTGGGCACCCACTCCTGCACCTTGCCTGCTTGCTTTGGTGCAGGAAGCAGGGATCTGAGACTGATCAGGCAGGGTCTGCCTTTTCCCCACCACTGGGGTAAAGTTTCAGCCATTCAAAAGAAAGGGGGTGCTGGATCTGCCATGATTTTAGATTTTCTGCAGAGGCTGCCTCATGTCTGCCCATGGAAAGTTTCCTCCAGGACAAAGACGTTTTGAGTCAGCGACCCAGTGTTTGCTGAAAAGCACTGCCAGCTCTTTCCGGAGGCATAATGTTATGGAAAGAAAACAGGCCAAGCTGCCTCAGAGAAGGACAGCATGGCTTGTTTGTTAGAGGTCAGGCTGTGTCCCGCTCTGCCTCCCTGTGCTCCGAGTGCTCAGGTTTCAAAGCTGCATGGCTGCTCACATCTCTGCTGCCCAAGGAGCACCTCACACGGCCCACTGTGAGTCACTGCAAGAACAGGGAATCGGACATGGAGAGAACTCAGTAGTGTTGACTTAGGAACTGCAAGTGCAGCAGTTTTGCATGAAAATCTTGGGCCTGAGAACATCTTTGACAAGATTTTGGTCAAAAAAGATAAACATCCAAACTAGACACAAATCTGGGTGCGTAGCATGAAAGAAACTCACCATATGGAAGTGGCTAGAGCAATAGGGGCATCCTCAGGTCATTTGGGAGTCGAGCTTTTTCCACAGCTATTGTAAATGGCTTGTCCTTATAACAACTCCTGAGCAGAAAAGTTACCCTGACAATCCTTCACACACCTCACCCTATCTCCACTGCATCCTGACATGCAACACTTCACAACATGGTGCAGCTCCCCCACAAACACAAGGAAAGAGACGAATCACTTAATATATTAATTGTGCTTTGTTATTATAATCAGAAAACTCTTCCTGTTTATGCATAGACAAATCAGACAGCTATACCACTGGTTGTATAAGTTGTGGCAGCATGACATGCCAGCTTTATGAAGGTGCTGTGGCCCCAGTGCTGCAGGCGATGATGGGATGCGCACAATCATCTCTGCCTTTCTGTTTTGGCCTGAATACCTGCAGTTTGTGCACTGCTGGAGAAGAGAAACCTAGCGGCCCAACAAAACTGCAAATTCCCAGCAGCTTCAAACACAAAGTGAACTCTGAAGAAGTAAAGAGCACACTGCCTCTCATGTTTTCTAGACACAACCTTTGGCAGAGCCACAGAGTTGTAGTGTAAGAGCAAAATTTTGAAGGCACAGGATTCTTTTATTTCTTCTTTCTAAGCCACCTGCTGCAGCATACATAAAATTAACTTGATAGTTTGTTTTCCTGCACTTTCACTGCAACTTGAGGTTGCCTTTACAAAACACAGCCCTCATCTGTTGCCCTCTCCCATTCCTCACACCTCATCCCCAAGAAAAAATCAGACTTGTATTGAGTGTATGAATCACAGAATCATATAGTTGTTTGAGCTGAAAGGAGCCATTAAAGGCCATCTAGTCCAACTCCCCCACAATGAACAGAGACACCTACAGCTCCACCAGGTTGCTCAGAGCCCTGTCCAGGCTGACCTTTACTATCTCATGGAAGGGGACATCCACCACCAGTCTGGGCAACCTGTGCCAGTGTTTCATCATCCTGATCGTAAAAATCTTCTTCCTTATACCCACTCTAAGTGTTCCCTCTTTCAGTTTGAAACCATCTCCCCTTACCCTGTCACCACAGACCCTGCTAAAGAGTCTGTCCCCTTCTTATAGCCCTCCTTTAGATACTGAAATGCTGCTCTCAGGTCAGCTTGCAGCCTTCTCTTCTCCAGTCTGAACAGCCCTAGCTCTCTCAGCCTGTCCTCATAGGAGAGATATTCCATCCCTTGGATCACTTTTGTGGCCCTCCTCTGGATGTGCTCCAACAGGTCCACATCTCTCCTGTACTGAGGACTCCACACCTGGAAGCAGTACTCCAGGTGAGGCCTCACCAGAGCACAGCAGAGAGGCAGGATCACCTCCCTTTACCTGGTGAAACAGTGAAAGTTCATAGGAAACTTAATTTTAAAGGTTCTTATAGAAGTTCCATGGTAATTTAGGAAAAAATCAAAGAGAAGGAGGGAAGAAGGGAGGGAGGGAGTGAGGGAGAAAGAGAAGGTCCTCAGTCTGCATACTGCCTATCTATCTCTTGTGGATACAGCATGTTTTCCTCTTTGCTTTTGAGGATGTTAAATCATTTAAACATTGCCTGTGAGGATGCCCTGTGCTTTAGCTCTGTAAAGGATTATTGCACTTACTTAGAAACAAAGAGGAAAGGCACAGCCTTTGCCTCACGCCATCAGAAGGCACCACATCTGGCTTCAGCAGAAAACATTTCCTGGGCGTGACTCCCAGCTGAAAGTTTCTCCTTTGTGGGAACTGCAACCCTCTGCAGGTGGTCTGGGGCATGGCACACAGATGCATGGCTGCCCCGGCACAGAAATGTAAATGGCACTGCAGCTTTCTATCTCAGTGAGGAGCTGGATGGGTGTGATGCGTTGTTGGAGTCCCTTGTAATGATCTCACACCCTGCTTCAACAGGAGGACAAAAGCTGCCTGAAGTCATTGAATCACAGAGTCCTCTAGGCTGGAAAAGACCTGCAGGACCAACCTGGCCTACCAAGTCCCGTCACTAAATCATGTCTCTTACTGCCGTGTCCACACATCTCTGAAATCCCTCTAGAGGATCCTGTCACTACCCTGGGCAGCCCATTCCAATGCTTGACTAACCTCCTTATGAAAAAATTCTTCTTACAGCAAGTTGAAACCTCCTCTGGGGCAACCTGGGACTGTAATGTCCTTAGTGTGCCCCCACTTCACTGTAACTCTTTTCTGCTGTTAGGAAATCTAAAGTACTGACCTACTCCTGTAATTACTGGCAGACAGGCTTTCCATGTTTCTCACATCCCTGAACCTCTAGGCAAGAGCAGGCAGAACAACATCCCTCTTATTGTAAGCAAAGCACATGTTCAGGACCACCTGACCGGACTGAATGTGCACAAGTCCATGGGGCCCAATGACATGCATCCCAGGGTCCTAAAGGAACTGGCTGATCTGGTTGTCAAGACACTCTCCACCATATTTAAGAAGTCATCACTATCAAGTGAAGTCCCCGTTATCAGCTAAAAAAGGAAACCACTCACATTTTTAAGAAGGGTGGAAAGGAATACCAGGGAAACTACAGGCTGACAGACCTTACCTCCATGCCTCCATTACCTCCATGCTCTGTGAAACAGAGCCTCCCGGGAAGATATGCTAAGACCTGTGTAAGATGAAGAGTTGGTCCATGACAGCCAGCACAGCTTCACCAAGGGCAAATTACAACCAATCTGATGACAATGGATGATGGCATCAGTGGACAAAGAAAGAACAACTGATGTTGTCTACTTGGGTATCTGCAAGGCCGTTCACATGGTCCCACATTACATTTTTATCTCTAAATGGAAAGATACGGATTCGAAGGGTGGAATGCTCAGTAGGTAAAGAACTGGTTGGGTGGTTCAATCCAGTGGGTCGTGGTCAATGACACTGCACTTGGGTTGGAGAAATCCTTGATATGTGTACATACTGGGAGAAGAACTAATTGGGAGCAGCACTGTGGAGGACTCGGGGGTCCTGGTGGATAAAAAGACAGAAGGCCAGCAGAATCTGGGACTGCACTGAAAGAGGGAGCAGGGAGAGGGAGTGGGAGGGGTTTGTCCCCCTCTGCTCTGCCCTCATGAGGCCCCATTTGGAGGGACCTAGGTCCACCAGCACAAGAAATACATGGAGCTTTTTGAGCGGATTGAGAGGAGGGCATGAAGATGATAAGAGGGCTGGAGCACATCTCCTACGAAAAACTGATGAGGGAGCTGGGCTTGTTCAGTCTGGAGAAAAGAAAGCAGCGGTCTGTGCGGAGACCTCACTGTGGCCTTCCAGTACTTGAAGGGATCTTATAAGCTGGAAGGGGACTGATTTTTTGCATGGCCTGATAGTAAGGGAGATAAGGGAGAATGGTTTTAAACCAAATAAAGGGGAGATTTATGTTAGACATTAGGAAGAAATTCTTTACTCAGAAGGTGGTGAGGCTGTAGCATAGCTGCCCAGAGAAGCTGTGGTGCCCCATCCCTGGAGGTGCTCAAGGAAGGGGCCCTGGGCAGCTGAGCTGGTCGGGGGCAGCCCTGCCCACAGCATGGGGTTGGGGCTGGGTGGGCTTTGAGATTCATTTAAACCCAAACCATTCTATGATTCTATCATCTCTGGGCTCTTACTCTCAACGCTGACAACCTCAATGTTTGTTTCTGATTTTTAAGGACTGAGTTCAGGCATATGGTGTTGGTAGCTGTTTGCACCTGAGACAGCAGATCCTAGTAGTCTTGCTGTCTTCTAGCACACCCCACCTACGAAGCCTGTTTGGGGTATTTTTGTTGTTAGAGGCAGACGCACAGGGAGCTGCAGGTAGTGAGGGCCAAGCTCTGACTAACAAGGTCTGCTTATCAGGAGAGTCTGGGGCACCTTGCTACACAAGGACAGGTTGTCTCCTCAAAGAGTTCTTTTCCAAAACATGACCTACTTCCTTCTTCTCCCCACTGATAATGCCTCAGACAGAGCTCATTCCTGAATCTGAGATTAAAGTAAAAAATTAACAAAACCACAAAACAAAGCAAAAACAAGTCACAGTCTCTATCCAGAAAGCCTGTTGTGAACCACAAAGCAATGATTTCTCTGACACATCAGGCAGATTTTGCTAGTCTTCCTGGTGCCATACGAAGCACTGTGCTTCCTTCAAGGTGCATAACAGTGGAGAAGAGGGTAGGAGTAAAAGTAGGGGTATAAGTAGGGTTTCAGGGGCACTGCCATTGCCTCACTGGGTGGTGCCAATGCAGACCTTTCTCCCATAGGTAGGAAAACAGTTCCACATTCTGCACAACTCTATTTTAACAGAATTAAACATACCTGAGGGCACAGTCAAATGAACTGGCATTGACACTCACTGAGTTTTCAAGAGAGATGTCCAACCTCCCATTTCTATTTAAAAAGAGAGAATCTAGTCACCTTACAGTGAAATACTGTACTCTCCTTCCCAAAGAGCCACCAGGAACACCTGCATGTGTCCCACCACATCATTGCCTTCTGCTCATATGCTTCAGAATTCAGGGAGTGAGCCCCAAACACTCTTTTTAAATCACTCTTCAGTTCTTTCAATAATTAAGACTGTGGGAATATATTAAAAAAAAAAAAAAAAAAAAGAAAGAAAAAAAGAAAAATAACACACCACCAACAAAAAAAGAAGCCTGCAGTAAAGATATTTCATATCTAGTTGTTGGCTGTTTGTTGTTTCTTCCTCCATTTTCACGAGTTCTGCCAGACTGACACCAAAATCAAGGTGGCACCACCATGGATGCCTGAGGCTGGAGGGTTTCATGGCACACCCTGGAGACCAGCTGGGAGCCCCGGATGTACTCACCAGCAGTGAATCCTGCCTCAAATCTCAGCATAGGAAGAACATATGCTGCTTTCATGTTACTGAATTGCCACCATATCCTGCTCCTCCTGCAGCAGTGGGGACAGAAACATTACCTGAATGCCTGCTTGGAATACATCAATATGATGTCCTGGCATCAGATCAGCAAACAATTAGGGTTCTTTTGCAAACACTTTGTTTTCTGATAATTATCCAAACTTCTTTACTTGGTTAGCACACTCAAGAGTAAGAGTCATTTTTAGCTCCTGGCTCCAGCTATAAATGATGAAAGACAGACAGCTTTGCAGGGTAAGCCAACATGTGTTGCATAATACAATAATGCATTAATATGGCACCCTCAGATACATACACAAATACAATGACTTACTGAGAATTTCTGGTGCAGAAGTAAAAGTAAATTGTAATCTGATACATGTATTTCTTCTTTCTTTCTCAGAGCATTTTTCTTCTTCCAATTCTGCTCAATTCAATTTTTCCATTACAAAATTTATGGCCCTGATTTCTCTGCACTGAATTAGCCTAGCTGACTTCATGCTGATGCGTATCAACGACAGCACAAGGAAAAGCTGTGGATGCACAATGTCTGCAAGACAGAGGCTCACACACCCTCCCAACGTTCTGCTGAGTAGTAGCCTTGTCATTAGGAAATTGCTTTGAATTTTCTAATAGAATTACAAAGGCAAAAAGAAATATACCGAATTCTATCCCTGCAGAGGTCCAGTAGCATAAATGACTCCAAGCACTTCTCAGCTGCAATATTATTCAATTAAACAAGTGCTCCATCACCTGGGGAACATTATTACATGTAGAGAAACACAAAGACAGGAAACGTACTCTGTGAGACAAACATGGACTGCAAACAGAAGACAGGAAATTACTAACCAAAGTCAAGTGAAGTGGGAGATGCGTGTCCAAAATGGTTTGCAGCATCCCTACATTGAAATTTATGCAGATCCACAAAAGAAGAATTTTGTGCACTCTCTTGAACAATGTAGCCAAATATAAACACCAAGTTTTGCCCAATAAGTAAACATGAACAGACCTCATATATATCTATGAGGATTACTCTAAGCAAATTATGAAACTAACCTGCACCAAAACAAACAAACAAACAAACAAAAACACAACAGCTACAACTACAACAAAAAAACACCGTGGGAAAAATCTTTGAATTAATTGGAAGGAGGGCTTGAGGTCTGGTGCTTATACAGTGTGGGGAAGTCCACAGGATTCCTTCCTTGACCTTGCTGCATCCGTTTGTGGTTTTATTTAAAACAACAACAACAACAAACACATGACCAAACAACTGCAAGTGCCATTAATTGTATCCATATAAATCTAACACCTAAATGACAACAGTGAACAATGCTCCATATTTTTGTGATGATGTCTAGCACATTTTAGAGTAATGAAAACATCTAACGTTACTGCTAGAAAATGTTTATTTAAAAATATGTATCACACTTTTAAGCAGTCTATGCCAGGATATGTTGAATGTCTTCAGGCAAGAATTCTTCAAAAGAGCAGGACCAGACCAGCAAACCTTTTGTCTCACATATCTGCTACTTTACCCAGCACTTAATAGTAGCTGTACAGTAGAAAAGGAAAAGCTTGGGCACAAACTAGGTCTTCTTCCTTGCTTGCTTCCTTTCTTCCTTGTTTCCTTTCTTCCTTGCTTTCTTCCTTTATATTCCTTCCTTTCTTTATCTTCCCTCCATTCTTTTTCTTTCTTTCTCCTTTTCTCTCTTCTTTTCTTGCTCCCTCCCTTCTTCCCTACCCTGCCCTTCCCTGCCCTTCCCTTCTCTGCCCTGCCCCTTTCCCTTTTTCTCCCCCCCTCTCTCCCTTCCATTCTTCTTCCCTTCCTCCCTTCTTTTTCTTTCCTTATTTCTTCCTTTTCTTTTTCCTTCTCCTTCTCCTTTTCCTTTCATTTACTCCCGCTGTCTCTCAGAAACGTTTTGATTACTCCAAAGCTAATTAAAAATGGGAACAAAATAGTGCCAGAGTTCCAGCAAAACGCATTTTACTCATGTGCCATCTTCAGTTACCATAGCTCATCTTTCCGGCTGTGCTCCCTGAGCCTTCACAACACAGGTTCGAGTCATCCAGCGTCACAATTTGACTCAAGTACCGGACCGACAGCAGTAACTCGCGGCGCGCTGCCGCCTCCCGGCGGAGGCTGCGCACAGCGCAGGGCGGCGCAGGATCAGCGCAGCACCGCCGGGCTTCTGTGCTGTTGCTCGAGTCTCACATAAAAATACGCTGGGGTTCAAAGCTCCTGAACCAGCCATACGCTCCCAGGAGTGCAGCTTCACTCCAGGCAATGTTTATTTGGTATCTGTTCACCACTGTGACTGCATCTCATTCTGTTCTTCATTGCGTGCAACGGACTACAGCCACACTCATCTGCATGAAACCAGAACAAAAACCACTGTCCCTGTAATTACACCGAATTTACTGAGTTTCCCCAGTGCAGACAGTTTCCATTGCAACAGGCTGAGAAAATAGCTGCATCTGTGCTGTCCGTGTGTAAAGTGCCAGAAATACCACATTTCCAGCTGAAAGGAATTCTTTCATTTATACAACTTATTTCCTCCTGCCACATCACTCGAATATCCAGATAATGGGAATTTCTTTCCAACTCTTCATCAAAAGGGCTTCTAATGCTTCACCTTTAACTAGATGAGATGTCTGCAAATGCCCAACATTCACCTAATGCCGATCACACCGAGCCCATCTCACTCAGTCTTCAGAGGCATAACACTTTATCCTGCAAATAAAAAAATAAAACAAAACATCAGTTGTATCTTCTCCTAACGTTATAAACACATTCTGATCATGGTGCTCTGTGCTTAAAGAATTCCTATAGAGGAGCAGACTGTCAGTAAAGGTAAGTAAGCCCATTGCCCAGCTGAGATCCCAAATATTCTCTCCACTTGTGAATAAATCCAACATTAAGGGAAATGATTTTGAAACTGTGGCAGTACTACTAGTTTTGGATTGGATACTTGTTAACTCCCAGCTGGCTGCTGAAAATAGCTTCCAGCCATACATGCGGCTGCACCATCGGAATCTGCTGAGTTTGCTGGAATTTGCTGGAATTTCAGCTGGGCTGTTTCCCCACCGCTCTTGCCCGGATCAAGACAGCAACTCCCTTTCTTCTGGGAAGAAAACGGATCAGTTCCTTACTGTCATCCATTCTGAATCTCCCACCAAATTTATCATCTGGTATTTACCAGAAAATAATACCTAAATACCTTCGACATTAGCACTACACTTCTCTTTTCATTTTTCCTTACATTAATGATGCATTTTTACACATTTTCTTAGCAGAGTTTTCCCTCAGAGGAAGTATACCTTCCCCTTTCAAGTTATTCTCAGGTGAATATCCAAAAGTAGTGAACCTTTCTAGGATTTTCACAATTTCATTTCAATAAGCTCTAGAAAAAGCAAGTACTGTGGAATCTGTGAGGCAGTGGATAGGTGAGAAATAAACCTTGTACAAACCTATCAATTGTAGACCCTGAATACATACAAATAAAATCTGCCTTTGTCACAGAATGAGTAGCTCTGGTACACTATGCAGCAAATAACCAAATAGCCCTGTGAGCAATGACTAAAATATTTAAACCCAAAAGCCACAGTTTTGCATCTATTAATTACTTTGTATAGCCACCCTATGTTGGATGCAGGAAGGCTCTCCCTTGCAGACCCCCACACACAGCACCACAACCACAGCCACTTACAGCAGAAGCTGCCTTGAACTCTGATCACAGACTACAAATATAAACATAAATACCCACTGAACCGCAGCCCAAGCCTCTCTCCCTTCCATATTTCAGGTCTCCCCTTTGCAGACTAGTAGCTTGTCACATTTCTGCACCTACACATCCAGCTGCTGTTACCCAGCAGTCATCGCAGCAGGCAGACATCTGCAGAACAGTCTTTCGGGGGAGTCTGGTAACCCTAGTGATGCCTGTGCATCTCTTGTATGAACAATGACAAGGAAAGCCTTCCCAATGTTCTCCACAAAGAATGAGCTGCCGACCTGTCATTTGGAAATGTTGACCACTATTTACATGTGTTTGGCACTATGTACAAGGAAGAACAGGCATTTTACAGCTAATCATAATTATTATTTTCTCATCACAACACCCCAAACTGTAGAATTTACACTTAAATCTAGAGGATTAACACTCCAGTTAACTCCACACCCACAAGTAGCTACTCCCTGTGACATTTTGCCCCTTCAGCTTCTGTAGCATTTCTTTCCTTGTTTGTGCAGCACGTACCAGACATACAGCAAGAATGTAAACTAAACAAAGAGTATAGCAATGACAATGACAGCTGCTTTGTCCATAAGGTAAAGAAACCTCTCAGGGGAAAAATCTCGAGCCACGTGGAGCTGGATGTCCCAGAGCAGTATCTGAAGCTGGTCTCTGAGTCAGCCAGGTGACTGTGCTCCAAAGGGAGCAGTGGGGGTTGCAAAACCCCCAGTTAACCTGGATGGGCATTTACTGAGTTCCCTTTGAGATATCTGATAAAAGCAAGGCCCGACTTTTCTTCTTTTTCTCACACACAGAACTGAAATAATTAAGGGAAATCTTACTTCTGTG
Organism: Alectoris magna; assembly: GCA_030625065.1. Taxonomy (NCBI): domain Eukaryota; kingdom Metazoa; phylum Chordata; class Aves; order Galliformes; family Phasianidae; genus Alectoris; species Alectoris magna. Next base: position 20,704,913 of record CM060564.1, on the reverse strand, counting down.
TTTTTATAACTGTGGGTAGGATTACTTAATTAACTGAGAAACATTACCATATTAAATGTTCTGAAAGAGCAAACTTTGAACTTCTGAAGAACTACTGGCTACAGATTATTTGTCAGCTGTTTATTATTACATTGGAAAGATATGACAGTGTGAGTCCTCTCTTGCAGCCTTATTTTCCCTGGGAGTCTTCAGCCCAAGGCTCAGGAAAATAGGATCCTAAGGAGCTTTTTGTCACATAAGAGCATAACCATATTAGTTTTTTTTGACATGTACGGGGGCATGGGGTGTACTAGTTCTGGGAGCTGTCATATAAGCAGACCCAGCCAGGACAATAGGATTTGGGGTGCTTCTTGAAGATATCTTCTTGAAGGAGATATCTCTCAGCTATGCTTTGTTGTCTCCCACATTCCAGGAATTGCTTGGGCTTTTATTTTTTTTCAGTGTCAAGTGTGATTTCAAACATTCCCTGCCTTCTCTGTGCTCTTTGTACAAGTCCAGACCAAAGCAAGCATACTACCTCGGCCACGTTCAGCACTTTCTTTGTTAAATTTCCTTTTTTTTTTTTTTTTTTTTTTTTTTTCCCAGCTTCTGTTTGGACCCCCACACTGAATCCACCAACCATATCCTGGGCTGTATGAGAGGAGGAGTGGAAGCAGGGAGAGGGAGAGGATTGTCTCCTTCTATTATGTCCTTGTGAAGCCCCACCTGCAGTACTGCATCCAGGCGTAGGACCCCCAGCATAAAAAGGATGTGGAACTGTCAGAGCGGATCCAGAGGAGGCCACAAAGATTATCAGAGGGCTGGAGCACCTCTCCAGCTCTGAGGAAAGGCTGAGGGACCTGGGCTTGTTCAGTCAAGAGAAAAGAAGGCTGTGCAGAGACCTCATTGTGGCCTTCCAGTACTTGAAGGGAGCTTACAAGCAGGAAGGGGACCCACTTTTTTCCCATTCTAAAAGTGATAAGGGGAGATGGATTTAAGCTAAGAGACAGGAGATTTATGTTAGATGTTAGGCAGAAATTCTTTACTCAGAGGGTGGTGAGGCTCTGGCACAGCTGCCCAGAGAAGCTGTGGTGCGCCAACCCTGGAGGCGCTCAAGGCCAGGCTGGATGGGGTCCTGGGCAGCTGAGCTGGTCGGGGGCAGACCTGCCCATGGCACGGGGATGGGGCTGGGTGGGCTTTGATATCACTTCCAACCCAAACCATTCTGTGATTCTATGATTACTCTGAGCAGCATATTCTCACTGTGAGAGCTCCCCTAATCGTCCAAGTAACTATCTTTAGGCAAAGCAGGCTTCAGAAATGCCCCAAGAACCTGTAACAGTTTCCCCAAACCTGTCAGATTTCAAATCTATGAATTTGGTATATGCAGTCTTCAGAAAAACACAAAGGTGGTACTTAAACTTTGCTGTATTTTCAAGATGGGAAATAACTGGTTACTAAAAACGAGACAACACCTATCACAAAGGCTGAGACACACCTAGCAGATAAAACAATCTTGGCAGAGCAGCTGGTCTCAGAAGTCTTTTTTTTTTTCTCAGAACAGATAGTGAACTAGAAGTTGAAACCAGGAAATGCCTGGCCTGGAATTTTCTGTGGTGTACTAAGCACACAGTTGATGCCTGGCAAGGAACTGCTGTATGGTGTGCAAAGAAGACCCAGTTGTCTAATGTTTTCTTTTTGATTTCTGCAAAGGAATGGGCAGAGTTCAGAATGCCTATGTTTTGGTACATAACTGTGTGCTTTTCCTTTTACCATGCTGCAGCTAACTGGGAAACCCTGTTTTGGGCAGGGGAAGAGATCCTGTGTCTACCTATAGTCTATAAGGTTGATGACAAGTTAAAAAAGAAGGGATGGGTTCTGGTGATGTTTCTTCCCTGTGCTGCCCAGTGCCCTAATCAGAGGCAATGAGGGCAAATGGATATGCAGGAGACTTCATCTAAACATAGGGAAAACATTTGGTTGTTCTGTCTCTGGGGTCTCCATTTTTGGAGACATTCAAACCCCTACAGACATAATCCTGAGCAATCTGCTCAAGGTGACCATGCTCTGGGCAAGGGCTTGGGCTCGGTTCTCTGCAGGGTTCCCCTCCCCTGAAGGCAGCCACCCTGCCCTTATGTGCAAATTAAATGTCTGGAAGGTGCTAAGGACTCACACAAAGCAAACAGACGGAATTCAAGAAAAAGCAACGCATTGGGCAGAGCAGTATTACATCAGATCTCATTGACTTAAAGATCCTTATCTTTTGCATCATAGGTTTTCTCACTTAGGAGGGCAGGATACATGAGAGAACCCCTAGAGGAAGGGCTAATGGAAGGATAAAGCTTGTTTATCTGGGCAAAATCAAATTCCATCCCATTCACATAGCTGGTATTCTGTCCCAGTCACTTCATTCTATGTATCTTAGATTGGACCTCCTTTATGTGCTGCTGGAGGTCTGCATAAGGTGTCAAGAGGAATTCTGCTGACCCCTAGTAGAAGAATTTGGCTAATGAATGCTGTTCTGGATAAACCTCTAACCAAGATGTGGCCTGGGAAACTCATTTGTAGTCAAACTGATGGATATTGGATTGTGCCAAGGATGCAGAAGTCTCCAGTGTGAGACAGCCTGTGGACTTCATCAGCAGGGGGAAATGGAAGTTTCAGCATTAAGCTGAATCTGCCCAGTTGCAGTGTGATACACTGTTATTTGGCATGCAGCCTTATGCTAGAGAAACAAGATAGACACAGACCCTTTGAAAACTAAAGCAAGTCTGACAATCCATCAAGGCACTTTTGGAAACTGAAGACAGGGAATCCCACCCATTAATTAAATTTTGCATGTAAAAATATGTACACACAAAATACTTAAATTTTGCTTTAGTTTCTGGGATGATAATGGTGGCTTTCAAATACCCTAGCTGCAGGTTTCCTGACATCTGTATTGAGCCCTTGTGGTGACAGTGTCCTGAAGCTGGTGACTTGAGGTAGGAAAGCCATAACCACGCCCCTGTAAGAAAAGAGAGGCAACAGCAACAGCTCAGGCAAAGTAATAGTTAATGAGAAACTACTACAAATCTTGTACCGAAGCGCATGCCATAAAATAACCTATCACAGTTAAAATGCCTTCCTGCTACTTTGTTCACCAACTGGGAGTTTTTACAAAACCAAGCAGAAAGTGGAACTGTTGTTGCTTTAAAGCATGTGATCTGGTGTGTAAGAGATTACATCCTCTCAGGGAGGAGTTTTCAGGGAGGAAGGCAGTGTACAGCTCATAAATATCTGGGACCGAGTGCTGCTGTCCCATCTGCTTTGTGCTCACTGGTGAGGAGCAGTGTTCCTGTTCATCCATAGCCAGCAGTATGGTCGATTCTTTTGTGAAGAGCAAACTCGGAGATAATAAAGTTACTCTTTTTGTAAAGGGATCCTGCCCTTACTGCAAGAATGCCATAGCATTGCTCAAGGAATTCAACTTTCTGCCAGGATGCCTGGAAGTGGTTGATATCACTGGGATGGATGACGTCCAGGATTACTTCCAGAAAACAACAGGGCAGCGAACCGTAAGTTCTGGCGCTTGTTTCGGAATTTCATGCCAGAGGACAGCCTGGGCAGCTATCACAGAAGGTGAAGCGAGGTCTCTTTCCCGAGCAGTTTATTTTCAGTAGAACGGTTCAGGTCTCAGGGAGAAGCCCCACCCCTCCCTATTTTTGTAATTGCTCTCTGCCTGGAAGCACTGCTGCTCTCCAGCAGCACTGTTACTGTGCAGCCACTGTATAGATCTGTGTGGCTGTGCCTTTGTGCCTGGGGCTGTGGCACCCCAGTAACATTTCACACATCTTCTAAATCTGTCTGTTGTTGCAATGAGCAGAGGCCCAGGAAAAGCCACATGTTGGATCTGGCTGCAGATGGCCGGGTGCAGAGGGTACTTTCACATTCACACTGTGACCAGAAGTTCCATCAGCGGTTGAGCTTTGAAGCGGCATAAGTCAGCACGGGTGTGTTTGGAAAGGAGAGGGAGTGTAGAGCTGTGAATTTCTCTGAATTTGGACTCTTGTTTCATCCTCCAGTGTTAAGTGGAAAAGCATTCTGAATTGCCTCATTTCATCCAGCAGCAGAGTAAGACACTGTGCTTGCAAAACCCATAAGCCGCTCATTCTGAAGCTTAATTAAACAATTATGTTTGTATTACGGAGCAATGCTATGTGCTGGAGTTTCAGGAATTAATTTCCGCAGAAATGCTGACATGCTGATGGGTCAGTTCATGCGTCAGAGTGAGTTGTGCCCTCGTGAAACACGCCTTTTTCCTCCCATTCAACCCAAAGTACGCTAAAGAGCAACGGCTTCTTGCGATGAAGCTGGAGAGAAATGACTGTATCTGCATTTCTGGGGCTTTTTCTGTGCTACTGGGGTGCCATGGATTGTGTCCCCACTGTGTGCCTAGAGAAAGCCCGGGAAAAATCCAGAGTTGCATTGATTCTGGGACTGCTGGGTGGCCCTCTGCAGGGGCTGTCCTGGTCTCTGTTCATCAGCGCTACCTGCCACCTCCCATGAAGTCCCTGCTCTCATCATCAAGCCAACTTCTTGGCTTATATTCCATTTCGCTTTCCTACTTTCAGCCACTTATAGGCAAAAAGAGGAGACGTTCTTTCTCACTGCCCTCACTCTGAGCTCAGAAACCTGGGGCCAAATGGAGTTGCTCACACTGGCACCACCATAAAACTCCAAACCCTCCTGGGGTAGCTGGCTTGTGTGTGGTTATCCTACAGCTCTTGGGGTAATCAGTTCTCCTGCATATCTTAACCTCTGACATGGTTATGACAACATATTAGCAGCTAAGCTACTCCTTGCATGTCACACAGGTGATCTTTCTCAGCTTCCTGGGAAGGGCATGCTGCAGTCAAGCATCTTACATCTCACCCTAGGGACGCTGGAGAGCCCCAGTACCCTTAATTTCGCACTGACTTCCACTAAATACCTCTAATGATTCTTCCCACAGCCCCAGCCTGTTGTAGCACTAGACTTGTATCTTTTGGGCAAGTGTAGTACATATGTCTTCCCCCTATCTACCGCAGTAGGTACACTGCTACATGCTGGTGGCTGTCCCTGCAGGCCTCACCAAAACTCACACTGTGAGCTCAGTCACAGCTATGCATTTGAGCTGTGCTGGCAATGGCAGTGGGACCGTGAAAGCAGAATTACTTTCCCAGAAGCAGGGGTATTTAGGATGGAGAGGATGGATAGCTTAGCTAATGGAGCCACATATTGAAAGTAGCATGTGATTTCACAGCAGGGGAGGGATTGATAGTATTAGTAACAAGAGAAGCTGCCCACAGAAAGAGGAAGTGAATTCCCTGGCTGATAAGATATATTTTAATGGCCAGTGAGAGAAGTCATTTCTGAACGCAGGAAGCAAAATCCCAGCAACAGAGGCATGGGGGAAAAGGTTTGCTTGCACTGTGTTTCACTCAGTGAGGACAAGCAGAAGCTGAGTGCTGCCTGGGTCAGATCTCACAAGGCTTATCTTCCCTGGTGCTGCAGTTACAACCACAGAACTGCTTGGCTTGGAAGGGAGCTTCAAGCCCAACCAGTTCCAAGCCCCTGCCATGAGCAGGGACACTTCCCACAAGACCAGGCTGCCTGGGGCCCCATCCAGCCTGACCTTATGGGAACACACATGCCTTGAAGAGATCTCGGATGCTAAAGTTCAGTAATTGTTCCTAATATTTAGGAAGGCCTTTTATTATTATCTTGACTCTGCACCAGTTGCCTGTCTTCTGCACTCAGTCATCAGACAAGTGACCTCCTGGTAGGCATTAAAGTTGTCTGTTGCCACAGACTTGAGGAGATGGCTGGCTGCTACTTCACGTTCTGAGTGTGCCATCACAGGAGAGGAATTCATTCAACACAAATGAGGAATAAGTAAAAAGGACAGATGTGATGAAAAGGGACAAGAATAGGCAAGGAAATAGTAGATGGACATAGTTATAAAGTAGGAAGAGGACAATAGGCCATAAAAAGGGCACATGGAGAAAAGATGGTGACAGCAGTGGAAGTTTGTCATTCAAAGTGACCTTGTTAGGCAGTCAGGGAACTGGCAGCTGTGCGTCCTGTCTGGCACCTTCATATGGCATGGGAAGAACCTGGGGGATGGTGTGACCTCTTGGCCTCTTTGGCACAAAGTCTGCTTTCTAGATAAATCCTCTCCACTGTTTTTCTTGTCACTGATTACTGATTAAGCTGTATCTCTCCTCCTGTGTCCAGGTCCCTCGTGTGTTTATTGGGAAAACATGCATTGGAGGATTTTCAGATCTGCAGAAGATGGAACAGCAGCTCCCCACGATGCTACGTCAGATTGGTGCTCTGGTGTAGCTGAAGGGTAGGTAGTAGGGAGTGCTCCCAGGCCAACTGCAAGTCTTTTCTTGCAAAACAGATAGAATCTGAAGCAATCCACGGCAAGGAAAACCTTTGATGGTGCACCTGGGTAATGTACACATTGCAACGTGATAGAGGACAAGGTGCAGCTAATTTCAGTACACAGCATGAGGCTTATGCCCTTTTGCTTCCTCTGTGAAAGGCTTACAGGTGGTCAGCAGGCCTGCTCTCTGTATGGGACTAAAGATGTTGGGTAGTTCCTAATCTGAAATCTGTAATCAAAGATCTCCTAGATTATCTATCTTCTTTCAGTTGGAAATTGGGAAATTACTGAAACTGATTTGTCATTGCTGTTGTTTTCCTTTCCATTTGTAGTATTAAAGCTTAACTAGATGGAGCAGTGTTGTGTGCCTTTATGTGACACAGAAGTCCAAATTCACCTCTGAGGTCCCCAGGGGCAGCATTTGCATTATGAAACATTTGACAGCACACATTTCAGTATCTAGCCTTTGCCTAGGATCTAGCCTGAATGGTTCAACTTTCCTTTTGTATTTCTCTTTTTTATTATAAAAAAACAGAGCCTGCAGCTTTAAAAAGAACTCTCTCACTGCTCTAAAGAAGATAGCCCCTTTTATTATATTGTTACTGGCTTTAAAAAACAATTGTACACTCTATGGTAGATGTACTCTCCTTTTCTGCTACCAAGATAATGCACTTCTGTGAGACAGCTATACGACATACCTGTTTCTGTTTTAGTGATCATAAGGGCTGTGCTGAGCCATATGCACGAGCTAGTGCAAATTGTGAGTGGAAACTTTCTAGTCAGAAGTGAAAGATCTGTCCACATGACAGAACTAGCAGGCTGAGTTTAAGCCTGCCGATCAACGTAGAAGGATCCCAAAGTGGGTCCCCAGAGAAACAGGGTTATACTTGTGCTAGCAAGGAGCAGGGCTTGATGTGCTGCTAACCAGGAGATATGCTGCAGGAGGGGATCTCCAAAACAGAAAAAAATGCACTCAGATTAATTCTGTGCAGGTGCTATACGTGTTTGTAGTGTTTAATGCAGGGTGGTGGAGGCCCTGGCACAGCTGCCCAGAGAAGCTGTGGTGCCCCATCCCTGGAGGCACTCAAGGCCAGGTTGGATGGGGCCCTGGGCAGCTGAGCTGGTGGGGGGCAGCCCTGCCCACAGCAGAGAGTTGGAACTTTAAGGTCTCTTCCAACCTAAACAATTCTGTGATTCTATGATTCTGTGAAATGTCATGCAGAGAATGAGCACTGTGAAGAAAAACTGTTCAACATGTAAATTGGGATGGTTTATGTCCCTGGGTTTGCAAATGCACCTCAGTGGGATGCTGCTAGCAGACTAGAGTAGAACCAGACATTAGAAATACCTCAGACAAGTAATGGCCTGAGAAGGGATCATACTTCCTTGATAGTTACCTTCAGCCAAACCCATGCAATCAGGAGGCTTGAAAAGGGGCATTTGCAAATTCATTGTGAGGCCAGGAATATAGCTGGATCCAGTGTCTGGGATACCATACAGTATTAGTCAGTGGTCTGAATCTTTTCACAAGGCCAGGAATTATCCAGCTATATTCCTGGCCTTGTGAAATGATTCAGACCACTGACTAATACTGAATGGTATCCTAGACACTGGATTACACGTGAATATACATGACACAGAACACACTAATTCCTGACAAGAGAGAAGACCTTTCACAATCCTGTGACTATCCTGTCTGTATAATACCTGGAAGTGTAGGTTTCTGACTACAGGCGTGCTGCTTTCACATTTGACAAAAATCTCTTAACATGGCAACCATCAGGAACTTGACACAGGATTCTTGCTCTTCTTGTGCCATAAAGCCACAGGAATCAGATTCCTGGTCCCAGCACAGAAGAGCAAATAGTGGCAGCCCGTGGCATGTTTTGAGACTGCCACAGTGGATGTCACTTCTACAGAACAAGAGATAGCATCCTGGCCCTTCCTAACTGCTTAGCATGAACCTGGCTCTGCAAGCTTCACAGTAAAGTCACAACGGAGTCCAGTCACACAGTCTGGAATTTTAAGGTGGATTTTTCTATTCTTAGCAACAAGGAACAAAGACAGCTTACTAAGTAAGCTGTGACTACCACAGTGGTCTTTACAGACAATTTCAGCACAATGAAAATCCTGCAAAGAAACACTTGGTGCTGAAAGCTGTCATGTTTTACTGTGAATCAGAATATTCTGAGATACCATGATTGCCAGGTAGAGTCTGAGGGAGACCACCCACTTCTCCAACCTGTTTAGGTCCTTGTGAAAGTCACTGCTGCCCTTGAGCATATCGGTCTCTACCACTGTCCATCCACTGCCTCCTTCTCATACACAGAGCCAGGAACTTTATTACAGGAGGCAATCATGTTGGTTCGGCATGGTTTGCCCTCAGTGAACCCGCGATGACAATTTCCAATCACCCCCTTCTCCTTCACAGGGCTAGAAATGCATTCAGGGATGAGTGGCTCTGTGATATTCCTAGCGACAGAAGGGAGGGATTTTCAGTCTCTTTTGGCCTCAGCAGTGGTCCCACATGTCTTTGTTCACCCATCTCCTACTAATGCAGAATTAGAAGCTGTCTTTATTGCCCACTGACATCCCTTGTGAGTCACATCTCAAAGCTAGCACTGGTTTCCCTGGCATCATCCCTACACATCTGGGCAATGCTTCCGAATTCCTCCTGTCTAGCCTGTCTCTGCTTCCAGCTTCTGTGTGCTGCCCCTTCATGTCAGAGACCTGCTGTGAGATCTTTGTTTAGCCAAGCTGGCCTCCTGATGCATCTGCTTACTTCCTGGAGTGCTGGGTTTTGGATAGACTCCTTTCGCACTCAGGGGAGGGCAGAGCAGCCAAAAATATATGTCTGTGGTGGTAGACAGAAAGTCTCAGAAGAAACTGAGCAGTAATAAAAAGTGAGAAACAGAAGGCAGACACTGCAGTGGGCTGTCCTTTCTCCTTAGGTGTACACAGGACGAAGCTCTGAAGGGACACTGTGGTGCTTGTGACTTGTGCTAGCAGGTCAGCTTGCTGGTGCAGACACTGCAAAGGAGAGCATCATCAGGCTGAGACAGCTTTGCTGAGCAAACATGTTGCCTGTGCTAGGTACAGTGTAAAAAGAGCTATCTGTATCTAGCATTAGAGCGTGCTGATGAGATAGTTGCTGGCTTGGGTCTGTTGCTCATGATCATCTAGCATGCCCTCAACAACCTGTTGTAGCATGCACTCAGAGAGGTTTTTTTCAACCTATATTCTGCTTATCCACAAGTGAAGATGTAACTAATTGTAGACAGAGACAAGGATGTGTTTGTGGGAATGGATGAGTAGAATTCTGAACTTGTGAGCTCTATACAATAAGGAGCTCACTATCATTGCTGCTCCTTGAATTAAGCATAAAAGCAGTCATATGGTTGAATTCTTTGCTTTACAAAGTCAGAGGTACTCATTTTCCTTAATGAACTGTTTTGGTGTGATGATTTTTAGCAAAGGAGACTGAGCTTATGTATAGTTATATGAAATGCATATAATGTGTATATTGGACTCAAAACAGTGTATATATACAGACATGCACTAATTTATCTACATATGAATTATATGTATATATATGCACACATACACAAAAGCAGTGTTTAAAAGGTCTCCAAATTCTGTTCTGTAATGGTATTGTATCAGAGAAGTTACAGCAGTGACTCTTCCTTACAATGCTTCTGCTTTCAGGAGATATGACCACGAACTGTGACCTCACCCTTTCAACACGTGTGCATCTTGGAGCAGATTCCTTCCAGCAGCTTTCTGTGGGATTGAATGCATCTTTTTGGGGAATGCAACTTCTCATTTCATTCATATGTACCTCAATATGTCACATCTCTTCATACTTTCTGTGGTTATGGAAAGAAGTTCAGACTGTTAAACAATTTAGCCCAATAAAATATGCTTGAATGAAGTTGCTGAGTTCACCACTGTGTTTCTTCTACTGTACAGGCCAACTCACACTCTCATTCTAAACGTCTTTTTTCTCTCTGCAGCCTGTCTTCTATGTATCTTTCCCAGAAGGCTTTCTGGAAACTCTTGGTATTTTCCATGTCCTTTAAAAAATATTGTACCTTAATAAAGCAACACACACACTGCTGTCATGCTGTAACACAGCCTGAAACAAACACTGCAGCCTGCTAAGGTTACCCCAAGCCTTAGTCCCTTTTGGCTGAGGTCCCATGACATGGTCGTGAAGGTCAGTGTAGCCCTTTTTTTGGTAAATATTTTGTTACAACACAGCTGCTGCAGGAAGTAGTATGATCTTCCATTACTTCTGACTGCAATCTGAGAGTTACCTGAGACAGAATATGCCTGGGGCTGTGCAGCTGATTCAGAAACCTGCTGGTTGAAGAGTACTCCATAGCACTGGCCCAAGGCAAACTCAAGTAAATAGTGTTGTGCAAGGAAGCGTTTATGGGAAATGGGCAGCACAACTACTGCCAGATCAAACTGGGTGAAGAGCTGCTGTAAAAACTTGGCATTCAAATGGTGCTGTGTCCAAAATCGAAAGTTTAAGGGTTTTTTTTTAGTTGATTATGAGGAAAAAACAAACAAACAAACAAAACCAACATAAAGCCTTTCTCAATTCTTTTCACTATTATTATTTCACTCCTTAAAACGAAGTCCTTCCTTCCTCCCTCCCTCCCTCCCTCCCTTCCTTCCACTGTGGAATTAAGAGGAATTAACTATTTTTTATTTTTTTTTTTAAGCCTACTGCTTGAAGCTTATTTTAGTTTTGATAAACATGTTAGCCTTTAGGATTTGCTGAGCAAGCAAAGGTCTAAGTGGAAGAATACAGACCAATTTTGGGGCCACATCATCAACATGGCCTTGACAAAACTACCCCCTGAGCACAGCCCCTCTCCCCATGGTGAGGCCACATGAGACAGCATGAGTCACCAGCTCAGTGAGAAGCCATGCAACCCATTCTCATTGTAAATTCCACAGGTGAGTCAACTCTGGTTTCTTGTCTTTGTTAAACTCCTTACGAGATGCTGTGGACATGCCTGGAAAGCAATGACAAACACAGAAACTTAATCATTAACAAGTCTAAAGTCCTTTACCTCTCGGCAGAACAGCAATCATCATATTACAATCAGTCTCAGCTTAAGATGACTTATGAGAACTTTTGTGTATTTACGTTTGTTCAGCATATCTTAACACTATTCCTGGAAAAGAGCAGTCTGTAAACATGAAAAGGTCAGTGGGGACATTTCTTATATTTCACGGTAGGGTCTTTTAAACAGTGCTCAGGCAACATTTACTGTTTCCAGTCCTTTTATACAGCTAGAATTTTCAGAGTGAAAAGCTTAACACCTGATAACAAAGTCCAAATGTATTCCCATCCACTGAGTCAGAAACAACATTAAGAGTAATCTGCTGTGGAAATTTTCTTCCTGTGCTCATGCAGGTCTGGAGGTGTGATTGTACAGGATTTCAGATGACGGGCAGTACTGATGGCTGCTGACAATAATGACAGCAACTGTTCAGTAAGTGTTAAATCTACAGCCGCAATTCTCTATTTTTAGTGCTTCAAAAAGTCACATTGACTCCCTTTTTGGCTTAACACTTCTGAAAAGAGCTATTTTGGGGCACATCTGTCATAAATCAAGTACTGCCACATAGGTCTCAGTAAAGAGCTGAAATGTTTGGGCTATAACAACACCTTCTATGTGTTTCTTAACAAGTAAAGAGCTGGCCTATCTAGCTGTGTAAGTGTATCACTTTTAGCAAGCTGAACTATGAGAAGAAAGTAAAAATAGCTAATTTCAGCATTTTCTGAGCAATTTTACCACCTATAAAGCGCTATTACAGTGCTGTTTTCTTATGAAATGCAGTTCAAATTTAGAGCAGATGACCATGCTGGCACACTCTGACTCTGCAGTTTTGCTCCCCTACAGTGTGCCAGCAGCACCTCAGGATCTATGCAATGTGAAGCACCCACAGCACTGTCTCTACTCAACACACCATGCAACACCCATCTCTTCTTTTCAAGAAAGTTATGTTCACAGAGAAGCAATGTGAAGGAAAGAGCACGAATCATTTGAACAATATCAGATGGATATTAACATTTTCTGGCTGAGACATCATCCACAGTCTGAGGACCAGAGAGTTCAACTTTGACATGGTTCCGGTTTTCCCCTTTACCACAGGTACGAAGATAACACTGGTAGGATTTACATCAGCAGCTGGAGTTTCTAAGAGGAGCTGGAATTATTCAGGTGTGCAACAAACACAGACAGAGTGGCATTAAGTTGTAACTACAGGAAAATCTGGTCATCTTTCCTGGATGTTCGATTAATTTCTACAGATCAATTAGTTTCTACAGCTTTTACAATAGATGGAACAACCAGAATTTCTAATAGCCAGGAAAAGAAATGGAAAAAGGAAAAAAAAAAAAAAAGAACAGAAGAAGAAAACAAAAAACAAAAAAACCAACCCAATGGTGAATATGGGAATTAACCATGCTGCATCATTATTATCTTGATAACCCTGACAGGTAGATGGTTCATTAATGAATCTATTAGAAAATGACTACTAAAAGCACATTTCACAGTCTTACATGTCCTCATAGTCTCTGCTGGTAGATGACTCCTAACAAAATGACAGCAAAATCTCTCTGCTTACACTTCTGCTTCAAAAGAGAAATGCCCAGCGACAGCCAAACAGCCTGGGTACTAACCTCTACAATGTGCAAACACAGTAATTCACTGCCACTGCACTCAGTGCTCAGTGAGATGAACAAAAGAGGATTGCCAACTTTCAGGAGCCTTATGGTAATTTTTGAAGAGGTTCAGCAACATATTCCAACCTGGCAGGTAAACTAAACATAGATCTGCACACATTTAATCATCTTTTCAGAGATCAAAGATATTTTTTTCTAGCTGCCAAATCTTAGGATACATCATCAGATATGGATTTTATGCTTGGATTTGGAGTGCATTCAGATACATTCATGTTTAGGAATAGGAATGTGTTGCTACAGCTTATAGGCAAAATTCCTAACATGACAAATAAGTGTGGGAATACAAGAAGGACTGTATGGAGCAGCAGCTGTGGAGCAAGATAAACAGCATGAGAACCAAGGACACCTCTAGAAGAAGAAAGAACGGTTCGTGGCTCTGATTGGATAAGCGCCCGCATGAATGGTTGAAGAGTGTTTGTGGAATGCTCTGTTAACATGTAAAGGTGGATGGGAAAGTTGTAGGGGTGAATGAGAAAGCTAGAAAAAGAAAACTTATGAAGGTAAATAAGTGGTGTGAGAACTTGTAATAAATGATTTGGATCATTCACATCTGAGTTCGTGCACCAGATGCTGCAAGTAAGGTTGATCAGGAAAGGGAATGTTGATTTTTAAAGAAATTTTAAAATTCTGAGAAGTTCACACATGAAGCACATATGGCACTTCAAGTTATAAATATATGTAGGGAACGTCAGCCACGAAAGAAGACTGGCATGAATTGCAGAAATGTGAATAACTTCATGCCAACCCTACTGAGAAGGTGTATTCAGAACTGCAGCTGTTCAGTCTCTCCCATATTCTTGGCTGAACTATTTCCACTTCAAAGCAAATTGTACAAAATAAACTAGATGGACATTTTAAGGGTCAAAAAATAAAAATAAAAAATAGCTGGAGCAGAGCTGCTCTTTGACATGAGCTTCAGTTTGCTAGCGCACTGCATGTAGTGCAGCAGAGGACTTGAGTGCTTCCCACCAGTGTTGATGGGCAGCCGGTACCCAGTCAGCAAAATGTTCTGTGCACAGCACAACTGAAGAGCCAACACTGGATGCAGCACAACCTTACCAGCAGTGCAGTACTCCAGTGCTATTTTATTTCTTTTGCAGTGTCTTGCTACACTTCATGGGGAGAGAATACAATGCACTGACAATGCCAGACCTACAAGCTGACCATAAAAGCATGAAATATTTCGACCAGTTAAGTCCTTCTGTAAGCTGTACAAATATCGCAGTTTTTTTTTTCCTCACAGGGTTATTGCACTCTTCCCCGGCTTTTCCTTATCCAGTTTTTGCTTTTGTGTTTCTCTGTCATGTTGCCTCTTGCTTCTGGTGAGCCAAAGCAATTTCCTGTTTTCTTTCTAACCCTTTTTCTAACAGCTGAGACTGAAATTCAGCAAATATCCAAATAAATAAATAAATAAATAAATAAGATAAAATCCAGCACATGTTCTCTCCTAGTTTCATTTCTTTTCCCATCTCTTCCACATCCACCGCAGCTGCCACATCCCAACACCAGTAATGCCCTGGCCCTGCTGCCCAGCTGTGAGCTACAGCTACTCTGTTTGTCTGAACACTGGATAGTACTTCTTTATTGTAAGAGTGACTGATCACTGGGACACAGTGTCCAGAGAGGTTGTTGTGCCTCCTTCCATGGAGACAAAAAGCCATATGGACATAATCCTGGGTAATGTGCTCTGGGGGTCCCTACTTGAGCCGGGAGCTTGAACCAGATGATCTGCAGACGTCCATTCCAACCTCAACCATTCTGTAATTTTGTGTTTCTGTAAAAACCCTGCATGGCCCTCCTGAACCCCAGCAAAACACAGAGCAGCAGCTCTTGTTTTCAATGGCAAAGCAGGCCATGGAGAGTCTGCATTTATTGCAGAGAGGTGCTTGGACAGCTGCCTTCTCTGGGGCGATGTTCTGCAATAAGCCTTCAAGTATTTGGAATTCATTTTGAGTTATTTGCAGTGTGTTACGAGTGTACCTCATTTAGCAAACAATAAATGGATAGGCTTTTCAAGTAGAGCCGCAATACTGAGATCTTCCTACCTCTTACCCAGAGGTACAGTGGAGCAGCTTTCTGTAATTACTCAGCTCCGTCTCATCTCATTTTCTGTGAATAATAAGCATTGGTGGGAGCTGATGAGACAGATAACTTGCTCTTTGCCGCATCACTAGCAAGAAAAGCTATGCAAAATACCTTACACATTTCTTGTTCTCCTAATATAAATCAGTGAAGACAGTGTCTGGGCTTGTTAGAGGATGGCTAACGATTCAAATGGTAATGTGATTCTAACTTTAGAAATTAATAAGTAGCTAAATCCTCTTGGTCTAACACAGAACTGTTCATCAAGATTCATCTCAGATTGACAGGAAGAGGGAGAAAATGTCACTGAATGCAGAGAGCCTTAATTTAGAGTCTGAGGAAATACTGCAGTACAAGGTTACTTATTTTTTCCCTCACTTAGCACATCATACATAAATGGTAAGTAAATAAGCTGTAGAAATATTTCCAACATTAATCACAAATCTAACACAAATGAGAGAATAATCATGAGAATGACTAGAGAAAATCTTTTTATCTTGTAACAAAATTTTAATATTAAATCTAGTAACGTACATTTAGCCGTGGCATAGTAAAAGAACAAGCATATGCATAATGGAACAACGTTTATTCCTTCTAATTTTGTTTTCCCGAATAAAATACACCAACACCTAATGGACTGTAGCAGAGATTCTTTAATTATACTGTGAAAAACACTGTTAGTGCAGAAATGTTTTTTATTAGTCTATAGGTCTTAGTGCTAGGTTGGGACAAACATACGCATATACATGGTGAAAATTATATGGCGTAATCTATTACTTAAATACAACTCCACTTCTAAAAGAGAATTTCAAGAGTTATCTCCAGTGAAGGATTCAGAAGTCAAATTCCCATCTAAATGTCTGTCCAACACTGTAATCACAAACCCTCTGAAACCTGCTCAGCTACCGCCTAAGGTTACCCACATTCACCACCTGCCTCCTTCTTTGAGCCCAATGTTCCCAATGCTATTGGAGTCAGGAGATGCTGGGACCTGCACAACCCTTGTGAGTTGGTGTTGAGACATTTGGGTCTCTGCCTGCCACCCCCAGCGCTGTGTAAGAAATGTAGCTTAGAATGCCATCATGTTGAGGCAGCTGCTGATTCTGTGGGTTCTGCCTAGATGCAAATCCTAGTTCTCACAGAGAAAAAAGCCCTGGGGCTGTTAAAATATCAGAAAACTAGTTCACTCTATAATATGTTGTTTATCAGAACTTGGCAAGTCTATTTTAAAGTGAACGGGATGCTACTAATAGGATAACTCTGTGGACTTCCTGTAAAACTTCTTGAGCAGTACATTTCCTATGGTAGTAACACATCAGTTTTCCTCTGCCTCTTCAAATTCACTTGTTTAAATAACTCTTTCCAGCTGCTTCCTAAATTTTACTTTATGCCATATCAAAGATCCTAACATATTCTTCATACAAAATGTTATTCAAAAATACCAAACTCAATAGAGCAATAATTTCTGATCCATGATCTGTTTGTACTGTACTGTCTATCAGAATACTAAAAAAATGCTGTTAGCAACTAACCAAGCATCATGACCTACTCTCAGCTGGATTTTCAAATGTCAAGCTATTGGTTTTAGAAATAGTTTTAGGATGAACACATTTCTACAGAAAATCGTCACACAGGATAAAAATGAAAATTAGCAATTACAACTATTCTAAGAATTTAGATTTCTCTCATGTTCTACATTTGCAAGGTTAACATAGTTCCACCTGATACAGGTGGCATTATGGGGATACTCAGTAAGGTGGAAAGCTGTTTTAATGCCTGAATAATAATATGCAGTAAACCTGTGAATAAATAATAAATATCTTCACATTGCCTGATTTCTCTTTATAAAACCTGTGATTACCACAGTATCAAAACAGTAGTTGGATACAAAGTTCATATACCCATTAAGCCTACTTAAATGTCTATAAAACATTTGCATAATGTTAAAAATAGTATCTCATCATACCTTATCTAAGCTTAAATTACTGTAAAATACAAACTTCTACAAAAAAAAAAAGGACTGGGAAAGCTTTCAAAGCATTAAAAATTTAGGACTGCATGCAATACAGGCAAACATTCACATAAATTTGCCTCAGTTTTGTACAAGAAGTCAGTATGAGTCATATAGACCATATCATCAGTGATCGAGCTGGCTGCTGATACAGAAGCATGCACTGACTGAGCATGCAGCCAGGTATCCAGGCAAGGTAAAGTTCAGCTGCGTGCCCATTTCTGTTTGTGACTTTATGCTCAGAGAAAATACAAGTTTTACTCCTACCTAGCCAGCTGATTTATGCTTTTAATTTCTACTGAGGTGGATGACAATTAGGAAAAAAAAACTCTTTAAATTTAAGTGCAATACAAATTGCTTTCCTGATCTTTTTTTTCAGTTTTTTTTTTTTTTCCAGTGAACTTGAAAAAGCAACGTAATGCTCTATGTATGTGCAAGATGAAGTGATATCTTGTTTTTTAATGAACTCTAAGGTCTTCTGACAAGCTAAAAATAAAAGTGATTTGTCATTCTTACATAAACTGATCTTAGAATTTCCAGCCTGTACTAGCCAGCCAAGAGAAAAATTTTACTTTCTCTTTCCCAGAATAGAATATATTGTTCCACCTTACGCAAAACATCGCCAGAAAGGAAAAAAAACATTCCTTTGATTCTAGAGTGGAATTTAAAAAGAAAAATTTGCTGATGAAAATTTAATGAAATGTTAGAAAAAAATCATATGAGCAGAATGGGTTCATCTCCAGCACTTTGCAGTTCCATCTTCATCTCACAGACAGTTTCCTGATACATTCGGGATGCTCTGCTCTGAAATCTGGGGAAACACTCAATAATTTTTTCAGTCTTTCCTTTGTCTTCCTAGGCTCAGATAACACATAACAAAACTAAGGGTAAATGGCAAAGTGGAATTGGAAAAAAAGCACAAGAAAACTGATAAAATTAACTACGCTCAGATAGATACTCTCAGTGTAAATGTTGGGTTCATTTCTCATAACATTAATACCTACTACAATATTAATAGTAAGAGAAATAAATGATTCAAGTCTGTGATCCAAAGAACATACTCTTAAAGGCTGTCTGCTGCTGAAGAGTCAGTATTCAAGATACAATTCTTGCACGCGAGAAAGTAACCATGCATTCAGAAAGCATGGACATACAGTATGACCTCAGTAACAAAAGTGCTCTGCAGATTATGAAAGCAGGCTGTCTTATCTTATTTACTGGGAGGAAGAAGTATTTTTATTTCTAGACATTTGGCAGGCACTAAAGAATATACTGATGCATAGGCATTCCCCAGGATTAAAATGTCTGATTATATGACTATAAGAGTCCTACTGAAAGAAGGGACAAACTTAACAGAGCAGAAAATTCATGCTTACTAAAGCATATATTAATCTTCCCCTTTATTTTGCAAATCAATAAATTGCTGTAAGTTTTTGTATTCTGAGACATTATGAGTTGGCCCCTCGGCATCCTAGCAGTGATGATCTTATTCCTACTATACACTGATTTAGAAAAAAAAATACATTTTCAACACCTTAGCAGCTGAAAACGACCATGACATCCAATTAAAAAGTGGAATGGATGTCACTCATTACATGACCCAGTTTAAAGCACGTAAATGCAAAATCCTCATACCTCAAAAATTCTTCATGATACATTTCTTGCAGCTTTAAGGAGAAAAAAGTAGAATCTTCTATTACCAAAGTGAAGTATATTAGTAAGTGTGCTGCAGTATTGCATACAGTGCTCAAGGGCACATCAGTGTTCATTTTTGCTGTTGATACATTTATTGTATTGTACATATGATCCCCATTTAGGCATTTCCCAGCTGAGATGCACTTCCAGTATGTTCAGTCTCCTTACATTACTGTGCAGTGGCATTTCTGAGAGTGGATGTAATTCCTGTATTCAGCAAGTTGCTTCAGGTACATATTGGATGGCCATCTGTGCATCTCTACGAAATTGCGCTCCTCCACTAAAGAAAGCAATAAACAAATTAACTGTAATATATACACAGGCATGAATGCACAGGCTGCAAAAAGACTCTCAAATTTGTTTAAAAACATCATGGATAAAAATGCAAATAAAATAGTAAAGTTGAAATTACTGTTGTCCCTTTTGTCTAGATCTTACTGCAGTACACATATTTTAAAAGTTTTTAGATGTTGTGCCCTTGCTACTGTCAGTAATAAATATGTTTCATAATAAAACATATATAATACTTATTAAAGAGAGAAGGGAGATCATTCTAAAGAAGGATATTTTTTATCCTCAGAAGATAACTAAACATGGGAATCAACTGCAAGAGCTTTTCCTTGCTGAAACACTATAAAGGAGGGTATTTCAATCTCTATGCCAGTGGTTTGTCCTGAAGCTACAAAAAACAAGGTGAAGAGATCAGTTAACAAGTCTGCAAGATTTTTCTATTTCATTCCACGTTTTCTGTCACCAACACCATAAAATCACACAACGGAGTCATGAGTCACAGTATTTAGGTAAAATCTCCTTGCCTTTGCACAAGTATGCATTCTCATCCCTATGCTCCAGTCATTCCCAAATTATCCTGCATCAGCCTCAGACCAAGGGGGACAAAGACCAAACTACAGAAGAGATCTTGAAGAATGGTGAGGCAGGAAAGTTACGTTAGTAACAAGCAATAGGAAGGTATATTAGTAACAGGCAATAGGGAGCATCTTTCGTTTATCTTCTGCAGAATGCAGAGGTACCCTTGAAGACTTCAAGATTTCACCCGTAGAAAAAGAATTAGTAATCAGCTCCCTCATGCTCCACTGTTCTCCTTAAGACTGGAGACCGTGTTATGTGGTGATGTTCTGAATAATACAGGTCACCTACCAGTAACTGCTGCCAGCTACCAGTGAGTTTCCACCAGAGCTGTGCCTGTGTGAGTACTGGTGTCCTGCAAGCCGGAACAGAATGTTTTCACCTGGTCCATATGTTTTTACATTTGCACCTTTATTTCTTGCCTCCAGCTTTCTCAGTGCATGGCTGATGGATCAGGACATGCTGATCTCTCAATGATTTGTATGGAAGTGGCTCATAAGAAAGAGAAAAGCAAAGGGAAGACCATCACACATGCTGGTAGCAAATTTCAAGGACTACCAGCCAACTCTGTGGGCACTCTTCTCCTGCAAGTTGATCTATGGCTGCTTTCCACCAGCGGCTGAGCCAGCTGGGTACCAGTCACAATCAGCCATTTCAGAAACCTCTAAAAACCAACAGCTGCATCAGCTCTGGGTGCTTTACACATGATGAAGGCATGGAGGAAACTCCAAGCAATGGCTCAGCAAACATATGGCATGGTGATACTGTACAGCTCACCCCCAAGTTACTCGGGCATTCTCAAAGCACATCCCGACCATTAGAAGCATCTCTCCTATAGCATCATAGCAGGCTTGCACAGACTGATATCCACCTGGGTAACTGCATTTGCAAGCAGAAGCACCCTTACAACTTTCTACAGCAGAAAACTATCTTCTAATAAAGATTTTCCTGCTGATACTGACAGTGAGAAGTAACATCAGCCCTAACAGCTTTAGAAAAAGCTTTCCATAGGTCAGTGTCCTGTCTGACAGTGGTCTGTCAGCACTAAGAAGTAATATGAGTGTGAAAAACCTACTCAGTGAATGGACTATGGTCAGGGACTGCCTATGTAGGCCTGAGTATCAAATGCAGTTCTGAATGAGGTAGTAGCACTTTTCTAAATAAGAGAGAAGGGTTAGAGTTTTCAGTTTTCTGAGTCAAAATACAGTGGGGGAAAACAAATGAAGTAACTGGCTGCTTAACAGGCTGTCCACAGAGGTGGTAGAGTCATCATCCTTAGAAATGTTCAAGAAAATCATAGATGTGGCACTGAGGGACATGGCAGTGGACATGATGGGGATGGGATGACAGTTGTACTAGATAGTCTTAGTGGTCTTTTCCAACCTTAATATTTTTGTGATTTTATTATTCTAGCAAAACAACAGCCCCATAAAATTGTTATCCCACTGTAAAATGAGAACGTAGCTGTGCCTAGATGAATCCCTTCAGCCATAAGCCACTGGGTCTTTGTTCTCTTGTACCTCAGTAATGGAAAGCCAGAGGCAGCTCCCACCTCCACCAAACTGAGAGAAAACCCTGATTCCTCCACTTTCACAAGAACCTCAGAGTAGTTAAGACTGAAGCCCTGTAGCAAGTACAGTTCAAACACACTCTGACCCCTGAATTAGAAGGCAGGGGATCAAACCATAAATCTCCATGTGAGTGACATCCACCAGCCAAGCTGATCTGCTGTCACTCATCATCCAATTCTGACTGTACAAAATGGGTGTTTCAGAAGAGGAGGATGGAACTCAGGTCCAAACGAAGCAGGGAGGACCCAGCTCTCCTTTCTCTCTGTTTGTAACAATCAGAAGCCATCAGTCATCACACATACATATGTAAATCTTGCAAATGAGGAAAGAAGAAATGTTGGTTGAAATGGAAAGAGTTGCACCTGTCAAGATCACTTTCATCAGAGTGACAAGAGATTAAGAAAAAAAGTAGGCAATGGACAAATCCAAAGTTATGTGTCAGGATACAAATATACTCTATATTGGAAAATAAATATAAATTCCCCAGAATAATCTGGGTTTATTTACTTCAGTATTTATTAATTAGTTAGCCTATTTCAAAATATCTACTGGATAGTGCCACAAGAATCCTACTGCCTACCTACAAAAGAACCCCACATCTTTAAACAGCGGGTATTGGAAGTGACCCAATACTTTCAATAATGGGTACAAGCTAAACAAACTTTTATATGTATAAGACGGTGAAAGGGATGACATGTGATGATTAAAGTGCCCACGCTGATTCAGCTACAGGAGGAATTGGCTATGCTGGTCATCACAACAGGAATCAAAAGACAAATGTATGTAGTGCTGACTGTGCTGCTCTTTATGTGCCTCATTGTGAGGCTCACAATGAGGTGGTGGATCATCTGGTTCCAACAGATTTTAGATTGTTCTACACAGTATATCGAGAGAAGTCCTAGTCATCTTCTCATGCAGAAGTATTATTATTCAGTATCTCACTTCTGGTCTTAGCAGAATTTTAAAATATGTATTTTTAAAAAGTAATCTGGAAACAGCTACCTGAAAGATCTTGAAATTCAGGCTTTTGACTGAAGATGAGGTAGTTAGTGGCAATAAAATGAAGAAGCCAAGTGGAAAGGCAATCAGAATTGTGAAACTGCAAGAAGGAAATACAAACAACAATTTAATACTATTAAGTCTACAAGAAAAGAGAAAAACAACCACACTTCCCATGACAAAATATTTCAGATTACCACTACTAACATAGCATTGTAATAAATTAACAGGAGGAACTGAAAGGGACATGGACAGAGATATGTAAATGGACACAGACCCATGATTGAACGATAAGACTGCCCTCCTCCAGCTGTCTGACCTATCCTCTGGTTCTCCTTTCTGGTGATGAATCTTGAAACGTTTGGCTTCTGCATGGCAGCAGAGCTTCAGAAAAAAGGCGGGTGAGCGTGCTAGGTTGCTAGCTGCTCCTGCACCTTTAATCCCTCAGGTGCAGGACTGAATCTGAGTGTTTGCTCCTGCGTGTGTCCTGGGTGCACTCAGATTATTTGGACCAATTTAGGGGCAGAAAAACAAAGCCCAATACCATAACATGCCCAGTTAAAAAGTTGATGAGACATTTTAAGTTCTGCCAGTGAAGGGAATATCATGGGAATCTCTGCACATTCACTCAAGCATTGGCACAAAAGGAAAGTGTTTTTTAAAACTGCTTTTTAGAAACTACAATTTAAAAAACAGGTTGCTTATTTAGGTATCTCCCAGATATGATTGTTTAAATTTGCTTTTTTTCTCACTGTATGAACGTGGCATGCTGCTATTTCTTCTCCACAAAACCCCATTTCTGTAAGATAATATCTTTCCTGAGACTTGTAAACATTTTGTTTTTCTCTTTTGCTTTCCAAATCTGCCCTTACTTTCTCTTTTTCCATCTATCTTTTTTCAGCTTCTAACCTTTTCTTTTCACTCAGTATCTATCAATCCAGTGAGATTCTCTGTGGCAGTTGGATATAATACAATTTACTTTTTTGACTAAGAGAGCACTGTGTCATTGGTGAAGAACATTTCACAGAATATTACCATGTGACTGCACATTCTACAATAAAAGGCTGAGGAAGATCCCTTTTTTGACACCCTGGTGCCACCAGAAATACCTAAGCACCAGATTATAAATCAACACTTGCCCTCAGAAGTGAAACTATTAAGTTAATCGATATTTTAACAGTTACATTAAAAAAAGAAAAAAGAAAAATCCTCCCCCTCCCTCCCACATAGTAATAGTGAACATATATATATTCTTCTTCATTATAAGAAAGTCATACCTTAGCTTTTTTGAGCAGGCTAACAATGCTGAGACTTGTGGATGCCAGTTCTCTACTAGGCATGCTCTGGAGCTGTGTGATAATGTAGAGCTCACAGATATGCTGGAGCCTCATTACTTGGTACATCTCTGCACAGATCAAGAGGGACATAGCTTGGAGAATACTGGCTGAAGAAACAACAGAACATCAGTTACACATTTACTTACCTGAGAAGATGAATGAAACTGCTTTATACAGACTGATCCTTTAAACATTTAACAACGAACACAAAATCAAAATGCTGTTACATTCTTTTATTTTTTGTTATTATTATCATAGGCTGGTTTCATCACTGTCTTTTCCTGGTAAACTATTTAAATAACAGGAAAAAGAGTAGTTGGTAAATGTTTAGAAGGCAAGTATAACAAACTATACAATTTCGTATGTCTTGAAGATGATAAGACAAATGCCGCTGATCTCTTTAAAGCTAGTGATAATTAGAACGATGAAAGTTTGTAACTTCTCTTTCAAAAGAAAACATCTGTAGTACTTACAAGAGAAAATACAGTCAAAAAAGGGACTGAAAAGGCAGAAAAATTATTTAAAAAATGCTGTAGAAGTTGCATATTTAACTCAATGGACAGTGAAGACTGAAAAGGGAATCATGAAAAAAAACTAACAGCAAAATAGAATTAATCAAGAAGAATTTTAAAAAGAAACAAAATTATGTACAGCACCATCATTCATTCTATCAAAGGAAGATCACCTGTTTTTTATCTGCGATTTAACTGTGTATGAAATTCACATTTCATATTTAAGAAGGCTCTTCTCATTGAAGAAGACAAAATATAAGAAATAAAGAGTATTTTAATATTCCAGTTTAAATATAATTAGAGGTGCTTTATATGCAAGTAATGTATTACTGTAGATCAATAAGGAATTCTTACAAGTTAACTTTATTTATATAAAGCACCACAAAATATATGCTAACCAAACTGAAAATTTTGAAATAAAACCCAGAATTCAGACTAGGAAGTAATACTACTTTGGTGTAGAGAGAAAATCCAGAATGCTTTAATGGATGAGAAACAGAATTTCACATGTTTTTCAGTCTTGCTATGTAAGCATAAAATGATTACAGCATTGCCCTCTTTGCGTATTGGTTTTAGAATCATAGAATCACAGAATGGACTTGGTTGAAAAGGACCACAATGACCATCCAGCCTGCCCTGTGCAGGGTCGCCAACCGCTACATCCAGCCTGGCCTTGAATGCCTCCAGGGATGGGGCATCCACAGCCTCTTAGGGCAATCTGTTTCAAGGAATACTTGAATAATACTTGACTGAGACAGATTTATTTTTTTATGAATAACATTTCTTTTCTTGAGACATTATCCAGGAACCTACTGGTATTTCTTAATGTAATAAATTCTGCCACATCACTTTCTATCCCTTCATTCCTAATAACTCAACATGGAATAATGTGTGTATTTTAAAATTTTCTTACCTGGACAGCAGGAGTCAGTGTAAAGATACTCTAGAAAGGAGAGGAAAGTGTCTTTGGAAACCCCATACACTGGAACCAGAACACTGTTTGCTTCTAGATAATTACCATTAAACATAGCTGCCATTACCTCACAGCGAGCTACCAGAACTGCTCTGTGGGCTGGCACAGTTGCACCTGCAGGATGCAAGAGAAAAATCCATGACAAGTTTATACACATGGTACAATCTTGATGCTAAGTCCTGCATTTTTTTTCAGACAGACAAATGTTGGCAGGACAGCAACCACCGAAAGAATGAGGACTTGAGTCAGAGATACACGATTTCATCAAATCGTAAGAAACACATCAACTGACAGCTAAGTACACCACACGCAACCACAAAGAAGTCAGTTTTAATTTCCCCCTCAACCACAACCTTGCCACCTACCCAACACTTTCATAACATCTGCCACTTCCTCATTTTTGTCCTCTTTCTGTCCACTTGTGCTTCTATATCCTTTCCTACTGAGCTGCATGCAACAATTAAACATTGCTATGCAGACAGAAGAAATGTCAGTGGTGTCATATAATGTTAATGTACTTGGAGAACTGTGATACAGATGTCATGTAAGACATGCATGCCCTTATTTATTGTACGTGCAGTAGACTTACATACTAACTGTGAGTTTTTCTGCAAACGTAACAGACTTCTATGCTGC
The DNA here is from genome assembly GCA_030625065.1 of Alectoris magna. Classification (NCBI taxonomy): domain Eukaryota; kingdom Metazoa; phylum Chordata; class Aves; order Galliformes; family Phasianidae; genus Alectoris; species Alectoris magna. Next base: position 20,679,073 of record CM060564.1, on the reverse strand, counting down.
CCAGTTATGTTTATAAGCTGGAAAACTCAGAGCAACACTCAGTATTCAAGGAATTAGTTGCAGAATAAAAATCTGTTTGCCAGGAAACCGCTGTACTACACTGACTATCACTTACCAATTACTTAGTTTTAATGTAATAATTGTGTTTTTTGAATTAGAGAAAAATCTTGGAAGATTTATCAGATATTAAAAAAACAAGCCCACATTTTCTTACTGGTGCAGTACAAGTGCGCTTTTTTAAAAAAGTACAAGTTGAATCAATTGGCAGCAATGTTTGTTCAGTAAAATATACACCAGGTTCCCACAGAGCCTCTCATAGGAATGGGTCACTGAGCTGAACTGCTCATGTTGTTACATTCAACATTAGAATTTTGTTCTCATTTTCAAAGATTTTTTTTTATTATTATTTTTTACTACATTATTAAACAGAACATTTAGAAGGGATCCACCCTTCCCCATCTGCTTGTTTTTTGAGAGATTAATGCTTTGTATTTGGCTCTGACATATGAATCTAAAATAATTAAACAACTGTCTAAGTCTGAAAGACCACTTCTGCAAGAAGAGTGGGCATGAGAAAACTATTAGCATTTGAAACACAATCTAATTCTTGTTCTCACAAAAACATGCATTTTTAAAATCTTTTCCTAATCTTTTTTGCATTAAAGAGGGAAGGCATTTTTAATTTCTGGAAAAAGTCACCCTTGAGACAGTGCTGTGCTGTATGCTCCTTACAGACTAAAGGAGAGCTGAGGGCTGTCCAGGAGCATCTCCTCATTTTACTAGGCCTACCAAAAGTATGCATAAATCTGACTGGCGCAACCTCTACCAACATAGGCAGACAACAGCAGGCTCAACAAACTGCTGAGTGCGGACACTGCCCCAGAGCTTCCATTCAGACAAGTGCTACTGATAAGCAAAAAAAAAACGTCAGGAAAGTGCACGTATTTTCTCAGTTTTGACTTTTATGTAGATGCAGCGGAGAATACAGCTTCTATCACTTCCCAGTTCCTTTCAGAGAGGAGAACTGCTGGTGACATGGAGGAGCAGAGGTACCTTGTATTGTGAAGATGACATCTGCCAGGACAGGCGTGTTAAAGAACAGCCTGAGAGAAGTACTGTACAGCCGCTTTATCTGGTGAGACTGGCAGTCCCGCAAACTGCTTGCCTGCAAATTAAATTATCAACAAAGGTTTTCATGTACAGTTGCCCACAAAAAAAAAAAAAAAAAAAAAAGTGTGCAAGTGCTATAGTACCGGGGAATATATAAAAGCTATAAGTAAATGGCTGTTAAAACTAGTTCTATACTGCAAGCTTCTACTGGCACAATTAACTTGATGTAAACAATATTTTACTACAAAGTCACTAGCTGAATTAAACACCTTTAAGCAATAGGCAGATTTCTGCATCACATTTATAAGGGAAAATAACTCGTCCAGTCTCTTGCAGAAGCAAAATTTCTGGCACCTATTCAGAAAAGTAAACCTCCCCTGAGCATCCCTTATTACATGAGAATTAGGAACACGTCGTCATATTGTTAGACAATGCATGAAGCTATAAACAAAGTAATCCTGTTGGGAGATCTTCTTATGTGCTTTTTAGTGGTTCCATTCATTCAGCACATTACCTCAGCATCTCTGTGTTCTGTGTTGTAAATTCATATAACAAACTACTTACAAAGAAATAGAAGACCATGTAAACTAAACTGAATGTAAAACGCAGACTGACAAGGAAGAATCTTCTGAGAACTTCAGTAACTGTTTCTACACATTATCCCCAGTGTGTTAGATGTACCTTCCCTGGAGTTTTCAGGATACATTTAACTTTCTCAAGCACATGATCAGTTTTTTCAGAATCTTTCAACTTCTTTTTTATGTCATCTTCTAATCGCTCCCACTGGAAAGCACCTGTCAGAAAAACAGGTAAAATTGGCTTATAAGTAGACAAGGCACAGCTCTCAGTAGGCAGAGAAAATTTGTTATCAATGCCAAAAACATCCTGTAGATATTACATTTTTTTTTGCACAAAAATCAGCCGGACATTTTCACTTAGGAAATAGAAGATGCAGTTCCACCAGTCAAGCTTTCATGATAAGTCAGAGATGACTTATACAGGGATACTACCAAGTATGGACAGTGTGGTTGAGGCATCAGGACTCTTTCCTGCATAACCTACTCTGGGGAAACTGGTTTAGCAGGGAGACTGGACTAGATGATCTCCAGAGGTCCCTGTGGTTCCATGATTCTGTGATCTCTCTTGCTTTCAGAATCGATTTCTGTGATACCTCCCATCTCAACCATCACAAATTACAGGAAAGCATTCAATACCAAATGCTTCGCTATCTATGAGACTTCCATAGTATCTGAGTTGCTTTGTAGGTGTCTCAACCAGAAAAGTTCCATGTACAGTCATGCTCTGAATACTAACTTAAAAAAGCACCTAGTTCTCAACAAATTTCTTTCTGGCTTTCAGAGTAAAACTGATGATACTCTATTATGTATCTCAATAGCTTTCTTTCAAAAATTAATCTAAGCTAAAAATTTCAAATATTGGCCAGAGTTAAAATGACCTTCTGATGGCCTGTGAAGGCTCTGAAAGCCTAAGCTGTCAAAAAAAATATTTACAGAAAATAGTATTATTGCCAAACCTGAGCTGCATTTCAGGTGACAGTAGTCTGAGGAACAATTATGAAAGCACAAATTTTATCCTTGTACACTTTGCTGTGGTAAGTTTCAAAGACAGTTAGACCTTTTTGGCATCTTTCAGTTGTCTGGATGGCTAACCTCATTTAGGTGAGAACAACTGCCTAGATTTAATTGATAACAAAATACATGAAATGTATAGAAGTGCTCTGCATTCAGACCAGTTATCACTGTTTTCTCTGGAGTACCACCATATCTAGAAGAGACAACAAGACAGTTTTGCCTCCATAACCCTGCATTCTCTTCTACGTGTTTAGAGTATGCAGTCAATCTAAATGTTTTCTAAAAATATTTTAAAACCCTGACATGTGAAACTGTCACAAGTTCTAGATTTTGTTGGTAAAGCTTTGAATATAATTGACATTAGCTTATGGAAGTTGTTAAGTAAAGTACTGAGCTTAATTTTTGTTCATTAGATCAAGAATGACAGCTATTTTACTTCTGAAATTAAATGTAGGTAAAGGGCTTCTTTCATACTCAGTTGCTAGTAATCACAAGGGATAAAATAGGTGCAGCAGCATGACATGACCCAATGACAGCTAAAGAACACTTCTTCAGTTAATGCACGTGCCCGTGAGCAGAACATTTGCTGCAGCAGCAGAGCTGAGTAAATGGCCCATTCTCATAGGGTACCTGAGTAGATGAAGTGCAGGATGTCCGACAGACAGGAGCAGAAGACAGAGTCCTTAACGACCACCCTTATGGGCACACTGCAAGGTGGCACACCATGAGGAGAGGGCAGCTCAGCCCCAGCATCCACCACAAAGAGGCTCTGTGCTGTGCGTAGGATGGAGGGGTCATGGATGTCCGCAGGACTCTTCACATTGAAGAGCAGCATAAAAACGTGGCTCATCGAGCACAAGATGACCTTGTGAGCTTCCACCACCTTGCTGGAGTCTTCTGAGTAAAAGGCCACGTCCGCACATTGGCAGCAGAATAGCAAGTTGTGCAGATCAGAGTCGTAGTGAGAGGCTTCGCCTTTTAAAATGGGCATTTTTTCTGTAAGAGTTAAGAAGCTGGTCTGTAAAATTGTGGCAATTATTACCTACAGAATATTTTCTCCCTAGAAATCCAATAAAATCAAGGAAAATTTTTGAGGGAAAAAAAAAAAAAAGGTAAGAAAATATCTTACATGCAGTTCCAATAAACTTAGTAAATTGTTACAGCACTGAAAATATCCAGTAGAACATGTTTAGTAAAAGATGTCCACCCTCTTAGAAAACCTCTTAAGGCACTCAAGTTCAAGATACACCTTAGCAGTGAATTCCAAACCTCACAATCAGAGTGAGTTTCTAGTAGGTACAAGAAAAAAGAAATACATACTGAAAAGTAAACACTTGTCAATAGTTATTGCACTGAATATGTGCATCAGATGCTTGGAAACCAGGTACAGGAGCTCAAATGCAGCTGTACACACTTTTCCCTTGTTTTGTTTTCAGCAAATATAAAAGTTACTTGCTGAAATCCAACAACAAAGCATTAGCTAATGTCTCCCTTTTATAATTTACCTGTAGATCTTTTACATAAAACTTGTATTAATATCTATGTTCATCTTTTTTTGTCAAGTGTATGAGAAAATGACAGATATTTTTGTCTAAAACATAATAAAGTCTACTGCAACATTGCACAGTTCTCCCCACATTAATTAAACCATCACTAAGCGACTGCCCAAATAGAGCAACATAACCAGAATAGCTAAGGACAGGTAGCACTGCTCAGAATAATTACCACAAAATGTTAATTGCATAACACCACACACACAGCAGAGACCAGACATCGACGAGCACCTGGCTGTTCCAGCTGAGGTGGTTGCACTCGATGGCACTTCTGGGTCTTTTTTCTTTTCTTCATTTTTTCAGATGACTTCTGATTCAAACTTTGGATCATAAAATATTCCAGCTAGAACATGAAGCATGTACATGAAGCATAAGTCCTATTAATTTAAGAACAAACTAGACATGAAACTAAGGACAACGAATGGATGCTATATGGACGACTGAAGTGTCTACTATTACAAGCAGTTGCTCCCCTAAAGTGTCTGTGCACTAATGCGCGCAGCATGGGAAATAAACAGGAAGAGTTGGAGATCTGCGTGCGGTCACAAGGCCATGATCTCATTGTGATCACGGAGACATGGTGGGACAGCTCTCATGACTGGAATGTTGTCATGGAGGGCTGTGTGCTTTTTAGGAAAGATCAGCTGGCAAGGCAGGGTGGTGGAGTTGCTCTTTATGTGAGAATGCAGCTAGAATGTATTGAAATCCGCCTGGGGGGAGCAATGTAGCAATGGAGAACTTGTGGGTGAGAATCAAGGGGCAGGCTGGTAAGGGTGACGCTGTTGTGGGTGTGTACTACAGGCCCCCTGATCAGGAGGAGGAGGTTGATGAGGCCTTCATAAGCAACTGGAATTAGCATCACAATCCCAGGCGCTGGTGCTTATGGGGGCTTCAGTTATCCAGATATTTGCTGGATGAGCAACACGGCCAGGCACGCACGGTCCAGATGGTTCTTGCAGTGTGTTGAAGACAATTTTCTGATGCAGGTGGTGGAGGAACCGACGAGGGGAGGGGTGTTACTGGACCTTATTCTCACTAACAAGGAAGGACTTGCTAAGGAAGTAAAGGTCGCTGGCAGCTTGCATTGTAGTGACCACGAGATGGTGGAGTTCAAGATCCTGAGTGGAAGAAGCAAAGCAAAAAGTAGGATTGCTACCCTGGCCTTTAGGAGAGCCAACTTTGATCTCTTCCGGGACTTACTTGGCTGGGTGTTAGAAGGTAAAGAGACCTGTGAGAGCTGGTCAGCATTTAAACTGATCTTAAAAACTCAGGGTCAGTGCGTCCCTGCAAGCAAGAAATCAGGAAAGGGTGGCAGAAGACCTGCGTGGATGAGCAAGGAGCTCATGCACAAACTCAAAGGGAAGAAGAAGGTCCACAAAATGTGGAAAAAGGGTCTGACCACTTGGGAAGAATATAGAAATGTTGTCAGGGCCTGCAGGGATGTGATGAGGAAGGCTAAAGCCCACCCGGAATTGAATCTGGCAAAAGTGATAAAGGATAACAGAATAGGCTTTTTAAAGTATGTTAACAGTAAAAGGAAGACTAGGGAGAATGTGGGTCCCCTACTGAGTGAGGGGGGTGTTCTGGTAATGGGGGATGCTGAGAAGGCGGAGATACTGAATGCCTTCTTTGCTTCTGTCTTCAGTGCAAAAGCTCTCCCTCAGGAATCCCAGACCCTGAAGGCTAGTTGAGAGGGTCTGGGGAATGGAAGACTTCCCTTTGGTCAGGGAAGAGTTGGTCAGTGAGCGCCTAGGCAACACCAATGTTCACAAATCCATGCGATCCAATGGGGTGCATCCATGGGTGCTGAGGGAACTGACAGAGGTGATTTCTGAACTGCTCTCTATCATCTTTGAGAGGTCTTGGAGAATGGGGGAGGTGCCTGAGGACTGGAGGATAGCCAGTGTCACTCCGGTCTTCAGAAAGGGCAAGAAGGAAGATAAATGTAATTACAGGCCAGTCAGCCTCACCTCTGTCCCTGGAAAGGTGTTGGAACAGCTTGTGCTGGATGTCATGTCCAGACAACTAGAAGAAAAGGAGGTTATCAGGAGTAGTCAGCATGGGTTCACCAGGGGGAGGTCATGCTCGACCAACCTGGTAGCCTTCTATGACGTTCTCACTTGCTGGATGGATGGGGGGAGAGCAGTGGATGTAGTTTACCTTGATTTCAGCAAGGCATTTGATACTGTCTCCCATTACATCCTTATAACAAAGCTGAGGAAGTGTGGGATAGATGAGAGGACAGTGAGGTGGGTTGAGAACTGGCTGACTGGCAGAGTGCAGAGGGTCATCACTGGCGGTGCAGAGTCTCGTTGGAGACCTGTAACTGGCGGTGTCCCCCAGCGGTTGGTGCTGGGTCCGGTCTTGTTCAACTTCTTCGTCAATGACCTTGACGATGGGATAGTGGCCACCCTCACCAAGTTTGCTGATGATACAAAGTTGGGAGGATTGGCTGACACACCAGAAGTCTGTGCTGCCATTCAGCGAGACCTGGACAGGCTGTAGAGCTGGGCGGTAAGAAACCGGATGAGGTTTAACAAAAGCAAGTGTAGAGTCTTGCACCTAGGGAGGAATAATTGCACACACCAGTACAGGCTGGGGGAGAGGACCTCTGCAGAGAGGGACCTGGGTGTCCTGGTGGACCACAGGTTGGGCATGAGCCAGCTGTGTGCCCTTGTGGCCAAAAAGGCCAATGGCATTCTGGGGTGCATTAAAAAGAGCGTGGCCGGCAGGTCGAGGAAGATGATCCTCCCCCTCTACTTTGCCCTGGTGAGGCCTCATCTGGAGTACTGTGTCCAGTTCTGGGCTCCCCAGTACAAAAAAGACAGGGATCTCTTGGAAAGAGTCCAGAGGAGGCCCACATAGAAGGTGAAGGGCCTGGAGCATCTCTCCTATGAAGAAAGGCTAAGTGAACAGGGTCTGTTTAGCCTTGAGAAAAGAAGACTGAGAGGGGACCTGATCCAGGTCTATAAATACCTGAGGTGTGGGGGGGTAAAGTGGCGAGGCCTGACTCTTTTCAGCAGTGTGTGGAGACAGGACAAGGGGAAATGGCCAGAAACTGGAGCATAGGAAGTTCCGCATGAATGTGCGCAAGAACTTCTTTATGGTGTGGGTGATGGAGTACTGGAACAGGCTGCCCAGGGGGGTTGTGGAGTCTCCTTCTCTGGAGATATTCAAGACCCACCTGGATGCCTACCTGTGCAACCTGCTGTAGGGAACCTGCTTTGGCAGGGGGGTTGAACTCAATGATCTCTGGAGGTCCCTTCCAACCCCTACAATTCTGTGATTCTGTGAAGCAGTTATCCAAGTTTCCAGAGTCCTAGCACTTCTTTATCAGTATAATGTACCAAACTTAATTGGAACAGGCATAATTTAAAAGATTATTTATTCAAATGGCAGTGTTTTTTTCCCCCTTGTATTTAATCTCCTCAAAAATGACAGGCATGAAGATATTTGATTTATCAATTTTCAGTGGTTGTGAATTATACAATTACAGAGAACAACAAGACTTTGTGAGTAACAATCAGGTGCAAGTAATAGAAACAACAAAACCATACATGAGCTCTTCAGCTTGCAACTAACCAGCACCACACAATGCCACAGTGTGTATGTGTACAATCCACTAGTTTTATGTTTTTGTTGTCCTCTTTTTCTAATGTTTTAATTATATATATATGCATATATATATATATATATAAAAGAAGTTGTGTTACTTATTTGCATTAACTACATTGTATATTTTGAATGCAGCCTGACATGATTACTCTACTCAGTGCAACCCAGGCAAGCCAAGAGGTTGGACACCCATGCTGTAGTGTGCCTTCTGGAAAAGTCACTTTACAATGTGGTCTGTGTGAGCAAGGTTTGTTTTACCACAGCATACAGTAAACATGATCACTGCAGTGAAATTGTACCTCAGGTGAAATGGTCCATTTTACAAGAGCAAAGAGGTGTAAAGGGTGGCTTGGTTCTAGTTAAAGGAGGTGTTAAACACTTCTAGCATCCAAGGGTGCACACAGTACTTTATAAAAACCAGAGGAATATTCTGCTTGGGCAAGATGTTGAGAGGATTTTTGTTTTTAATCAGAAATGAATGCATCCGATACAAATTGACTAATTCTTGTGTCAGATATTTCAAATGACTTTCAAGCCCCATGGAAGCACACTGCATTATTACATCAGGGACAGTCATAAAGATCATGTGAAATCATTGCACCAAACAACAGCACTTTTTTCTCCAAACCCAAATGCTACCAGGGAAGTAAATAAAAGACATTTATCCTTTTTAAATGCTGTTTGAAACATCTCATTAAACTGAAAATTAAACATTAATTTGAAATAATTTAATGGAGAGGACAAACAAATCTGGAAGTTTGAAACCACTCAGTGGATCTCCTTGCACCCAGGAGAATGAAAAAGGAAATTGCTGGTTATAGGTGAAGTGTATTTACCAAGCTTTTCAGGTTCTGCCTCGTTTGAGTTTACTGCAGCTGACACTGGGTTCTGCTTTGGATTAGAATCACTGAATCATTAAATCTGGAAAAGGCCACTAAGATCACTAAGAGTAACCATCAGTCCATCCCCACCATGCCCACTAACTCTGCCTCTCTGTGCCACATCCACTCGTGTATTGAATACCTCCAGGGACAGTGACTCCACCACCTCCCTGGGCAGCCTGTGCCAGTGCATTGCCACTCTCTCTGAAATTTTTCCTAACATCCAAACTGAACCTCCCCTGTTACAACTTGAGGCCACTACCACTTGTCCTGTTGCTGATACCTCAGGGAAGAGGACAACCCCCACCTCTCCACAACCTCCTTCCAGCAAATTGTAGAGAGCAATACACCTCTACCCTAAGCCTCCTCTTCTCCAAACTGAACAATCCCAGTTCTTTCAGCCACTCCCCATAAGACTTGAATGTGAACTTGAATGTGACCACAAGAACATGCTAAAAAATCAGTCACTTCAGCAGTCTTATCATTTTCATTTTACAAGTAGGACAACGGTGAGGGATCAAGAATTAAAAGTTAAAAAAACAATAATCAGAACATCACAGAGTTATCAGGTTGGAAGGGACGTATGGAGGTGACCCACTCAGCTGCAGCTGTAGCTCAGGTCTGAGCCCAGTGTTGGAGTGAATTGTGCCACACTCACCACCCCTCCAAAGTACTTCTGTATGTAGAAGTCATTGAGAGCATGCAGCTCCAGGTAGGTGGCTCCAAACTCCTTGGCCAGCTGGGCCCCCTCGGAGGTGGTGACGCAGCTCGTCCTGTCCAGGGTGCACAGTGGGCACGTACAGGGCACTGCTGAGAAACAGGGACGTGGGTGAGCCACTGCACTCCAGCAATTGGTATACTTCCTAAAGAGCTGTAAAGATGTTCTGCTCAGACAGTAACAAAGCGGAAAGTGGAAGCAGTAATTTTCTAGGAAGAAATCTATAATCACAGCTAAATGAACGATTTCTTTGTAATCAGTTCAAAACAGTATGCAAAATACTATATAAAACCCAGTTTATTCTACATTAGCATTGTTTTAAATAATATTTACATTCAATTTAAATTCAGTGCAAGGCAGAGAAGTTGAGTAGGACTTTCTGAAATCTGCACAGAAGTCAAGCAGGGCCTTCAGAAATCTGGTTTAGGTCGGGACCTGTCTGTCCTTCTGTCCACATGCATTGTTCTGGCCTGCAGGTGCTGCCATTCATTACTGCCACCCTTCAGCCTGCTGTAGCGCAACCCGCTAGTGCAGCACTCAGTAACGAGAAAATTTTCCACTGGCTGTCCCAGATGCTGTGAGCACAGACATGCAGCACAGTACAGCTCATTCACATATATTTTGCATATTCCTTAATGCCAAAATAAGTGTTTTTGAAGATTATAAAAAACCTGATTAAAACCTGTTGGCCACCCAAGCGCAACTCTGCTTAACGCCTGTAAGAACCCACCTGTAAAAATGTGCGTTCAGATACACTGCACATGCTCTATTTCCACCGCTCTGACCCATGGATAGCATGCATTAACATAGCCTTTTTTTAATTTCTTTTGGCAGCAGTACTTGCTGCAACAAAGGATTAAGCTCTTAGTAATTGTGCAAGCAAACTGCTGTGCTCACACACACTGCTCGGAAACAAAAGGGCTCTCTGTGAGCCCAAGCGGGTCGCAGCCAGACCTCTCCCACTCTGAGCCTGTTCAAGGAGGGAGGCAGGGAAAAAACTGGACAGGGAAAATGTCAGCAGCAGTCTGCCAGGCTGGCAGGAACCTGTGCTCCAAATAGCAAGAGCAGGTAAGAGAAGGAGCTAGGGAAGCCCAGCCCCACCTCATCAAGAACTTACCTCTTGAATGCTGGATTTATTACCCTTGTATAAATCAGAGCATAAAAACATCTTGTTACTGTCTGTGGTTTACTAAAGGCAATAACAATAACAATTATACAGATTTCACTGTTATTGAGTTCCTTAAATATCTTTTCTCCATCACTGAGTAAAACGATATGTAAGTAGATTCTGGCAAAACTAAATATTATATCCGCAGAATACAAACCTCATGTTGCTTAAAACTTCTGTGTACTTTACGAAATAGAAGTCTTTAGCTATGCTCATAAATCTCATCCTTCACTCTTAGCAGGTGGGATGCTCAGAAACACTTGTTTCAGTCAAACATGTTCAAAAGTAACTCAGGCTGACGTTTGGCATTCACCCCTCATGGGCGGCTGCAAGCTGATGCACCGAGTTTCATGCCATGTGTTAGAAATACATGACACCTGCAGCATGGGCAGAAAGAGTGTGTAGCTATAGAGCTCATCTCATATGCTCAGATTCATGCCTCTTAATCCCAAGTGATAGACTTAATCCCCATGTATGATGACTTCACAAGAAGAGTCGCTGCTGAGGTCAGGGCAGGATAGGAAGCCTTTTGTGAGCAGGGTTAATTAAGCATAATGTTCCCACCTACGTGCCAGCCTACAGAACCACAGTACATAAGCATATTACTGTCATTCTGACAGACTAATTGTTCGTGTAAGAGAACTGGAAAAGCAATCAGCTTCTAGTGAAATTACTACACATCTCACTTCCAAGTGATATTTTAACTATGACTTCAGCATATCGGATACATACCGTTTTTTCTTGCACCAACAGCAGAAATTATTACTGGAACTGAACAGTGGTTTAATGCCTTTTTTATCATTGGAACATAACTGTCCTTTAAGTCTTGAAATGAAGTCTTGTCATTGACAGAGTATTTAATCACAATAATATCAGCTCCTCCAATGAGACTGCGAGAGGTATACCAGTCACTGTCAAATATATCCTAAACAGAAAAAAACTGATCAAGAATCCTCCTGGCTACAGATGAAAAGATGAACTATTCAATATTCTTTAATGCGAGATCTTAGAGAAGTACTTTCAAGCGACATTCTCATTTCCTATTTGAAGACATGCAACCAAGACCAGAATCGATACTCCGCAACTTTGTTGTTTGGAAAACAAGTTATTCTAATTGTTTTTATCTAGGAACACACTTTGCAAGAAGAAACACTGCTGTTTTAGTTACTTAACTTTTACAAATGTTTGTATTAAGGAAATAAAATAACTATCAGTGGTAGAAATTTATTACTATAAATTTCATACAAAATCATTAATTGTCAAAATATTTTACAGAGCTCTGTACAGAGCACAGTACTATGGGAACATTTCAATATAAGTTTCATCTGTGGAGCGTAATTTTTACCTACTTCATAAAAACTTCCAAGTAGAAACAAGCATCAATATCTGCAGTAAATAGATCTTAGTCACATAAATAACTTTCCTTCTTTGACCCACCATTCAATTTGCCATTATTCTGGGCTAGAAGAGTAAGATTTATACTCTCAAAGTATTTTGTGCCCCATTAATTTCCAACCGTCTACATGTCTACATTACGTCAAGTTATTACTTATATACTTGTCATTTGCATGGCAACTGTAATTTCAAAGTTTCTGCTTTACGTAGGGCTAGTTCAGAAATACCAGTGGCTTTTCACATACACACAACTGAAAAATCTTGACAAAAAGAAACCTGGAAATTATCCAGAGAACCCAAAAACAGTAACATCCTTCTAAACAGTTTTACACAGCATTAGGCTAACCTAGAAGAAAAGATGCACCTGAGAAAAAGAATGGAAACAAGCAATGATAAAATATGGAAGACATGGAAGAGAGGAGTAAATGGACACAAAAGAAGTGACAGAAGAACTGGACTCAGACTGAGGGTTGGGTGAGGGGGGAAATGAATATGAGTTCTGAAGAATGGGTCAGAGACATAAAAACATTACAGTTAGGAACCAAAGAAATTTGTAGAAGATTATTAATATCAATAGGTGAAGTGCCTCTCATAGTCAATATAGGTATTTTTGATCACTTCAAAAGCAGCACTGTTCCACATCTGCCTGAATAATTAATACTGTCCCCACACTTAATCAGAAGAGATAGCACAAACTTGACAGAAGTCTATGAATCAGCAAATGTTTGCCTAGACTGTCACCTCCTAGAACCAAAAGACCTTCAAACCGAATCTCATCCAAACCAAAAATATCCAGATTGCTACCCAGAACACACTTGCTTCAAAAATGTTAAATCAATACATTAACTTTAGCACCTCTTTAATAAGACTACTGGGTGCAATTCTTTGAGAAAATCAGCCAGATGGGCATTCACAGAACCTGGTCACATTGCCAGGAAAAAGAACAGGAATACTCAAGGGCCAGCTCTTACACTTTTTAGCTGATAAAGGTCTCAAGAGAAACATTTCAGTAGGGTTACACTAAATCAAAGGTTTAATGAAAAGTAAAACACAAAACCAAAAAGCAGTACAGAATATTTAGTTAATACATTCGAAAGATAGAAAGTGTGCCTGTTGCTTAGCAATTTCCTTCTACCTGTCTGTGTTCTACTCTAGCACATTTGCACATATTTGTTCCTATGATCTTAGGGATGACCAGTAATATCACCACTGATGACTTCGAGCACCAGTGCACAACCACACAAGAATTCCCAACAAGCTTAAGCATCAATAATATAACATTTTTTGAAACTTCTTAGTAAATGTAATAAGTAATTTTTACATGTCGTTACATGTCTGTATATGGTTTGTAGGTCTCTCCATTTTTCAACAGAGCTAAACTTCTGATGCACTGTGGTATAATTTCATACCACAAAGAAAAAGTTTGGAAAGATTTGTGAGGTTTTGTGAATATGAACTCAGAAATCCTTCCAAAGAAAGAACCAGCTCTGATCATAAGACTAAGCTTCAGCCTAAGCCTAGACTTGTGTTGCAGCAGAGGACCATCACTGCAAAGCACTCTGTGCTTCCAACCTGACACCAGCCCTGTCAACTCTGGACATGACACAAGTTCTCTAATCCACACACTCTGCTCTGGCCTCAGCCCTTATCACAGATCTCCAAAGAGACTATAGTCCAAGAAAAGATCATCATGGAACACCTTCCATGCCCTAAATCCAACTAGTTACAGCTCTAAGCCTCTTCTTGCTGGCAAGAATCTCAACAGCATATTTTGTACTTGACTTCTGTTTGACTGCGTTGTGCCATTAACATTGTAGTAGCTTAAGAAGTCAATCCACAACAAAAAATACATACACTTTTCCTTCTGAAGACCATCTTAATAAGAAAAACATTGTCATTTGGACAATGCTCTTTAACATCTTTATTAATGACATCGATGAGGGAATTGAGTGCACCCTCAGCAAGTTTGCTGATGACACCAAGGTGAGTGGTGCGGTTGATACGGTGGAAGGAAGGGATGCCATTCAGAGGGACCTCGGCAGGCTGGAAAGCTGGGCTCAGGTGAACCTAATGAGGTTCAACACAGCAAAGTGCAAGGTTTTGCACTTGGGCCGGAAGAACCCCAGGCACCTGTACAGGCTGGAAGGAGTGGTCCTTGAGAGCAGCTCGGCAGAGAAGGACCTGGGGGTCCTGATGGACGAGAGACTTAACATGAGCCAGCAGCGCGCTCTGGCAGCTCGGAAAGCAAATGGGATCCTGGGCTCCATCAGGATAGGGGTGGTCTGTAGGGATAGGGAGGTGATTGTCCCTCTCTACTCGGCTCTTGTGAGGCCCCATCTGGAGTACTGTGTCCAGGTGTGGAGCCCTCAGTACAAGAAGGACATGGAGATTTTGGAAAGGGTCCAGAGGAGGGCCATGAAGATGATCACGGGGCTGGAGCACCTCCCCTGTGAGGACAGGCTGAGGGAGTTAGGCTTGTTCAGCCTGAAGAAGAGAAGGCTGCAGGGTGACCTCATTGCAGCCTTTCAATACCTGAAGGAAACCTACACCCAGGAGGGGAATAAACTCTTTGAAAGGGCTGACAATAGCAGGACTAGGGGAAATGGATCCAAGTTGAGGGAGGGAAGATTTAGGTTGGATGTTAGGGGGAAGTTCTTTACTAGGAGAGTGGTTAGGCCCTGGAACGGGCTGCCCAGGGAGGTTGTGGATGCCCCGTCCTTGGAGGTGTTCAAGGCCAGGTTGGACGGGGCCCTGGGCAACCTGATCTAGTAAATGTGTATGTTGGTGGCCCTGCTAGGCAGGGGGGTTGGAACTACATGATCCTTGAGGTCCCTTCCAACCCGGGTCATTCTGTGATTCTGTGTGGACAACAAAACAGCAAGGACAAGAAGACCTGGCCATTATTTTGTACTTAATAGGCTAAGAGCCCTTTTGTACTTCTGTGGCTCCATCTCTGCAGCTGTGGCAGTATCCTATAAAGGAAGCAACTGTGCAGATGTATGAATATAGCCCTTTGTTGTTGAACTACTAGGAAAAAAGGTCTTATGGACACTTAGTGCAGGCTGCAGGAAGTTGAGACGTGTGGCTGCATATTGCAGCAGGTTTGTGGAGGTCTGCAGCTTCATCCACTACCCTGTGTCACCACTGCGTGTCTCTGCTAATCCTAAAAAGAAGCATTTTAGAAATGTTGACAAAGGTCTGGTGGGGATGGAATCCACTTTCCCAGGAAAAGAGCCAGCCCTGAGCACATGATTCATGACACCCTAATTTGAATTGTGTTGTGCAGTTTCCCTAACCTCTCACACATGTCCCAAAGCCCACTCTTGAAAATGGATGTTACCTGTACAAACACAGAAGAGTAAAACACATTCCCAGAGGTCTTGTTGCAATTATTTGCATTTTGCATCAAATGCAGAGTATTTCTTTCAGGTTACTGCTCTCATGGCAGGGAAAATACTTCAAAAATGTCTCTGACAAAACGAAGGTGTTTTTGCTCAATACATCACTAGGACAGAGCATCTGAAGCTTTAGCCATGTTAAACACTTCTTAGTTAGCAGTTTTAGGAAAGTTTTCATATCAAAATTGCAAAAGAATTTCCTTAGATGATGAATAACTGTTCAGGAATAACAATAATTCCAGGCTCTCTCTATGACACTCATGTAGCAGCTGCGTCTCATCAGACCTCCTGCTCTTGGCACAATCTACTTCCCAAGCCAGACATTCACAAAAAGAATAAGTGCATAGTCAAAGTTACTGTAATATGTCCTTATTAATTATGGCCATAGTTCTGCTGCTGTTCCTCTTGGGAGTTACAAGAAGCTGCACTCTTCCCTTACGTGCCTCTACTACGTACCTCTCTCACAAGATATTCTCTCCACTGGTGAATCATGCTTCTCAAGCAGTTACATTGAAAACAAAGCCTTTAGAGGCAACGAAGACGTGATTTTCCTGCAGAATCACATGGCTCCTCTAGAGGACAATAGTTGCTTTGTCATAAATAATTTATGAATGCCTTTATAGAATTGCAGTGAAATCCACTGCGCCCTTGCAGTGCCCACTCACTTTCCACAAGTCCATGAGCATCTTCCTGTCCACTTAGCTCAGCATAATCTACCACAGCAGCAGCAGCAACAGGGCATGGGAGCCTGGCCATGGTTGAGTCCCATTCCCTGTGAGTTTTCCTGGGGTACAGGATGGTTGTACCATGGCTGTTGGGAAGCTCACCTCTGTCTAGGGTCATGGATTCACTTGCCGTTAACCAAGCTTTCTCTGAACTGTTCTTTCACAAAATAATGTAAGAATATTTGTAAAGAGTAAAAGTAGGGAAAAATAATTTACCATGTTTTGAACACTCACTGTAAACTGCCAACATCAGACAGAAAACTTCAAAATGAGAAAAGTCAACATACTAAAAAACAAAAAGTTGCCAGGTTTTGTACCAAAGCAGTAATGTGACTGGATTTTTAATTAAAAAGCAGATGAGGTTCCTTTGACCTCAGATATTCTGAGGGCCAGCCAGCCTAGTCAGAAGACTGAGTAAAAGGATGCTGCTGCAAGGGAAAAGCCAGATAATTGCACCATGGATTACACCATGGAGTTAAGAAAGAAAAAAAAAAGAAAGAAAAAAAAAGAAAAAGAAAGAAGCAGGAAAATGTGTCAAGACTCGCAGAAAGACAAAAGACAGAAAAAAGACAAAAGGAAAAGAAGAAGTTTTCTGAAAAAAAAATCAAAGGAGAGCTTTTTAAAAAAGCAGTTAGCATATTCATATATCAGTGAGTGCCCTGGAGGTCTGCAGCCCTGTGGGCAGCACCGGCTGCTCTTGGGAGCAGGTGTAAGCACAGCACATCCCACTGCACCTTCTGCAGGTGCATGGTCAAGCACAAAGCACTCCTCAAACCGCAGCTGCTCTGTTCTCTCCTTTTGGAGAGAACACCATCCCACTCCCTTGCTACAGGGAACACAATGATGTCACAGATTATCCAGAAATCGAGCATTTTTCATAAACTGGAGGAAGCAAGTTTCTGGAGGTATTGCTCCCTGAGGAAGAATGACAGGTCACTCAGAGAGGGAAAAAAATATGACAAGGAGAGTACAACCCCTACCTGGAACTGAAATGCTCCAATGTCCTTACAGTACTGCTACAAACAATGGAGGAAAGAGCGAGTAATGCAGGCAAGGGGTGGACTCACACTATCATTCATTCTGCTATTTATTTCCCAACATCCCAATTCAGCAAATCAAAATATGAATTATAGTTTCTGTGCTCTACTTCATTCCGGAGTTGATAAAGATTTACTTGCCATTTGATACTGCAGTGTTTGTCACTGCTTTTCCTGCAGTTTTCACCTGTACGCATGCAGTAGCATGACTAAACTCAATATAAAGTGACAGAAGTTTCAAACCACACGCAAGCCAACTCACTTCCAAAGACTGAAAAATCTAGTACAATAGCTTCCTAAATAAAGCAATCTTTTCCAAAGCAAACCTGAAAGTTTACTTTGCAAATTATTCCTTGCAAGTTTCTAACTCCCATAATGAGGTTTACAAAAAAAATAAATAAATTAGAAAAGGTGTGACACCCTAGTTCAGTGTGCTTTATGAGATCCCAGCTTGAGAAAGCATTAGCAACTGACTGGTCACTAAAAAAAAAAAAATGCAGCAAGGGTGCTAGCACACATACACTCTTCATCTCCCCTCTCATACCAGGTCCACACTTTTTGTCCAAATGTGTTCCAGCCATATCAGTCTCTAAGGAATGGTCTTCTGGTATATCTGTGCCTTGCACATAGGAGGTATCAGCATGCAACTTTGCAAACATAGTGAACACAGCAGGACATGGAGATATACCCAACACCTGATCAGTGCCAGTTTAGAAGCAGTGATATTTTGCTCCCAGATTTTGAAAAGTATGTTCCATTGCTATCTCTAAAGCCCCTCATCTCCCACATGACTGCAGAGGATGGTGAGCACCCTCCCCAAAGCCAGCAGTGCTCTCCTGCACCCTGCAGCTGCCACCAGGGTACAGGTCTCCTCATAACACACTGCTGCTGCTTTGCACATTTGTAAATATGATTTTGTCCTTATAATTTTCTAAGAACAGTGATATCAAAGATTGCAGTACCCAGCACAAGCAGCGAACATATTGAAAGTTCCTGCAGGGGTGAAACAGAAATGCTGTGCGAAAAGAGCAGCTCTAGCCTCATGTTAGGCTGGGAATATCATTCCCCAGAGCCTGTCTGTAACACCTGACAGAAATTACCTATGGACAGTCATGCCCAAGAAGCTTTACTTCCTTGCTGAGCAGTTTGGTAACCACCTCCAGTCATCAAATTCCACAATCTCACTGTTGAGCTGTGGCTCAACAGCAGCCAAGTTTCCAGGATAAAAATGCCACCACAGAGATGATGCACAGGCCAGATATCCCATGTTTCTCCAGCTCAGCAGGACTTTGGTAGCTGTTGTATCACCGAACACAACACAACCCATTCAAAGAGATTTATAGAATGCAGCAAGATGCCAAGAGTTCAACAAATCCTATTTGGGCTTTTGACTCCCAAAGGAGTTAGAGACATGAACAGTGCCTGCAGACATCACGGAGATGTGGTGGGATGTCTCCCACAACTGAAGCATTATGATGGAAGGATACGGGCTCTTCAGGAAGGACAGACAGGAGAGAATGCAGTGCCACTCTCTGTGCCACTGAGCAGCTGAAGTGTGTGGAACTCTGCCTGAGGAGCAGATGCTAGTTTATGGGTTAGAATTAAGGTGAGAGCAGGAACAGATCACATTACAGAGGGGGTCTGCCACAGGCCACCTGATGAGGAGGACTGAGAAAACGCAGCCCTCTGTAGACAGACAGGAGTCTTGTCATCTCCAAGTGATAGAGGGCTCGGCAAGGAGAGGTGCAGTGAGGAACTTCATTCTCATCAACAAGGAGAGAAGCTTGTGGGGACTGTGTAGCTCAAAGCTCCAAGGCAGCCCTGGCTGTAGTGACCTTGAGATGGTGGAGTTCAGGATCCTTAGGGCAGGGAGAAAGGCACACAGCAAGCTCACTGCTCTGCTCTTCAGGAGAGCAGACTCTTCCCTCTTCACAGAACTGCTTATTGGAGTACAGTGCAATGAAGTCCTACTGGAAAGAGATTTCCAAGACAGGTGGTTCATACCTAAGGATCACCTCCTCCAAGCTCAAGAGCAATGCATCCCAACAAAGAGGAATGGCAAAAAAGCCAGTAGGCCTGCAACAAGGAGCTCCTGGTCAAAATCAAACACAAAGGAAAGCCTACAGAGGATGGGTAACTTGCGAGGAATACAAAGACATTGTCAGAGCAGCCAGAGATCAAGCATAAAAAGCTAAACCTGGCCAGGGATGTAAAAGGCAACAAGGAGGATTTACATAAGTATGTCTGTGATAAAAGCAAGACTGAGGAAAATGTGGGCCCTGAAGGAAACAGAAGATCTTGTTACTTTTTTTCCATCTTCCCAGGCAAGTGTTAAAGGGACACCATCCCTCCAAAGGGAGGACTGGGAGCATGAAATACTGTCCATGGTATGAGAAGATCAGGTGCAAAACCGTCTGAGATTCTGAAGGCGCACAGGGTGATGAAATGCATCTGTGGGCCCTAAGGGAACTGAGAGGTAAAGCTACTAAGCCACTATCCATCATACCTGAGAAATTGTGGCATAGGAGTTCCCTCTGACTGGGAAAGGGGAAACACAATCCCCATTTTTATAAAGAGAAAAAGAAAGACCCAGGGATCACAAACCAGTTAATTCCATCTCTGTGTTCAGCAAGATCATGGAGCAGATCCTCCTGAAAGCTATGCTGAGGGATACAGAGAACAGAGAGCTGTTTACTGACAGCCAGCATGGCTTCTTTAAGGGCAAATCATGCCTGACTAATTTAGTGGCCTTCTACAACGGGGCCCCCAGCACAAGAAAGACACAGAGCTGCTGGAAAGGGTCCAGAGGTGGCCACAGAGGGCTGGACACCCTCTCCTATGAAGAAAAGCTGAGGGAGCTGGGCTTGTTCAGCCTGGAGAGGAGAAGGCTCCAGGAACACCTCATTGCAACCTTCCAGTACTTAAGGAGAACTTACAAACAGAAAGGAAATAGACTCTTTACATGATCTGACATGACAAGGGGGAATTATTTTAAACCAAAAGAGGGGAGACTGAAGTTAGATGTTAGGAAGAAATTCTTCACTGAGAGAGTGGTAAGACATTGCCCAGAGAAGCTGTGGGTGCCCCATCCGTGCAGGTACTCAAGGCCAGGTTGGATGGCACCCTGACCTGGTAGGTGGCAGCCCTGCCCGTGGCTGGGGCTTGGGCTGGGTAGGCTTTAAATGGGTCCATTCCAACCCAACACATTCTATGACTCCATGATTGTACCACAATCTGTGTCACAAAAGAACCTATAAGAAAACTTGGCAAATTGTACCCATGATGCTTTTTCAGACAGCGAGTTGAACTGAGGAGTGCAGAGGGCAGCTTGCCGCCCTTAAATTTGCAGACTCATTGTAAATCAGTGTATTTGTTTGCTGAGTTTATGTCTAGTGCTAGCTTGCCTTAGCCATGTGGATTTAATCTAGGTAAGATACAAACCCAGGTAAAATGGAAGTTAATTTCAAATGGCAGAGATGGAAACAATGCAAAGGCCACCATCCCACTGCCTTTAAGCATCAGTAACACATAAGAAATAAGAATCCTTCTCCACAAAGAATATGAAGTATTAGTAACAACCATTCTTATGGGACCATCAGTCATTGTTCCCAGCTGTGATGCAGAATGTCTCAGGCTAGGAAAAGAACAGTCCTGCAAGGACTACAATGACGTTAACAAACCTCAAGAATCCAGACTATGAACAGCAATCCTGTTCTGCTGAACCCTAACAAGCAAACAGGCTTCACTCAAAACCAGAAACCTCCCAAGGAGTGCAGTCCAGCTATCTGTCATGTCTTCAGCTAAGTAAAGAATGCCTATTGTTCCTCACTGTTCCCCTCCTCCAGCTCCTTTAGCTGAGAAAGGGAAAAACAAGAGGACAATCCTCAAAACCATGATACCATACAAAACAAAATAGCTTTTCTAGGCCCAAACTGCTAATGTTTCCAGAAATGAAGAACCTTGTTCTCTGGAAGGTCAAATGCACATAAATCAGCACAGAAGTGCATCTTCAAACTAGGCCTACATATATTTCCTACCCTACCTTTCTCCAGCTATCACTGTCCCCTTCCAATCTCCCTCACTAATCTCCCTTGACATCTCCTATGAAGTCCCGCAGCACGAATAATATTCAGCATTCAGTCATTGCTGTGCTCCAATGAACCAAACAGACAACACATGACACACAGGTGACATGCAGCTTCAAAGATCAAAAGCAGGGTCCTCAATTCCATTTGGTCTCTATAAGTGATTTTTAAAAAGAATCATATGGCAGGTTGACTGTTAATCAAATAATTCAGTTTTCAGATTACAACCTCTTAAACATGGATTTCAGCAACTTCTGGGATTCCTGTAGAGTCCAAAACAAATTTCCCTTCAGGGCTGAATAATTCCAGGTCTGATCATTGTCTCAGAGTTTTAATTCATTAAAGCTATTAATATTTTGTTTAAAGGCAACAAACTAGTCATTAAATGCTTTATTAGAGATTGCCAGTGTTATTTCTTGCATAATCATTGGTCTGTTCATATCTGTAGTTATGTCATTTACTAACAAGAGTCCCAGTAACATGGTACGGTGCCAGAACCCTTTTTATTTGTCCTCCAGTTTATGAAATAATGTTAAGATGTGATTATTTATTATAATAAAACTAAAATGACTTGATGCAGTGTATTTTACCAGAGGACAAATGATTGAATACGTCATTTTTCAAAGCTGGAAAATTGTACACCTTTCCAATTTTACAGAAAAATAATATATGTTTTATTTTACTGTTGTAGATAAATATTTTGAGAGAGTTTTTATGATTCAGTGTTCTTGTTTATCTGCGGATTATTTCCACTGAAGCCTTCAGGAAACAGCCTGCTTGAAAATAGCACCTCCCGCCTCGTCAATGAGAAACTTTCTGCCACACTTCCCAGACACTACAACACCCTTTGGTTACATTTTAGATGAAAACGTGGTTAAAATCGCGGGGTAATTGAAAACCGGCAGGTTTCTCTATTTGATCGAGGCAGTCTGCACCGCTGGGTGCAGCTGCAAGGATCCCGACGGATCTCTTACCCAGAGCGGGCAGTCGTGCACCACCAGCCTGACATTGCCGAAGACGCAAGCTTGGTACTCGGTGGTGACGGGGCTCCTGGAGTGCTCGGCGGACGGGCTGCTATCGATCTCGGAAATGAGAGCGCTCCTCCTGAGATAACTCCACATCAGACTCGACTGCTGGCTGTCTTCAGAAAGTACATCTCTCTCATTCCCAAAAGCTACGATATTAACTGACCTGGAACAACAACAATGAAAGATCAAGGGCAGGGGTGAGAAAGAGAGAGAAAAAAAAAAACATTTAAATCAAAACCAACACCTCAGTAGTTCCAAATCCTCTTCCTTAGCTCGGCGTTAGCACCCCCGGTAACCAGCAGCAGAGCACGTACATGATCTCGGATCCGACAGCAGGGCGAAACGGAGAAGAGCAGCACTGCTGCTGGCTCTACCAGCCTCCAGCCCTCTCGGCCGCCCGCTGCTCCATGCCCGGAATCACGGATGCGACGTCGGGGAGTCTCGCAGCATGTCCCCGCTCCGTGCGGCTGCCCGGCTCCGTGCTGCCGCTCCAGCCGCCGGAATGCAGCGGGGCACGGTGGAAGCAGCAGCAGCAGCAGCGGTTGCAGCAGCGGTTGCAGCAGCGGTTGCAGCAGCAGAGCAAGCAGCAGCAGCTCCTGCTGCACCGACCCGCGGCTGGAGCCGAACGCCGCACGTACGCTGAGCGCCGGCCGCTCGGTCACGGCCATGCATCCTGACGTCAGTCGGCAGGAGCGGGGCAGACGCAGTGGGGAGAGCGAGCTGACGTTGTGTGTGCAGGTGGAGCGCTGCGCGGCTGCGGCGAGCACCGAGAACAGCTTTGGGCTGCAGCGGGGCACCCTCCGGCCCTGACCTCCCGCGTCGGGTCGGTGGGTGTGCGGGACAGAGCGGTGCGGAGGGCTCGTCCTGTCCGAGAGCTCTCGTTGCAGTCAATTAACGTTGGGCTGGTGGTTTCTTAAATGCCCGTGCAGATTTTCCAGTGTTACCGTGCTGTTTAAAACAGGCTTTTCATGAAGGGTGATTTCTAATGACAGTGCGTAGGACTCTCCGAAAGTAATGCCTCCCATTTATTTCCAAAAATAAATTGTTTCCACAAACGACACAATAACACAACTTGATAGAGAAAGTTCTTTGCTACAAAACTATTTTTCAACATCGTCACCGCCATTAGGCAATTCATGTGGATGAGCTGATTAAGACACCCTTTGTTTTGCAGTGTGACATCTGTACGTGGCCATCCTGAATGTGGTTTGTCTTTCACATCTTTGGTGTCTCTGCTGAAGTGCACTACCCACCCTTCACTGTGCTCACATCCACTGTTTGGTCCCCATCAACATTCAGCAAGCATCAATGAGTGTCAGTGGATGCCTTTGATTCTTCATGGAGCAGTTCAAGGACACACCTTCATACACTTCTATGTCAGACACCGTTCTGTCAGACTGCCCCTCTGCCGCCATCTGTCACACAGCAACAATGTGTAATGGGGTACTGGTGCAAAAGTTCAACCTCTACTGCTGTACCACCAACAACCACCTCTGATGTCATGGGCCAACACCATAAAATAGGAGGCATTATTTTTGGAGCAGTCCTCCTAAAATTAATGCTAATACAATCCCACCTGAAACCAAATTCAGCCTGAAATCACATCTTCTACCCAACACTGCTGCACACATTACTGTAAGAAACAAAAACAAAACACTTTACAAGATAAATGAACTCCCTCCATTAGGTGAACACATGCTGTAGTTAATCCCACAGCCAAGAACTCATTCAGAACAGGTCTCATTAGGATTATGAGCAGAATAATTAAGAGAGCTTTTCTTTGCAACAGTGCTCATTCTGAGAAAGTACTATTCCACTGCTGCCAGAAGTGGGAGGTGGCAACTGACCACTGCCAACGTTTTTTTGTTTGTATTGATGGGCTGGAGACACTGGACACACTGAAGACAGGCAGTAATTTTTGTGTTTTTATTATAAATTCTTCAGGACCTTTTGAAGAACAAATGAATAAACAAAAAAACAAACAGAATATTTACCAACATTTTAGTATCCTGCATCTTACTTTATTCCATTTTTTTCCACTATTCAAGCTAGCTTTGTTTAGACAACAAATGACAGTCAGGTCTTTGTTTTTTTTCTGCTTTTCTTTTTGTTTCAAAAAGTGCTCGATTCTTTTTCTGAGGAGCGATAAATCTTAAGCAATCAAAGAAAGCCATTGTTTTTTTCCCCAGATGATTGCCAGACTGTGATGCGTTGTCTTCCACATCCAAATCCTTAATGGTGTCCAAACACTGGATATTTGAAAGTTCACTTCATCAGAGCCAATCCACACTTTCTATCATGCTCATTAATATACTTTTTGAAGTGCACCAAATGTTCCTTAGAATCCTTAAATTTGATCTTCTAATGGTCGAGATTTTGAAAATGAGGACACGTTTGATAGAAAGTCTTTTAAAACACTTGGGAATGTAACCTACTGTAGCTAAATTTGCACATGTATATATGTATGTGTGGAGACACACTCAGACATCTACACACACATACATGGTTTTAACAGCAGTAAGAAAACTGGAATGGTAAATAAGGCAGACTCATGAGAAGCAACTAAATTAATCCAGACTCCAGCCAATGTAATTTAGTTGTTGCTCTGCATCTAGTTCCAGGGGGACCTGAGTTCTCAACAAGGCTGGAGGGAAAACATTGTTTTCTCACTCATTCCTTGAATCATGTAGAGGCTCACCGGCACTGCCAGTTCTGCACACAACGGATGTGGGATTCATATGGACTGATGGATGATGCTCAAAGGCTGACATACTTTGCTCTTTCAGAAGCAGTTCTACGGTCTGAAAAAAATAATAAAACACTACCTGAAAAATAAGCATTAAAACTGGGAGAAAATACTGTCTGTTATTCTGGGAAATTAGGTCTATAGCCCCATTTTTATATGAAGTATTGACACACTACATAATGCATTTCAACTAAAAAGAGAGAGAAGGGAAGGGAAGGGAAGGGAAGGGAAGGGAAGGGAAGGGAAGGGAAGGGAAGGGAAGGGAAGGGAAGGGAAGGGAAGGGAAGGGAAGGGAAGGGAAGGGAAGGGAAGGGAAGGGAAGGGAAGGGAAGGGAAGGGAAGGGAAGGGAAGGGAAGGGAAGGGAAGGGAAGGAAAGGAAAGGAAAGGAAAGGAAAGGAAAGGAAAGGAAAGGAAAGGAAAGGAAAGGAAAGGAAAGGAAAGGAAAGGAAAGGAAAGGAAAGGAAAGGAAAGGAAAGGAAAGGAAAGGAAAGGAAAGGAAAGGAAAGGAAAGGAAAGGAAAGGAAAGGAAAGGAAAGGAAAGGAAAGGGAAAAAAACCAAAAGAATAAAGAAAAGGAGAAAAAAGAAGAATTAACTTTTGCATGGTTGCAAACACTATGAGAATTTTCTTGGCCTCTGCACCTCAAATGCATGCTGCAAGCTATGTGGGCACTGCAAGTGAAAGCAATAGAAGATTGTTTAACTGAAAAGAAAGGATTATAAAGAATTGCTTGACTGTTCCCTATTTGGCAATCTGGATGCTGAATATCCTATGATCAGCAAACACTTTAGCCAGCAGGCATTTGCTGTAGCCGATGACATTCAGTGACAGAATTGCAGACAAGAGAGAGGGTATTTGACTGGATTCAGGAAACAATAGCATATTTGATCTTTTGAATTTTACATCAGAGCATTTTCACTTTGTTTCAAATTATTTCTCTTAAAGCTTTCCTATGAATATATCAGAAAAACAAAAGAAATAAAATGTGCAATCTTTTCTGACAAAATTGAAATGCTGTTTTCCATTGTAAGGAGATAGATAGATAGCTGCAGCCAATCCAATGATGAAAACCTTTTCCTTGTGGAAGCTGTAGTCATACTTGCATGGATTCAGGTATGACAGACTATTCCATATTTTTATGACAGTGAAATGATTTGATGCATCTGGATTCAACCTTGTTGAAGATCCTAGCCATTATCTCATTCTGCACAGTACATGGAGCTTCTCCTCAATTCTTAATACGTTTTATTATGTGACAACCTATGTTGTTCTCAGAGAAGTAAGTTTACATTATTTGTTTATTTATTTATTTATTATTATTGTTTTTAAGAATATAGAAAGTGTTTCCAGACAACAATAGATTTTATTTTTTATTATTACTATTTTTATTTATTTATTTATCTATCTATCTATCTATTTATTTATTTATTTATTTGGTGAATAGAAGTGTGTTCTCCTAATGTTGCAAACTGAAACCTTTGACAGCCTTGATTTGCACTGGCATACGTTCAGACTACAGGATTGCTGTTACAAGATCAGACAGCCCAGACCTCTTGCACAAACAGAGCATAAACTGACAAAAGGAGTTTCTCTGTTGTTGCAATCATCTACAAAATTGAAGTCAACAAAAGCAGATTGTGTGTGAGAAAGGAAGGAATTAATAGATAGTGTTAAGGACTATTAGTGGAAGCACTACAGAGATGAGTGTTGTTCCCCACAGGTTTGTCTTTAGGCTGGTGCTCTTCAATATCTTTACCAGTGGCTTTGAATGTGCTCTCTGCAAGTTTGCTGGTGACACCAAACTGAGTGGCTGACATAATAGCAGGAAGAAATGATATCCAGAGGGGCCTGGACAGACTTAAGAAGTGAGCCTGTGTGGACCAAATGAGGATGAATAAGGAGAGTGCAAAGGTATTGCACTTGGGTCCGGGCAACCCCAGATATGAGTAGGGTCCTGATGGATGACAAAGACAGTGTGAGGCAGAAGTGTGTGCTTGCAGCCTGGGAGACACTATATCCTGCACTGCATCAGAGGAAGCATGATAACAGGGAGAGGGAGGGGATCATTTCCCTCTACTCTGTCCTTCTGAGGGCACACCTGTAGTACTGCACCCAGGTTTGGGGCTTCCAGCACAAGAAGGATGTGGAGCTTTTGGAGCAGGTCCAGAGCAGACCATGAGATAATCAGAGGGCTGGAACACCTCTCCTGTGAAAAAAGACTGAGGAAGCTGGGCTAGTTCAGTCTGGAGAAGAGGCGCCTCTGGGTGACCACACTGTATCTTTCCAGTACTTTAAGGGAGCTTATGACATTCTGCACGATCTGATAGTGATAGGACAAAGGGAAAAAGTTTTAAACTATAAGAGGGGAGATTGAAGTTAGATGTTAAGAAGAAATTCTTTGCTCAGAGGGTGGTAAGGCATTACCCAGAGAATCTGTGGTGCCCGATCCCTGGAGGCACTCAAGACCAGGATGGATAGGGCCCGGGCAGCCTGAGCTGAGGGGGGGGGTGCAGTCCTGTCCGTTGCATGGTGTTGGGATTGGATGGGCTTTAAGATCCCTTCTAAACCATGCCATCTTATGATTCTGTGACTCTGTGATTCTATGACTACAAAAATTATTCAGCAAAACCACACCAGAAAAAAATTCTGCCAATCTCATCTGGCTTGGCGACCCTCAAATACTTGCACAGCAGAGCTGATTTCAGAGGTGTCAAAACCACTGTCCCAAATCTCAGAAAATTTCATCAAATCCATTACCACATATATGGCAACACTGTGGCCCAGTAAAAACATGTTCTCCTTTTCCAAAGGTGATGATTTCCTCCATATTTGCTACTTTACAGTCACTTAAACATCAATCATATCCCTCTCAGCTTTCCCCTCTTCAAACTGCTGGTCAAGTGAAAGCAGCTGCTACGTCCTCTTTGCCACTTAATCTCATAATTATCTACACTGGAGATCTTCTGCCACTTCTTCAGTTCTGTGAGGTATTTCTGTTTCTCATATTTCTGTTTCTCATTGTCTGATCACCTGATAAAAACTTCAGTATCATCTGCAGACTTGAAGATCCCACTGTTAACTTCCTTCCACAAGTCACAAGTGAGGATATCAAGGGAAATCAGAGGCTTCTGTATCGGATCATGAAATCTCCATCCTAGGAAGCATTCAAGGTCCTACAAGACATATCCTTGAACAATTTATTGCAACCAGATCTGCTCAGAGTAGGTCTCATTAAGGTTAGATGACCTCCAGAAGGTCACTTCCGACCTGAATTATTGTCTGACTCTGCAAATCTCCCTCCTCCTAAGGGCTGACCACTAAGCTCTGTCCTTCACTTCCTCTTTTTACAACAGCTTTCAATCAAAAACAAATCTCTTGTCCTATCTTGTGGCAACTTATTTTCTTTACAAAGTTTAATGAGCTTTACAAAAATCTTCTCAAAGGCTTTTTGAAAATGCAGGAGGATTATTGTACTCACACAACCCCCTTTATCCACATACTAACAGCCCTTCTTCCAAACTCCACTGATAGCCCTTCCACAGGGCACCCAGAGAGGCACAGAACCACCCTGCCACAAGATGCTGCTGTAGCTGAGGTAGGGAGGAGATGGCATACCCCTGGCAGATTTTGGAAGTTCTGGGCTGTTATAATCCACTTTATGTTCCCCTGGATAAGTGCTTAAGTCTGAGTGGCCCAGCGCATGAATTCCACAGGGGCACATGCCTCAAAATTGCCTAAAGTGCTCTTTCAGAAGGCCTTTGCTTGCCCCCTGTTTTGTTTATCAGTGTGTAAAGTTTTTAGGTTTGTTTCTGAAAAGATCTTACACTGGAACAGATAATATTCATTACATTAGGTAAATGAAGATGGTCTGATAAATACCAGTTAAGCATGTGAGATAATGTGCATTTTAAGATGAAAAAAAAATTAAGGAAAAAAAGATAATATCTATCTACATAAATATCCACAGATAAATATGTGTGCAGCAAAGTTGTTTATGCACATACTGGTGTCAAAATTCATAATGAGTCATAAACAAGATCTCTTCAGGAATAGGTTTTCCCTTTAAAGTTACCTTCCAATTCTTATTACACAACAGCACTTCCTCAGAATTAAAAGATACAACACACTGTTAATTAGCTGGCATCTTCCAGCTAGTCATTGTATGGTCATTCCACGCTTAAAAATTTTGTTATGGTTTCTCCAGATGACAAAACTGGAGTACATGCTTGGAAGGTATCTATCTGCTTGGGAACTTTGCTGGATGATGAACTGTACATGTGGTGTGAGAACTGGCACATCGTAGAAGAGCATAAGTGAAAATGTCCTTACAGTTGTAATTATTTTGAAGAACAGAAGCCAGTCAATCTTGCCTCCATAGGAGTGGTAATTGTTCTCTCAGTGCTGAATGGTTTATTTTTACAAAACTGATAGGAATTTGGTATCTTCAAGGCTTTTCCTCCATCAGTTTATACAGTCAAAGTTTACTACTAAACGCTGACAGTTGTACAGACATGGACCTTGTTACTCACTGAGCTTTACTTCTGGTAGAAATCAAGCTTGCAATTGCTCTCTCTGACAAGTAGTGAAGAGGTAATTCCCAGCAGCGTGTCAGACTTTTTATTTTCACAATATTGTCTTGGAATACTTTTTCTTGGAATGCTTTTTATTTTTTGATTTGAAGTACATTACTACACTAAATACTTCACCTTTGACTCAATCCATAAATTAGCATTGCAATGTTATGATTTACTTTCTCTAATTTGGAGCAAATAAAAGTAACTACAGATCATCCTGTATTTATTGCTAGTCTGGAGATTGCATAGATAAAAAGTGCCTGATTAGAAGCTGATGTTTTCTGATAATTAGTTTCAGTGTCCATTGCTTTATTAATTGTATTGCAGTTGCAAGAAAAACAAAAGACAAAAGGCCAGACTGATCAGCATGAAAGAAACAACCAGAATAGATTACCTTTAAAGTCCAAAAGTTTTTGTAACGAAGGAAAAACTATATATTTACAAAAAAGAGAAATAAGAGGAGTTTTTCTATATTATAATAATATGCTGCTCATGATAGTGCGGAAAAACTAAAGCAGTTGATGCAAAGTATGAAAAATGAGCAGTAAAGTGATAGCAAAAATGGTTGGTTGATCTAGATGAAAAGAACACACAAGTTGCATATCAAGATTGTTTTCCACTTGGTATCTTCTAAGAGATGCCAAATGTTGGAATTAATGATTTGTTTAAACTTGTTTATTATTTTCTTATTCATGGCTGATGTGGTACTTCTCTGATGTAAGTATAAACAATACAAATTTCCATTTGCTCTTCTATAAATATCATAGTAAAACAACATGCTATGTTAGTTTGAACTGCTGTTACTTTGTCTGAATTTCATAAATTGTTTTTCTTCCTTTCTTAATGTTAACTATTCTGTACTGAATACCCCCAAAAGCAAAAACAAAACAAAAGCAAAAACAAAACAAAACAAAACCAAAACAACAACAACAACAACAAAAGGAAAACAACAACAACAACAAAAAACCCCAGGGTACTGTTTTCAAAAATCAAACTCATAGCCCACTAACTGAAAACTGTTTTGGACCTCTACCAGAAATCAGTTTCCAAGAGATAAATCTCACCTCACCATTTATAATCATAGATGAGAACTCCATATGCATCAATTAAACTACACCAAAGGTCCTAATATTCCCTCATTGCCAGTGGATAAGGTTCCAAATCAAAATGTTTTAATATTCTTATAATCTAAGGGTGGACTGTAAATACTACTTGAAAGTAGCATTTGAGATATATGTTCAGCATGGTTTTTTTTCCTCCTCTAAAAAAGTTTGCAAACAAACAAACAAGCAAACAAAAAAGATTCGGGCTTTTTCTACAGGGAAAGGTTTGGTGGTTCTTGCTGATGATTTTTGTTTTGTTTCGCTTGTTATATTTGAATCATCAGTAAGCTTCACATGCTTTTCTACACTGAAGAGCCTTAAATTACATCGTGATTTTCAATTACGTATTTGGCAGCAACTTAAGTTGCAGTGTTGACTGTAGATCGTTATCAACAGAAATCTTGCCAGGGTTGCCCAACAGTGCTTTTTCATATAATAAAAATAGGAAAACAAAGGACATGGTGATTGAAAAAGACCAAGTAGAGCACAACATTTGGGAGGAAGGGGAAAGTGTAAAACAAGAAATAGTAGGTTTCTATAAGATTCTGTGTTTATAGTCTTCTCAATGTATCCTGCAATCATCAGTTTTTTTTCAATGACTCTTTTAAAAAATAGTTTTGTTCTTTCCCTTCTGTTTACTGTTGTCAGAAGTTCATTCTGCTGGGATGGAATATTCTGGACTTACTCCTAATTTCCCTCTTTGAAAGGCAGTGCTCTGTAAAGTCCGCTTGCAATGACGGGTGCAGCTGGTATGTAAAAAGTCTGAAGTGAATTCAAAGTGATACACAACACCATGTCACAACAAAACAGAACTCTCACTTGAAGTTCAGAAGTGAGAACACAAAAAATTAAAAGAAAACATATGAATAGAACTCCTAAGAAGCCTTCAGCCCTTACTGTATTTTGCTTCCTCCTCATCAGTGAAAACTTCGTACTAATTTAAAATGGAACCATCAGAAATGAGTTAATAGATAGAGAATATTATATAACATATTTCTAGAAATATCTAGATGTAACTTAATTAATTTACTTCTAATCTTGTATTTTTATATTCACGGTTCAATACATATTTCTGTTACAAAACCTGCTGTTTAAAAATCCAGTCCTTAAATGAATTTAATTCTCACAATCAGTCAGTGAAAGCAAAAAATCTGATAATAGCAGCATAATTTATGAACTCCCGCCAAAAATTATTAGCTAAAGCCTGTTGTAGACTTTACGCACTTCACACAGAGTAAGAACAGGTTAGAAGAAACCTGGAAGAAGGTTGGAAGAAGATCCACCTTCTTCCAACCTCAGTGTTGTAGTATGGAGCACATGTAATGATTAACTACTGAATAAATATTTAACAGTTTAAATTTCTCTTCATAAGCTGCAGAATTTCTAATTTAAACAAAGATGAACTGTTTACACATGACTACTTAAGACATCTGCTCATGATAAGAAGTGGTTTTATGACCATCTCTCATGACCATAATGACAAGAAACCATTCTGTAGTTCTAACATTTTGAATTCTGTTGATAGAATTCTGCAGCTAGCGGGTGGCTGCCCTGCCCACAGCAGTGGGTAGGAACTGGATGATTTTTAAGGCCTATTCCAACCGAAGTCATTTTATGGTTCTGTGATCCTGTGATCCATCTCAAACTGTGATGCACAGCTGGTGTTGTATAGAAAACAGATCCTTTACCTGAATTTGCACTGTCCAACTTGCCCACTGTAGATATGAGAAATCTTTTTGAAGCACATAACTTAGATAACTTTGGAAAAAATTGAAAAAATTGTAGTGCATTTTTTTGTGTTTTTTTGGTGTTTTTTTTTTTTTTTTTTTTTTTGCCTCTGGCTAGATAATACTTTTTGCAAGGGCAAGAATGATATCTGTTACTAGTTTCATCCAAACTAGTTTCACTCATAATCTGCTAGTCTGAGTATTGTAGGTGGTTGGCTGCCTTACAGTCTGTGGAGAAGTTTCGAAGCGGTGTTTACTGAAAGATGGATTTTGCAAAAAAAGCATGGGAATTATTCCCTAGCAAATATTATTGCTATGGGTATATGTATATAGAACGTACACATTAACATTACAAGCCAGCATTCATAAATCCAAAGACTTCCCATCTGTATTGATTCTTAACTGTTATCAGGCAAGGAGGACTTTAAGGGCTAATGCAGAATTGCTCCTGTTCTTAATTGCCAAGCTTTAGATTCTTTGTCCTCTGACTTATTTCTGAGTGCACTCTGTTGGCAAGATTTAATTTTAATTATCGATAATAGAAATTCTTTCCACTAGCCTGCATAATCAGGACTCATTTCCAACAATTTGAGATACGTAACTTACAAATAACACCAGGTATTGTATGGATCTTCCTTAAAGATCTCTCAAGTCAGTTCAAAAAAATGCTTCATGAGACTCAGTTTTAATGTTACTTCTGCTTTGCATACCATGTGAGAACGTGCTATCACAAAGAAGAAACAGCAATATGGGAGCAAAAAAAGCCCACAACCAAATGAAGTGCAATAAAGGATAACAAGGTAACTTTAAAACTGTCCACGTAAAACATTTATAAGAATTGGCATGAAGCACTGGGAGAGAATTTAAATCAGGTTCAGAAAGACATTCCAGGCTGGATGTGGCTCTAGGCAGCCTGGTCTGGTGGCTGGCAGCCCTGCACATAGCAGGGGGTTGAAACTGGGTGATCTCTGTGGTCCTTTTCAACCCAGGCCATTCTATGGTTCTGTGATTTTGTCTTAGGATATTAATGGTGGGGTGGTACAGGAACACACTAAAATGTTTACTTTTATAACTTTAAAATAGTAGCTGTAAGTGTCAAAATAAATAACCAGATTACCACATTTCTTTTTCTAATTGCAACTGGCAGAAGTTTCATTTCTTGTCCTCCTTTCTGAGATGAGCTACCCATACTGTGAAATTAACTGAAGTAGATATTCACGCTTCTTCAGCAGCCTTACTGATAAATGTTGTTCTAAAATAAAGTCTTACTAAAATAGTGATTTACTTTGAAAATACCTGCTCTTTTACAAATTTATTCTTAATAAACTCTACATCTTCTAGAGAAAAATAGTGCAGAGTATCGTACCCAGATCTCCTGGCCGAATGACAACATGGCAGAGAAATAGAACTGTTTGTTAGAAACAGAAATAGAATAGAATCCTGTTGATGTCAGTGGAAAACTCTTGCTCCTTCAGTTAAAGGATGTAAGATTACAAACAACAGTTTACCCTGTAACAGGTAATGAGGATGCTCAAAATTTTTAAGGTATTCTAGATATGTTGTGTACTGCAAGGAAATATTAGAGAGTAAAAATACAACTCCGAGTTTCAGTGTTCACTTTTAACAAGGTTGAAAGTCCCTGAATGACTCTTCATTGTAATTGGTTAAATTCAAATTCCAATGCCTTCAAACAGGTTCTGCATTCTTTATTTCTTAGGTAATGGATTTGAATGCCCTTGTTTTGCATTGAGACATCTTGCAGCATTCAGAAGTGAACATGTGCCTAACCTGTTTTTTGATACCATTAAATAAAGTATAATATTATTTCAAATAGTAAGACGTTATGAAGTCCTACCGCTGATCTACATGGGACTGGACAGTAGTGTCAGAAACCATGTGAAGTGCCCAGTTACAGTGGAATGAAGTATGGAAATGTTTTAGATGGCTCAAAGATACCTTACATGATATGTTTGATGTTTTAGGAAGAATACATATTATGTGGTAACATAAATGACAGCAAAACTTTGCTTTTGAACTCATTTCTAACTATTAAACTTAATGGCAAAATGAACATTAAAACAATGAACATTATTACTGGGAAATGAAAATGAAAAAGTTAATTATAAACAAGAGAAACCAGTAGAGTGATGTTAAAATGCTACCTGTGTTTTAAATGGACTTTGTGCTTTTATTTCTAATTTATTCATTTCCAATAGTTTTTTATCTTCCATTTTCTAGCCCCCTTATTCTGTTCTAGTGTAATCATCTACTGTAAATTTGTGTGTTCCTTTTTGATGTTTTTACAATTAGAAATTTAATTACTATTGCATAGTAAAGACATTTTGCCAACTGATTTCAAGTTCTTCAGAGGTTGTGCATTTTATTGTCCGTAACTGCACGCTATTTGTTCAACAGACATCTTGGTTAAGTTCCGTCAGGTTTTCAGCCCAATGACAGCACTTCTGGCATTCAGAGCAGGTAGTTACTCCACCAAAAAAAAAAAAAAACCAACAAAAAAAACCACCATGAGCTAAGAATTAAAAAGATATTTGTCCCAATGTTTATAGTACACTGTCACTTAGAGCTTGAATACGTTCAGTCTATTCCAGATGCGATTATTTTCAAAGACTTTCATCCTTGCTAGAATTCTTTAAAAAAAGTTAGACAAGTCAGTTCAAACAAATTTTAATGGGCAACGGCTAACCTCACATTTGTCATTTTCTTGACTTAATGTCTAATGATTCATTTTCACACGAAGTGATTATCTGAAACCATGCTGAAGAAAGATGTCGTCTCAGTATCTTGGCTCACATATGGGACAAGACCTAAAGTTAACATACACTGTTTACGTTAATTTTTGCCTCATTTGCTGAGAATAATGGTGACCATTATCATTTCATCTTTCTAGAAAACTGTGTCAAGCTTTTAAGTTCAAGCTTGGATATTACTCTGTTGCAGTTTGAGACATACACAGTGCAATTAAGATACAATAAAGCACAACTGTCAGAAAATCTTTAACAAGTAAGAATAAAAAAATGAGACGTTGGGCCTTAAATCCTGTAAAACAGTCTATGTGCCAGCCTGCATTTACCTAATAAATTCACCTTTGAATCAGTGAGCACTAACGAGGGAGCAGTATGTAATTCTTAAATCTTTCTTTAAAGACTTTCTGTAAAAAATGTTAGTTCTTTTGACACTCCAGAAGTTTGGCCCCTAACTTCAAGGCTGCCATGATTTTACATGTGATAAAAAGTTGGTATGAGACACTCTGCTCTGTAATGCCAGGAAAAGATTAACTGTGCATGGGATACTATCACAGTTATGATTGTTCTTCATGGCCAAGTGAAGGCACTATATTAAAAATAAATAAATAAATAAAAAGAATTAAGAAGTCATAACCTCATAAAAAGACCCTTCTTTTAAGCTGCTACATTACTCCTAAATTTTAAGGGTTAGTTTTATGTATCTGAGCCCAGATTCTCAAAATCTTAGAAGGATGAGTATCTGAAAGAAGAGATGATCTTGCATTTATCTATTTATCCTTCAGTATGTGTTACAGCACAGCAGCTAGAGCTTTATTTACAGAAAACATTTTTATAATAGGCATATATATGCAGAATCACGTACCTTAGCTCCTCATAATCTGACAAAAAGAAACCCATCTCCTCTGATTGTGGAGTGTGCTAGTTACCAGCAAGTGCTCTGCAAAGACTTCGTCTCAGCTGAGTAAAAAACTTGACACACTTTCAGGGGGATGCATACGCAGTTAAAGTTGGGAAGTGTGTGTTTCAAAATACCACTGGCTTTCAAACAACTTGCAACAGGCGAATGCTGCTTGTTTTGGAAACTCAGTTCCTCCTCTTTGAAATTAACCACCTTAATTTTGTTGGTTGTCTGGCACATTGCCCTCTATTGTTTCATATCCTTGGCTGAAAGGAAACTTGGAGATGGATGGTGTGTGAAAGACCTTGATAGTGGCTTAATAATATTCATGGTTTTCTAACAATTATGTTGTTCCTGAGGTAAAGAGAAGATGGTGTTTTACATGAAACACTAGGTGTTGGTCAAGGATAGCAGACTGAAGATGTATTCTTTACTTCACCTGGAAAAACCTGACAAAATAAGCAGGCTAAGATTCTCACTCTCACTCTCCCATCTGCAGCACCGTGATGAGGAAAATCAGAGGGACCAGTGAGAATTTTAAACTCCTTGCTAATCCACCTGGTGACAAATCACAAGCAGGTCCAGAAGCAGCACTGTCACACCGTACTTTAATCTTGCCATGAAGGTGTTGTAAAATATGCTGTAAGGAATAGCCATAAAATATCAATATATATTTCTAAGTGTTAGCAGTTACCTCCACCAACACACAGCAGGAATCATCTGACTGCAAACTGCTTGTTGATTTATGGATTTCACTGGAAGCCAGTGATGAACCCATGAAGGCACATGCTGTTCCTGCAGGGTGCTGACTACTGAGCTCTGGGGTGAACTCCAAACAGCCAGGTGCAGGACACATCCAGCAGACTTCTGGCAGCTGACTACTTACATGTAAGAAGTGGCTAAAAATGTCACTGCTTAAGTAATGGAAAAGCTAATCATTACAGTGAAAGGTCATAAACTGCTGCCCTTTGGAAAGGACAGCAACTCTGTGTTGTTTCCCTTATCTAAAATCTCAGGAAAGAGATTTAAAACAGTTCTGGTTTTGTCTCTACTCAGCTTTAAAAAATAAATAAATAAATAAATAAATAAATAAATAAATTATTTTGTTCAGCTTGAGAGAACTTCTGATTTTTGTTGTTGTTGTTGTTGGGTTTTTTTCCATTTTGTAATGAGGAGGCTGGGGGATGCTGCATGAGTGAATGCCAAAACTTCATTTCATATTATTTTGTCTCATATTCATTACTTACTATTTGTTTTTCTAGAGAAATACTTGCTTGTCTAGAACACAATTAAGAAACAGTTAAAATGACAGTTTCTGCTTCTGTGGCACAGCTATAACAAGTGTATGACACTGTTCACCAAGGAATTGCCAGAAAACGTTTGAAAAATGCAGAATTGTTATTGCAGAACATACATGTAAAAGCTTAAAAGCCAGATTACCAACCTTGTGCCCAAATCTTCACTAATAAAATACTTGTACTGCATGAAAGTTCTAAAATATGAAAGAATTGTGTGTCCAGATTGGTCTTCAGTGTTTCCAGAGGAGACTCCACAACCACACTGGGCAGACTCTTCAAATGCTCCAACACCCTTACTGTGAAGAAGTTCTTATGCACATTGTGGAATATCCTGTGCTTCAGTTTCTGGCCATTTCCCCTTGTCCTATCACCATGCATCACTGAAAAGAGTCTGGCCTCATCCCTTTGCCTCCCACACCTTAGATATTTACAGACATTGATCAGTCTTCTTTTCTCAAGGCTGAACAGACCTGGGTCACCCAGCCCTTCCTCATAGGAGAGATGCTCTGGGCCCTTAATCATCTTTGGGGGCCTGCACTGGACTCTCTCCAGGAGATGCCTGTCTTTTTTGTACTGGACACAGTAGTCCAGGTGAGGCCTGATCAGGGCAGAGTAGAAGAGGAGGATCACCTCCCTCGACCTGCTGGCCATGCTCTTTTTAATGCACCCCAGGCTGCCATTGTACTTCTTGGCCACCAAGGCACACTGCTGGATCGTGGCCAACCTGTTAACCCCAGGTCCTTCTCTACAGAGCTCCTCTCCAGCAGGTCATCCCCCAGCCTACACTGGCGCATGTGGTTATTCCTCCCTAGGTACAAGAATTTTTTTCACTGATAGGTTGGTCAAGCATTGAAATGGGCTGTCCAGGAGAATGGAGGAGTCCCCACCCCTACGGATATTTAAGAGGCACTTTGACGTGGCACTAAGCCATTTTACAATTCTATGATCATGAAGTTAATTTCTGACCTAGATGATTGTATAATTCTGTGTGTCACAGAGTTTAAGGAGTCACCTGTACCCGAGGAGGAAAGAGACATTACTGTAAATACAACACATCTATGAAACTAACTATTCTATGTGTTTCTATGCAGGGAACTGATTTTCTGGATGACATTCTTTAGTCCCGAACCCGAAATTTCTCTGTCCCACCCATTCTTACACATTACTGTTTCGTTCATGGGATTCTAAATTGTATCTAAACTACTTTAGTTCAGGTCATGTATTTCAGACAACAGTCATGGACATTAGACACAAATTTCCAGGAACAGTACAATAGAAACAGCCAAATGAAACAGCAGTATTGACTTTCTGTATGTTACTGCTTCAAATGTTCTCAAAAACAATTCTGTTTTGGACTTTAAATACTATTAGCATATTCAATCTATCATTCATTGAAAGAAAAGTCAAAAAATGACAACAAATTAAAAAAGCTGTCCCATCATCAATTTTCTTAGCAAGTCTCTTTCCGTATACAGCACCAGACCTGTGTGCTTTCCTCTCTACCTTCCTCTCTACCACAGAGGAGAACTTTGTTGCACAGAGACCAGCTTCAGGACAGGTAAGACTGCACTGGGTAAGGGACCTAAAGCAAAAAGGCTGACCAAAAAGCTCTTTTTAGGGCTCTTTTGAAGCCAGCAAAAGCACTGTGCTGGTGCAGGGGGACTAGCAGCTTGTGGGCAGGCTGCTGAGCCAGCAGGGGCAGAGCTGGCACTGCCCACTCTTATCTCCTGAGCTGACCTTGACCCCTTTCTGGGAGGCTTAAAAGGAGCGCTCGGGAAGGCAGAAGCTCTCTCTAATGCACCAGGTGAGAAAAGGATGTTATGGTCTGTTGATAACAGGGAGGAAAATCTGAGTGGGAGCACAGCCCCACACTGCCCATACATTACTGATGCTGTAGGTGTGGGAGGTGGGTCTTGTGGCAGTGCTGTTGTCTTTGCTCACAGGACCAGCTCTACTGACAGATCCTGAGGCTACAGCTTCAAATATGGTCTCTACCAGATGACAGACTTGCCCCAGGAAGACTGTGGTGACCCAGATGGAGGGCCTGCCTTGAAATGTGGCGGTTCAGGTCTCTGACTGCAGGGAGTGCCAGAGCCTGCTGCTGCCGGGGGAGGATGGGAAGGATGCCACTTGTGTGAGGTGTGAGCAGGTGGATGAGCTGCTTGGTTTGGTGGTGGAGCTTAGGGAGGATGTAGAGAGATTAGGAACCATCCAAGAGTGTGAGTGTGAGATTGACTGGTGGTGTAGCTCTCTGTGAGAAAGGCACAAAGATTTCACCCCCCAGGCTGTGGTGCACCCTCTCCCTTGCCATAGTTAAACCAAGAGAGCCAACTTGAGAGGAGAGGAGGAATGGCAGCAGGTCTCAGCTCGGCAATGTGGACAACCCCCATCCTGACCTATCTCAGTTCCCCAGGTGCCTCTATGTAATAGGTTTGAAGCCCTGAAATTGGAGAGTGAGGTGGCTGAGGTTGAGGTGGGAGGACTGACTCTTCCAAGGTTTTCTAAGAAACCTGAGGTGGTCAGCTCCACGCTTAAATACTGCCTCCTCCAGAAAGGAAAGGAGGGTGATAGTCATAGGTGACTCCCTTCCGAGAGGAACTGAGGGCCCAATATGTCAGCCTGCCCCTACCCGTAGGGAGGTGTGCTGCCTCCCTGGGGCCTGGGTCAGGGATATTTCTAGAAAACTTCCTAGTCTCATCCACTTCCCTGATTATTGTCCTCCTTTGATAGTTCAGGCTGGCAGTGATGAAGTTGCTGAGAAAAGCCTGAGGACTATCAAGAAAGACTTCAGGGGACTGGGGTGGGCAGTTGAAGGAACAGGTGTGCAGGTGTTTTTTTCTTCTATACCATCAGAGGCAGGGAAGGATACTGAGAGGATCCAAAAACCTGCCGCATAAGTAAAAGGCTTAGAAGTTGGTGCAAACACAGGAATTTTGGTTTTTTTTTTGACCACGGGGCAATCTACTCAGCACCTGGCATGATGGCTGCAGATGGAAGTAGCCTGTCTCCAAGGGGTAAGAGGATCCTAGCTGAGGGACTGGCAGGACTTACTGAAAGGTCTTTAAACTAGGTATGAAGGCGGAAGGGGACAAAACGAGGGCCAGTGGTGTTGAGTGGGTAGCTCAAGGCTCAAAACAGAGCTTGATGGGTGAAGAGGGTGGAGTTCAAAGGGATGGAGAGGGGCAGGGGGATGCTGCTTCCCTAAAGTGTCTGAACGCTAACGCGCGCAGCATGGAAAATAAACAGGAAGAGTTGGAGATCTGCGTGCGGTCACAAGGCCATGATCTCATTGCGATCACGGAGACATGGTGGGACAGCTCACATGACTGGAATGTTGTCATGGAGGGCTGTGTGCTTTTTAGGAAAGATCAGCTGGCAAGGCAGAGTGGTGGAGCTGCTCTTTATGTGAGAGAGCAGCTAGAATGTATTGAACTCCACCTGGGGGGAGCAATGTAGCAGTGGAGAGCTTGTGGGTGAGAATTAAGGGGCAGGCTGGTGAAGGTGACGCTGTTGTGGGTGTGTACTACAGGACCCCTGATCAGGAGGAGGAGGTTGATGAGGCCTTCCATAAGCAACTGGAAGTAGCGTCACGATCCCAGGTGCTGGTGCTTATAGGGGACTTCAATTATCCAGATATTTGTTGGATATGGTCAGGCACGCACGGTCCAGATGGTTCTTGCAGTGTGTTGAAGACAATTTTCTGATGCAGGTGGTGGAGGAACCGACGAGGGGAGGGGTGTTACTGGACCTTATTCTCACTAACAAGGAAGGACTGTTAAGGAAGTAAAGGTCGGGGGCAGCTTGGGTTGTAGTGACCACGAGATGGTGGAGATCAAGATCCTGAGTGGAAGAAGCAAAGCAAAAAGTAGGATTGCTACCCTGGCCTTTAGGAGAGACAACTTTGATCTCTTGCAGGACCTACTCGGAGCTATCCCGTGGGCTGGGTGTTAGAAGGTATGGGGGCCTGTGAGAGCTGGTCAGCATTTACACTGATCATCTTCCAAGCTCAGGATCAGTGTGTCCTGGTGAGTGAGAAATCAGGAAAGGGTGGCAGGAGACCTGTGTGGATGAACAAGGAGCTCATGCACAAACTCAAAGGGAAGAAGAAGGTCCACAAAATGTGGAAAAAGGGTCTGACCACTTGGGAAGAATATAGAAATGTTGTCAGGGCTTGCAGGGATGTGATGAGGAAGGCTAAAGCCTGCCTGGAATTGAATCTGGCAAAAGTGATAAAGGATAATAAAAAAGGGTTTTTTTTTTTTAAGTATGTTAACAGTAAAAGGAAGACTAGGGAGAATGTGGGTCCCCTACTGAGTGAGGGGGGTGTTCTGGTAACGGGGGATGCTGAGAAGGTGGAGATACTGAATGCCTTCTTTGCTTCTGTCTTCAGTGCAAAAGCTCTCCCTCAGGAATCCCAGACCCTGGAGGCTAGTTGAGAGGGTCTGGGGAATGGAAGACTTCCCTTTGGTCAGGGAAGAGGTGGTCAGTGAGTGCCTAGGCAACACCAGTGTTCACAAATCCATGGGACCTGATGGGGTGCATCCACGGGTGCTGAGGGAGCTGGCAGAGGGTCGTTGTTGGCGGTGCAGAGTCTCGTTGGAGACCTGGCGGTGTTCCCCAGTGGTTGGTGCTGGGTCTGGTCTTGTTCAACTTCTTCATCACTGACCTTGACGATGGAATAGTGGCCACCCTCACCAAGTTTGCTGATGATATGAAGTTGGGAGGATTGGCTGACATGCCTGAAGGCTGTGCTGCCATTCAACAAGACCTGGACAGGCTGTAGAGCTGGGCGGTAAGAAACCGGATGAGGTTTAACAAAAGCAAGTGTAGAGTCTTGCACCTAGGGAGGAATAATTGCACACACCAGTACAGGCTGGGGGAGAGGACCTCTGCAGAGAGGGACCTGGGTGTCCTGGTGGACCACAGGTTGGGCATGAGCCAGCTGTGTGCCCTTGTGGCCAAGAAGGCCAATGGCATTCTGGGGTGCATTAAAAAGAGTGTGGCCAGCAGGTCGAGGGAGGTGATCCTCCCCCTCTACTCTGCCCTGGTAAGGCCTCATCTGGGGTACTATGTCTAGTTCTGGGCTCCCCAGTACAAAAAAAGACAGGGATCTCTTGGAAAGAGTACAGAGGAGGGCCACAAAGATGGTGAAGGGCCTGGAGCATCTCCCCTGTGAAGAAAGGCTAAGTGAACTGGGTCTGTTTAGCCTTGAGAAAAGAAGACTGAGAGGGGACCTGATCCAGGTCTATAAATATCTGAGGTGTGGGGGGGTAAAGTGGTGAGGCCAGGCTCTTTTCAGCAGTGTGTGGAGACAGGACAAGGGGAAACGGCCAGAAACTGGAGCATAGGAAGTTCCGCACGAATGTGTGCAAGAACTTCTTTACGGTGAGGGTGACGGAGCACTGGAACAGGCTGCCCAGGGGGGTTGTGGAGTCTCCTTCTCTGGAGATATTCAAGACCCACCTGGATGCCTACCTTGCAACCTGTTGTAGGGAACCTGCTTTGGCAGGGGGGTTGAACTCAATGATCTCTGGAGGTCCCTGCCAACCCCTACGATTCTGTGATTTGTGATTTATTCACTGGATTTGCTTAATTACGTTGGGATACCATTTGTGCTTGTATGGGAAACTGCTAATCACAGCCTGAACCTCTGATTAACCATCTGAGGCAAGTGCTGGGTCAGCTGCAGGAGCACAGGTAAAGGTAATTCAGCTGTGCTCCCGGAAGGGGTGGAGCTTGATTCCACCTCTCCTAGATCCCATTTAAGGACTGACCACCACTAAGGCAGCATCTCTTTTGGATATCTCTCCTGTGTGGAGTTCCTTGTGGTAAGCATCCATCCTAACTGTGAGCCTCAGTGTGGGTGAGTTACTCCTCTATAATCTCTGACTATCCATTTATTACAACCTTGTGTAGTTACAACTATACAACAACTATACAGTCCTGTAGGACAAGAAGCCAGGCTTCCAAATGATAACAGCCAAAACTGTGTAAGAAATTATATTTACTGTGAAGCTTCATGCTGAAAGTTGTATGAAAAACAACAGCATACATGAACCATCTCCTTCCGCTTTGTCAGAAAGTATACAAATATGAAGTTTTACTTAAAAACAACAACAACAACAAAACATCTTGTATGCAAAGCAGGCAATACATGGGAAAAAGGAATTCGCTCATCCTACATAATCCACTTGTAAGTGTGGGAGCTTGTCACGTTATCCTGAAAGATGGGCTCTGGGCTAGGGGAAAGATATCAAAAGGGATAAAAGCATCCTTACTGGTCAACAGAGTAGAATTTTGTGGAAGATGCCCACAGGAACAAAAAGATATTCACTGCCAAAGCTTACATCATTCAAGTTACAGTAGCGAAGCCCAGCATGATGGGATGAACACAAAAGTAGCACATATCTTTAATTACTAGTATTTATTCTCTGTAGCTGAAGTCTCTCCAACGTGAGTGTCCTTACATTAATCAGCTATCAGTTATTTGAAAAGGAACAGAAACAATAAGCAAGCATCAAACATTGCATTACTTTGGTAAACAGCAAGAATCCTTTCAGTCTAGCACCTGCTGGATTATCTGAACTGGCAATGAGAACTCACATGAACACCTGCATCTCATAACAGTGTGAGGTTTTCTTCAGATGCTGAGTCTCATGAAAAATATGATGAGCACTGCAAGGTGACACAGCATCCTGAAATGTGCTTTGTATTGCAAACATCTACTACTTTTCAGCTTCAGATGCGGGCAAGTTGCCTGGGTGCCCTAAGCCAGTACAGAGCTAGGAACACTGAGAGGTCATTCAACCAATTTAGGGGAAGACAAATCAACCTCCTGTCAGGGAGTTGTAAGAGCAGTAAGGTCTGCCCTGAGCCTCCTCTTCTCCAGACTGAAAAATCCCAGTTCTGTCAGCTGCTCCCCATAAGGTTTGGGCTGCAGACTCCTCACAGATTTATTGCCCTTCTCTGGACATGCTCTAGGGCCTTGATATCTTTCTTGTAGTGAGGGGCCCAAAACCAAAAACAGTATTTGAGATGCGGCCTCACCAGAGCTGAGAACAGGGGGATGATTACCTCCCTGCTCCTGCGGACTGTACTATTTCTTCTTCGTTCAAGTAAAATGTACACTTTAGGAAATCAGTATGTTTGTCTGAATAAGTACTATATAGAATTTTGCTGGTTTGCTGCTTACATTTCCAAATGACTGATCCAAAGCATACACTCCTGTGTGTTTCATGTTGGCATTCTGCATTCTCTCACTCTCAGCATGATTTTTCAACCACTGCGTGAGCTGCCAGAACTTGCTGACCCAACAGAAAACCTTTTGCTATTTTTGCTGGGGATCCTCACCACCGCCACTGGTAAGAGCAAGGAGGAGATGG
Source organism: Alectoris magna (assembly GCA_030625065.1). NCBI lineage: Eukaryota > Metazoa > Chordata > Aves > Galliformes > Phasianidae > Alectoris > Alectoris magna. Next base: position 20,634,275 of record CM060564.1, on the reverse strand, counting down.
AAAGTCAGGGACCTCACACCACCCTCAGTATTTCCCTCCTCCTTAACACGGTCAGCCTGAAACATTTGCTCAGCTAGCACAGCACTCCCTGAGTGAAAGGAAATGGAGAAGAAGCGCTGCAAGCAAAAGGTGATCTCTGCGCACGTTTTCTCTTCCCATACCAAAAAAAGTCTCAAGCACCTCTTCAGCACTACAACTTCTAGTCCCTGCCTCCTACTTCTTCAAATAACCACCAGAAACACTTGAGAAAACATGTGAGATCAATGGGCCACTCGCAAATTGCTGAGGGTTGATTCTTTAAGCCTAGTTTGCAGTATGATCAGCACAGGTAACAAAAAGAATTACTTTTGAATTACTTATCCTAAACTGAGCAGAAAGAATAGGTGCAAGCTTCAGAACTGATTTCATTCCAGAACTGAACTTGAAAAAGAACTATACAATGCTATGGAAAAGAGCAGTGAAAACTTGGTTTCAAAACTGTTGATCCTACAGATTAGCAGTCTTCCCTTGTCACCAGTATGATCTCCAGTCCTGCAAAGTCTTCTTACCAGTGTATGCACTTCACAAGTTGCAATTAATTTAGGGATATACTCACAAGTTTCTAAATCCTGGCTTTCTAACACTTCTTATATTGAAGCAGTACCTTATTTAATGTACAGTGACAAATGAAGTCAGTGAGATGCAGCCGAACAAGGTATTACATTTAGAAAGGGAAACTTAAGTAACAGCCCTGCAAGTGCTATCATCTAGTTAAGTTTTATGGTGCAGTTACCTCAGGTCAAGGCTGAAGCAGCAGCTCATACCACCACAGTTACAGTAAGTAGTATGAACTCCAAAATGCTGCTTTTTTAACAAGGTGAATCCTTGATAGGATACATATGACCTGTTTATTCTGTTCAAACGGCATTCAAATGTAGCTTACAGAGCTGGAATGTATTGCAGAGTCATCATGAAAATTTTCAAACCAAAGTACAAAATGTAATTCCTTGTTCTTTGCTAGGCAGATTAATGATGACAAATCAATGCAAGTTTGCAGTTCTAAACAATGCTCAGGTAAGACTGAGCTACCTCCTCTTGCATTTAAACATGTAAGTTCAAAGTAGGTTTACACAATTTTGAGACTTTGTTAATACCATTACTATTGTTATCATGAATGTCTCCATGATTTCTTTCTACTGGGCAAAAAAAAAAAAAAAGAAGAAAAAAAGAAAAAGAAAGAACCATCTAAGCAATTATTAGTCAATGTGGGCTTATTTTACAGAATGCATGTCTTTCAATAGCACAGGATACTAATGCTCAGATTTAATCATAGGTGAAATTAGTTGCCTGAGAATGGAGGAAAGGGAAGCAAGATTCTGTCTGCCTTTATGTGGCTATGCCAGTGTGCAGTGATGCATGCTCCAGGCTGTTTGGAGCAGCAGCTGTGTCTCTTTACCACCCACCTCACCTTCCTACCATCTGCTGTTTACCTTCAAGAAGAGTAAGAAGGGAAGTTTATGTATTAATATATTAAAAAAAAAAGAAAAAAAAGAAAAAAAAAAAAGGAAACACACATACATGCACAAGAAAATGACAAATCAAAACTAAAACCAAAAGAAACAAATACAACAACAAAACAAAAACAACAAAAAAAAGCCAACCAAGGAACATATCAGTAAATAGCAACAGTTTCTAGCAGTAGATCAAATGTGATTCACCTTACAGAAAGAAAATATTTACATTGGATCTATTTGGCACTGCCTGATTAATAGTTTTTGAGAGGAGGAGGAACACATTTCAGTGCTGATGTTGTTCTAAAACACAAAACAGACAGGTCAGATCAACAGCACCTTGTAGTTACAACCCTGTTGACTATGCAAACAATGTAAGGAGATGTGATCAGAGGCAGGTACCTAAATTTAAATAGGATGAATATATCACACTGTGACATAAATTGGGAGTGTGCTTTGCTTTTCTCACTGTGGTCAGCCAGGCACAGATGTTTTCCCCTGACAGCTCTCTACACCTCTCTACTTACAAGTATATTGTCACAGGGCTACTTATCCTTCCCATACACTAAAACCAAGATAACTCACGGTAAGTATGAAAGAAACTTACAGATAAAGGCCAAAAAACTTCATACGGCTCCCACATAAGACACAACTTATGCAAAGAGTCAACAAATCACCAAAGAAATGCACCCTGAAGGATTGCAGCCAGGCTGCAGTCACATTTCCAGATGAACATTACTGGACAACTCACAAGTCTCAGGATGATGTTAACTTTCATGCACTATTTTCAGCTCTCTAAAAGCTGTGGGCTGGGCAGGAAAATCTCACTGTGTCGCAGAGCACAGGCTGCCCTTCACGCAACACAACACAGAGGGAAAACTTCTCTGTTCTGGGAGCAGAGTTATCAGTGCAGATCTGATGCTATGCAAGGAACTCAAATATAGAAACCTGACTTTTGGCTCTAAATAGGAAGCTTACTTTTTGAAGTGAATATATATCAAGGTATTTTAAAACATAAAAACAAACAAGAACTGTGATCTTACGTATCAGTCTTTTTTTACTGAACAGTTTCTTTCTTATCCAACAATAGAAGCAGGAAGAACAATTTACACATGACAAATATATGTCTAATTACTTGATGAACTGCCAGAAGAGTTTGATAAAGAAAAGAAAAATAAATGCTTTCATAAAATCTTTGTAGCAACACAGAAATAGGCATAAAAATGAATATCAAAATGTGCTCAGATTTTGCACTTCTCTTTGTGAAAATCCAGCCTTTCAGATTTATTAAAAAAATGCAGAAATTTCTCACATATCTAGGAAGTTATAAAATTCTACAGCAGTTAAACAGAAGGCATTCTAAGTACAAACTGTTGCATATATGAACATAACCTTTATACTAGACTATTTATCTTGAACTACGAAATGTTTAACGTGCAGTAATATATCACATTCCCTCCTGAAACTTAAAATAATTCTAGTAAAAAAGGATTTAAAAAATATTAAGCACTATAAGAGCTCTGCTGCAAAAAGTCTCTTTGAAATTCAGAAGTAAAAACAAAAAATCACTGGCACAGGCTCAGTCATATCCCCAGCTATGCAGAACTCCTTGTCTTACTGATTTCTGCAACATTGAGTTCATTATATTAACAGTAGAATTTAATCTGGAAACAATCATCTTGACAGCCATGTTACATTTTCATTTCACGACAGTGATTCTTTATAGAGACATTCAGCATGTTTCTGTTTTCCGTCCAAAACTTGCTCTGCTGCTTGTGAGCCGCTTTATTATTTCATAGCCAAATCACCACCATTTTTGTACTTCTCAGCAAAATAATCAGAGTCAAAACTTACAGACAAATCTGGAGGACTCACATAAACATTCCTGTTCTTTACTGTAACTTTATGAATCCTTTGTTTTACTCCTTTTGACTGCCACTGTGGTGTTGGTGATGGCTCCAAAGGGTTTATTCCTTGATATAATCCTTCTCCTGTTTCCAGTGTGATTGTATACTTATGCCAAGGACAGATAATACATGGGTGACCATTGATGTCCTTAAAAAATGAACAAGAAAAGAAAAAGCAAGTCATCAGCTTCTGATTCTTCTTCTTGTAGAAATTCCCATCTTAAGCACACCTGGTGATACAGCTGCAAAGCTATTATTCTGCTAGAATATACATTTTTACTCCTAAGAGCACCTTATTCCAGCAGTAAACAACTGAACCAGAGATCCATTTGGTGCTGGAGCCTACTGCTCAACTGTGAATAATAACAAGATTTCATTACACTTTTTGTAATATAACTAATCATAATATTCTACCATTATGGAACGTATCCACACAGTAGTGAGAATCAGATTTTCACTCCTCATCTCAACTTTTCAGTCTCCTGAGACAAATAAATGTGTAAAAAGCATGACAGGAAGTATTATTTTTACTTATATACCCATTTATAATATTCTGTTTTGACAAAATTTTTCAAAGAAAATGCACTGGAGATTTCAAAAGTCTCTATGCACATAAATTATTTTTATTTTGCTTACATACCTCTATTTCTCCAAGATGTAAAGGGCCACCTTCATCTGAAACATGGTAGAATATGATATTAATTTATGCAGCAAACTATGTGCTTAATTCTTACAACACTGATGTTGCGTATGCAAATATCTTACGGTAACAGCGAGAGTCCAAAGCATAAAATCTCCCTTCGTGGTAGAAAACAACAACTTCTCTGCCATTGACTTTGGCTGTTATTCTTCGGGACTTTCTTATGTCATCTTCTTTTCCAACTAACACAAGACCATCTGGCTCTGTTTCAACTGTTCCTTTGCTTGGGCTGTGCAAAGTCGTGTCCTTAAAACACAAAAAATAAAAAAATAAAAAAACACATAAAACAGAACATGTTTGGATTTCTACATGGAAAACGCATGTCCCAGTTCCAGGGAAAAACACAGCTCACTTTTAGTATGTACGATGAAGGGGCAGAGGTTTTAGTACAATATTATCAGTATGCACATAAAGCAAAGCACAGGAGTCTGGTGATAATGTTCACTAACAGAAGTGGAACTGGAAATACCAACTGCTGCAAACCTGATACCTGAGGCTGAGACAAGATTAATTCCAAGTTGAGCCTATTCAATCTACATTTTAATCCCCATCTCCCTCATAAATCCAGTGATACTAAATGTGAGGCACTAAACTATTTAGCTATGCAAAGGATAAATGGTAGTGGGGGGACTTAGCACAATACTGTGGATAGGAATACAAGCCTGTAGAAGCTGACAATAAAGAAAAATATATAATAAAGAGAAAAAAAAATCTTTGTTTGGGAAGCTGTACTAAACCTTTTTTTAGCAGCCGTGTTCTGCCTTTGCCTTCATCCCTTTATGTATTTCAAACATCAAGAAGCCTCTCTTAGTAGAAGACATATGCATGCCTCCCCCTTTCATCACAAAGCCTGTCCTCCTACTAATTTCACTTACAATTAGCTGCTGTGTTCCAGTCACCTCAAAGTCCCAGTGCAACCCTGCTACCCTCACTTCCTCAGAAGATCAGGCTAAAAAAAAGTCTTTGTGCATGTTGAGAACAAAGAGGAACCACATAAGCATGGAATCCAGTAGCAAAGAGGGTTAAGAGCTACAAAGAGCAGTGCCACTTATCCGCCACACAGCAAGTCACACAGTACCTTAGATCCCCACCAGATCAAAACAGAGATGAGAAAGCAGGTGAAGAAATGAATGCTCAGAATAATGATGTCCAACATTGGCTCTCCTCACTGCTCCTATGACAACTAGCGCTGCTTTGCTCACAAATGTGACAGCATTTATCAAAGCGCTTCCTCACATAAAGCTGTTAGCTGAGGGTCTGGCCCCCGTAGCACACAGGGACAGGCTGTACAGAGGCTCAGCATGGCCGAAGCGAGCTCTGACACGGCTGATAAGGAGTAGGGCTGAGCTGCTCTGCCCCGATAACAGGAGATCAGAGCGCAGAGTTCTTCTTGCTGCGTTTCTCCCTGTAAGCAGCACTCCTCCTGGGGGACACACCGCATGAAGCCCTGCCTGAAGTCACGTATTGCCTGCTGTGCTCACCCTGCCTCGACAGCTCCGCTTCCCACCACCCGCAGTGCTGGGCGGACCTGCGAGCTGCCTACAGTTCCCAGCAGGCACTGCGGGCAGACCAGGCTGTGGGCTTCCCACCCAGCCCAGCGCTGGCACGTTGGGAGTGTTGTGCCCCTCCTGTTAGTGGCGTCTACGAGATCCTTGTCTCTGGCTGTGGGAGAAAAATCTCCGTCTAAGAAAAAGGTTACTCTCTATATCCCATCTTTCCCAGAAAAGGCCTTGAATTCACTTTCTGAGGTAGTACATCCAGCAGGAGCTTCCATCAGGGTGCCCTCAAGGAGCAGAACTGGGGGTACAGCGCAGCTCGGGTCGTTGCACAGTGTAGGCTGACCAAAGGCTTCTTGATTTTCACCATTTTTTATCATCCCTGTTTATATTTGCTTTTCATTTCCCCACAGTCATTATTCCTGTCATCGGAAAGAAATCCCAGACACCCCTCTGCTGATGTGTCACTGCCTGCCAAACAGGACTGTTTTAGTTCTTGGTCTGCTGCAATGTGCACATGTTTATGGTGTCAGTAACACAACCAAGATGGGGAAAGGAAGTAGGTCAAGTCAGGGCAAGACTTGCTGGATCTTCAGCAGAACTTTTCCTTGTGGCTCTCTCAGGTCACAAATCAGCTCTAGTTCAGTGACACAGGATTTGAGATTCATTATTTGCATGCTTTGTCTCTGACTCACACGTGCCTGTCCAAAGATCTTGAACAAGCATTTTTTTTTCCAATGATTCACTCTTTTCCATGAGTATCCTGTCTTGGACCAAAAATGGTAGGTGCACATGTTGTACCAGAGTTAAGGCACCAGATTCTGACAGGTAGCTTTGGCATATAAAACTGAACTTTCTGCAAAGTTAGGCTTAATGTGGCTTTTCCTAGGAAAATATATTGTGCTGAAAATAGGGATTTTGTGTGGCATTTTTACAAAACATCATTACAGTAACTCATGTCAACTCGTAGTTAGTGTTGGTGGTAAAGATTTCTAAAGGTTGGCAAAGCTTTTAGTGTGCTATATAATTGGTATTTAACTTTAATCACCAAAAAGAAAGATGAAGCCTAAGTAAGTCACCACCCAGCAGGCAGAAAAGGAGGGCTGTAAAGAGCATCAAGGTAACTTCTGGTCAAGATCTCTTAATCTAGGGAACGATGACACTTACTAAGGCCATACTTGACAAATATTTTCAATTTATTTTTAATTAATTAATTCCAGTGTCAGTTTTGATAGCTTTTGCTTTTACATTTAACCATCCTTACATTTTTTTTTCCCAGATACTTGATGTGTTCTCTTGGTAAAGGCATCTTTTTTTTTTTTTTTTTAATTTCTTTTTTTTTTTTTTTTTACTGTGACAGCAGTCTGCTGAGCTCTTCTAGCATCCTTATTCATAGATGAGGATTCATCATGGTTTCTCTGAAGTCTGAAACAAATCTAATATGATTCACATTTTTATTTCAACCTTCAGCTAAATCTTTGATGAATTGTATCTAATAGACTTCTGGTAATTTTTTCATCTAATGAAAACTACTTTTAATTTTAGATGCTCAGAGCTCTCTTGGTGCATTTTCTCATGGTTAATAAGTAATACATCTACTTTTGCATTCAAAATCCTTATATGCAAAATGCAAAACAGTGCTATGTCAAATTCTTGCAAGCCCTCTTTAATCAGCCTTCTCACTTTAAAATTTTTGGCATCTACAACCAAGATTGCTTTTAGTCAGTTGCACATCTAGTCAGAGGACCAAAGTGAATGCTTTTAAACCAAAAGATTTAGCTGCCCAGAGAAGCTGTGGTGTCCCATCCTTGGATCAAGGCCAGGTTGGATGGGGCCCTGGGCAGCCTGAGCTGGTGCGGGGCAGCCTGAGCTGGTGGGGGGCAGCCCTGCCTACAGCATGGGGTTGGGACTGGGAGGGGCCTTACACTTCCTTCCAACTTAAACCATTCTATGATTCTATCTTACACTAACTTTATATAGACTGTATTTCCATATCCTTTTTTTTTTTTTTTTTTTTTTTTTAAACATGGAAGTAGTTTCCTACTTCCATGAAAAACCTGGAATTATCCACTGACTTTTCTTCCTCGCTGATCAGGCTAGACATCCTGACAAAGGTAGATTCTCACCTCTGCAATGACCTCTAAGAACCTGCAGTTAGAAAAATTAATTCACTTCTTTTATTGTTCAGGACATTTGGACATTGCCCGTTTTTCCTGGGTTTTGGTTTTGATTGGTTTTGTTGTTGTTGTTAAGCTCTTGAAGACAGTAAACATAAAGAACATAATCAGACCAACTGGGTAAATTTCGGAATGCTCTGTTGTCCTGACTTCGTCTAAAAATGTGCTTGACCATATCAGTATTCCAGCATTTCCTATCTCCCTTTCATTCCCCAGTTCATCTCAATTTGTTATATCTCATACCTGCATGACTCTTTCTTACTGGTGTTGTATGTCATCATTTATATTATCTATTACTGAAATCATACAAATCATATTATCTCTATTATCTCATATGTACGTATCCTCTTTGGATATGGGGTATCTAGAAGGGTTTGACAAAGATTTCTTCCTAGACTGCGAGCCAAGCTACTATGTTGCAAACTTGAGTTAACAATGCAGATATACTAGTATAACTAAGATGGCTTAGCTGAATATGACAATGTTGCTAAATGTTTCAGGTTTGTACTTAAATTAGTTCAGTTACCAAAGTAGATTGCTGTAGATTGATTAATGTAAACTGAGGCAGTGAAGTCTCACAACAGTGTAATAACAAACCCGTATTTTTTGTTGAAATGATTTCATCAGGAAATCATTTCATTCAGGAATGATTTCGTCTGAACTCAGCACAAATTACAATGACATTTTCTACAGAGTATAAAGGTATATTAATTTGTTCCATGATTACAAAAACCAAACAAACAAAAAAAAAAAAAAACAAAAAAAAAAAACCAGGAAAAAGGGAGGGAGGGGGGAATAAAACCAAAGCAATAAGTAGTATAAATTATCCTTAATATCCTTAATTTCCTTTTTTTCTTTTGCAAGCTTCAACTGCATCTTCTCTGTGTTTATGTTCAAGCTTTGCACGTTAGAACATTTACCCGCAGAATTTAACTGCACAATGGAAATCCACTCAATCAGTTTTCAACTTAATGCTGTACAAAATCTCAGTATTACTTTTAAGAAAACAGCTTGAATCACAAGTAATGTCTGAGGGATTTATTTTTGTCATTGTTGGGTTGTTGTTTTTTCCCCCACCCTTTTACTTCCAACAGTGAACAAAGACCAATTTATCTTCATTGCAAACATATTTAATGCATAGCCTTCGAGTAGCCAGAGCACTTGAGTAGTATTATGCAATTATTTTGAAGAGTGATGCATGGTAAGTCCAGATACAGAAGCCGGAGATAAGAAGGCCGCCTATCTTCAAATACAAAGACTCAATGAATGAAAATGGAATGATGAAATATTAAGTAATCAAATAAAGTTCATTAATATTCAGACCACTAGTTGCTATCTTTCTCATGAAATTCTAACCCCTGCATCATCTCCAAAGTGGATGACTGTGTATTTGTTACAGTCAGTCTGCCTTGGTGGAAAGTTGGCTCTGGCATACTCCAGTGTAACAAGTACCCCACCATAATCCATCATTCTTGCTTTAACCTGTCATTAAAAATGCAAACTCCTGTTAAGTTCTAGCACTTAATACTCTGCATTTTAGCAACCAGCTACATGTCCCATAGATGTGATTAAAACTTATACACCATTCTTCCGGTGCATTCTTACATGCTACAGAATTTTAACATACGAAATCTAGATTTGTTACACTGGCCGGTTATATGAAACACTCTGGGCTTTCTAGCACAATGCAGTAATACTTCAGGCATCTTTTCTTTAAATAACTTACATAAGTGTTGTAGTAGGCGACAGCGAGGATTCAGGGATGTGACATGGTAGGACTCTCCCATTGCTTGGTGTCGAAGGGTTAATGTATGCATAAGGGGCGCAGACAAAGTAGGATAGGTATATAGGTAAATCGCATGACGCAATAAACGCCATTTTTCTGCTCACCATATTGGTATTCACGTGCAGTTCTTTGGCCCAGGTAGGTTTTACCTGATAGTCCAGCACAGGCACAGAGCTAAAAGAACATGGGTTGCCAGGTGCACGGCAACGCATAAGATAATAATTCTAACGATTGAAATACAACAGAAAATTACAAATGCAGAATGTTTCCATCTCCTCAGTTATATTAAATCTGTGACATTTTTATTTTATTAACATATTTACTTTATTTGTTCCCTTTGGCTGAGCCACCTGTCAATTGCATTCTCATATTTTTTTGGTTCCTTTAACCAGTCTTGATGCCACCTAAGGTTGGCAATAACGTTTGAGTAATTCTGGCCCAAACTTTGTTTCCAGCTGATAAACTGTCTTTTGTTGTAGTTCTGAACAGATGAAGAAATCCTTGGATAGTTCACTATTGAGCGAAGTATTTTGTCCAAGGATTGTACAGTTTCTGGGAATCTTATGGCAACATTTGTCAGCTCATCTGGATCAGCAGAAAGGTCTGGAACAAATAAAAAAGGCAGTAAAGGGTCTGCATTTAAATAAATTAATTGATCAGTTAGGACACAAGAATTATAACATACCGAACAGTTGTGGAGGCACTGAAACTCCATCCGAGTACGTGATATACTTCCATTGATCAGTTCGAAGCATGTATGTGGAAGCATTCACATTGCAGCCATGGAACTCACTCAGCACCCACCAGGGCCGAGGGTCTCTGCGTGACACGTCATCCTCTGCCTTTTCAAGCAGCAGGGGTAAAAGAGAATATCCACTGAGGTTCTGCAGGACAGGAATTCTTGCTACATCTAAGCAAAGATACACATATTCAAAGTTCCACTGAGGGTACCACAATGAACAAAGTCTTATACAAAGTTACATGTCTCTGAAAATATGCTGCAATAAACTAGATATTGCTAGAACACGGAAACCCCCAAAAATGCAAGTAACAACATATCTTTAAGAAACTTTCTGACTTCAGTTGTGCACCATCTTGACCAGAAGCAGTATCAGTTCTATCTAGGTCACTCTTTAAAACATTCGTTAAAACGGCTATCTATAGCTTCCAGTGACAGGTTCTGCTTTTTTATTTTTTATGTCCTTCCCACATGGCCACCTCAAATTGATGACCCTACAAGATCCGTACCCCTCAACCTGCTCCTAACCAGCATTCTTCATCTATAACCGGAAAAATACTGTGTACTGTGTGAAAAGTAGTCATTATAGTTATCACATATATATAACTGGTGGAGAAACTCAGGAATAGGGGCACTTGGTAGGGCTGGAGATAAAGATGGTATCAGAGGTGGTGTTGATACAGTGCATGTATTGAAAATACACAAGATGACTCTATAGCCGACTACAGATGCTCTATAGCCTACTAGAAGATCCTCTAGCTTGGATAGGCCCCTTGGTATAAAATCACAGGACAAATATCTCTAGCTTCCAAAGATCTGGGCAGTGTTAAGAAGTTGTAAACATCTCTTAGAGACATTCTAGAAAGTACAGCTGAGAATCTCATCCATGTTACCTCAGAATTTCCTAAAAAAAAAAAAAGGAGTATGACTATCATGTTATTTTTAATGACCCTACTGAACAAAGCACCCAAAATTTAATATATTTCATTTCACAGAGGATTCCATTCCATGCTCAGTTGTGTCTAATATTCTTACAGTGATACTCAGCAATATAGATTGCCCACGGGTGAGATTTTCCTTCATCAACACCTATCTTCTCTTCTCTTTTGTTCCTGCAACACAGACACCTGTCAGTAATCCATAGTTCTTCATCCAGAGAATAAAAAGGTCTGCATCTGACCAAGCAGTAGGAAGACTCTAACATTACAAACCTAGTACTTACAGTGTGGGGGCTAAAAGCTGAACAAATGAATGCTTAATCTGAAGAAAAAAAAGAGAGGTATAAGCCTTTCCCATCCCCCATCCTAAACTAGTAACTATTAACAGCAGTACTGCATTCTCCAAATGCAAGAAATGTTCCAGCTGGCATTTTCAATACATCCAAAAGTACTCTTATATAAACCAACAAAGCTAGCGCTGCCTGGTGGAAAGCTTAGGCTACATCCTGTAAAAAAAAGACAAGAGTTGATGCACTTCTGGGTTAATTACCTGAATCACACAGAATCTGCTGGGATGAACTCTATGTACCATACATGATATAGGGCGCACCTAATCTCCACATAAATCTTTAGGGAGACTACAGCCTCAAGACAATGCAAAGCATAGGGATGACAATTATGAAGAAGACTTGAAATATGATTTCTCACTAGCCTGCAGCATCATGCAGCTTGAAGAGACAACAGAAGATAGAGATGATTCTTCATACTTTCACGTTCATCTTGAATTATCTGGCTTTTTTGATATTCAGATTACAGGAAGAAGAAACTGCCAGACAGGAGGAAAGAGCTAATAAACACAAGGTTCTACAGGGAAATAACAGAGAAAAGAGCAGGAGAAAAGGATGGCAAACCACCTGACTAACTACATTCTTTGGGGCAAAAAAAGAAGTGAACTCTTCAAGTATGGTACTGCAACTTCTGTCTGAGCGTATGTGGCATAGAGTTCTTTATACACATTCAGTTCCAGAATTTGCTAGAGAAAAAAGAAAACTACTCAGGTTATATGCTATTTTTGTCTAGATAAGTGTTTCCAAAGTTTTGAGAAGAGACAAGCAGATAAGTAAATTTTGTTCTGTTATCTAAATCCACTTAGGATAATGTAGAAAAGGATTTTCTCTGGCTTTTGTTGCTAGAAGTACATTATAATCTCTTGCCCCACATCTTCTCAGGCAATTGCAGCCCGCATCTGATGCTTTTTAAATAAAGAGATTTGCTGAGTGCTTTAAAAAAAACATATATTTCTAATCAGTAGCCTAAAACATCCCAGATAAAGCCTGAAATGGTGATTAACACTTAGTTCCAAAAAGATTCACGTCTTGCCTGGTACCTGTGATAAAACAGGTAACAGTTCAAAAATTCACTCCTAAAAGTAACTTAATGAGAATCCTTTTCAACTGGTTCTCTGCCCCATAAAGAATACTTCCATATTCATGAAGATAAGCACAGATATGCGTTATCATACCTTATTATACTTGCCCACATTAATTATACACTTCCTGTACAAAAGTCTATACTACAAAGTCTATACTTTCTCCCAGTCGACACTTTATAAGGGAATTCCTTTGACAACATAATGAAACTGCAATTTTTTGGGGTATAATCCCCATTCTGGATGCATTTACATTCTAATTTCTATAGTAAACTAACTGTTCAATGTGAAGGCTAGCAAGGATTACTCATATCTAAACTGCGTCTGATTACTTTGTATCTCCCAATACATTTTTTTAAACAAATAATCCCATATAAAATCATTTTTGTGAGAATTGTGAGAATGACAGCAACAGTAAAAAGGAAAACCATCAATTCCTTTATTTAATTTTTATACACTTGCATTTTACATTAAGTACATGTGTATGCGCCCTCCATAATTCACCTCCTGCTGTTACTACATTGTTTCACAAAATAGAGGCATAATTCCGACAATAATGCAAATACACAATAATAATTAGTTAATAATTATAATAAATTATAAAAATAATAACAATAATAAATAGTTAATAATTAAAAACTTAAAAAAAAAAAAAAAGATCATTTTAAATGACTTAACTCACCAAGCATAGTAGGATATATATCCACCAGAGAGACCACAGCTGATACTTGTTGCTGCTCTCTTATGCCTGGGCCCATAACGAGGAGAGGAACATGGGAACTTCCTTCATACATGCTCATTTTATAGAACTGACGGTGTTCCATAGCAAGTTCCCCATGATCTGAAGTGAACATAATGACTGTTTTTTTAAGAAGATCAGTATCTCGCAGAGCTGAAATAATCTCACCTGCAACAAGAAAAAAAGTTTCAAAAAGACAAGTCAAATAAACTTGGAACTTCTGTACCTACACAGTGGCATGCAAATTCCAAATAATTCTATTCAAAGACTTGGGAAATCCTGCCTTTGCCAGAGGAGACAGAATTCAAAGCATCCAGCCCAGAACAATACACAGCAGCATGCAAGTTGCAGGAGTCTGGCTCCCAGTGCAGCTTGGAGGGCACTGAACAACCACAAGAACATTGAAGAGCAAAGATGCACTACAGGATGAGATGCATTTTTGCTATCACAGCTAATAGTTGGCTTTGCAACAGAAGTAACTCCACACAGTATGCACCTTGTCAGTAGGTGTCTCTCCAGCATGTGCCCACAAGAACCTCTTGCACAGACATTTGTGCAAGGGAGATATGGACAAGGCCAATGAAATCAGCAATTATGCAAAGCATTTGCACATTGTTAATATTCAAACATTAAGGTGATTCTTGTTTAAACAGACTAGTTAAAAACTTAAAATAAATTATGAAGTTACAGTACAGCTCAGTTACTTACTGAGCTGGGCAACACCTTTATTGCCTGAAGTCCCTGTTGATCTCCCTCCTTTCATAAAATGTGAAACAGTAATTCCATGTCTTTTCAATTACTTAATCATTGCAAAATTACAAAAAACATAAATTACCTAAATAACATACATTTCATATTAGAAGGCAAGAAAATTCTTGTTCTTTCATTGTCACTATTCAAATTAAGAAATAGAATGCCCTAAATCTTGATCATGTTGCATTGTAATTGTTCACACAGAACTTAACATAAAGTGGGAAGAACTCCATCTGCTTAATTCATTCTTTCATCTTCTTCATTTTCAATACGTTACTAAGGAAGCTTTCAAAGGTAACTCTACTTCTTAATTCATGATTGGTAGCTGTCATTGAATCCAGACACTTGATATCAATCTCCAGGCAAAGCGCTAATGATCTCAAAGTTCTGTTTCCTTCTGTATTTCTATTTTTGCAGTTATCACTTAACAAAAGAATATTTATTTCCCCTTGCACATGCATCCAACAAAGCTTTGCTGTACCTATTTGGCTTCTACTGCTTCACTGATGGGCCATGTTAGTAATTTTCAGAATGAATTCACCTGGCAATACCCTTAAAATCTATCCAGTTACTTAATGAATAGATTGATTAAGCAACATCTATGCAACTTATATCTAGATCTGAATTGTATGGTTTTGTTTTATTATTCCAAAAGACTGACTCTGTCAGCATTTTGTTTTAAATTTCTTTTAAAAAAAATCAGAACAAGAAAATCCACTGTGTTACAAAGCCTTACCTACCAAGCATAGCATCTGTCTCTGCACACATAGCATAATAAAATGCTCTAATGCTTCTCACTTCCTGCTTCGTAAACTCTCCTGTACAATTCTTGGTGTAAGATGAATAATAGTCTACTGGATGCATCTCTGAAAGCGAAGACCATTTGGGAATTTTAATAGCCTCATATTTTACCTAAAAATAAAGAGGAAAGTAACATTGCAAACTGAATTAAACAATTTAAAGGGGGGAAAAAAAAAAAAGGTTTAATTTAAAACTTTTTAGCACAATTTGTCAGTTCTCAGTCCGCAGTCTTTGAGACATCAGCAGCTTATCTGTTACACAGTGCTGCTATTTCTACCACACTTTCACAGGTATTGAGTCAATTAGTTATAAAAGAGCCATAAAAATCAGCAGCAGATGAAGGCCAGGACTCAGAAATACGTGCTTTCCCAGCTTGTACCTTTTTTAAGAGTGAGAGATACTTTGGATTGATTTTCTAGACCTGTACTCTACTCTAAAGGAATTATGGAAGCATCAGCACAGCACCTCATTAAATGTAAGATAACTACATACAACATGCATCAAAAAGATTGGGTGTTATGTGCACCTACAGACCAACACAGAAATTTATACTTGGTCTGGGAAGGTCTTCAGAAAAGTGCTAAGAAGTAATGGCATCTTGATAAAAAAAATCTTCACTACATTAGCCCAATTCTCTAACACATTTCTTTTATTTCTATAGATATTAAGCCATCTAGTTATAAAGAAGCACTGAAGCTAAAAGAAGGAGCTGATAAATTACATACAATGCTAGATCTGTATATTCTGCTAGTTCTGCACACACGGACAGTAAACAGAAAAGAGACTTCTGTTTCAGAAAATCTCTGACTATGTTACTGACAGACAGGCTATATCAATTAAATGTGTTTCTAGCTATGGAAGTCCACATTTATTGATTCAGTGATAACAAACCTTTTCAGTACAGGAAAACAAAATTATTTTACTTCATCAAAAGTCCAACATCTTGTCCAAGTACTACTTACTGTATACTGAAATATCAAAACTGGATCTGACCTGAAAAATTACAAGGAATAAAACACATTTCATAATAAAGTTATGAACAAATTTAGATTTAACTTTCCCCTGCACATACCTTTTCAAGCCAATATGGAGATGTCAAAAATGTAGAGGATCCAAAATTTTCTCCTGCGTAAGGTGACGGATACGGATGTGGCAAATTTAGCCCCAAGTAAAGAGCAAATGGTTGGGTGAGGTTAATGGCTTCTTTCTTTATCCAAGTCACTGCTTTGTCAGTAATCTGCCAATCAGCTTCCATCACTCTCACATGCCTCCTGTCACCAGTAAGATTTACCTTGGGTCTTCCTTCTTGCCGGAGCAGAAATTCAACATCTCTAGTCCAGGCTTCAACACGGTTACTGAGAATACAGACACAAGATATGTGCACTCAGGGAAAAGTGTTTTCTTATCTTTCCCTCCACACGAAAAGAAGAGTTCCTCCTTAACTTCTCCTACATTTGTAGCTGCCATCTCCTTTTAATATCTACATAAAGGAAAACTGTTTTTAGCTTAGTCTATAGCTATTTTATAGTCACAGATTTAGTCACTCTCTTCTGCTACTCAGACTTTTTTCTTTTTTATTAAAAATTAATTTCAGAATGGTTCTTCTTCCTATTTCAACAGAAAAAAAATATTTAGAAATAGCTTCTCCATCTTGCTGACCCTGATTGACTTTCTGTCATCGACACATATACAGTTCATCAGTTAGCAGAGCCTTGGATTTTTCTTATTGAAAAAAGATCTGTGAGAAGTGACTTAGCTGGAGAAGACACCTTCAAAAGCAACATTCTGCTTTAGGAACATTATCACTTACAACTAAAATCTGTAAGAGCAATTTATCTTGTGCTATTACTTTTGATATAAATGTGAAACGCTATCATGAAAATGGAATAAGAGAGGAAAAGGATGTAGAGAGGAAAAAAAGAGGATGGGGGGGGAGAAAAAGACAACACTTTTGGAATGTTTTTTTTTTTTTCCCCTCCATAAAACACTGAGAAATCTGAGCTGCAGATGTCCCGGTTTCTTTGCAAGACTGAATGACAGCAACTACCAAAAACAGGATTATAAGGAAACGTTCAAATTAAAATCTCTACCCATCTTAATTTTGTTCAAGGTTTTTAATTTTAATATCACTACTGAAATTCCAAGGAAGAACATGAAAGTGCTCAAGACGTAATAATACACTTTCATTATATCATTGTTGATATTTAAAGAACACCTAACCATTTTTATCCTCACCAAAATTTTACCATTGTATCCTTGATATCCAGAACAACTATTTAGAATTATCTGCAACTATATTTTTTAATTAAGCCTTTGTTTAGATTCACACACACTTTCAAGCTGAAAGCCCTGATCAAGCAACTTAGAGAAGCCATATTTGATAAGAGTTAAAGAGTAAAATCAGATGTGGGGAGAGCAGTAGTGTCTGTGTCAAATTGCATACAATACCATAATGCTGACAGATAGAGAAAAACATATTATATAGGCCAGATTGGTATCTAATCGGAATGAGGACAGGATAAAGATAAAACAAAAACAGAAAAAGCAAGCAAACAAACACACAAAAAATATCAACCCTAACCCCTCAGACCAATTCTCTGGAACAACACAGAAGATTTTTTACATATCCAAGACTGATCCTCAGGCATAATAGGAAAAAAAAAATAAACCAGAAATAAGAACCTTCAGAAAACCTGGTAGAGGAGTGAAAAAGGAAGCAATGTGAAATTCAGTCCCTGAATGTAAAATGAAAGTGCAAGGGCTTAACAGGTAACTATTTTAAAACTTCAGAAATAAATTCTGATTTCCAGTACTTTCAGTGAAGATGAAGAGGGATCATACCTCCTTTACCAGCAAATTGTACACAGTCAGAGAGGCTTGCCAGACTACTCACTACTGTCTATGTTACAGAACGAACATCCATCTGATTACCTCACTGAATGATGTCCAGAAGTATAATCCAATTTCCCATACTTTTGTGTGTAGTAGCCATGCTTCTGCATGAGATCCATCCACGTTACATAGTCTGGATCCAGACCTTTAAAGTTATTCCATGATTCTGTTAAGTGAGTGAAAAGACCACTCCACATTGCTGGAAAATAAAATGAGACATGGTTTGTGAAGAGTAAGGATATTTCCTAATTAAAACTAAGTTAAGTATACTTGAGAAAGGATCTTATTATTTCAGTGGTTAAAAAAATGTCCGACTGTGACCCAGTTGAGTGGGAACATAAAATGTTGCTCTTCTGAATCTTATTTTCATCATCAATATGAAAAATAACCCCCAGAATGAGAGCAAGGTCCCATCTTGCAATGCACTATAAATTCACTTAATCAAGCTTTTTTGTACACCATGAAATATTCTTACGTATTACAGAAAAAAAATGTCACAGCAGTGTAGAAACTGATGAAACATGAATATGTACTCCAAAGCATTGTCTCCCCTCATTTCAATTAGATTTTAGCGTTAACATTAGGTACATTTGTGAAGAGAATTAGAGTATGCTATATTTATAAGTACCACATGCCCTCAGTTTTATCCTTTTCATGTAATCTACTTCACTACCAGCTGTAGAAACAGAGCCAGATTCTGAAAAAGGGGACAAAAAGAAACGAGACCAAGGTAAGATTGGAAAGGAACTAAAAGATAAACTAAAAGGTAAGTAAATAAAATATTTTTATTAGCTAGTTGTCCTGCTTCTTTGCAGCTGGTCAAGAATCATTTGCTCTTCCCTATGCCAATGTATGGCCAAAGGTCAACCCTAAGGCAAAATGAAGCTCTTCTAAGCAATGGAAAATTCACTAACACTAACACCCAGTAACACCTTATCAAAGCAATACCCTCACTCTCCCCACCGACTGCCTACAGCAATGCCTCAGATCACACCCAGTTTGTTCCTTTCCTTCAAGTACAGTCCCTGACTCCTCTACTGCAGATGCATCCTCAGTTCTTTGCAGGTCTCCAAGCTACTGGTTAAACAAGAGATGCCCTTCTGGTTCAGAACTGCAGTTGTGATGACCAACCACTGTCCCTGATAACGCTGATGGACAATTTGAAGTGCCAAACAAAGTTAATGACCTGTTGGATTCGTGATGCAGCCCTTTACTCACTGTGAGCACTAGCTGCTACCTTCAGAACATTTCTTGAAATTAAGTAAATTAACAGGAGAATATTGTTCTCAGTAATCAGCAGTCAAAAATAAGAAAACAGGATTGAGAGCATGCTTATGTAATCCCAACTCAATTACAACTTGACCTTGAGAAACAGAAGGAGTAGCTAGGTTCTTAAGAAATGGAATACAGCAGTAAACTTGGCAGCCTGTGCCTGCTGCAGTCAGGCCAGGATGTTTCTTCCAATTTACAGCGCTAACAGTGCTGCAGATTATATTTCATTTACATCATTTCTGGAGGGTCTCTGTGGCAACTGAGAAGGCTAGAAACACTTTGAGATGTAACCTTTGATTTAAGAATATGGCTTCCTTCTGACTTCCCAACTTCTAAATTCTGCAAATGGTAAGTTGCATATGGAACACTGCTTGCAGCAAGTAAAGAATACTTAAGCATGTAACTAAAGATGCTAAAAGATATATAATGTATTTAATGGTGATAGGAATAAATGTAAACTGCACAAGAAACAGAAAAGAAATAATGGATCAAAGATCAAAACACTGTAAATTTCAGGTAGTACAAAAAAAAAAAAAACGATTGGTCTGACTGAGAAAAACACAGCAAAGCTCCCATAATCTCAAGGCTTTGAAATTACCATACATTTAAATTGACATAGGCAAGTAATAATCATCTGCATTTATCTGATGTTTCTTCTGGTCCTACCTGCACGAGAAGGACAACAAATTGGAGAGTTGGTATAGGCATTGAGAAAGACAGAGCCATGCTTTTTCATAAAATTTATGAAAGGCAAATCCACAGTCTGATTTCCTGGATAAAATGTCAAACGTCCATCCTGCAGTCAAATAGAATAACAACATACAAGCATCACTGTCTCAAATTGTTGTTTGCAGTAATTTATAAACTTGAAGCTGTGTTACTCAAATGCAGCTGACTGCAAAATGAATTGTCAAAGGAAGGAAAAAAGCAACGCAAAAGACAACTGTATATCCACAGCTACCTAAAGGAGGCTATAGCAAGGCAGGGGTCAACATTTTCTGCCAGGTAATAATTGGAGGGAAAGGCCTAAAGTTGCACCTTGGGAGATTCAGGGTGAATATTAGGAAAAATGTATCCTTGGGATGAGTGGTGAGTCATTGAAGCAGGCTGCCTAGGGAGGTGGTGAAGGTTTTCATGAAATGCGTAGATGTGGTATTAAGTGATACGATTTAGTAGCCAGTGGGTTGATGGTTGGACTAGATGAAATTAGTGGTCTTTTCCAACCTTAATGATTCTATCAGTCTGTAAAAACACCAACATACAGAGGCCTGCTTCAGATTTGTTGGCAGCTTCAGCAAGCAACTAGAAAGAAAATGGACTTCAACATTTAAAGATCGGGCATTTTGTTAGTTAATAGTAACTTTAGTAGAAGCTGAGCATTTGGAGAAAAAAATAATTAGAATATTATGACAGCTGATATTCTCACAATTATAATAATAAGCAAAATACAGCCAGGGGAGCTAAAGTTAAAAAAAGAGAAAAAAAAAAAGAAAAGAAAAGCAAAAGGAACTATTGCTTCCTCTTTGAAATCACAACAAGCGTTTTAAGAAGGGTTTTGAAGATGGATATCATATTTTATAGATAGTTCCGAAGAATTATTCCACGAATGACAGGCAACATGCAAAAGTGCAACCGAGGACTGCAGAGCAGAGGAGCTGAGGGGAGGCCTCATGGCGGCTGCAGCTCCTCGCCGCGAGCGGAGGGCAGCGCCGAGCCCTGCTTTGCCTTGTCCTGGGCGAAGGACCGGAGGCAGCACTATGCGAACACAGCTATCATCACACCTGGAACTTGGCCACAAGTTCGGTGTAAACATGAAATGCCCCGCAGAGCCGCGGCTACTCACGAAGGAGTCGCAGGCCACCAGCACGACGTTGGGCCGGGAGGAATGCCTCGGCGCTGCGCAGTGCGCGGCAGCCATGAGGAAAAGCCCCCGCAGCAACACCAGCGACCCACCGCCCTGCATCGCCCCGCAGACGGCCGTTTTGGGTGCGGAGGGCGGCAGAACTACAGCTCCCAGCATGCCCCGGGGCGGGCGGTGGGTGGGACGCGTCCGCGCGCTGATGTGGCTGGAGGAATGCGCATGCGCGCTGCCGGCGGATGCGGGGCTGTGAGGTGAGGCGCGGCGAGGTGTGGAGCGGGTGCCTTTAGAGCTGCGCTGTCTCTGGGTGCGGGAGCGAGGCATCCTCGGAGGCATCGAGTGGGTGTTACGTGGTTTCTCGGTTCCCTGCAGGAGGACATGGAGTCTGGGCTTGAACACTCCCGGTGTCTTTATAGTTGCGATGACTGAGGAGCCCGGCCCTTCTCAGGAAGCTGTCTTTCTCTCCAGGAGCTGTTGAGTGATGTGAGTGTGGCAGATTTGCTTTGAGTTATTTTGTCATCCTGAGGGAGTCGCACATCAGCCATCTTTCATAGCCCTCACCTTATTAGTATGTTTCTAGGCCCATATTCCATCCTTTGCTCTTTGGCCTCTATATGCTAGAGATGGGCATAGGAAGTTCCGCACGAATGTGCGCAAGAACTTCTTTACGGTGAGGGTGACGGAGCACTGGAATAGGCTGCCCAGGGGGGTTGTGGAGTCTCCTTCTCTGGAGATATTCAAGACCCGCCTGGACGCCTACCTGTGCGACCTGCTGTAGGGAACCTGCTTTGGCAGGGGGGTTGGACTCGATGATCTCTGGAGGTCCCTTCCAACCCCTACAATTCTGTGATTCTGTGATTCTGTGATGCTGCTGTTCCATCTTTTCAACCTCTTTCAGTGCCTCGCTGGCAGCATTGTTTCTCCATTGCATCCCATTTGGCCAGTTTTATGATGTTCTTGAAGTTTGTTGTAGGTTAGTTATGAAACATATGAATCCAAGTAGTATATAATTGTGGCGGGCTTTACAAGGAGGAGTGCTTCCTTGTCCTTTAAAGCTGCTTCATTCTTTGTGCAGCTGCAGTCAGAAGCAGGGTCTGTCCTAATTTTGTGAGAAGGAAGAGGAGTGCTGCAGGTCCTGCATGAGTGTTGGTGATGTGCTGAGTGTCATCCTGCTACAGATGGTGAGCAGGAAAATCTTAGCTTCTTAGGAATCCCTTGGGAGCATGTCCAGTGCTCACTGCTTAAGAGAAACTGCATGCTGTGTACTCTGTTGATTGGGGTTGGAAAGACCATCCAATTGCAATCCTAGTGGCTGCCGCCCTCCAGGTTAGGCTGGAGGACCATATCCAACTTGATCTTGAGCACCTCCAGGGATGGTGTATCTGCAGCTTCTCTGGGCAGCATGTGTCTCACCACCCTCGTGCTGACGTTCCAGCAATCTAACTAAGATGACTGTCATATAACACCTCTCATCCAATTTAAAATTATCACAGAATGAAATTTGAGTTAAGATTTAAGATGAATACTTTGTATCATTTAACTCTTTGGAATATTGGCATAATCCTGCATAGGAGCTAAGTGTAAATAATTAATTTTAACCAAGTTGTTTGTTTCTGCATTTTTTAGGAAATTGATCTTTCAATATGCATTTCAGCATGTTGCAATATAGTTCCATGTTTGAAATGCTTTCTTTATGCTATTATGGTAGGGCATAAATAGTGTTTTGAGTTCATTATGTCTCTCTGATAACTAATCTCATGTTGTTTTTACTTAGCAGCAACAATGTCAAATAAGGAGGTGAAGGCAGCCTTGAAGAGTGCTAGAGAAGCCATAAGAAATAAAGAATATAAGGAAGCCTTAAAGCACTGCAAGGTTATTATTATTTCATTGGAAATTAGTAATTTTTGCACTTCTTGTGTTTGTTGTTCCCATACACCTAGAATGGTGTAGTTATGCTGAGTGATGCATCTCATTGATGTAAGAGTTGAGACTGATTACACAAGTAAATTTCTGTTTCCTTTTGCTTTAGCATTTGCTTATGTATGGATATGAAAATGTTAAGTCTGTAATAGTTATGATCAAAATTCATTTATAATCTATACCTTGACAGGAAACCTTTAATTGCTAAGCTGCTGCTATGTTAACTTGCTGAACAGTTCAGATATGAAAACTTTTGTGGCATAAAAAGCTGAAGTTGTTAATCTTAACCTTTTCCAAAAAATGAGCTAGTTTCTGGTATCAACTATGAGGAAGAATTAACCAAATTTTTTGAGAAAAGTCAATGCATGAATCAGTAAGATGCATCTCATTCATCAGTTTTGTGTAAAAATATGTCGATTTCCAGGCAGTCTTGAAGCAAGAAAAAAATAACTACAATGCTTGGGTATTTATTGGCCTGGCAGCTGCTGAGTTAGAGCAACCTGATCAGGCCAAAGGAGCGTATAAGAAGGCTATTGAACTTGAACCAAATCAGTTACTGGCGTGGCAGGTAAGTGTATGTCCAGATGCACTTTTTTTTTTTTTTTTTGGCCATGAAAAGTGTTGCTGTGGAGTTAAATCTGGGGAGAAAGCAAAACTGCATTGGGTTTACTTCAAGCATTAAACTGTTCTGAAGCTTTGCGGTAGCAGAAGCGTTGTATGTGTCAGAATTAAAGACTTGTCTGGTTACATGTGTGCAGCAGAGTGAATTTTAGTTCCAGAATACTTAAGTTCCAGGATACCTAAGTAGACAAGAGAGCAGTGAAACACTAGGGAGAACATGAATTAAGACACACATAGCCAGTTCATCTGTGCTCTGAAATGCCATACTCATAGCTCAACAAATGCTTGACGGAGCTTCTTTCGTGAGAAAGAAAATGTTTAGTGCCTTATTTTTCCAGCATGAAATAGATTGCTGTTTGTTTTTGTTGTTTAAAAAATAACATTATACGCTTAAAATAGCAGTGTGTTGGATGGTGTATACACAAGGACTTCTAGTAGTGTATGGCTGTAACATATTTGGATGATGGTGTATTAGTCTGTATGATAGATTAATCTCTCACATGCTAGCATCCAATATATTCTAATGTTGTAAAGCTTTGAATCTTCAATATAAAGCTTTTTAAAGTATAAATGCCAGTGCCTGATTTCTAGGTATATTGAAATATTTTTAGTTGCCTTGAAGTCACATTCTGTCCTTCTTTTACAGTCCAAGGTGGTATGATACTTAGAGAATTTATCTTATGTGACTTAGCGTGCTTTGTATATGTGTGTGTCTTGCAGAGATCATTTAACATTTACAGGTTTCAAATAGTTGTCAGTATTAGAACAGGAAGTGAGGAAAGCTTTTCATGTAAAATACAAAGGTTTCAACCAAGATCTTGCTCATGGGCCCATGGAAGTGGGGAGGATATTTACATACATATATATTTTTCTTTGGCAGAGTTTGCAATGTAAATTTAACTTGTAGTTGCAGACATCGAATGTTGTTATCTGTAATTAATTTATTTTTTTTAACAGGGATTAGCAAATTTATATGAGAAATCCAATCAAACTGATGTCCAAGGAGACTTAAGAGATGTATACCAAAAGCTCTTGGAACTCTATGAAAGGTAAAGGGTATTGAATATTATAATTCAGTCTGAGGTTTCTTATTCAGTAAAGTTACCACTGGATAAAGTGCTTGTTACTTAGTTTTTCTGTATCCATACAAGGTTATTGTCCTTATCCCTTTTGACAGGGAAGAAACTTCTGTAGTAGTTGCAGCTGAGTTGCAATTTTGAGAATTGTTATCTTTTGTCCTCTGTTTAAGCTCACTGCTTTAAAGCACATCACAGGGACAATTCCAAGCCTGTATTAATGAGTAGGCTTAACTTCACTCCTTTAAGATCTCAGTTGGTGTCACCCTGCTCCTACAGATACAGTTCTAAGCAGAGGTAACTCAGCTGTCACTGTAATTCGCTGGAGCATTTCATTTGTTTTCTAAATTTAAAAGTCGTTCAAAAAGAAAAGCTCAGTCCTTAAAGTAATTGTTTATCCAAAGCAACAATGAGTAAAAGTTTTAAGGCTGTTTGTAGTATTTTTACTAAATGTTCGCTTGGCAACTGTGAAGTTACAAAAAACTTATTTGACAGAATTGGAAAGTTGTATGGAATGGAAAGCTCAGTTTTTCTTATTTTTGTCTTTCTAGCGGAGACAAGCAGAAATGGTGTGATGTATGTAACAAGCTGGTGGAACTATATCGCCAAGGAAATAAGTACTTAGAGGTAGGTGACTAATGTAATTTCTCTCTTTTGATTAGAAGGGAATTTTTTGTTAGAACTAAGTACTCACAATCAAGGAATCTGTAGTTTTTTGGGCCACAGGCTACTGAAGATCTCTTCCTGGACCACAACTAGGAAGAACTGATTTTTGATTATGTTATTCTTTTTTTCCCTCTGCATAACAGACTTGGATGGAACCTCTTAAACTGACAAAACTTGAAAAAAGATATTGGTGTATAGACTGAAAGGATGCAGCCTCATTTTTCTGTGTTATTTCTAGAAGTCCAGTGTGATCCCAAAAGCATATTTGCTCCTGGTATCTCAGAGGCCTTTGTCTGTCTTGGCCAGTTCAACAAACTTGTGTATCTTGTCTCTGACGGGATCATACTATCCTAGGTTGTTCCTAGGTTGTTCCAGGTGGGCAATGCAGGAATCTTGAAGTCCTTGTCTTGCTGCAGAAATAATGATTTTGTCAGATTACCAGGAGGTGGAGCTGTTTAATGCCTGTACATTTCAACAGTAGCTTTGCTTACAGCCTTTGTAGTGATATTACTGAATACTTCTTGAAGTTATGCTTTTCACTTTTCGTTTTTGAAGTGTTCGCTGTCATATAAGGTAGTGTGTTGTTTTATACTTTACCATCTTCCCCTTTTTCCTCCAAAAAAGAAATGAAATATTTTACTTCTGTCTTGTTGTCAAGTTCAAGGCTATTCATTAACTTCAAAGTTTCTTTGCATAGCAGTTGCTGAAAGTAAATTGACACATGTAATATAAAAAGGCAGACTTGTTCCACGTAGGACGGGAAGCCATAAATTAGGTGTGAGAGTCCTTCTTCCTTAATCCTGTTCACAGCATGCTTCATTTCAGTTTGATAGGTAGATAATATAGGAAGGACTTTGCCGACACCTGTATTTCAAGTTGTAGTATTTTTCCTTAACGTAAGTCTTACTTAATGTGGATCGTTATCTGCCACTGTTCCCACTGTGTGCAATAGTCTGGCATTCACTTCACCTTCTACAATGTGTCTGTAGCTCCCTCTCTAATACTGAAGGCTCATTTTTCTCCATCTACTCCGTAATTTCTTAGTATGCCTAGCACTGGGCTTTCTTTATAACAAAGCAGGTCAAAACAGCTTTAATTCTTCCCTTTTCCATGCATGGCTTAGGCTGGCTGCACTGTCATTTAAGTTTTTCGAGGAATAATACGTATATTTTTTTTGCAGTGGAGTATTATGTGAATGTAAGTGAGTGTAGTAATGGAAGTAATCTAGTAATATAACGGTATCTTCTGCAACAGCATTCCATTGGGCCTTTCTTCAGAGAGAAGTGAAATTTATTAGTTAGAGTTGACAGTATCAGGTGTCCAATTAAGAGTAACAACATAGTTCATTTGTTTCCTGTTGACAGGCAGCAGAAATATGGCAGAAACAAATAGAAGTAAAAAAGGAAGGAGGTGCAGAAAAGGCAGAACTTCATCAGCTTTGGAAGAGGATGATCCACTTACTGGGAGACAATGCACAGTACCAGGATAATAAGACTGCACAATTGGTAAAGTTTCTCAACCTCCTTCATCTTACGTTTCTGTGCACAGTGCTGCTAGATTTCAGAGGATGCCTTAGAAAACAAAAATCATGTTACTGTTTCTCATGGATGTTGAATGATACTAAGCTTTTCATGGAAAGGTAGGTGATTTCACCATCTGTCAGAAACAGCGAAGGTGCAACCACCCAAAATGGTGGAACAGAGCATCCAGATCCAAACAGTTTTCCCAAAACTTCCTCATTAACTATTTCCTCTGTTTTGTGGGAGCCTAGGTTTGCACTGTAATGTGATAATGCATTATTATGCCCCTATAAGAAGAATCCCTGCATTAGCGTGTCTGAACAGAACAGCTTCTGGCATATTTGTAAGTTCTGACAGCATCTAGAATATAGGCATTCTCCAAAACAAGCAACTCCTTTCCTTCTGCTCCCTTGGTGGAAGAGGTTTTGTGCTGTTTTTCCATATCTTCATACCCAGTGCTTATCTTGTATAGGAAAATTTGAACCCAAATGTTGCTTTTTCCTTCAGATTTCAAACTCTTACTTTTTAGGAAAATGTTGGAGCAAATTGGACCAAACAGTAGGATCATGACTTGTACTGATTTTGTGTGCTGTATGGCCAGAGTTGACTTTGTTTTGTTTGATTTATCTGTTCTTGCAAAATGAACCTCTTTCAAGAAGAAGGATAGGACTTGCTCTTCCCCAGTCTGGTTGATAGCAGTGTTCGTGAAAGGCAGAAAGTGTATGCTGAAATACTTCCAGACAAAAGGAAACATTTTCAGAAGGCAAATGCTCTAAGCGCTTAAAGCTATTGTCACAAAAAGGGGTGCTGCAGACAGTGTGTGCTGTCTTTTGAGATGGGGTATGGAAGGATAAAATAGAGCTAGGTTACACAAAGTTAGACACGAGATTTCATCTGCAAATCTACTGTTTACTTTATTGTAGGAGAAGCTGTGGGCAATGTTTTGCTGAAGCACGCTTCTTCGGTAGCTTGCATTTAGTTGTGCCTTTGTTTTCCCATACTCCCATACATAAATACAATTATATATTTATATACATCTATTTATATATATATATACAGAGTCCAGAAATAAAAGACTATTTTAGACTTTTTTAGAGCTGGGGGGGACAGTTAACAGCTAGTAACCTAGGTTTTGTTGTACCAAGTCCTCTCTGTATTGGGACTATGTACTAGGAAGAGTCTGTTCCCACAGATTTTGTTGTCTTTGTTCATATGTTAGGCAACGTATATTATAGCTTCATCTTGCTCTACAGAATTAGTGTTGAGTCCTTCATGAGTACTACTTTGGGATAAGGAACTTGCTTTCTTTTTTCTCTGTTCATGGTACTGGTAAAAAAAAGCTTAGTGGGTATGATCCAGGAAATGTTTAGCTTTGATAACGTTTTCTCAGAGTCATTGAATTCTTAATTATTTCTTATTTCAGCTTTTGAATGCATACGAAGAGGCACTGAACTCTGCCGACACTGTTCCCAGTGAAGATCATCGAAATCTTTACAAAGACTTTATTCAGTGCTTGTCAAAAGTAAGGTTATGTTTATCTGCCTTCTTCAGTGACTACATGTGGCATCCACCATCTGATAATTTGTAGAAATAACTGTTTTGTTTTGTTTTGTTTTTTTTCCCAAGTTTCCTCATGAAGCAGCTAGATTGGAAAAAGCTTGTGATGATATGATGGCTTTATATCCGACTGTGAGTTATCCTTTAGAAGTACTTTGCTTGTACTTCATTCAGTCAGGTGAGAAGGATGGGTGCAGGTATTTTGCAAGTCTGAAAATATTGTTTTGTGGTTAATTTTGTGACAGTCTTTTTAACAAGTTTTTACCTTTCATGCCTAAATACAGGCACACTTTATTTCCATGTTATGTTTTACCCATCTGTAAATGAAAAGTTGTATGCTGTTGTGATTTAACATGGCATGTAGCTCAGCACCGTAGTGGCCATTTGCTCACTGCCCTGCATGTGAGATGAAAATGGAATCAGAAAAACAAATGCACGTGTTGAGTGGAAGACAGCTTAATAGGACATAAAAGAAAGAGAAAATATTTATTATTACTGTTAAAGACATACACTAAACAAGTGCTGCACAACACAGTTGCTCACCTCCAGTCCACCAGTGCCTAGCCAGTCCCTGGGCAGCGGCAGCCTACTGACCAGCTCCTCCCTGTTTTGCAGTTCCATATGGTGCCATATGGGGTGGGATATCCCTTTAGCCAGTTTGGGTCAGCTTCCTTCCCAGCTCCTTTTGTACCTCTGGCCTCTGCACTGGCAGGGCAGCCTGAGAAGCTGAAAAGCCCTTACCTTGTGTAAGCACTGCTCAGCAGCAGATAAAACACTGATGTGCTGTTAACGTTATTTCCATCCTAAATCCAAAACACAGAACCATACCAGCTACTGGTACTCCATCCAAAACCAGATAATGTTTATAATTACTTGATACTGTACCTGAGCAGTGACTGTAAATTGGCGAAAGAAACAAACTAAAAGAAAAAACAAAAAAGATCAAGACTGGCATCATACGAAGTTGTGAAGATAGAATGCCTTATAAAATTCAAAAACAGTTTCTCCAGATAAATGATTTAAGCTTTGCATTCAATAGCGTCTGTGATTTCTTAAGTTTCTTAAACTTAGAAGAGAGAATGGAGAAATTAACCAATTCTCTAAGGTTGAGGAATGGCTGTGTTTAGGGTAGTCTTGGCAAAGAAAATCCCTCCTGACTGAAAATAAAGATTTGTGAAATTGCTAGCCAGAAAGTTTGGTGAATAGAGAATAAACAGGTCTGTCTAGATGTTTGTTCAAGGTAGGAAAGAATGATTGTTGAGGAGAAAGTATAATGTGGTGTCTTCAGTATTGCAGAGGTCTGGAAACATACAGTTGTTATAGTCAGTAGTTGCTAATACAGTGTTGTTCACCATTAGCCATTTTCTCAGCATTTTCAAAAGTAGCTACTAAATTTAGTCCGTTGTTTGATTCTTTAAGGAATCAGAAGTTGGAGTTAGTTACCTCAGAATATGTTTGGTTAAACAAGGAGGAGAATCATTTTATCATTATGTCTGTCATCCTAACACAGTACTGTAAGTCCCAAATCTGTGGGCTTGTAACTCTATTACTCCTCTTTATCAAATGGAGATCAAAAGCTACTTTTGTCAAGTGAGTCCATACTTTAAAAAAAGAAATGAATTACAAAATGTTGCTGTAAGTCACAGCAGTTTCTTTAAGAAACAAATGCAAAGCCTACAGATTAGTGTCATTGATAAAATGTTATGCTTGGACATTAAATTTCATGAATTCACAGCAAGAATGTTTCAGCAAGTTCATCACAAGAAGTTTATAATTTCATGAATCCTCCTTTGAAAGGAAATTATTCTCATTTCTTTTTGACAGATTTTGATGGATGAACACTGTCCTGGGTTTAGATGGAAAGCATATGAAGGAATGTCTTTCTCTTAAGAAAGTATGCTTGGAGTAATTTGGCGCGTGTAATTTAGCATATTTAAAAAAAGAAAAAGGAAAAGAAAAAGGGAAGTTTTAGACTGATGTTCGATTACACTGGGTATTTTAATAATTACTTCATTTTTATGCATTTCCTTTTAGGGCTTATAAATATTATAGTACCTCTGGAAAAAACTGTTTAATAAACTCATTGCCTTGAGCTCAAAGGATGTCATATATGTATATATGTTTATGTAGGTAAGTTTAAGTAGGTTGTTGCATTTTTGAATCTACAGCTCAAGATGTTTCTTTTTCTGAAACTAGGTACTTCGTCAGAAGAGGCTATGCGGTATTTTTCTAAGCTTCTGGAAATGGACTCAAGTAGTGGTCCAGGCATCATTGGTTTTGGTATCAAATGCCTCCAAGAAAAGAAATATAAGGAGGCTATTAAGAGTCTTACTGAAGGTAAATGTGTAGTGTGAGATATGGGTACTTGAGCAGCAGCTAGTTTACAATGAATGTTCTGGGAATCTTATACTTGTGTATTACTTTGCCTTTGTGCGAGTAGCAAAAAGACCAGCTAGCTTTTAAAAGAAAACTGAATGTTTTGTCTGGTAGAAGGCTGAGATATATTTTCTAAATACATATTTAAGTATAAAATCTCTGAAGACAATCATTTCTATTATAGTCAGCTGTATAGTACTTTTTGTAAGGTACACTTTAACTTTTTAGTATGACTGTTCTTGGACTTTGCTTGGATGAAGCAGTAAACATACCAATAACAATTAAATAGAGCCTAACAGACATTTACAACCTTATTAGTCTTTGCCTCACAGTTTGGAGACATCTGACTCTGAGATACTCAAAGCAAATACTCAAGGGAAAAATTAACTGTCTCATACTGATTATTTAATTATAGCTTTTTTGATGGCATCATAGGGCAAAACAGCATCTGCCAGCTGCAGAATCTTTGTAGTGCTAAGCAACTTTTTCTCAATGCCTTTCTCCTCTTTTTCTAGGTTTGCAGAAGGTTAGCCAGTGTCCAGGAGCATGGTTTTACTTGGCAGAGGCACAGATGAAAGTTCACAAACACAGGGACGCTGTGCTGTCCTGCAATCAAGGTAATTGCCTGTTGACTGTAGGAGCGTCTACAGGGATACAGTTCTTTACATAGTCCAGTCAATGTGGCCTTTACTTAGGAGGCCTGAGTTATCAGTAGCTGTTGTCCTTTGCATTTTGCGGTCTCTATGCTTGTGCTGGTGTTCCCGTGCTTCTCTTCAAATGGTGAAGTAGTTGCTGCTGGGGAGAATGAAAAAGAGCTGTGAAGTTGTGCAGAGGAAATGTGAAAACAAAACACAGTAGGTCAAAAGAGTTCAGGAGAGGTATTGCAGAAAGAATGAAATGCAGGTGATTCTTTTCCCATCTGATTTTGGTTGGAAGATCTTGGGGAGATGTGTACTTCATGATCCTTTTTTTTTTCAGAGGAGTCATCAAAGAATTTGTCTGTGATTATAACATTGATGGAAGTTGCTGTGAAATATTAAAGGAAAAATGACTATTTAAGGAACTATGAGATCTTGATGTAGGAATTGACCAGGGAATATAAAAATGAAATTACTGAAGTACTAACCTCTTGCTTAAACTGTCTTAGCTTCCAAATGTGTACAGGTGTTTGGTATTAGTATTACCCTATCTTACAGAAAGGGATCTAAGCTAGATCTGAGAAACCACAGACAGGTCTGGTATGTTTAATGATCAAGTTAGTTAAAAACTGGAAGAAGAGAGCTAGGGAATCAGCGTAGATATATGATTCTGGGAAACTGGCAGCATTGCTCCTATAAAGTGAAGTTGTTTTTTCGAACTCTTTGAAGGAGCTACCAGCATATGCATGAGGCGGAGTCTTGTAAGAGATCTTACCACTTGGCAATTAGAGTTGTAGCACTGAGAGATTTTTTTATTTTATTTTATTTTTTACAGTTCATAGTTGTTTGTTTGAAGTAGCTTAAAAGCTAAGTCACGACATAGTGATAATGATGAGTTTTCATGTTGGAAGAAAGTATTCCTGATATTTTCACTGAGATCTCTTTTGTTTATCCTCTGTTCTAGTCCATTGTGATTTTTAAGTAGTAAGGTTACAAAGTTTGCTGCTCTTCGGATCAGACCAAAAAACTGAGATTACCAGGGTAGCAAAATAGATGTTAAAATAACTGATAAAATTCAAAATTTATAAATGAGCAGAAAAGTCTTCATTTTGTATTGAAAAAGTAAGACTGTGTCTCTGCCCTCCTGTTATTTACAGAGAGCTTCAATACCACAAATGTCATTGAGGGGAAGGATTAGTGAAACAGAGC
This sequence comes from Alectoris magna, assembly GCA_030625065.1. Classification (NCBI taxonomy): domain Eukaryota; kingdom Metazoa; phylum Chordata; class Aves; order Galliformes; family Phasianidae; genus Alectoris; species Alectoris magna. The sequence goes on along the minus strand of CM060564.1, from coordinate 20,601,715 downwards.
ACTAGCATGCAGTTGTGTAAAGAACTAGAGCAGCATGGTGAATTCTGTGTGTAGTTCTGATATCTGCCCACTCTCTGAAAGTAAAGATGGTTTTGAAATCTGTGAAGTTAGAAAGAATGTGGAAAATAAAGATCAAGTGTTTTCTTCTATGCAAGGTATGAAATGAAAGAAAAGGCTGGCAAACTTGTTACAACCAAAGGAGGCTTTGTTACTTAATTTAAGGTGAAGGTTGGGGTTTTGTGGGTTTTGCATACCGTTGTTGCAGGAACTTTCCTGGAGTTCAAAGGGTGTCCAAAGTGGGAAAGAATTCTGGGGAAGTACTGCTATATGCTTCTTCTCGTCTTATTCTTTTCTTAGACATAGGCAGCTAGGTGCAGGACGCAAGGATAGACTGGCTTTATCAGATCAGACAGAAATTTGTCATGTATGGAATCCAAGTTAACAATTGAGAAAGTACTTGTCTTGAGAATGCTGACATGCAGCAGAGATTCTCTGAGGTGAGATTATACAAATTATTGGATAATGCATACAACAGTACAGAGTTAACTTTAGCACAGCTGCAGAGTTAAATATTTTATTTTAATAGTAATATTTTTTCCTTCTAAACACTGAAGCGCGGAACAGCTTGGTTAGTGAAAAGTCATTGTTTCTTCTTCAGAGCATGGGTCAGGAAAACAGCATTCTGTTTAAGAGGTTGGCATCCTGAAAACATTCTATTTCTTTTACGTGTCTGAGGGCCCTTTCTAAAATTCACTGAACTTTTGTACTTCCACAGTTAGATTTTATAGTTTCTTCAAGATGAGAGAGAACAGTCTATAAATTATCTTTATTACTTCATTTCCTATTTTTGTTTGATGAAACTTTTGTCTTATCAACAGCTCTCAAGAATCTTGAAACTCCCGAGGGTCCTAGCTTGCAACGGAAGAACCTTATCCTTCAGTTGAAAGCAGAGGCTTTGATCAAAATAGCTGATGCTGGAGCTGCAGAAGAAGCCATTAATGCACTTGAGCAGGTATTTTCATTGGTCAAGTGCCGTTTAAGGAAAAAAGCACTCTCATCTCTGTGCTCTAAAAATTCAAGCTGTGTATTTTCCTCGTCTCCTTTTTAGATTCTGTGTGGTTTATACAGCTCCTACCAACTATGCTGTAATCAGTGCATCCACTCCTTTGCCCCTTCCCCTCCCTTGTTTTTTAGGCTTTTCAACAACTTATTTTAACTCACAATTCTAATTTTAAAAGCTGTCACTCTTGATCTTTTCTGGTCTTGCTTAGCAGTGCTGGATTATTGCTAGTTCTGAGGCTACTGTTTATCTGAATTTGAATTATGGTTATAATTCTACTCCCTGTGTCCTCCATTAACTTATCATTTCACATAAGCATGTAACTTTAAAACTGAATAGTACAGCTTCAAGCAGAAATCCCTTCTCCTTTTTTATACCTCACAGTTTGTTGTATTGCTACCTTTTGCACGGTTCAGACTTCTGTAGCTTTGTCTTTGCTCCCCACAATCTGCTGCCTCTTCTTCAACAGAAATCTCAAGGGTTTTCTCTTGAAATGTTTTCTTGTGTTTATCTTCGCATAGACTTCATGCTTCTGACACCTTGCTTTTGTGGAGAGAATAACTTGTTTGTGTCTATTACTTGGTTTTCTAGGTTGTGGGAGCAAGCAGTGATCCTGTGCTTTTAGCTTTCAGAGGTCGAGCATATTTAAACAAAGGTTTAGTCAATGAAGCTTCAAAGGTTAGTGCTTTTTTGTCCTTCCTCTTTGTTAAATAGAATTCTTACTGTCATACAGAAATAGCCAGGAAAGAATGACATATTTTGCAGATTTCACAAGAACTTCTGTTGTCACATCCTGATCTAGCTGAAGCCCATGCTCTTGAGGGTTTCATCCATTATTCTCAGAAGAAATATAAGCAGGCAGAAAGAAGGTAAACTTTTTTTTTTTTCTCCCCTGCAACAGGCAAATGTAGGGGAGAATAAAATATAATGCTTTTCAACTTTGTTTGATCTGATCTGTGTTCTTTTTATTCAGTTTTCAAAACGCGATTGAAAGAAGGGCTGAAATTGCTGAATATCATCAGTATCTGGGGCTCACTTATTGGTTCATGAGTGATGAGACAAAAAAAGATAAAGGAAAAACACTCACTCACTTCTTGAAGGTATAAGCTTCTTTAACTATTCATTTAAAGCAACATTTATCTTTATTGGGAGCATAAAGACTCTGGCTGGAATGAGAGACTTGAATATTTGACTTGTTACTGTTCACAGGTCTCCAGAGCCTGTAAACCAATTTCAGGTGTGAAAAAATGCATTGTGGGGAGCTGTGTAGTTTCTTGGAGTCTCCCTGTTATTTTTGTTGTTGTTGTTGTTGTTGTTGTTGTTTTTTTAACCCCTGTTCAGCTAATTATTGAGGCCTTTGTTAAGGCCAAATGAAGTAGTGATTCTCTCAATCTCCTGTCCTGAGAGCTATAAGTCTGGTGCTCTAGGCATTGTAGACTTCAGAGACATCTTGAAACGTGGAGGGCAGTATTAAAAATGTAAGAAAACGATGAGGAAAAAAAATGTGTTGTTAGAGTTTCAGTGTGTATCCACAGATGTAAGCCTGCAAAACCCCTGTAGTTTAAATGCTTTCCCAAACCATTGCATTTTTAGTGCTTGTGGATTTCTCCATATGTAGATCAGAATTTGATCCAAGAGATTTAGTCTGTTGTCATTTTCAGGAGCATAGAAACTATGTTTCTAAAAATGGGAATCTGAACTTTGTAAACTCACAGTATAAATTTACAGCAGGTGTCATCTCAAATAGTAGCCTACTGCTTCCACTTCAATAGCAGCAGTGTATCACATACACTGTATTTTAAATGAATAATGTTTTTGGTTCTAAAATACTCTTAACAATTTTGTAAGCTTTTTTTAAATCAAATTGTGAGAGCTGTTGATATGCTGCTTTGGGGGTGTTGTTTCTCAAGTATCAACAAATATGTCAAATATGCACAGAATTAACTCAAGCTTTTGAAAATACTAGAGTTAATTGTGATACAAGGTATGACTGTAAGTGTAATGGTTGAATTTTGAGTGGAATTTAAAAGTGATGGTATGTAAGGAATTGTCTGCTGCCAACACATCTATCTGGTTATTGTTTCCATACAAAATGCTTTGTGTCATGAAGTTTGTGGACAATTCTGCAAATATTTAAAGCTGAAGTAGCCTTTGAAATATTAAAATAAAGTTTGAATGCTCAGATGTAGCACAGAAGAAGCTTAAATAAGTCGATAAATGGAGACTGTATAAGTAGTTACCACTGGACCTGCCCATATGCTCGATCCTTCAAAGGCATTCTTATATTGTGTTTGTATTTCCTTTTAGGCTGCAAAGTTGGACAGCTACTTGGGAAGTGTCTTTTGTTATTTAGGTAACTACTATAGAGATGTTGTTGGAGACAAAAGTAGAGCTCGTGGTTGCTATAAAAAGGCTTTTGAACTGGATGGAACTGATGAAGAATCTGGAACAGCAGCTGTAGACTTAAGTGTGGAGCTTGGAGACACGGTATTGCACATTCGAGGCCCTGGGTTATGGTTATTTGGCTTTTCTATTAATCTTACTCTTTGAGGAATAACTTCTGGTTTCTTTGGTATTTGTGAGTAAGATCTGCAAATGGATGTTCTGTCATTGCCTAGCAGTTTTCATAGCTGGACCTGCTTCAATTTTATGCTTCAGTTCTGAATTAAACCTATCTGGGGAGGATTCTGTGGGAAACAAGTGTAATGTTGTAGTCATCCCATACGTGGTTCAGGTGGGAAGATTTTTTCAGTAGGAAACATATAGGGAAAGTAAGTTTACTTCTCATATTTAACTTCTACCATTTCTTTTTCCATCTTCTCCCCTTGTTCCTTTGGAAAAAGCATATAAAGTGATCATAATATTTTTAAGGAGGTATTTCTTGTGTAGCATTGTATGAAGAGTTCTTAGTCTGTTACTAGATAGAAAGCAGCTCACACTTTGACAGCCTTCATTGGAGCATTTGTAGAAGCAGATTAAGTACCTGACTTACTACAAAGACTTCTATGCTTTTCTAGTTAAAAAATAAATTTATCACTACAAAGCTGCAGGAATCTACTGTCTTTTTGCAAAGACGCTCAGAAGATGTGATAATATCCTCCTGTATTCTGCCACTTAGTCTGCCGACTTTAAAAAGCCCCTGTAATGTTTCTTCCTTATGGTAACTACAAGTTAGACAGTTTAATGTTTTGCTGAAATAGGAATATTCTTAATAATTTTGTTCTTTGCATCCAAATGTTTATTAATGTGATACTTTTGTTGCCTTGTTAGGACACTGCTCTATCCATCTTGAATGAAGTAACTGAAAAAGCAAATGCTGGTGCAGCAAAATGGGCTTGGCTTCATCGTGGACTTTACTACCTCAGAACTGGTCAGCCGTCAAAAGCAGTGGCTGAGTAAGAGAACTAGTGGTTGGTTTAAACCATTGTCTATAAATCCCGCTAAAACAGTCTTTGATCTTCCCAGGTTTTGAAATTAAGTAATCACAAGGCAGCCAGTACTAAACTGGGAAGTGGATCTGAGCAAGCTGCAGCTTCTGAAATTAGCACAATGCAATCTTCTCGTGATAGCAATCTTCTCTGCTAACAAGCCTGATAATGAGGCTTCTCATAGACGAGTAGGTTGTAACACTGAATAAAAGTAAAAAATAGCTATAGTTTCTAAGCTTGTTTAATCTGCTCTGTGAAGAATTAAACACTGTTTTGCCATTTCTAAAAGTTATGTATTATTGTCTGCTTGTGTTCTGAGATTATGTAATTTAAGGAAATATTTTTCTTTTGTTCATTTATGTCACATTTAATTTAAATCTAAATCTTGATTCCTTCAGTTTGCAGGCAGCTCTCAGGGCTGACCGGATGGATCCCAACTGCTGGGAGTCTCTAGGAGAGGCTTATGTGAGCAGAGGTAGCTATGCAGCAGCTCTAAAATCCTTCAGGAAGGCCAGTGAGCTGAACCCAGACCACGTGTACAGCATTTACAGAGCTGCAGCAGTTGAGCAGATTCTAGGCAAATATGAAAATGCTATAGCTACCTATCAGCAAATCTTAGAGAAGACAGAAGAGTATGTACCTGCACTTAAAGGTAATATATCTGTATTTTCAACTTTAGATCTTTTTCTCTCTCTAACACTGTACTACATCAGTTTTATGGAGAGGTTCTTGATGTCTGGTATAGGTAGGTCTGCCTGCATAAAAGGGTATTTTTGGATGTTCAGAATGCTGTGATCCTCTTGCAAGAAAGCCGTGTGGTAGCCAGCAAATACTTGAAGAGCTGCTGATATCATTATCCAAAGGAGCAATTATTTTTATTTCAAATAAATAAAAAAGGTAATTATTCCTCTGTAATTGTGAAAACAGAGGAATTTAAAATTGGTGTAGGAAGCCAGCTAATAATGCTGCAGTTTCACCTGAGCAGTCTCACCATGTGTATGACTAAACAGGCAATGGAGTCAGTCTGCCTTGTCAAAGTGGTGGGCTGTGCTCATTTTCTGCTGCTCTTGACCATGTATTCATCAGGTTTTGTGAATTTAGTTGTTGGAACCATAGCATCATAGGAGATAAAAGAATTAACTATACTGATACTGCTTTAATGTATCTTTTATATGCATTCTGGTTTTGTGCTATTGAATAGTAAGTTTATTCTACCCCTGCTCTGGCATCTCTTTTTAATGTATTACTTCTGGAAATAAAATGAGTTTTGCTTTTCGATGGCAGCTTTCTTGTATCTGAGCTTATAACCTTGGGACTTGTGTGGTTGAAATAAATACCTAGTGGGGGCAGGATAAGAGGCTTACAAAACATGATTGCATCGAGGTCATACAGGCTGCATTTGTTACAGTGTCATAATCCACAAAGGGAGGTGGATGGCTTGGTGTAGATAAGGAGTACAATAGCATGATGAAGGCAGCTTCAGAGCTGTGAAAAAATTACTAAGAATCAGTAAAACTTGCATCCAATGACTTACTGCCATTCGGAGTCACTGCCAATACCAGCAAGAGTATAAACCAAGCCCTGCTCTGAATTTTCCAGAATTTTAAAAATTACAGTATTAGATGCAGGCTTTCTGATAGTTGGATTTATTTCTTAAATTGTTGCTTAAATAGAATTAAGTAATGTTGGTTTCAGTCACCTCAGAGAAAAATTTCCGTACTGCCTTGTTATTTTCTTGTTTTTGTATTTTGTGTGCTTTGATATTGTTCCTGTATTTGGCAAAGGCTTACCAGAGCAGAGCAGCTTTCTTGTGAGTGTTCCAGTTAATTCCTGAAAACAAACACCAAGTTTATGTGTTATGCTTTTTATAATTAGGCATATTTTAATATTCAGATTGTGCTACAGTTTATGCTGATTAGGGAGAGGTAAGAGCAAAGTGTTTCTTATGAGCAAGAGAGTTTCTGTAGTTTTTTTGTGCTTTGGCTTAGTAAATGCAGGGAATAAAGCAGAACACTGAGCAGGCTTTCTCCCATACCACCCACCTCTTCTAGCAAGCAGTGTCAGGCAAGCATCTTTTTTCATAAAGGATAACTTTGTCTTACTTTTAGGACTTGGAGAATGCTATCTCATGATGGCAAGGTCAGCCCTTGAGAAGTATCTTGATATGAGGGCTGTGGGTTACATAGAACAGGCTCTTGAATTTTTTACAAGGTGAGTACTAAATATTCTGTTATTTGATGTCCACCAGCCTCATGGTTTGGAGAAAAATAAATGTTAAATGTTCGAAAATTTTCAGTTAAATAAAATGAATCAGGCTTCTCTTTTAGAAGAAAAAGTTTAGAGAAAATGATTTGAACAACCCATTTTGGACTGAGTAAATGGTAACTACAAAATTATTATTATTATTATTACTGTTTAAAAGATGGAGTCCTTTGACTTTTACAGACTTGCAAAATTGCATATAGTTCTCTTTAATTGTCACTGTGTGTATATGGAACTTAAGGGAAGAAACATCAATCAAAAATGGTGGATGAGAAAGTGATTGTTCTTTCCTTCTCTCAATTGTATTGTTTCACATTTCAGTTAAAATGCTTTAGTGGCCTAAATTAAACCTTGGAATAACTGCCATTGCAGAAGAAAGTCCACTAGGTTTCTGCAGATGTCTCATGCCATGTGATATAATGGCAAAAATTAGTAGATTTTTTTTGTACATACTCTTAGTCCCCACAAAGTTGGGATACTTTGATGTAGTTTCTCTGATTTATTGTTTTACTTTTAAAACCTAGAGATTGAGTGGGAAGAAAACTTTTTTTTTTTTAAGTACCAAACAAATCATTGATTAATTAAATTGAGTTTGTGCCACTTTTCAGAGTGGCAAACTTTCTGAAAAAAGTATTGTGATGCCTGAACAGTTGTTTTGTGGATTTTCTTAATTATTAAATTACAGGGCAACAAAGCACCGACCTGATATATCTTCCCTTTGGAAACTGCTTGGTGATACCTGTACTAGTGTGCATGTCATTTCACCAACCAAAGTGAATGTTCAAGTTCTAGGATCACTTCTGGGTAAAAGTGAAGGCAAACAGATGCTGAAGAAAAGTGAGCTGCTCAGACTGGGTGGAAGGTAATTTTTTATTTTTTATTTTTTAAAATTTTTTTTTACTATTAAGTGCTTCTACGCATCTGTACAAACTGTAGAGTCTCAAATATTCTAGACTGTCTTAATCTTAGAAAATGAAACATTTGATGACCTTCTGACGCATGCATATTTAGTGAAGATTAAAGAAAAGGCAAAGTCTCATGATTCTTCCAAATTACATTGCTTATTTAGGGAATGTTTCCTGGGTCACCACAATGGCTGTCAGTGCATCATCTTGCACCTGCTATTGTCTGTGTTGCTTTCTGCCTCCAGAGCGCAGCTGTACTGTGCCTATTCAACCACTTATTCAACTTTAAATTAAGTGGTTACGGTAGTTTTTACCCAATTCTCCTAGGACTACTAATGTCCAAGATAAAACTGTAAGCTTTGTTTGTGTCTGTAATTATCTCTTATAAAAGTGTCATTAATTTGAGCCCCACATATGTGATCTAAATTATACAGGAAGAGGGAATTCCTTGTTCCTGGCCCTGGAATCTCATGATACAAAATACTTGTAGTTTCCTTGTAGCACCTTCTCTGCTGCTGGATGAGCAAGTTAAGGTGGGCTGAAAATGCTGCTGCTTAGTAAATCTTATTCACTGTGTGTAGTCAAGTACTTCCTAGGGAAGCCTGATGAACTTTAGAAATGGCAGATGTTATAATTAAAACATTCATATTGCACCTGACATCACTTTGATATATTACACATCTATCACTTCACAAGTGATGGATAAAGCAGACCAGGATAGATTCTGTAAAGATAACTGTCTAACTGAAAATTATTCAGTTGTCAATGGGTTTCCATTCTTGTCTGGTTTTGTTTGTATTTATGTATATTTGGATCATTTGGATTTTTAAGCACTTTTGAGTGTTTTTTGGCTTTCTGTTTTTCATGTGGGAAGGCTTGGGATAATATTTCTGTGATTCACATTTCTGTAGGTGTTATGGCAGAGCTTTAAAATTGATTCCTTTGCCTAACATATGGTGTGATCTTGGAATAAGTTATTATCGACAAGCAGAGCACCTCAAAACTGTGGGCACTGAAATGAATGAGATCAGTGAACTACTAGAGAAGTCTTTACAGGTATTGCGTGTTTTTCTGTTGCATTCTTTAAAATCTACCTTGATGCTTGTCTGCTTAACTTCTCTGTCTCTAATAAAGCCTAAGTCTCTGAGTAAGCTAGTGTATGTCTTAACTTTTGCTATTCTATTGATATAATTTGTTTTTGATTTTCCTCCAGTGTCTCAAAAAAGCTGTGAGGCTTGACAGCAAAAATCATCTTTACTGGAATGCACTTGGTGTGGTTGCTTCCTGTAGTGGTAAGTCTTCTGTGAGATCCCTAGCTGCATAATATTCTACAGTAGAAGGCAATGCGTGACTAATGCTGTTTACAAAATTCAATTAGATGTAGCATTCCTTCCATTTTCTCTTTTTTTGTCCCCCCAGCTATTGGGAATTATGCTCTTGCTCAACATTCGTTCATCAAATCTGTTCAAGCCGAGGAAATCGTAAGTGCTGTAGGCAGCTACCATATGTTCCAAGTGGGCATTTTAAACTTTTTCTTCCCTTGATGCAGTGTTATTCTTTCAGAATATACAGCAATAATACCTAGGTTTTATTTGTTCTGTCTAGAATGTTGTTGCCTGGACCAACCTGGGAGTTTTGTATCTAGCGACTGGAAACATTGAGGTAATTCTTTCCCATTGTTTGAATACAGCTTCCCTTTCCAATTTCTTAGGGGAATATGTGGTTGTAGGAGTGTGAGCAAACAATGAAGAGCATCTCTCTCAGATTTGAGAAAAATACTTTCTTTGAATGAAAGTCACATAGATTAAGTATTTGTTCTGGACTGGTTGTGGCTAAATGAACTTAGACTAAACTGCTAAGTTGCTCTCCAAATGACTAGATGGAATAAAAGCTGTTTGTGAGGATGGAGAAGGACTGAATCAAATTAATTGACCCAAGAACTCTTTTAGTCACAGTCTGAAATCTAAGATTTTGAGTTTCCTGTAGGTAGCTACTTTCTGCTTATCAGGATGTCATCTAATTAGCCATGGTTCTTCATAACTTTCAGATCCTCTCTAGAGGAAAATCAGAGTACCTGTTAAGTCCAGAGTTTTCTTGCAGCTAAAATTACATGCTATCCTATTTGCTGGTCAGAATTTTGACAATTTTATTTAATTTATGGAATGGGATGGTCAGGCTGAGAATTATTTTTAGTAGAAGTAATTTAATACTACAGATTTCTTGCTGCTAAGAGTATTGAATATTGATGCTAGGACTTTTTCTCCTTGTGCCACATTGAGGAAGGAATTCTGAACATATACAATCATGTATTTCCTTCAGGATTTAGGAATAGTAATCAGCTTAATAATTTTCAAACCGTTTACATGAAAGAAATATAAATTTCAAAATCTGGATTGTCCAGGTGTCTAAATTTAAAATATTAATTGTTCTAGCAATTAATCTAGCTTCTTCCTCAAAACAGCATAACAGTTAATCTAGCTGAGAAGTAAGTGTTTTTGTAAGGAAGGGGAACTTTTGATCTTTTAAATAGCTTTTACAATTATTTTTATTTTTAAGAAGTCTAAACTGCTTTGTTTTTCTGGGTAGCACATTATTGTGGCACAGAACTAGTAGTGACTTAATTTCATTCATGAAAGGCTCTTCCAGTACTACTGTATGACAATACCTGTGTATATCAAAAGTGTATGCAAGACAGTTTGATAGCCGTGTTGTCTTTGTTTCTGCAGCAAGCTCATGAAGCCTTCAAAGTAGCCCAGTCTCTGGAGCCTTCTTACCTAATGTGTTGGATTGGGCAGGTAAGATGCAGAAAGACATAAAATTATGCATTGTAAAAGAAAAAGAGGATTGGGACTTCCTCCTAATTGATGCTTACGCATGTACCTGTAGGAGTAGAGGGAACTGCTACTTCCCCTGGGGGTGGATGGAACCCTTTGTTTCCACAGTGTTATATAGAGGAATCTATATTCAGCAGATATCTTCATGTGAATGTTTTTGTGACTGATGTGATTGTGAGTTGTGTAAGAAACTAGCTATTAAAAAACAATCACTATTGTTCTCTGAAGCTCATTATCTAGTGCTCTTATAGTACCATCTTCATAAGGTGGCAGCTGTTTCCATTTTTGCTGCATGACTAGTTCATTAAATAGCACTCTTAACTCTTCTCAGCTCCCCTCTCTTCCATCTTACTGTTAAAAACAGTAAATCTTTAATGTACCTGGTGCAAATTCAACCCTTACTTCCTGGGAGATCCCTTTCTCTGCCTACCACTGAGGGCTGCATAGGCTCCCACTGATATTTAGGCCATCTGTGAATAGCACAAAATCCTTGTGACTTATGTTTGTGAAGGTGCACTCCTTGATCACATGCAGTTGATCTGCTAACAATATCTGATTGAAGCTGGATTCTAAATAAGGACTAGTGCCATCATGTGTCAAAATTCAATTCCTGTTATATGTCTTCGTACTGAGGAATGTAAAGTAGCAGCAAAAGTCCTTGAGTTTCAAATTGCAATAAAATGGAGACTACTTGTTCTACTTTTAAAGTGTTTGATTTATTCTTAGAACCATAGGATAGCTTGGATTGGAGTTCCAGTCCCCTGCTGTGGGCAGGGTTGCCACCTGCTAGGTCAGGCTGCACAGGGCTTCATCCAACCTGGCCTTAAGCACCTCCAGGGATGGGGCATGCGTACCTTCTCTGGGCGGCTGTGCCAGGGCATCACTGCCTTCTAAATAACAAATTTACTCCTAATAACCAATCTGAATATTCCCTCTTTTAGTATAAAGCCGTTTCTCCCTATCCTATCATAACATTCTGTTGTAATAAGTCCCTTCCCAATGTTTCAGTAGCCCCAACTTAGGTACTGAAAGGCTACTACAAGCTGTCCATGGAACCTTCTGTTCTTCAGGCTGAACAGCCCCAAATCTCTCAGCCTTCCTTCACAGGGGACGGGTAGCAGCCTTCTGAGCATCCTTGTGGCCTATCTCTGCACTCAATCCAACAGGTGCATGCTCTTCATGTGCTGGGGGGTCCCAGAATTGAATGCAGTGCTACAGGTGGGATCTCATGGGGGTGGGGTGGTGTTTCTTTGATAGCATAAGAAAATAAAATATTTTCGTGTTAAATACCTAGGGTGCGGCTGAAAGTAATCTGTGCTGAGTTTCTTCTCAATGTCATGAATTTTGAAGTACCTGACTGTAGCAACTTTTTTTTTCTCTGAAGGCTCTTGTTGCAGAGGCGATAGGCAGCTATGATGCTATGGATCTCTTCAGGCACACAACTGAACTTAGTATGCATGTAAGTATAACAGACAGATACCTAATGTTTAATCTCCCTACTTAGATTATTTAATTTTTTAAAAAACAGGTGTGTCTTGAACAATGGAACAGTTAGGCTCTCATTCCAAATGAGATTGCCTGACTTCATTGTTGCTACTCTGGACCTATGCAGACACTGAATAGCAGGCACTCATTTTATTAAAAGCTTTAGTCCCAGTAGCCACAGAAACTTTCTTCATAAGTTGTGGAAAAACATTTTTGATGTTTCACAGAATTGGACAAAGGCATAAATTGAAGACGTAAACAGGAAAGTGCAAGGATGCTGTTGTAACCCTGGATTCTAAGGAAGTGGAAGACTTTATATTCTCTTAGAAATTTTCTCTTTTGTCATTCCTCCACGAATGCCACCAGTGATATGATAATGTGAGAATTCTTTCTGCTCAAAGGACTAGTTATAATTGAGTGTTTGCAGCATATCACTTTAGTGTTTTATTCTCCTGCTTAACTGTGATGCATATTTTTATCCTAGACTCTGCCTTAAAGCAGAGAATTGTTATCATCTCTAAGTATTTTAGTGTTATTTGGACAGGTTTAATGATCCTCAATTTACTTGTTTTTTTGTTTGTTTTTAATTATTTCCTGAGACTGAGGGAGCAAAAGGCTATGCCCACTGGGTATGTTCAACTCTGCAAGATAAAAGCAACAGAGATACTGAGCAGTATCTGTACAACATTGTTGAAATGAATGCTATTCCAGCAGCTCAGGTGGTTATGAGCAAGTACACAGGTAGGTTGCTGAAATACCTCGCTGAACTAGAATGCCTGACTAAGTGATGTCTGTACTAGGTCTGGCAAAGATTGATCTGGCCAGACTGGGGAGAGGCTTTTGTGTTGTAAAATAGGCAGACCGAATAGAGTAAAAGGACTTCTTAATTAATTTATTATTATTATTATCACACTAGATGAAATAGGTATAAATTGTGTCATTCTACCAGACTTCATTTCAGACACTGAGCAAAGTAAGGAGCTGAGCCTTGTTGTATCTGCCACCTTGTGTCTGATATCAGACATCCTTTGAGTATATCTGCATGGTACAGATAGATGCTAGCTTTTCTGCCTGTGTTCCGTGTGTTTGAGCATAAGGCTATTTTTGGATTTTGCTCACCTTCATATTCTGAATACAATAGTATTGAACTTCAGTAAGAGACAAAACATTTTCTTGAGCATTGTTCCTAGTCATTGTGGCCTTCATGCAGTGGTAGACTTGCATATATCTAGCCCAGGAGATGAATAGGGCAAGTGTGGATTTTCTTTAAACTGTATCCTTAATCTTGTAATCTGTTGCTAATTTTTTTTATTTTTTTATTTTTTAAAGATCTACAAAATAAGTTGCAAGCACTTAAAATGAGAAGTGTAAGACATTTATCTATAAAATCTATGTTCTTACAGATTGCAGGAAGGGTCTATGTTCCCCTTTCTGGTCTGAGGTGAGACTGCAGATAACTTTAGCTGTTGATGTGCATTTCAAAGTTGTAGTATTGAAAGTTAATAGTAAGGTTCTACTAGTATTTTACTAGAGTCAGTACAAACAGAACAGTTTTATCTTTCATTACCAAAAAAAAGCCTAAAAACTCCTAACCACTGCAAGCCGAAAAACTTAAAATTCAGTGTGTCAATACTTTGTCATAAGATTTGAAAATTCTTGAGCTAGCCTGATGTCATGTTGCAGTCTTAGTATCTCTTATTTGCTTGCAGCCTGTCTAAATGATTCCAGTGAGCAATTGACAGAAGCACTTGGCAAAGTGCTTTTTTATATATGCATACACTGTAGCATCAATGTAGCAATGTTTTTCTAATGCTTTTTCACAACTCTTTCTGATTATGTTCTCCAATGTTGTAAATTCTGATTTTCTAGAAAGAAATCCAGATGATGCATCTGCTTTCACAATGCTTGGTTACTTGAATGACTATCTGGAACTAAAAAGACAGGCAAAAGATGCTTATGAGAGGTAAATTATACATGCTGGAAGGCTTACTGACAGAAGCTCCTTGTCTTTGTTTTCTGTGCACCAGCTGAAAAGCTTAAGGGTTTATCTTTTCTTGCAGTAAGCCTTATAAACAGTTAAACAGTACATTTCAACTAATTGTACTATAAGGAGTAAGTGGGAATTTTCTTATGCAAGTCTGGAAATGCAGAACACAAGTAACTGGGGAAAGTAAAGGCATTCCACAGCCATGTGTCTTAACTAGGACACTCAGTTAGTTCACTGTATGGGAGTTAAGTGAGACTTTGGGATTCATCTTTTTTGGTTGTTGTTGTTCTTTTTAAAGTTTTGTTCTCTACAGTAATTACTGAACTTTTTTTTTTTTTCTTCTCTCTTCAAATGGTAGAGGGAGGTGTAGAGGAAAAGGCATGTTTGACAATACATTAAACTTTGTAGGAGTAGCTCTATTTATGCTTTCTGTGTTTATGCATAGAAAGATTTTTGCATAAAAAACTTGCCTATTCTGCTATTAGAATTGATGTAAAAATGTGTTAATTATTCTTAATTGTGGTCATTTTAAGGGCTGCTACGTTACTAAAAAACTCTGACGATACTGAAAAATATAATATAGCAATGCAAAACTACGGCAGATCTCTGTGGTAAGTGTCCATTGATATATTATCCCAGCCCCTAACTTTGGATGTAGTGAATGTAGTGGTGCAAAACTTAGTTAAGGCTCAATTGTGAAAGTTAGTGATAGAAAATTTATTAAATGTCATTCTTTCCAGCCAGACTTGTGTAGAATCAAAGAATCACCAAGGTTGGTAAAGACCTCTAAGGACATTCAGACCAACCATCCACTTATCACCAGCATTTCCCACTAAACTGTGTCCCTCAGTACAACATCTAAACGTTTCTTGAACACTTCCAGGGACTGTGCAGCCCATTCCAGCACCTGACCACTCTCTCATAAAAGTATAAGGCACCAGCTGGATATGACTGCATTTACCACCACTCTCTGGGCCCAGCCCTGCAGACAGTTCTTAACCCAGCAAAGAGTGTACCTGTCCAAGCCACAGGCTGCCAGCTTCTGCAGTAGAATACTGTGGGAGAATGTGTTGAAAGCTTTACTGAAGTCTAGGTAAACTATGTCAACAGCCTTTCCCTCATGCACCAGGCGGGTCACTTAATCATAGAAGTAGATCAGGTTGGTCAAGCAGGACCTGCCTTTCATGAACCCATGCTGGCTAGGCCTGATCCCATGGTTGTACTGCACGTGCTGTGTGATCTCCCTCAATGTGATCTGCTCCATAACTTTTCCTGGCACCCAGGTCAGGCTGACAGGCCTGTAGTTCCCCAGGTCCTCCTTACAACCCTTCTTGTAGATAGGTCACGTTGGCAAGCTTCCAATCCTCTGGGGCCAGGAATGCTTATAGTTGATGGAAAGCAGCTTGGCAACCACCTCCACTAGCTCCCTCAGCACCCTAGGGTGCATTCCACCCAGCCCCATGGACTCGTGGCAGTCCAGGTGAAGTTGCAGGTCTCTAACACTTTCCATATGTAAACAGTATACTCAACTGCATGGAGATCTTCTCTCAACCATAGCACTGTTGCTATGCCCTTCATGTTAATGATGGTTTTTGTTTTTTTACAGTGCCATTGGTGAGTGTGATAAAGCCATTGAGGCTTATACATCAATACCCCTTACTGAGTTTGATGCCATTGTGGGGATAGCACTAGCCTACTTCAAGAAAGGACTCTTAGAAGAAAGTATTAAAGGTAAGCATCTTCGTAATTCAGAGTACTACAGGGCAGTTCTTAAGATGAGTCTTACCCAGATCTGTTCGTCTAACCAACATAACTGTAGTTGAGATTATTTCAGTCTTTCAGTATACACGTAGGTACACATTCTGCAGCTATTTTCATCATTCATCTATTCGTAAGAGTGCTAGAACTATTCAAATCTAAGGAAAGCTACATTTCTTTGAGAGTTTAATTCCTGTCTGTTAAGCTTTTGTATTACTAGCTTTCCTTGCTATCATGAAATGACTTTTCTGGAAAAATTGCTCCTGGGTAGGAGATTAATGTGATGTTCAAAGCACTTCAGCTTTAGTGATTAATGTAAGTTCTGTGTTGTCATGTTCTATGTTGTTGAGATGGGAGACTCACAAAAAGGTGTGCTGAATTGTTACTGTAGAAGCCTAAGCACTTGCAGTGCAGCAGCCAGCTCAACATTTGAAATAACTCTATTTCAAAATGGGAATTGCACGTGCTTGTCTCAAATATTATTTCATAAATATGTTATCACAGGAAAATCTTTAAGCAGTTTTCATTTCTTTTTCTATGTATCCCAGTACTACTTGCCAGATTGGTTTCCACTTGGTACAACTAAGTAGGCTATAAGCATCCCTGCAAATCAGACATTTCCTAGCACACAGCTGCTTCCTAAGGTCTTAGCCAAACTTTTTTGTGTCTTCTACAATATGATTTCAGGCGTGAAAATGTAGTGAGCCTGAGGCAGTAATACTTTTGCACTAGTACGGTACCTTTCCTGAGGCTTTATAAAAATTAGGTTTTTCTTTTCCCACCTACTTCAATTCTGAGTCTTTACTTGTTTTTCACTAGCCTATGAGAAAGCCTTGTCTGTCGCAGAGTCTGAACAAGATAAAACACATACCCTGACTGCCTTGGCAATAATAGAGTATAAACGAAACAAAGTGGATGCTGCAAAGACATTGCTGTTTAAATGGTGAGTGGAGGGAATAACCATTACTATGTGATGTTCTATTGTCCTACTTAATTCTCAGTTAATTCTTGAGGATTGTCTCTCAAATGACTGCTGCCAGCTGCAGCAATACACATCCAGAGCTAGGAAAGGGAACAGAGGACAGTGGGAGAAAAATACCATTCATTATATCTAGTAGTTCTCCAATAAATGTGAGAATATTGTTGATGTAAGGTTAAACTGCCTCTCATAATGAAGCGAGTGTGGAATACTGTAACTTGGCTCTGGTAATGAAACTAACAGATGGTGGAAACCATATACAAACTGCCTGAAGTTGGAAGACATCTTGATGTACTTAACAGTACTTAATTTCTCAGCCTAATTGAAAGAGCAGTTCTTCTCAGCAGGCCTGTTCCTGTTTTTTTTTTTCTTCCTGGATTTTTGTTGCAAAGTTGGAAATAGGCACACTGTAACTGACTTCTGACTTGATTTAGAAGTGCAGATATGTTCAAGAAAACAAGCAGATTTCTGCATTAGACATCGTATCTTGCCATTCATTTTATGGCTGCTACTGAAGAGCAACAAATGTATTGCGAGTCTTTTCAAGTAGTTTGAATTGGTAAGCTTGAGTGCTGAGATGGTACATAACCACTGCAGTATTCCATATCCTGAGGTCTCAAGTTTACTGTTCTAAGCTTGATCCAAAATCCCGTGATAGGCTGCTAAGTCAGCATATTGTAGATGATGTGTTGAAGAAATATTAAATATTAATATAATTATTAAATATTATAATACTAAGTTTGATTTGTGCTCCAAAATAATGTCTCCTTTCTCCCTCTAATTCAACAGCTCATTAAAGGAACCTAGTACAGAAAGTTTGAAGGCTTTGTGCACGCTAGGACTGGTAAAGCAGGATGTTACGCTTGCAACAGCAGCCCTAAAGGAGTTACTGAAGCATGAGAAAGGGAGTGATGGGATTTATGAAAGGTGCCTTATTACATCTGCTATTTATGCACTACAAGGCAGAAACCTGGGGATCCAGAGAGAAGTCTCCAAAGCAATACATAGGTGTGTTTTTTGTTATTTTTTTAGATTTCTTTGTAAATTTGTTGCAGCATTCTTCTTAAAAAATCAAAATAAAATTAAGCATGAAGGTCCTATTTTGGAATCAATGGGAAGAAATCTTCTTTATTATCTCTGATTTATGGGATCAAGTGGCAAAATTTTCATGACTTGTAACGATTTTTCTGTTTTTTGTATTGGTGACTTCTTAGGTCAGTTCTTCATCATACACACCAGAGCTTTCAACTTAAAATTTCTAGGACTTTTATTTAATATCAAACAGCTTCTGAAGCAGTTCATTCTGTTAGATAAATGCCAATATTTAACTGTGTTTAGAGTAACCTATGTGTAATCGGGAGTGGGAATTTTAATCGTTGCCTTTAGCAAGCCACACTGTACCCTCCATCCACACGTTTTCAGAAACAGTGCATTTCTCAAAACTGCATTTAAAGTTCCTTGCTCCTCAGACTATGAGGACAAGACCTTGAGTCCTAGAGCTCGCTTGTTTTCTTCCTGTGAATATTGATGTATGTATATAATGTACATAACTATATATATATATAGTTCACTTTGTTTCTTTAGCCAGTGATAATAACTTCAGTGTTGTGTTGATGGTTTTAAATTATTTGCCATGTCTATTTGCAACTGCACTGGGTTTTCTTTCTAATAGAAGAAGATCCATGTGGTATTTATAGAAACTGGCTGCAAGAGTTGTAAAAGACCAGATTCATTTCTAAACCAAAAAATTTGATATCCTTGTTCTTTTTGCAGTTACCCTGGTAATCCTGCCCTTTGGTCTCTTCTGTCTCGACTAATTCCGCTGTATACACCACAGAAGGCAAAAGTAATGACATTGCTTTATCTGTTTGCATCCTGAGTATGCTGTCTGTGTTATGTCTTAACTGAAAATAAAAACTGACACCATGCTTCAGTACATGTATGTTCACAAGTTAATAGGATTTTTTTTATCTAAATAAGCACGTTCTGAGCAATGCATGGACTGAAGAAATCATATATCCAGTTATTTGCGTCCTTCATAGGGTAATGGTTCTTTATCTTCCTGAAATCTACTAGAAATGTTCCAATAAGCGAAAGCTAGACTTTACATCCCCTGTGGCAGGGGGCTTGGAGATTCATCATCATCCTTGAGGTCCCTTCCAACACAGGCCATTCTGTGATTCTGTGATATGTATGCAAGATTGAGAGATAAGACTTTATCTGGCTTCAATATGCTTAGTCCAGTCAATTTTACTTATTGCATTATTTCTTTGCTGCTTCTGTGCTTACTATTAGCTCTTCTCCAAATAAAGACTCCAAATACATACTCCAAATAAAGACTCCAAATACATACTCCAAATAAAGACTCCAAATACATACAACAAATAAAGACTCCAAATACATACTCCAAATAAAGACTCCAAATACATACTCCAAATAAGTACAGATAAATGTATGGAAATTTGTTTCTATATGTAGATGAAATTTTAAGAAGTTATGGATACATTCAGATCTTGAATGTCTCCTCATAATTGTTTACAAATATATTTTAGTATTTTCCTTTCATACAGAACAAACTACCGTATGCAAACTTCGTATTTCTGGTTAATGTATATTTAAAAAAAAAAAAAAAAAAAGAGAGAGATCTTGCCTTTACATTTTTTGTAAAATCTCTGAACTAGTCATGTAGCCAACTCTTTTTTTTTTTTTTTTTAATCTTACAGGGGGGAGCTGTGGCGGGAAGCATTGCACATGCACTTGATTTAAGACACGGAAAGGTTTGGCTCACTGTTAAATTGTAGATTTTACAATTCTCTAAGCAATCCTAAAGTGATTTCTATCTGATCATTTACAATGCTGTCATTCATCTTCCATTTTATAGGATGTCCTACTGAATGTTGCAGTTAATCAACTGGCAGCAGGATGTCACATGTTAGAAGATGAGAGAGACAATCCTCTAAAAAATATTCAGAAGGCAATACACATCTGTCCAGGTACTTAAATACACTAGTGTGTTTTTTTACTTATCAGAAGCAGTACCATTGCGTTAACAAAATACCTGCTTTTCTTTGATTGTTGTTTCTCTTTGTCCACTCATGTTTTTGGGAGAATGTTTAAAAACAGAAATTTAAACTTTTGATGCAAGTTTAGTCTTCATGAATTCAGTCAGATAAGGAAAAAATCCCTGAGTTTTAAGACTTTATCTGAAAACCTGGGCAATTTATTACTCCCACAATGGGAGAAGAGAGAAGTATTATTTTGTATGTAAGATAAAAAGGAAAATCACATTTTCTCACCAGGTCAGTATGTCACACTAAGCAGAAGAGATTTATTCATCTGGTTTGAGAACTTGGATATTTTCTATTACATCATGCTGGTTATGAACTGTAGGCAACTGTTCACCTGTTGCTAAATGTCTGTCTTCAATATGTGTATAAAGTGCAAGTCTGGTGGGGCTTTCGGGACTTCAGAGAGTGTCTCATGGAAATGATAATAATACATAAGACATACAATATACATCAGTGTGGCCTCAAGTTTAAAAAAAATATATAATTACTTTCTCCCAGGTATACACGAGACTATTACGGTTATCCATAGGTGTTATACTTCGCTTTTTACTTTAGTAAAGTAAAATCTTCAAGCTGTCTTTCATTTCCTTGACACAGTTAATTGTCTTTGGGCTGAAAACTTAGCTGAATCTCATAGTTCATCTTCCTATTACATTTCTATTACAAATTAACTGTCTGATTCAGTACAAAGTCAAAGGTGTTCTTTACTGGGCTGTCAGAATAATGTGGAGCTTGAATTAGTTCACCCTAGACGTAGGAACATAACCTATTTGTGATTGCCATAACTTGCATGCCAGTGGCTGAACTATATAGAGTCCACAGGACTAGAAGCTGCAGAAGACATCTTGGGGTTTTTGCTGCCACTGTTATGTAGTATTAAAAGGTACTGAGGTTTAGTCTGTGTAGTTGGAATCAAGCTGGCATACCAATGTCTATACAAAAAAATGTATTAGCTGGCTTTAGAAGCCATGTCTTTGTCTGAAGCTTTGGGGAAGCTTGTTTGTTTGAGGCAAATACTTTTCTACTGCCTTGGGCTGAGCTGCTGTAAGCTGCTGTCTGATTGAAGAAATTCAGTTGCCTTCTTGCTACCTCTTACTTAACAGTGTACTGTTTCATTGATGGCTATGTTTTTATGCTTAATCTGGTAAAGACCATTCTAAATGGACTATCAGACTTCTAGAATGGGCATGAGTTGCCTGTAACCATTCTTTTCTTCCAGATAATCCTGCTGCCTGGGCAGTGCTGATGGCAGCCTGTCATGCTGAAAACACTGTTGTTTGTCTAAATAACACTCAACCGAAGCAAGCAGATCTAGAGATGACACTTGTATCTACAATTTCAGCCAAAAGTAAGATATAAAACATTCAATTAAAAGAAAATGAAATAAAATGCAAATGTTCTAAGCTTGTGATACTGTTACGAATTTCAGAAGCCTGCATATGAAAGTTGCTTAGTAGTGATTTGAGCTGTAATTGTATTTTTTCTCATAAAAATCCACATCCTAATGTAGAGGTAGGGTTAATAACTTAATTGTAGCTTGTGTTTCCATCCAGAGCCTCAAATGCATTTTTTAAATAGCACTTTATTTGGATACCTAAATGAGTAGATCATCGTATTACAGAGGAGCACTGGTGTCAAGAAAAGGCTAAAGTGCTCCATGACTCCCCCTGTAGATAGCTGACCTTGATTAATAGGTGTGTGTTGTGTGGTATATGTAGCATTTTGAAATGTAGAATTAAAATTATTTGTTTAATCAGTTATTCTCAAACTATTAAATAGCAGGTTACTTTTTCCATCTGCTTGTTTTTAATCTTATCATTTCTTAATGTTCTTACTAATGAAAATTGCCATGTCAAACTGATACTCCAAAAAAGTTCTTACTTGCCAGGTCTGGAGCATGTGACATGATATGTCACTGCAGCACATGCAGTAATCTGGTTGTGTTTTATATTCTTTTGCAGTTGGAGAAAATAACCTTCCTCATAATTACATCCAAAGTCTTGAAGACTGGTCTCTTTGTCAGGCTATCACCAGTCTAGAGGAGAGTGGTAGAATCTCAGAAGCTGAAGCACTTTGTACCAAGGTATGACAACAGTGTATGGGCAGAACTCTATGGAAATTTTGTGTACATTTTACTAACAGGTATCTTTAATGTAGCAACTGTTTATTTTGTCAGAGCTACAATTTGCAGTAGTTGTTGGCAAAGCAGGCTACCATCCCTGCCAAAATACTGACTCTGTCTGCAACACTGTAACTTTCTGAACAGTTTAAGCAAGCAGTGTGATACATGACAAAACTTGTTCTTCCTTTCTTGCTTTTTTTTTATCTTAACCTAGTGTTAAGCAAAGCATTACAGAAATTTGAGGCAAGAAATCCTTGAAAGTTGGGGGACTTTCTGGGGACTTAACCATCTTCAGGTCTGATGTTAAGTTGCAGTGGTACATGTTTCAGATCCAGAAGTAAATGCCACAGGTTTAATCCTTAAAAGGAAACATTTTGGTCCAACACATTTGGGAAACCAGACTGTAGTGTTAACATGCTTCAAGTGTGTGTGTCTGGTTGTCTTCATAAACAAAAGGCTAAGCAAAGGATCAGCAAAATAGCAGTTGTACTCAGCAGCACACATCCTTGACTTTCAAGTAGGAAATTGACTAACCCTAGGCAGATGTGCTGCTTGCATAAGACATTTGTATATTAGGGTTGAAATTAATTAAATCTTAAAAATGAGATTCAGTAAACATGCTAGTTTTTAGGAGAAGGTACTTCCCTGTCTCTTGGCTTGCCTGGGGAGAGGATGTTTTCCTTTTCTGGACAGTATTTCTAATGACCTGTCATACATTTGAAAGTACTGGAGACTTCTACAAATACAAGCTGATATCTGGGGCAGGGAGGGATTATGCTGTTTTTTGCTTTTTTTTTTTTTTTTTTTTTAATTTGTTAGTTACATAGTCTGGATAAAGGAGTCAGTTTGTGCAGAAGCCTGAATAAGAGTGTCTGTTACAACTAACTCTCACTGAGAGTTACAAACTTAGGATTTCCAGTTGTTGTAACTGGCAGTGATGGGTCAGACCCTTCACTCCTTGAATTCCACATTTGCTAACAGGAAAAACTACCACAAACACTAACAGCTTCTATTCTCTTTCATTATGTCTCTGCATATACGTGCATTTTTCAAAGATACAGCTTGTTAAGGTCTTGCTGTTAATATATTTTGCTTTTCTTAAAAATGGGTGAAATGTGCAAATGCTTTTTCTTGGAACAGATCTGGTTTGAGTTAGGACTTCTGGGTATATCATGACTTAAACAGGCAGAAATAACAGATAATGTGACTTGGAGAAACTTCTTTCTCATGAGATGGATAAGGCAGCAGATGACTAGTTTACGGTCATTCCTTAATGTGATTTTTTTTACAGGAAATGTTTAGTTAAGTTCTATTCCAGTGAGAATTAAGAACACTCACTGAGAGAACTGAAACTGCTTGGATCATCCTTCAGATCACCACTTTGGGTTTTTTGGTGTGTCTTTTTTTGTTTGTTTGTTTGTTTGCTTGTTTGCTTTTTGCCTCAAACTTGTAAAAAACGACAACCAGAGGACTGCCATTTATCTGTCTTTCAGAAACCTCCAGTGGTAGGACAGGTGCAAAATTTAGGATAGATGAGAGAGAAAGAAAAATATTACCTATTTCCTTGTGTCAATTTCTGGAATACTTACTTGCACAGAGCAGGGAGAGATGCTGTCTTGTAAGCATTCTGAGAATGTTTTCAATGCTAGTTTCTGTAAAGATCCAATGGGGAAAAACAACAGTATCTTCTGATATTTGTAAATGATAATTTTGATATAATGTGGTTTTAGGGTTTAAAGAACTGCCCTGAGCACCCAGCTCTGTTTTTGCTTTTGAGACAAATTCAATGTAAGCAGCTGTTGCAGTCTCACAAAGAGCTTCCAGATACCATCCTGAAGGAGCTTTACAAAACAGTCATGACCAGTTCATCTTCCATTGCAGCATGGCAAGTAAGTGTGTATTCTCTCTCTAATTTTGGTATGCCACCTGTTACAGTGAGCCCTGAGCAGAGAATATCTGCTATGTGAGAGTTTTTCACTGGTTGCCTTTATTTGTCTGCTGACAGCAAATGACAGAGAAATCAGCTAATTTTCAGTTCTTCATCAAACTGTAATATTATGTTAATTTTCTTTTAATTTATGAAATAATTATAATTGTAAGATTAAGCAGATGTGGAGGTAAAAATAACAACTAGGGATTAAAACTGACACCTGCATCTTTAGGGTTATATGACTTGGCAATGTAAGTCAAAACAGTAAAATAGTTATATAATCTCTATATCCCGTAAGAAAAGGTGGAGGTAAGTTGTGTACAATTCCTTATTCAGGATATTCAATCCTGAATAATCTCTACTGTGTTTCATGATTTTCTGACATCAAGTGTCACCATTCTTTTGTCATCTGAAACTTGGGAAAAGAAGAATCCTTATCTGTAGTAGTGTTCACTCCCTCCCTCTCATGGAATCACAGAACATCATTTTTTAGTTAAAGTGAAGAGTCTGTAATTTGGTTCATATGGTGAGACAATCTGAGGAGCTGTCTCATGCATGCCAATACACTTTTTTGGTGATGCAGCATGTGTGTATATATATTTTTTATTTTTGAGCTGTTGCTTGTGGTTACAGTTACTGGCTTCTTTTACAAATATTAGTGTGTTTAGGAAAAATTCCACGAACTTCTAGTTATAGGAAATATGGTGCTCTCTCTGCCTGTTGAATACATAAATCTCTCTTTCCAGCAAGTTTCTCTTAAAGGTGATTTCAGTCCTAAAAGATAAGAGAAATACTGCTATAAATATCAATAGTTATGTCCATTGTTACAAGACTGCAGGTCATCTTCTCTTTTGGAACATAGAAGTAATATTTGTGGAACAGTGCTTTTTTGGGTATGTCTTTCACAGAATCCTAAGATTTCATTTTCCTGAACTGCAAAACTTATTCAGATTGTTGGATTTGTAAAACACAGGGATATTTGAGCCATGATTCTATCCTCTATTAATTTAATAATAATAGTGAGAATGGAATTAACTCTTATATGTTCTTCATGTATCTGTTGCATAGCCAAGTATCATCTTGCTTACAGACAGGGAAAGGGAGTGAACTAAAAGAATGAGGGTTTTATTTTGTTTTAGTTCAGGCCATTGATAAGATGCCTCTGGGTAAGATCTCTTCAGTCTTCAGTTACAGAAGATACTTTTCAGGGCTTTGGTAATGATCTTAATAAGTTTCTTGGCTGCTACAGCCGTTCCTAATGGATAGCTCTTTGCTTTTGTGCTTTCAGACTTCCTAAGTGTTTGATAGATGTTTTGTCTTACTCAAAAGCACGTGTCATGATACCTTAGAGTTTCACTAAATTAGAATGACTGTTAGCATAGCTTTTTTGCTTTTTTTTTTTTTTTTTTTTAAGTTTTTGGTGCATGTCTGAAATTTTCAACAGGATTTAGGAGCACTGCTAAACTAGTTCTGCTTTTTTGTGCTGTGACTCACCACGGAGACAGTAAAATTATGCACCTGTATGGATGTGCTATTGTACAAAGCAGTCTTGCAGCTTGATGTCAAGATGCACAGTCTCATAGGTACTAAAAGAAGGGGCATTCTAAAAAGTCTATTCACAAATGGCTTCAGTGCATCAGAAAAGATCAAGAATCTTGTCCCTTCTTACTGTAGGCAGTTGTTAGCTAGCAAAAGTCTTTTTTTTTAGTGGAATTACCATGCTTTAAAAAAAAAGAAGTTGCTTTGGTTGCTTGGTGATCCAGCAAATAACAATTGTAAATGTGGCTTAGGCGTTTTGGTGCTTATCGTGCACATGTCAGGAATTTTCAAACCTGTGGCTATGTATCCTTTTAAAAATGTGATACAGCTGCACAATTAAAGAGGGAGAAGTTAGAATCCTTTTCCTTCAATTTGTGGACAAATCCAGGGCAGATGGAGCAGGTAACAGGAGCAAGAAACTCTCCGCAGGACCCGTGATCTACTTTTTGTCCCACATAGCTCTTCCATGTGATTGTGGTGTATAATGAAGATGTGTATCCCAAGCTGTACACTCCTCATCTGAGCTGAGACTCACATTGGAAGATCTTTCGTGTTCCTGAAATTGCTCGCTTGGATTGGAAAAAACTTTGTTCCAGTGGAAAAACTCTTTTCCCCTAGTAAAGAACTTTTAGGAGCAAGTGAGGCACCACATAATGCTCCTCTAGTCTAGAGAATGACTTTCATAATGCCAGTTGTAGTATTTATTCACTTATGTGAGATCTCCAGATTAAGACAGCTGTCAGAAAGTTGGATGGGTGTCAATGAAACTCTGAAATACGTTGCTGTGGTGAGGTGTACTGCTGGCTTTGCAATCAGGAGAATACATTTTCCTGCAGGACAGAGCATTATGTGGTTGAGAGAGGGTGAGGTGGGCAGTGATGTTTTAGCCCGTAACTATACCATGGAACTCTTACAAATTTAACTGAATTGTATCGTCTAAAGGGATGTGTGTTTGGTGGTTCCATAACTAATTTTGTTGGCTGTTTTCAGTGGTTGGCAAAAGTGTATCAATCCCAAGGAATGATGGTTGGAGCAGAGATGTGTTACAGAAAGAGTCTGCAGTTGGCATCACAGCAGGGCAGCTGGAGTGGGAAGGTATCCAGTCTGCTCAGGCTGGCTATGCTCGCACTGGAAATCTGCATGGTAAGATAATCAAAATTATATAACTGCATGATGTTACAGGAGTCCATGTAACGTTGGGCTTCTGCAGTCTTTCACTGAAATTCCCGCTTAAATGACTGTATTTTATGAACGACAACTTGACTAGTGAATAAAATAGGAATTCAGGGGGCTATTTTTAGAATGTTCTTTCATAAGTGGTTGTCATGTAGAATCATGTAGAATCACTGTGTACATAAAAAGGCTAACTTGTTTGATATGGGTTGTTCCTCTAATTGATTCAGTTTGACCATCAAAATTGCAATGTCCTTCAAGTCTCTGTTGCCTTGTTCAAGTTACTGTCTTTAATAAATGTGTTTCCTATATTGCTGTCTGGAAACTTCAGTCAGGTTTCAAGTGACTTTATACTGTATGGTCACTTCTAGATCTGCTGCCTTGCTTTGAAGTATAAAGGTAATGTAAGGGAAGCGTATGTTGTGATGTAAAGAAAATCGTCTTAGTTTTACCTTGCATTGAGGAGCCAGGTGAACATAACTCAAATTCTTGGAAAGCATCTGTTCTCTTTAGGCACTGTTACTCCAGAAATTTGAAGTGCTCCGGCGGGCTTCTTTAAAGGGGATAAAAATTGATATTTGTTAATCCTGGCTTACGCTTTGTCATGTATTTTAAGAGGTTACCAAGCCAGCAGGCACATCCAAATTCAGGCAAAGGAACTCCACACATTGTGAGTGTTAATGTAAGAAAAGATAGTCAGTTTTACTGAAGTTAAAGCTGCAAAACTGTTCCTTCTGTTGGGGGGGGGAAAGAAAAAAAAGAAAAAAAAGAATCCCTTCAGTGCAGACAAAAATTCACAATCTCTGTGCTTCAAATGGCAGATTTCATCACGTGACAGGATTATTTCCTCCCATGATTATTCTGTCCTTTTCCCAGTAGTCTGCATCAAATTTCTTAAATGTCCTTAGCATCTGCACAGGTCTCAAGGTACTCTTTAACTGAATTAATACTATTTCTTCTGATGGTGGCTTAAATTACATGAGTCTATTTGACTTTGTTTTAAAAATAGAATAAATGTGATTATCTTCTTTCTGCTTTTGCGTGGACAGAACAGTTTATACATGGATTTCTTTTAGGCCTCTGATTAGCTCTGGCGTAATTAATGTGCAAAAGGCTGGTCAAAACCTTGGCACCCCTGAAGCACAACGTTATGTCTTCTGTCCAGGCAATAGCAAGGTTATGTTCTAACATGTCACTCCAAAAGTAATGCCTCTTACTTATTTTTATGGAAACTATGACAGCTGCAAAGAGCACAACAGCACTCTTTGATGGAGCAAATTCTCAGCTACAAAACACTCTTTATTTTAAAATAGTCATCACCATTAGCTGTGCGTTTTTGCCAGTGATGAACAAGAGCCAGCATGATGCACTTATAAAAGTCTCCACCAGTGGAGGTGACATGTTGTCACCACTGCTGAAGTGCAACACCCACCACCTAACTGTGCTGACAATGAAATGTGATGGAATATTGGCAGGAAGGCTCAGCCTCTACTACTGCTGTACCACCAACATCCACCTCTGACATCATGGGCCAACATAATAAAATAGGAGGCATTACTTTCAGAGCAACCCTCATAATAATCATTTTGTTACCTGTAATAGTAAGCAAAGAAACAAATAACTTGCTCAGTAACTGCTTTATTAGGTTATTACCACTTTGGAGCTGATTTTTACTGCTAGTAAAATGTATTGTTGTATTCTCCATCCTCTTCTGGGAATGAATTCTACGTTCTAACATACTCATGTAATGGAATAAAAGTTTACAAAACAAAGGTTTCTGATAGGCGGGCATTACTAAAGCATGTTTGGAAAAGACAAAGAGATTCTTCACATAACTGAGCAAGTGGAATGCTCACTTACGTGAATCCAAGAAGACTTAATGTAATTTTTCCAGGCCCTTCTAAACAATGTTTTTAAGAAATTGCTTATTAACTTGACAGGTATTCTATGTAACTCTGAACAACTTTAATTAAACCTTCTCTACAGAGAGCTGCAAACAAATACTGATTTGCAATGCACACTACAATTAAACCCTTTCACTTTTTTTCTTTTGTTTTAATAGGCTAACGTCTCAAATGAGCACTGGCCATCCTTGGTTCAGGAGGCAACAACTGAAGCTTTGAAACTCTATTCCTGTCCCTTGGCAGTTCTTCTGCAAGCGCTTCTACAGTATATTCGCAAAATGGGAGCAAGGTATGCAGTCTGTTCAGCATAAATGGAACACATTGTCTGAAAGTATTTACTTGTAAGAATTAAAAATGTCCAAGTGGCCATGATGGTCGTATCTAACTCCTGGACCGGAAAGAAAACTGAAGAGTTCTTGAAATAGCATGACAGTTAAAAGGGAGAGCAGAGAGAAGGGGTTAGTAGTGTGGTGAGCAGAATCTCACTCGTCTTCTAAAAAATATTGTATTGACCTGCATACTGTAAGTACTGGAAGGCTACAATGAGTTCTCCCTGGCACCTGGAAAATCAGATTAGTTATAAAGGGCAGAACTTGTGAAACGAGCCAAAGCTTTTTGCACCTCTGAATGAATACCAGATCCTTAAACTTATTTGCCAAGTTTTGCCATATTTCTAATGACATGGTGAATTTGGAAAAGGTCTCAGTTGGGTGTAAGCTGGTAGTTTTAGAAAGTAGTATCAGATAAATAGATTTAAGACCTTCTGTTACTCTATTCAAACTTCCCTCTCTTCTGCAGTTTCACATCTTAGTTCTGTGTTTTAGAGAAACTGCTCTGAGTTTTGGATTAAATATGTTTGTATATAACATTCAGTTCTGTTGGGATTGTTAAAACTCATTGTAATAGCTGCTGCTTGCAGGAGCATCTGTCTTCTGGAAGATTTATTTTGTATAGAAAATATCTGCTGTACTTGAGATCTGAGCTTGTGCTGAGTTCACAGTTACCAGATATGGTTCTTATCGCAGGTGCAGTTTTTATCACGTTATTTGTAGCAGATATAAAATGTGCTATTTCAGTCTGTGTAGTTACTACTTAAAGCAGTAATTTGAACGTGAAATACTATGTATAGCAATCATGGCAATATTCCTTAGCATTCCAAATGACAAGTAGTTTTCCAGATACAACAATGTAGGAAACAAGTAGGCTCACATCTCTGCTTCCTCACTGGTATTTCCATAAGGACATCCTTTTTCATTACTTCTGGTTGTTGTTACTTACGTTTGGATATTGGTATGTTGCACCTAGTTAAAGAAATTCTGCAGTTGCTTTGGATTGTTTTGGTTATGCTTCTAGGGAGACCCGTCGAATGTTGGAGAGAGTGGTTTACCAACCAGGGAATCCAAAAACTATCGTGTCTGTGGCTCGCTGGTACCTCCTGCAACATCTGTATGCCAAAGATGATTACGAATTAATAGACGTAAGACAATTCATTCTATGCAATCGATTTTCATATTATATTGTGGCTGTAACTTCTAGGAGGGGTAAGGAGAGATTAGGGAAGTGATGGCTTTTCTGGCAGAATACAGTATTTAAGAATTCCATGCTGACAAAACGTACCTCACTTTGTATCCAGCTTACCTGAAAGTCTTCAGTTCCTCCATGCAATACTAGTGAAAATCAAACAGTAAAATCTCTCTGTAATCCGAATCATAATTTTTGTACTTAGGATTTTTATTGTATTTGTGATGATGCATTATTTTTTGTTCTCAGTAAATGGTGCATTATTCTGTTTTCATAGCACTGTACAAATTGATTTGGTCAAATTTGCACATCCAGAAAGTTCTTTAATATGATGGGAGGTGATTCACTTTGGCTTGTAATTGGAATCGCTTTGCTACTCAGATTCTGAATATGCAAATAGAAGGCGTGGAAAGCAAAGGGAGAAAGGTTAAATTTAAGTGGGGAAGGCAAAAGGAAACCTTGGCAGTTTTAAGGAGATAGGATGCTTCTTTTTGACTAATTTAGGATTATACAGATGTATTATAAGGAGACAAGTGTGCAGTGACAGGGAGATAGGTCTCACCTAGATCTGTTGGTGTCATTGCCAGCAGGGAACTTATTTATACTCAGCCTCAAGTAACAAATGATGCTGCTGTAGTGCACTGCAAGTGACTACAAGTTTAGCAGGTGACTGGAGTGTTTTTTTCTAATAAATGTATAATGTTTTAAGTGAGCTGCTGTGTCACATTGAATATTTCTTATTTCAGTCTGGACTTACTGGTTACTTAATCTTTTAGGAAAATTGGATAGCAGAAATTAATATGAATTAATTTGAATTAATATGAATAAGAGATTTCCAGTTAAATACTAACATTAAACTTAAGAAATTCTCAGTGCTTCTTTGCTTGATTTCTCTTCAGGTACTTGTAGAAAATGCCAAAGCTAATGGGGATATTAGAGCTCTGGATCTACACAAGAAATTATCAGCAAGTGCCTAGTATGGACTATCTGAAGTGGAACATATTCTGTTCATGCAACTTAATCGGGCCATCCTTCAGGAGTTCAACGTGGTCTCGGCTTTTTAATTTGTTTTTGTCTGGTTTTATTTCTTGTTGTGTCAGCAGCAATGTTTTTGAACAAAAGTAGGTTGTTCTTTTGTTGACGTAAGCCCCACCATAAAATACACTTCACTTGAAAGAAAAAAAGCTGATTTTTTTGTTTGTTTGTTTGTTTTCTTCTCTGAAACCTCAGTACTGTTTGCAATAGAGATTTATCATCTTTCCCTGTTGGCCACTCACAAAGAAGTACAACATTGACTGCCTTGGCAGTGGTGAAAGCTTGAAGGTTTCAACTTTTTCTTTTTTTCCTGGAACAGTCTTACTATTCAATTGGCAGCAAACTTTTCTTCCCTCCCGGATATTGTAAAACATGCAGAAATTTAAAATGTTTTGCATTTGTTTTGCAACTGAGACCCAAATCCACTTAGAATTTCATGTGTGGTGTCAGTTTATATGCTTTATGTTTTTTGTTAGCTAACCTTAATTGCAGCAGCGTGTCATGTCCCACCAATGAGGAAGGGAGAGTGACCAAGATTCACTGAGGGGCTGAATTGCTGTGGAGCATGTTGATGGGTCATAGAGTTTGGTTACTCTGGTTCCCTTTTCCCATGCAAAATTCCAGTTGAAATGCGCGGTCATGCTTACCTGTGAAGTAAGCATGTCTTCTCAGTTGGTAGTGGTTCCATTATACATGGGATGTCTAGGTTTAAACCCTGGTAACAGAAAATCCCAACAGTTGCATGTCTTGAATCGAAGGTTCACAATTCTGGTATATACCATATTTTTGTGGGATTCCACATGAGTGTTTTACAGCTAATTGCCCATGAACAGTTCATTAGTGGGGAGTATCCTCTTGGGGATGGGAATTTATTTTTTGTTCATCTATTATACTATCCAGATTGGACGAAAAATACTTAAGGGACCAAACACTTTCATAACAAGAGAGGTCACTGTGAGGTTAGCCACCCCATTCATTAGTAACTTAAATTCACCAACCCAGAGATAAAAGGACAACATATTCATGTTGTAGGGGCTCACCACGAGGTAAGGAATCCAACAAGATTACACAGGATCTCTAGTTCTCAGGGACAGCAGTTCTGCTTTAATATCTTCTTACAAGGCATCTCTGCATTGCCGCTAGAATGTCCACTTTTTTCAGGGTGCAAGGGAGGCATTTATAGTTCACATGCAGAGCTCTTGCTTCCAACATGTAACATTCTGTGTCTTTCAAGGTTGTGTCAACCAGAAAATAACAGATTACTGGAAAGGGTATCTACCAGGTTGTTCCGCTATACTCCTGAAATGAGAATGAGTAAGCCCCCCCCCACCTCCCCCCATGAAGATTTTTTCTTCCTGCATGTATTTGGAATACACTTCTCGTTTCATGTTGCTGTCTTTTGACTTATAAAATTTCTGAGAATTATAACCGAATGATGGCAAATTTAAGGCCTACAGCTGTTGGGATGTCCAGATGAAGGCCTTGTTCTCTTTGATTCTAGATTTGGATAAAACCAGTGAT
The DNA here is from genome assembly GCA_030625065.1 of Alectoris magna. Taxonomy (NCBI): domain Eukaryota; kingdom Metazoa; phylum Chordata; class Aves; order Galliformes; family Phasianidae; genus Alectoris; species Alectoris magna. The sequence goes on along the minus strand of CM060564.1, from coordinate 20,569,204 downwards.
CAGTGTGCCTGTACCACGTTGGGTGGGCTTATTCACATTCCCAGTTTACTGAGATAAGAATATATTCTTAATCTGTGGATATCTAAACTCCTCCTCCGTGTGCCCACCATCTTCCTCATGGAGTTAATGTATACTGCAAATAGTCTTGTTGATCTGTATGTGGTTTCAAGGAATCGGGCAGGCTTCAAATCAGGGGATTTTTTCTGTTGGGATCAGCAATTAATGATAGCACTGGGGAAGGCTGTTGACAGACTAAGTTTCTATCATGCATTAATTCAAGGCAAGCACCCTTCCACGAACTCTTAGTCAGTGCAGATTGGATCCTTCCAGCTCCGAGGTGTCCAGAACTCCTACCCAATAGGCAGCTCATTAAATTAGTGGTCATGGTTCCCTTGGGTCATCAGTAGTTAGCAAAGCTCTGGGCCTCATCTTACAGCAAAACTCAGTTGCCACTCTCCACACACACTCTGTCTCAGTTTCTTGAGCTAACCTGCTGTGTTTTTCCAGGACTTTTGGACATTTTGGCTTCCGAGAATGGCTCCATCTAGGCAACTTGGCCTATCTTCACCCTGGCCATGATCGATGGTCTCTATCTTAATTACTGGCTTTGTTCCTGGGGTAAAGTATTTTTTGGCTATTTTCCAATTCCTTAGTTGTGTACAAAGTGCTTAGGCCCAGTTTCTTGGTCAGCTGTGCCAAGCTTGTAAATTGTGGCTCACTGTCCAGAACAGAGTCACGATCTGTCCAATCAGGACGCTTGTCCTTTATCCTCTAATTCAGAGTATAACATTTTCTCTGTCTGATGTATTGGATAGAGTGATATTACATTTGGCAGTTAGCTGGCTCTGCGGGGTTTTCATTTGTTCCTGCAAGGATTTAACCATTTTATCACTAGTTTCTTTAACCAGCTGCCTCTTCTTCTGTGCCATCACTAGTGCTGCTCCCAGCACAGCACACACGATGGCTTTTCCTTTCTGTGGCCATGCTTTTTGTTATTCTGTAAGTGTTGCAGTCCTGTCTGTTACAGCATTTGGGTCATACCAACTAACACAGGCCCATGCCATCCCTGGTGGGATGGGCCATGCCTTGTATTCCTTAAGCTTCTCAACAAGAGGGGAGCAGTCAGGCATCGGCATTTCCCAGGCAGCCATGGCTTGCCGCAGCAAAGCCTATGTTGGCATACAGCTTTAGAGGTCACTTCCCAGTGCTTCCTCAGTACAGTCACTTTGGGACCCGTCCCTTATGCAGTGTATCCCTCTGACTGTGGGCTTCAGTAAATGTTCTCATCAAGAAAAACTTGTCATCATTAGGGACAGGGTCATATTTATACTGTGTGTAACAGGCTCTATTTATGTCTTGGTGATTCTGCTGCTGACTGCTTAATTGGATGAATCATGACAGTGGTTCTTAATACATGATGTTATTTTGCCTTTATGTACATGAAAATAAAAAATGAATCAGTTATTCTAATCTTTCAGTGTTACCATTAGTGATTTTCAAGCTGTTGACAACAGAGTTGTGATACCTGTCCATTCCTGGTTTACAGTTTCTTAAAGCTTCTGCATATCTAGAAACGTCTTATGTTGGTTGGTATCTCATACTAGGCACTTCCAAGGCATGCAGTGCACTGCTGACGTAGGACTGGACTGAAGGCACAGTTGGCTTCAGTACCACTTGCACCTGGCTTAAAGAAAGCAGGTTGCTGAGCTGTGATGGAGGAAAACCATGGGGCCTATCCACCAGTGCATCTTGGCTACCAGCCATACACAGCGATTGGTGGAAAGTAGGTGCAAGCCACAGGCTACCACTGTCATTTTAAACCATAACGCTAAGCTCAGTAGGATGGATTTTCTGCTCTGCGGAGGTGAACATTCTGAATGTCAAGAAACCCTCCTCGTCTCCCATCCATCTCAATACCTTACTTTAAAAAGAGTTTTCCTGATAAATTTAGATGGATGGTGGTTGCCTTCACAGTCTGCTGTCACATAGGCCTGAGCTATCAGTAACTGCATATATTAAAAGGGAATGTTGCAGAAGCCAGACTCGTGATTCTCAAGACTAGCTGTAACTTTTTTTAGCTTGATGCTATTAATAGCCTTGAAAAGTGCATACAGCCCATAGTTCCTATCCTCGTGTATGGCTTTGATATTTATGCCTCCTACTGTAGTGGTGGGAGAGCCATCATAGCCAGCCTGGTGACAGCCTGGTAAGTTGCTGCCAGCCCTTGTTTTTAGGGCATTAAAGAGTCATTCCACTTGAGTATTATCCTATGCTTCATTCAGCATCAAACCCTTCTAACAGCTAGCAGAACAAAGGACCCCAGGCCAGAGAAACCAACTTAACTAACCACCAACAGTGAATATTGTGTATTTTTTTTAAAAAAAAGTTCAGTGTTTTCTCTCTTCAGAAGGCCTTGAAGTTAATAACTTTTACTGTGATCAATAATGAACTCCCTGAGCAAGATAATTACACAGCCCCAGATTGTATTGTGTGCCCTTAGAAAAAAAATACATATCTCTACCACCTACTCAGTGAAGAGCCTTCTGGGATCATGAGTTTAAGATTCTGTAAAATCAAAGAGTAAGAGGTAAAAATCTTGTTCTCCTCAATAATGTACAGTCTATAAAAAATCAGAACTCATAGAAACACTACTGAAAAAAAAAATGTGAATTCATGCAGGTTGAGACAGCCCTATAATTTGTATTATCCTAGAGCTCAGCTTTGGAAATCTAAGTGCTATACAAAGGCACTTGAGCATCACTGAGATGGAGGACTGAGACTTGGATACAGATTTCACTGGCTGGAAAGCTGTACATTTGGTTGCTACCAATGTAAAGGGGGAAAACAGAAGCTCCAATTATATTTTGTTATATTACGTTGTCTTACAGTGAAGGCAGAATGGAATGAGATTTAATGAATTTCAAGGTAGAACATCTGATTACATCAGATATGAAGGATTTTATATGCTGCTTACATTTCCTTTCATGGAAGTGTGAGAAAATATCTTCTGTCTGAGAAATTCATCTATTTAGGCCATGCAAGTTTATGACCATTCATTCCATTCTCTGTATTTCTCTTGCCTTGGATTTCTGTTCAGGTCTTCAGCTTCCCTCAAGATGGTACCCTGTAGAGTGCAGTTACATTGACTTAGGTATTCTTGCCTGCCCTTAGACTTTAACAAAGCTAGATGTATTTACTTATGTCTTTCACATAGTTTTGTTTGATACAGAAGTTTGGTTTAGATTAGTACCTTTTGTGTCTGAGAAAACATAAATGTTTTAATTCATACATATAATATTGGAGGACTATTTTAGTGATTCCTTAATCTACCTTTGCAAGGATGATCTGCATGCATAATCTTACAGCCCATTTGAACTTAATTCTGAATGTCTAGAATCTAGCTTTTCTCACAACTAATTGTCTGTTGAATTAACCGGTCAGCCGACAGTTAAATAACTTCTTAGTTTAGTGGGATCATTTCATGATTTCAAGCCTGATTACAGTGAGCAATGATAAATACTGACATAACTGCATTATGCAATTAAGTCATTCAAAGAGCAGCAATGCTCTAAATATATATTCATGGGTGATCTTTGTTTCTAATTGGGCCCCCAAGCCCTTCCAGTATAACCACACAAACCAGTACTAAGATGAAGTAATTTTTGTCTGTGGCCTACTGCCATATTAAAAAAAATCGATAAATAGGAAATACACTGCAATACTTTTATCCTTTCCTGTGTTCCAGGGCTAGACTCTGAAAGTTGTCCATCTTTTTTTTTCTGATGACTTTTGGCACCGCACACCTTCAGAAGGGCATTCACCAATAATCTTGTTTTTTCTCTTTCTCTGCTTCTCGTAATACAGAGAACATTGGCAGCCACGGTGCTCAGCGAGGAGGCAGATACACCACGTCACATCAACTACTGTTTCACTGGCAGCAAAATACATGGGCAAAAAATGGCTGGAGTGGCTAGAACAAGTCAGAGAAAGACAGGCGGTGGGGCTGCCGGTGGAACACCTCTCCTGCAAGGGCAGGCTGAGAGAGCTGGGGCTGTTCAGCCAGGAGAAGAGGAGGCTCTGGGGAGACCAGAGAGCATCCTTTCAGTATGTAAAGAGGGGCTGTGAGAAAGAAGGGAACAGATTCTTAAGCAGGGCCTGTTGTGATAGAAGAAGGGGAACTGGGTTCAAACTGAAAGAGGGGAGATTTAGATTAAATATAAGGAAGAAGCTTTTACGATAAGGGTGTGAAGCATTGGCACAGGCTGCCCAGTGAGGTGGTGGGTGCTCTGTAGATACTCACAGTCAGGTTGGATGGGGCTCAGGGCAGGAGAGTTGGACTCAGTGGCCTTTAAAGGTCTGTTCCAGATCAAACAGTTCTGTACTATCCTGCCCTGTCACCGCACTGTCAGATTCTAAGACACCACCCACTGTCTACAGTGATGTCTGCAAAGAACAGAACAAGAAGCATACCAAAGCATGAATTCAGAACATCTCAAACTGCTGCACATTACAGAGATTTATTTCAGTGTTACTGGTTACCTAATGCATGTAAAAAACTTGATAAATGCAGAGCCAACCTGAAAGTAGCCATCAAGCTTAGCAGAGCTTGGCAACAATCAAGATGCAGTAAGATTGTGACTTTGGTTGCAGTTTGTTCTGCTTTGTCTTTTCAAGAAGCCAGCAGTTTCTAGGACCTATTACTCACTGGAGAAACTCTAACATACCAAAGTTGCTCCCTGCAGTGGGAATGTGGCTAATTGCTGAGTGGAGTTCCCTACTGACTGCCTGAGTTTGGTTTCAGCAGTTGTGCTGTGCAGGTTCAGCTTCTTAGAGAAGCCACGTGGAATACATGGTCTTGAGAAACCTCTTTTTGTGTAGAAAAAGAAGCACACGAGACTTGAAACAAGAGGGTTATCTCAGTCTTTTGAATGCCTTCTCTTGGAGATGGATGGTCTTAGGCCTTCTGAACACAGATGTTATACTCCAGAAATTCAGATTTGTTTTGCAATTTGTGATTTTGCCTGCCTGTCTGCTGAAGAACTTGCACTAGCTTATAGTGTGAAATCATACTGATGTTCCTTTGACTCTGCTCCCAGAGTTTTTCCCTTATTTCCCTTATTTGATTGTTGTGTGTTGGTTTGGTTGGTTTTTTTGTTTGTTTCTTTGTTTGTTTTTGTTTGTTTCTTTGTTTGTTTTTGTTTTTGTGTGTGTGTGCATTTTGTTGGGTTTTTTTTTGTGGGGAGGGGGTTGGGGAGGGGTGAGTGGAAGGGGGTTGTTTAAGTACAACAAAGCCCACTCATTGGTGACAGGTGACAGGACGAGTGGAAGTGGCCTTAAGTTGCACCAGGAGAGGTGTACTTTGGATATCAGGAAAAACTTCTTTACAGAAAGGGTTGTTAAGCTCTGGAATAGGCTCCCCAGGGAGGTGGTTGAGTCACCATCCCTGGATGTGTTTAAAAACTGTTTGGATGTGGTGCAATCTAAAATCAAATGCAGAATTGGGCTAACAGTGCTTAAACACTGAGTGATAGGTTTCGTGAAGTCCTATAAGTAGTATGAATAATTCTGTATGAAATCTGCTTTCAGTATTCTAAGTCAATCCTTACTTAAAGCTTTTCTTCACGTACTTTTAATTGCTAACTTGAAAATGGCTGCAGGTATAGCAGAGCTGTTATTTTTGTGGCTGTCCAATATGACAAGTCACAAGAACTTCTTACAGCGACGGGGGAAAACAAAGTTGAGCGTGTTCAATCCAAGTCTTCTTCTTGCTGGAGAGAGCATCTGAGTGTGTTTATAAGGATTTGCTTTTGCAGTTCAATCTCATGGGAAGTCTCTTGCTTTGTATCTTTGTTCGTATTTCTCAGTTTTCTTCTTTTCGAGTTTCAGTTTTGTGTTCTGTATTTGTTTGAGCAGCTCCAGAGACTCGTGAATGGATTGAAATCCTGGTAGAAAAACAGGAACAATTAATTAAATTGTGGTTACTTTCAGTGCACTAAGAGATTCTCCTTTTTCTCCCCAAATACTCCGGACCCACCTGTAAATCAGAGCACATTAAACCCAATTTATTTGTTTCATCTTTTTACTGAATACCATAAACATGCAATATCAGCTTATGTTGCCAGCTTTTTGCTGTAGGATTCATATCTTCTAGTGCACTGGACAACATCAAGTACGATAGGAATAAACTGTAATCAATGCACTTGTAGTCTGAAGCTAAGAAAGTATTGTCTGCATATAAAACCAAGAGTGGTGTTAGATTTTAAAGTGCATTGTTCTTATACTGAGCACCGATTTTTATTTATTTGAGTTTGGATTAAAGGCACCCTGTGTGCCCACCAATGTGCTTGGTGCAGTGCCTTGAGGTCCAGCTGTGTGTATTTGGCCATGCTGATGCAGGGCCTGTGCAGTTCCTCTTCTTTTTTTAATGCTTATTGTAACATGACAGTGGATGTCATTTTTCTTTTCAGAACATCTGCTTAATACAGACCAGTTTTATCACTGCTACACATGAGAGAGCATTCAACCAAATCAGTGAATATGTTGTTTAGAATTTAAATCCTGAGTGTGTCTGCGATTTCCAGGATGCTGATCTGTGAGAAAGACTAGGGAGCTGATGAGACAGTTTATAAATTGCTCCAATGCCCTTCATGCTGCTCTGTACCTCTTCAGTGGCCTTTTTCTCCCTGTTTCAGGGGGTTCAGTCTCTACTAGACTTCTATGGAAAGAGCAATCACTGAACTTGAGTTTGAAGGCATATATTGCCAAGGTTTTGTGTAAACAGACCTCTTCTGTTATTGACTTCCACACGCAGGAATCTCAAGAGCACCCACTAAAACACCTCAATCTTTTATTCTGAAATTAATTATCCCCAGCATTCTTCCGCTTACCAGATTGAACTTGATGTCTGTCCTTTGTGCCTCAAGCTCCTTTCTGCATCAAAATTGTTGCTAATTTAGAACTTGATTTGTTAACAGCTCTGGAGCAGAGCTTGTACTTCACAAAGAAGGGAGGAATTGGAACTGAAGTAAGGAGCTGCGGTCCTAGATCTCAGACAACTTTGAAGATGAGAACATATCAGATGTGAAGCACTTGTGTAGTGTTTTCAGCCATCTGTTCCCTTGGAGCATTGGCTGAGGGATTTTTTTGTGTTAACTAGTGTTTCCATTTTGTTTCCACTATGAGCTGTAAGTGGGGCAATAGGATACTTTATAGTGAGCAAAACCTCCCTTTTCAAAGCCTTGTGCTTTGTGCAAGGTGCATTGCTGTTGGTAGTTGAACAGCCAGAATTGGCTCAGGCTGGTAATGTGTCTGTGCTCTGGGAATCACGCTCAGCCTGACTGTGCCCATAAGAAGCATCTCCTGTGTTTTCAGCAGCGTTCCCTAAATGCTTCTGTATTCATCTTTCCTATGGTCTGGGTAGGGCAGCTATTAAACAACGGGTGTCTCTTTCTTAATCTGCTGATAGTGGAAAATGGGGAGTAAAGGCTGTAAAAAATATAAAGCAATCAAACATCATCAGCAGGACCCGAGGAAAAAGGCAAAAACTTTCACCTCTCAGTTAAGCCTAGTGGCCTTGTGAGCAAAAGAAAGAAGTACTCAGAGAAATGTGGAAAGTGGATTGTGAAATTGCCTTTTAGACCATCTTACCATCAGAACCTTAGGAAGAGAAAGCAACCAGTGTGTGAATATCCAGCTGGTGCTGGTAAGGACAGCTGGGCTAGCCCAGATGCCTAAAAATGACACCTGTGAAACCAATGTGTGGGAGAGAGGAACAGTCTTTTGAAGGTACTTGTCTCATTACTGGAAAATATTTTCTGCAGCAGTAATTTACCGTACAAACATATTGACAAATAATTGCATGAAATTCTCACCTGATCTGTATTCATCCTGGATTTCCTCGAGCTCCTTCCAAATCTGTCTTTCAAACCTGGTGATTCTTGCATGCAGGTTTTTTTCATCAGTCTTTGTTTGGTTCAACTGCCTTTTGTGTTTCTCTGGGTTATCTGATTGCTCTAGCTGTAGTGACAGAAGTAGAACCTTCTCTTCTATTTTCTTTTCTGCTGCTTCCTTGAAACACATGGCAGAAGGTAACGGTAAGATGCTTCAAATATGTCCACTATAATAGGTACCATCCTGGCAACCCTGAAATTAATCAGTTTTTCTTCCCAATCCCAAGAATAAGAGCACTGCAGAATGCAGTGAGATGTGGTACCCTGAAGGGATGTCAGTCCTCTTTTCCCCAACTAACTGGATTAACTGGGGACAGGGCTGGGGCAGGCCAGAGGGCCTTTCTTTATTATTTATTATTTTTTATCATTTAACTCCAGTTGTTCTCTCTGTTTTGTTCTCTAACAACAGACTGGGAATTCAAACAACTTATTTCAGGCTGCTTTCATGCACTTACCTCAAACACGAGTTTCTGAGCAAAGGGGTGAACCAATGAGGAGTGTACCCAGCTCCATGAGTAAGGGCAGTGAGCCCCTAACAGATGCTATTTGGAGCCCACTGCCACTCCTGAGGGCCACTGCACCTCCTCAGAGATATTCTCATATCTGAGCCATGCTGCTGCCCACTCCTTTCTTGCTCTTTAAGTTGTATTGAGTCCTCTGCTAAGGTTCTAGCAGGTCCCTCACCTCCTGCAGCCTTGGTGGCTCAGAGAATTCAGGCAATGCTGGGATCTGTTTCTTAGGGAAAATATTTGCAAACCTGGCAGAGTTTTTTGAACCTAAACTGAGTTTATGGTGATGCTGAAAAGGCATTCTGTGTTTACAAACATTGCCACACTGTACAGGTGGCTGGTGGAGTGAGTCAGCTCCAGGAATAACCAAACTGCTGCTTTGTACTCCCAACACAGCTCCAGCTTTGGCATGAAACATATCCACCAGCCCTCTTAGCCATCTGGCCTCAGCCATGTCAAAAAAAGTGTCCAACTAGACTTTTTAACGGACATTTTACATGATTTGATAGGGATAGGAAAGGGGAATTTTTTTTTGCACTAAAAGAGGGGAGATTTAGTTTAGATATTAGGAGGAAGTTCTCTACTCAGAGGGCGGTGAGGCCCTGGCACAGCTGCCCAGAGAAGCTGTGATGCCCCATCCCTGGAGGTGCTCAAGGCCAGGCTGGATGGGGTCCTGAGTAGCCTGAGCTGGTGGGGAACAGCCCTGCCCGCGGCACAGGGTTGGGGCTGGGTAGGCTTTGAGCTCCTTTCCAACTCAAACCATTCTGTGATCCTATGTTTGATCCTGAAAACAGCCAGCTGTGCTGCTGAGGCCCATGTCTGAGCAGGGTCAACATACTCCAGGTGGGTTCTGAAGCTCACCTCACACTGCTCCTGTCTCCAACAGAATATTGAACTTTACCTCAGCCCTCAGGGGCTGAGCTGTGTTTTCCCTGAGAAGACACCCACCTGCTGTAGGGAACTGCTTTAGCATGGGGTTGGGCTGGATGATCTCTGGAGGTCTCTTCCAACCCATTCTGTGATTCTGTGACCACCAGTTGCCCCACGCACACATGTATGAATATACACAAGAATAAAGACACTCCTTATAATTTCATCTGTTAAAAGGTGACTTGGAAATCTTTAAGTCCTGTAAAAGTTGCACTGCTTGACACTGCAGCTCTCCCCAGTGAGAACTTAACTACATATTTTAGTTTGTTTTCTCAAAAATAATCACAAATACTGCATTAGCAGGGTAGCTGTGAGACAATGCCTGAAGGGTCAGAAACACTTTTGTATCTGCCTGGTTGTACCAATCATTTGGTATTGACAACTAGAGATTGTGAAGCACAATAAGTGGAAATTAAAGTTCTATTGTGTTTTAGCTCCCTTTTGAGCAATTTCTCTGTGTGGTTTTGCTTAGCAGTCTTCATTCTGGTTGTAAGACATGGCATGTGTGTTTTAATTGGTTTTGAACTCTGAAGCTGAGTGAACGACACGCAGCAAAGGAGGAAAAGCTTTTAGAGTTGTGAAGGAATTGATTAAAAGATACTGGCCCTGTGCCAAGCACTGACTGCTGCGGTGCAGTCTAAATTCTCTGCATATTAATACACCAACCACAGTATGGTGATGGCATGTCTATATTTAAAACCAGTAAGGATTTGCACAGAAGATCCCCTACTATTCTGAGCCTGTCAATGATTGAAATAAAACCTTATGATGCTCAGTGATGGCACTGATGATCGTTCTGGAACAGGTCACCACTACTGAGTACACTGGGGCTTCACAAATGCCCAGTTCGTATTGGGATCCATCCTCAGAGGTACTTAAAAGTCACCCAGAGGAGACCTGACACCTGCCTTTGTCGTTGGACCTGTTTGAGTGAGGAGCTGAATCTCAGGACCTCCAGATATTCCTTTGAAATAAATTATTCTGCAGTCTTCTGTTTTTCATAATTCATTATTTTACTGGCCATCCCACAAAGCACCGGGGCAATTCCATTTCTGTGCGCAATCTCATAGTGTGTGTAACTTGCTGTGTGGGAAGCCTTACCAGCCTCTCCTTCATCACACTGAGCAGCTGGTGCTGGTACTGGGTTCGATCTTCAGATTGTGTCAGCTGCGCCTCCGTCCACTTCCGCTGATTCTGAATCTGATCTTTAAAGTCATTTAGAATGCTTGTCAACCTAAAATTATGATAGGGTGTTTTTTTTTTTTAGTAACAAGTCTTAAGGTTTAGTCAGCATTGTGGGGGAGTCTTGAGTCATTAGAGTAAATTGTTTAAGTAAGTTACTTCAGATCTCTTCAGTAGTTTCCTAAGGAGACCAAGCTCAATTATTTTATTAATCCTCACCTTGAGGACTGCATATACACAATAAAATGTGATTAAAGAAAATACCCAGGGGCTGAAAAATGCTGTTTTGCAATTGGAATTTATCTTTATTTGAAGTGAGTGAAGAAGCTACGTTATCCCACTGAATATCAGCTGTGCTGTTGGACAGCACAGTGGGCACCAGAATCTCCTGTGGTTTGAAAAGGCTCGTAAGAATGAAAGATATTTTTAAGTAATAGTTTACAAATACGTAGAAAAGATGCAAGTGCCTTTGAAGCAGCCCTCTCAGAGGAAACAGCACAGGCAGCTCCTGGAGACACGAAAAGGCAGTGGCTAAAAGGATACCACAGAGACCAAACGTGCAAATTCCTGAGATAGAGAGCAGTGTGTTTGCTTTTCTTATGCTGCAGCATGAAATTGACAGTATGAACCATGAGGGGACATGGACATATGTCCAAATTTTAGTCACACATTTACATTTTCTGTCTCATGCAGGTTGCCAGAGTTCCACAGAAAATCAGAGTGTAACTGTATTAATTCCTAAGGCATAATTGGATGCAAAGAGTGACCAATTGAAGTTTGTTTGGGTCTCAGCCAGGTTACAAACCATCAAGGATGGAGCAAGGCTTTATTACTAGACTTCATGCTTAAAGCACTTGTAACACTCATGCCACTTTTCAAAAGAATGTCTGAGAGAAACTGGTTTTTAAAACCAAGTGATTGATGACAATTTTGTATCTGTCTAATGAAGTGATAATTGCCATCTAATGTAATGTAATTACTACTGTAATGTGAGAAACAAATTAATGTTAACAGAATTTCTGAGTGACATATTATTGCTGTTTGCTTGCTGTAGACAATGCCTTACCAAGATCTTGTATGGCTGTGAGATCGGTTCATCATTATTACTCATTTTATTAGTTCTAACTAATTTTATTTAATCTAACATTTTATTAGTTAGAACTGATAAAGTTGTTTTAACAATAACATGGGGTTGGAGCTGGGTGGGCTTTGTGCTTCCTTCCAACCCAAGCCACTCTGCGATTCTTGGAATTGCTATCCCTCCTGCTTGGAGCTAAAAAAATGAAATCTACAGTGAGCCAGGCTGCAGAGAGAAATGAGTTGCCATGGTCTTGGTTCAGAAAATGCCTGAAATATTAATGAGATACTTGTGGATATTTAATAAGAGCATCCTCTAAGTAGTGCTGTGATAAACGTGAGAGCAGAACTATTGACAAGCAATCTGCCTCCATGCAGTTGAATGTAGCCATTTGTCAGCTAACTGGCCCCGAGAGACAAGTACCCAGTCCCCCAACTATGAAGGCCAATGTTATCTAGCAAAGCACAGCTCCCCCTGAAGTCCTGAAATATAGTTTAAAAATTCATCAGGCTTTCAGTAATTGTATACAGAAGTATCAGTTTGTGCTTTTACAATACAACTGCCAGATCAGCAAACCTGCTGGTTACCAGACAGCTTTGTGTCAATTGAGGGGATAACTGGGCTTTAAAACCAAGTCAAACATGCCAGCTCGTAAGCAGAAGCTCCAGTTTGTCCTAGCAAAAGAAGTTACATTTTACTTCACATTAAAAGACACAGTGCTAGTGCATCTCAAAGCCTTGGAAGCTTCCTATTTCTGTTAGAAGTTTTGTAAGGCCTAATTGACTTATGAGAATATCAGCATTTTCTTAAATTTCCCACTTTTCTGGCATTTTTCCATTTTTTTTCCCCCCTTTTATTTTGGTATTTACTTGTTAATCTCACATTGTCTTGATTCTCTTCATCCTTTACTCTCCATCTTTAAGTCCTTTTTTCTTCATTTTAATTCATTCCCCTTTTTAGTTATTTCACCATTCATCGCTATTCCTTTTCTTGTTTTCTTGATGTGAACATTTTGTGTTTAAAGTAGCATATTTTTAACTCTGAATGCAATTCAGATAAATTCAATTTGAATACTCCAACATTTTAAGAATTGGAAATGCTGCCTTTGAAATATTGTTGCAGTGTTATTATAATTAGATTTGAAATTACTTGTGCTGGCTCTGCTGTTTAGTGCTGGGCTGTTCAGCGTTGTTCTGCATATGGATGCCGCATACTTTAATTCATTGTGTAATCACTGGAGCTCCCACCTCTGTAAAACTCATCAAGATTAAAAGCACACTCTAGAAGTACTTTTGCATCCAGAACAGGAGAAACATACGGCTTAACAAAGAAGCAATAAATTACAAATCCAAGGTCATGTGAAGCTGTGCAGGTTCACCTCCAGCTCCATCCCTGTCCTGCTCCTGCCCGCCTACCTCAACCAGCATTGCCCCATCCCAGCTGCTCTCCCAACTGAACAGACAGAGCAAACCTTCCAAGAATATGTCACCTGCACCTTAGGCAAGTCATAAGTTAGCCTCAATTACTGTGGTAAAGAGTGTCTTTCTATTTCCATGCCTTTCTTTTAGGTATGGAAGGGTAATTGCTTTCGTACCTTTCTTCTTACAGGATGGCATTTAGTGCCTCATTTTAACAATTAGCTTGCAAGACAATGTATTTTCATCATGTATTTTCATTATTTTATAGTATGGATCTTCATTAACCTTCTCTCTCTTTTTCATTTTTTTTTTGAATAAATGTTAATTAATGGGTTTGTTTGGCTGTTTCATGACAACCTGTTCATCATACTAAAGTACCCAAAGTGAATTATAATAATGAAAACCCTTCACCTACTTGAAATCCAGAAGTTGCAATTCGTGATGTTGATCTCCCTGGAATGACTTTAAATTTGAGCTTTGTTCAGAGTTGGAAGACTCTATCTTGCCTAAGAGCTTCATTACCTAATGAGAATTAACAGAGAATGCCTTTATGAGCCAGAATGTGAGCACTTACCTTTAAATATGTATTGTGATTGCAAGAGTGAAAAAAACAACCAACACAAAGGTACAACTTTTAACTTCTCTCACAAATTATTTCATTCAGTGAGGACTTGAGCTTGGGGTCACTAAGCCTATAAGAACCACTTTGTGGAAGTTTTTGTGGAAGCAGGCTTTGTAATCGAATTCACAGATGACTAACACTTTTTATTTCAGTATGACACTGCGCACCACTGAAATTTCCCTGAAGATGTTAGGACCCAAGTGGTAACATTCCTTGACAGAAAATCTTCATCAAAAACCTGTTGGACTCCCAGCACCAGCGAAAGGAGGAGACAGTCATTCACAGATCAATCCCTCACCTGCCCCATCCAGTCTGGAATGAACATCCAAAGCATCACAGAGTACTCTAGCCTGGGTAACTGATACACTCTGAGGCATTTTTGGCTAGAGTTGTCCCCATTCTGTGGGGCCATTCACTTCTTGGGGAGCAGGATGAGAGACTGCCTCAGGAACCAGAGCTGTGGTTTCTGGGCCCTCAGGCAAATCATAAAATCGTAGAATCATAGAACCATTTCTGTTGGAAGTGATGCTTAAGGTTCATCTAGTCCTTTGAAATTCCCTTGCAATGAACAGAGATACCTACAGCTCCATCAGGTCCTCTGAGCCCCATCCAGCCTGACCATGAGTATCTCCAGGAATGGGGCATCCACCACATCTATGGGCAACTTGTGCCAGTGCTTCACTGAACTTATTGTAAAAAACTTCTTTATATCAAATCTAAGTCAAATCTAACTCTTTTATTTTGAACCCATTTCCCCTTTTCCTGTCGCAACAGATGCTGCTAAAAAGCCTGTTCTCTTCATTCGTATAGCTGCCCTTTGGTACTGCAAGTCTGCCCTGGTGAGGAAATACCTTCTTCTGGTTGATAGTTGTGGCACATGTATGTCAACAGGGACATTGTTTTGATACATGAATCCTCTTTTTACAAAAAAAAACAAAAAAAAAAAAACAAAAAAAAACCCACCAGCTCTATTTTGGAAATTCTCATTTGCTTCTTTCCTAGAAATACATGAGTATAGTTCTTCCTCCTTCACCTGAGAAACTTTGTTCTGCTTCCTGCTTCATGTCTATGATGGCTTATTTTTACCTGCTACTGTTTCAAATGATCTGACACACACCTGCTTCATTTCCCATTCTCAGGCAAAGAGGAACATCTTCATAGGAATTCAAGGAGACAGGTGTCCAAACAGTGTCTTACAGCAGAACTTCAGGTAAAACACTTTCATTTAAATTGTCACGAATAATTTTTCTTTGTAGAAGAGGGTATTTGGGTACCAAATGGCTGGAACTCTGCCTTGTGCAGCAGAAGATGCAGTTAAAATGCAGTGATGAGTTTTTAACCGATATCAAGTGCATGAGAAGCTGAATGTCCAATATCTTCTCTGAAGCTCAATTGTAAATTGTACAGACAACGTTTAACTTGAAGAAGGAGCAGAAAGCTGTCATGCCACAGGTTTGCAAATGCTCTTGAGCCTGTGGAATGTTCTAAAACAGCTACTGGATGCAATGAACCTGTCACCAGACCAGTTATAAGGAATCATAAGCAGTAACACTTGTTAGTTATTGTTGGCTTATCCTCTCTATGGAGGAAAAAAAAACCCCAAAAAACAAAAAAGAGAGAGAGAGAGAGAGAAAATACCATTCTCCAGAACATTTTCAGTGCTACAGTTTCAAATATTTTTTGAAATATTGCTAGCTTTCATAGGGAACTGGATATGCTACTATATTTCTCCTTGCAGCCACCTTAAGATTGAAGAAAAAACAATGGAAATATGAAATATTCTTCAGCTCCAGAATTAATGCAACTGAATTTTTCAGATACACTTAAAGCAGAATCATGCTTTAATTCAAGGGCCTTCTAAAACATACTGAGAAACCATGTGATGGGTCATTCATGAACTTAGTGTTCCCAAATCCTATAATATTATTTTGTTATCTTTTATTATTAAGCCTATTAGAAAGGCCACTACCATTCCACAGCATCGGGGAAAACTTAATTTTTATTAAAAAAAATCCTGAGGTGCTTTATAAATGGTGTATCCATCGTTATTATCGATCAGCACATAGGACAGTCAGTGCACTACATGTGCCTCATCATCACTCACCAGATATTGTGAATTTCTATACTCACCATCTTCTCAAAACTGCCAGTATGATTTTTTAGGATAGAGTGGAGGCTGTAGATCTCCTTATCAATGTTCTGGACCTCGTGCCTGATAACGCGTATGTCTCCTGATAGCTGTGCAATACTTGCCTCACATCTGCAATCAAACCAGAGACAAGAGTACTGCATGGAATCATATAAGGGTAGAGTTGAAGGTGGGGAAATAGAAGGCACTCAGCAATTGACCAGCAGTCCCCTGAACTGCAGTGACGACACACATGTTTTCCATACATTGCAAACCTCCTTGTGGCTCCCAGCAGTTTGAGGTGACCTGAAACAGTCCACACTCACCCTGCTGGGCCAATTCCTCCTTGGTTTCCTGCTTTCTAATCTTAACGGTGAGCTAATTTAAATCTGAAATGCAAATTGAGAGGTTACTCAGTCACTCCAGCTGCCTGCCGTTTTTGGATGCATACCCGAGTGTAGGAGTGCCCAGACAGCAGCATCCTCTGGCTGGAAGCAGATGTGGAGGATGATCAGGTTTGGAATGGCAACAGGCAAAAAAACACATGGTGTCTTATAGGAAGAGCTTGTCATTTTCTATTTAAACTCTTTCAGCTGCATTCACTAAAATATCTTGTCACATTTCAAATGGGCAAACAGATGATTTGAGAATGATGGCATTAATTGAATAATATTTAACCAGCTTACCTCCAGGTAATATATGCATCCAATTTTTTCCTGTCTTTACTATACCTACACACAATGTGTAACATGTGTGTATACGTTTACATAAATATATCTACTTTTTTTACAGGAGGAAGATGATTTGCTTTAGTGTATATGTAAATATTTGTATAACGTCATAAATACATCCAACATGAGCCAGAAGAGAGAGACTTCTTCTCCTGCACCCCTCTCTGAGGAGTGAAGGATGACAGAAAGTCTCCTTTACATCTGCCCCCCCAGGAGAAACCACATGCTCCCATCTAATGCACTTGAAACAAGACTGAGGAAACAAATATCCTACCTTGTGTAGTGTGTGCACAGCATAAAGCACCAAACCATTTAGTATACATAGTGGATTAGAAGTTGAAACAGACGAGTTTTAAAATGCTGGAGAAATTATCCTCTGAAGCACCACAGGTTAAAGCCAGTGCTGTTGTCAGACAAAGGAACTAAAGAGGCTGTGACAGTTTAAATAGACAAACCTTTTGTCACATCTTGATGATGCAGAAATATTGAGATACACCTACAGAGCACTCATATCAGGGAAATGAAAAATGTTTCTGCACATAATAGAGGCTTTGTATGAAGGCCAGAACATTGATCAAAAAATGTATATATATGTTATTAATCTGGGAAACAAATTACAAAGTAGCTCAAAAGGTGAACACAGCTCCTAAGAAGGCAAGGAGTGCGAGGTGGTGCCTGCTGCACAGCCTTTAACAGCTCAAACCTCCAGCACCAGCATGAAGTTGGCAAGGGATGGTGCTCCAGGGGCTGGGAGCACCATGGGGACAGGGGGCACCCAGCACTGTACTGGGCTGGAGGAGCGCGTTTTTATGTAACAGCAATGAGTCTGTGGCAAAGATGGGGTTACGGGATTATAGCCACCTATCCACGGCCGGAGCAGCGGGGACCCTCTAGGAGATGTGCTTCATGGATCACATGTGCCTACACACAATACTGGTGCTTTGTACAGCATAGCATGGTTGTAGTCTGGCAAAATTAGACCCGAAGGGAATGGCGATACTTGTGACTTTTAAGATCCTGCACCAAATCAGTATTTGATGTGGGAGATGCTCAACAGATTGTGGTGAGATCATCATTTTTCGGTCACACACACAGAAACTGGGAGTGTGTGAGGAACAGCAGGATGGTTATGGAAAACTGCAGGAAGGGTGCTCCTTGTTAGATTTGCATATAAATTAAATAGCAAAAAAAAATAAAAGCCTCTAAGGATTGTACAGAAGGATTTAATTATAGGCAGGAATATAGCTGCCTCGTATACATTTGAGGAACATTACCCTTTAAAGTCATGGAAAGAGCGGTATATTCAATGAAGAAGTACTTAATTCAGCAAAGACTGCATATTCTGAAGGGTAGAATAACTTCGTGGGCATGCACCACTGGCTTTGGTAGTCCAGCACTACACTGGATTTTTCTTTCGAGCAACAAGAAAAAAAAAATCAGGAAAAATTGTAATGCAATCACCTGTGTAAAGTGCAATGATTATTCAGTCTTCTTCCTGGTGTGTCTGAAGAGATGAGTCAATATTTATGAGAGGTTTCTTCTTACAGTTGATTACCTAAGTTTTATTACTCTAAAATATGATCCCAAGCCCAAAGGAATTCTTGCTTCAATTTATTTTAAGAATTAGAACACAAATCTAAAATACAGCTAATTTTAGATGCTGGCTGCAGTTGTTGAAGGCTGTTTTTACTGTCACTGCTATTTGAAACACAAACGTTTACATGGTATAGGTACGTGATGAGAAGGTCCCAGAGTTAATGGATGGCCACACCAGTATTCAACAAGAGCACTCTGTCTGTCTTTCAGGGGGAGACAGAGGGACAGAAAAGAGAGACACAGATTGAATTACAAGAGCAAATCCACACTAATCCTTTTCATGTGGCAGAATACAGGAGAATGAATCATCTGCTCAGAGAAAGAGCAGTGCTCCATTAAGGTTTACTTCATCCCAAGCAATCTTCAATTGAGGTCAGGCTGCATGTCAGCAGCAACACTTCCACTGCAAGTTTGCACTGGGAAGATTTCTATTCAGTCAAAACATGTAAGTTATACGACACGCTGAGTTTGTCTCCAGCCACTCTGGGCTACACTTCCTTTACACAGCTTTGAGCTGAGACTCAGGGTTGAAGGAACATGAGTTGATCCTGCTGGTCAGTTCTGGCTCACTTCAGAGCACCATGCCGGGGACAGTTTTCCCAGAGAGAAATGAGAAAGTGCTGAAGATTTGTTAATCAAAAGGAAACTGCTTCAGTGTGCACTGTGATGAGTGCCTGACCTCCATTATTCTGCATGGATTTTCATTGTGTAAATGGAAGTGGATCACTCTTTTTTTTAACCCTCTGCATTTTCTTTTTCCTTTTCCTGCTTTCCCCAGGTGTGTTTGGTTTCCTTTACTGCAGGCCAATGCTCCAGCACAGGAAATGGGAACAAGACTTACTGCAGCTGGTAAAAATGAGCAGCATGCCTGGAGAAACACTGGGAAGAAGTAAGAGGACACATCGCCCACTGAATGTTATGACGTTGCTGAAAGCATGTCATCTGAAAAGTCTGCCCAGACAAATCTGAGAACACCAAGAGAAAAATCTATTGCATGATCACCTCTTGTTTTCTTTCAATGCTGATCAGAAGCAAGATTTAAAAAATGTATCTTTCTCCTGCCAACTTTAAATGTACTGGCTTCACCATCTAGTTTTGAATTTTTGGGCTTTTCTTCAGTACTTTGGAGTCCTTCAGTACTCTATGATTTTTTTTCCTTCCTCTCTCAGTATCCATACCTGGAAGTGAAGACATCTCTGGATACGTTTTTTTAGAAGCTATACATAGCTGCGTACTTCTCTCAGCCAGAAATTTTCCTTATCTCATCACCACATTCCTAGCTGTTCTTAACAACATATCAAGTTTTTCACTTCAGAAAGGGAATTCTGGACTCAATTCAGTATTCTGGTATCAGCCTATATGCTAGGTATGGAGATATCTGGTCATTGTTCACCAGTCCTTCACAGCTCTGGTCCAGAACTGCAGTCTTGGCATTTCTGATACTGCATATTTGTGAGACCCCACTGTCAGTTATTCATCTGCTGTATTCCCTAAATTTTCCTAGAGCATTCATTCAGCAACAGAGCAGTCCCTCACAGGGTTTATAAAACACCTTTTTTTCCAGTTTGCCCATATGGCCCAAGTATATTCTTTCACAACACCAATCATATTTTTTTTACCCACAGATTTCAATAACAGTGATTTTATATGGAAAACATGTGACTGGCCTCCAGAGAAAAACAAACAGGAAATATTAGAAGCATGCCAGTTCAAGGAGTTTGCTTTCTTAAAGACTTTTTTTTTTTCCTTGTATTGATTGGTTCAGACATTTCTTAATCCATATACTCTATTGATATATAACACAGCAGAGTTTCATTTCTTCTTTAAGTCATAACATTAGGTGTTTCTAAATGCCTCACGGAAGTTCACTATCAAAGGAATAAATTAAGTTTGTTCTACAAGACCCACTTTCCAAGAGAGGAGGTGAAGAACAACAGGACAGCTTAATCTACTTCAGCTGAAGTCAGGACAGACTAGGGAAGGAAAGAGTTAAGTATGTCGTGAAGAACAAGACAGAACAAAATAAGGTTTCTTTTTTCCTGGTTTGATAATTTTATTAATATGTAGAATGCAAAGAGATCTGGCACAAAAAAAAAAAAAAAAAAGAAAAAAAAAAAAAGAAAAGAAAAATAGAGATAGATATGAGTGTAAAGTATATTTGTGCCACCTCTGAGCTTGCTTTACCTAAATTGGAAAAGAAGGCCATTGTATATTCCTTACCTCACCACTCTTCCACGCAGGTCTCCAAGATTCTGGATATATTTATGGTCCAGACTTTGAATAGCAAAATTGGTTTGCACTGTGGCACCATCTCTTGTTCTTATTTGTCTCTCCAAAACCTGTGAATTCAATATATTTAATGCAGCATTGGTTTTACACATTATTTATTTACATTGTTCAAAAAAATGGGTTGAAGCACCATTTTCCGAAAAAGGTCTATAAGCTTAATTTTCTTTCAAGGAAGAAGTGAACAGCGTATTTTTCTTTTGGAAATCTACTCCTGTATAAATCAGTGCTCAAGGCCAGGTAGGGTGGGGCTTTGGGCAGCCTATGCTACTAGGAGGTGCCCCTGCCCATGGCAAGGGAGTTGGATTAAGTTGGTTTTTAGGGTCTTCTCCAACACAAATGATTCCATGGTGCTGTGAAATTATAAGTCTACCTCTCCCTTAAGATTGTGCTTTATACTGAAAGTCCAGCACTTAAAAACAGGGAGATGTTACATTCATCTAATCCCAAAGAGGCATGTGTGTCAGTATGAGAAGCTAGTCAATGCCTTGTTTTGCTCTTTTTGTTTTTTATTGCACAGTAATAAAAGTCTGATCTAAAGACAGAAGGAGCAGCCACCCTGAAGGCTTTTTGGCAGTGGCTCATGCTGACCTTATCTGAATGTGTCACAAGAACTAATTTTAGGAAGCTTTTTGGAGCTACCATGACCTTTTACAGACACAATGCTGAGAGAGAGAATGGTATTCCAGATGCCTCATTTTTAGGACTCTGGTTTAAGAGCAGAGGCCCTGAGCTGACATTTCAGCATTGCCGCAGCCATCCAGGGTTATGGCTGGAGATGGGATGAAAGGCACTTCTCACCTCTGCAAACTAAGCTGTTAACATAGATGTCTCCTTCACATAATTTGAAGCCTCTTAGAATCATAGACAGTGAATTAATCAAGGTTGTAGCACTAATTATGTTGAGGTTGCCATTTCAGGTGATGCAGTTTTGCAACTGTGTTGGAGGGATGTGTTGCACCATCTGCAGCTTCACTCCTTCCAGAGTCTTCCCCAGGACAAAATATCCTTTTTTTTAGGGCATTCTTCATGTTTTGGGGTAGACTTGGAGTACAGAAGCCACATTTCCTGGTGAATCCCTTTGTTTGTTTGTTTGTTTTTAATGCTTTAGAAACGGTCATTGCTCAACTGCTCTAATTCACTCTGCTCCAGGAGCAGTTCCCCAAGCTTGTACTCTCTGGCGGTTTTTGTTGACAAGTTCTTACTGTGTTGCTTTCTGCGCTCTTGATCCTTCAAACTCGGAAATCTTCACAGCCATAGCACAGAAAGTGAGCAAGCACTTGAGATTAGGACCCATAGTAGAGTCATTTACAGCCAGGGAGAAAGTTTGGACTTAGAAAACTGACAGCATCTTGGGCATTTTTCTAGTAAAATAATCCTGATCTCAGGTGAGTCATTATTTCAAATTTGTTAATATAAACACATAGAACATAAAATATTTCTTTACATGAGAAAAAAAATCTTGAATTTACTGGCATTTGGAAAACATTCAGCACTTCAAAGGATAACACAAATCTCTTTGGAGGTCTGTCTTTTGTACTGTACATTTTTGTCCAAAAAGAAAAGCAAGGAGTTGGTGAATTTCACATATAAATTTAACCAATAACAGCAAAGAATTAAAGATCTTTAGCCAGAACAGGGTACCCCATAAACTTCCAGTACAGATTCAACAGTCAGCTCAGATAAAGTGTGACCTGAACTTTCATTCCAGTTTAAACTGAGACTTCCAGTGTTCAGTTGTTTTCATACAGAAATTATGTAAAGTAGAACATCTGCAACTAGAAAACTAAGGAATAAAATTGTTTTTTCATGTTATGTTAGAAAAAAATGTAGTTTACTCATTTCCCTTGAATTCTGTCTCCCACGCTCCAACAAAAATGAAAGCAAATAGGATGTGAATCTTCCAGTTAATAGAAAGTAATCCAAAAATTTTTTCATCTGCTTCCCTCCCCTCCCCTTCCCTTCCCCCTCCCCTTCTTCTTCCTCTTCCTCTTCCCCTTCCCTTTCTCTTTCCCTTTCTCTTTCCCTTTCCCTCTTTCCCTTTCCCTGCCCTCTTCCCTTCTTTTTTCACAAGGAACTGCAAGTGCCACTACATAAGAGTATCAGAATTTACCTAAAATACACCACTCATGGTAAGGACATTTCCACTCCTGTGACCATATAAATGTTGTGTCAGTCATGGGCTAGTGCTGTGATACTGAAATAAGGGAAATTGCACTTGCAGTTTCTTACCTGAATGTCCTGGCTGAGCTTTTCAACTATGCCTGTTATGGTCTGCATATGGTTCTCCAGTAGTTGCCAAGCAGCAGTCTCTCTGTGCTGAAAGCCTGTGGTTTCCTGGAGGTAGGAGACAATGTCATTCTTGATTTGGAAGGCCTGATGTAGGAGAAAGGCTGTGGTCCTCTCCTGGCTGGAAAGCTGCCCTTCCAGCAGGTGTGCCTTGTCTCCAGGGCCAAGAGCAGGATGGGTCTCTCCTGTCAACATCCGAAACCCTGGGTATTGTGACAACCATGGAAAGCAGAACAAGGGAATGGCATGCAGCTGTGTCAGAGGATGTCAGGCTGGCTGCTAGGAGAAGGTTCTTCACCAGAGAACAGTGGGCATGGAATGGGCTCCCCAGGGCAGTGGTCACAGCCCTAAGCTGCCAGAGTTCCAGCAGCATTTGGAAAACACCCTCAGACATAGTGTTTGGATTTTGTGTGGTTAAGTGTGGAGCTGGGAGTTGGACTGATGAACCTGGAAGATGTAAGTGGCTTTTTTTCAGCTTTGTGGGAAAAAAGCATACTGTCTACTGTCTGTGAATGGAACTTTTATAAAGCTGGATTGGAAGATGGCATTCCCCATGAAACGTCACTGGCTAGGATGTGCTGTGCAAGGTAGCCAAAGAGGTGGTAGCTGAGGGAATTCAGGCATGTGCCTGAGGCTCCTAGTTAAGTTCAGTGATATATCATCATAGCAATCCTCATTTTAACCTCTTGCTAATTCGTTTCAAATAAAGGCGTAAATTAACACAGGCAGTGGTCACACTTGAAGCACCCTGGCAGAAACACAATGACTTGTGCAGAGCAGTCCCCAATATACACAGCAGCCAGGAGCAGCAGAAGCAGAGCTTGAGCTACACACAGCAGTGCTCATGTTCGATTTCCCTTTGCGTTACTTACACCTACCCACTGGGAAGAAAGTTGCAAAACTAATGGTTTTCTTACAGCTTTTCCAGGCTCGAATATAACCAGTGCAACTGCATATAAATATAGAAGGAAGGGAGAGAGGAAGGATGTTGCATGGAACTGAAACTGGCAGGTACAGAACTAAACTTAATTTAGACAGGAACAATCTGGAGCTTGAAGAAAACTGGAATTATGAGCCACTTCTGAGTAAAAAGGCAAAGAGAAATTTAATTTCTGTAGAACCTCAAGCTTCTCTGTTATCCAGAAATTTTGTTGTTGTTATTGTTCTATTTTGTTTTGTTTTGTTTTGTTCCTTAATTTAACCTGAATGGCATATTTGTGCTGTCAATACAATATGAAATACCCTGATATCAACTTGGCTAAAACGTGTAGCCTAATGATGAATAAAAATATTCAGCCGTTTGGGAAAGAAGTCATACATCTTATCTAATGCCATTAAAGGCATCCTAAAATTTAATTATTTGCTTTGTTGCACTCCTGTTCTGCAGTATCTTAGCAAAACTGGCATTCGGAGTGCTAGTAGATAAACTAAAATATATTTTGGGTGGTCCTGTATGAGGCAAAGAGTTGGTCTTGATGTCCCTTATGGATCCCTTCCAACTCAGGATATGATTCTATAACTCCACGTTTTCTCTGAATAGCAGCTCTTAGACTGCTATAAATAGAAGTTTCAATGTAAAAATAATTTTTAAAAGGAAAGGAGAGGAGAATTCAGCTGCCCTACTCAATCAATGCACAAAAATGCAAAGATGACAGTTTAATGACTGAAGTGTGCCCAAGGATACTCTGCAATAAATTTTGCAGCCATATGGGTGGCTGTAGTGAT
This sequence comes from Alectoris magna, assembly GCA_030625065.1. Lineage (NCBI taxonomy): Eukaryota > Metazoa > Chordata > Aves > Galliformes > Phasianidae > Alectoris > Alectoris magna. The sequence goes on along the minus strand of CM060564.1, from coordinate 20,544,761 downwards.
GTTTTGCAGCTGGCTTATGTCTACATGTACCAGGAGTGGCTTTACATTTGTCTGTGCAATTAGGACTTTAAAATAAAAATTACCTTTGGCAGCCCTGAAGCACCAACAAGATCTGAACAATTATTTATATCCCCTCTTGGTAAGAACCCTAAAAAACTAGTGACCAGTTGAGGTTTTGTATGATTAGGCAATTTTCAAAAGCATCATCTTTGTTTCAAACCACCATAGGGAAAGAAAAAGGAAAAGGAAAAAGAGAAGGTTCTGTTGGACAATAACTGTGAGAATGTTCGGTGAAGCCTACTGATGTGCAGCTGGCCCTCCAAGGCTAACCTCAAGAGTCAGGCTCGGGGTCTGGTTATGACATGAGTATGATTGCAGCCTCTAGAATATGTGGAGCCTGAAATAAGTCTAACCATGTTGAGGGGTTTTTGGCTTAAGAGCATGAAAAGAAACAGCCTTGTGCAAAATGGCTCAGCTGGTGTACAGTAACCCACGAAGGAAGTGCAGTAATCTGATTTGAGCCAAAGCAGGAGCTGCTAAAGGCTTCAATATGTGATCCCTGAAGCTCCAGTCTCCTTGAGCTCTTTTTCTCCTCCTCTGACTTGCAGATGTTTTCCTGCTGAGGAGTCCCAGGGAATTCCCCTCAGACAGAGCATGTTGAATTTCAGCTTCTTTGCAAGTCACAGTTTCACATTCTGCTTAACGCAGCTTACACGCACACCCCTGGGTAAGTGCTTGTCTGTGTGTGGCCTGCCTTTTCTTGCAGTTCTGCTGGATCTCTTCATCCACTGCATCCTGCTGTGTAAAGGCAAATGAGCCCTGCTCACTGCTGTGACTCACAGCCTAGATGAGATATTTGTCTAGGTTCGCGTTTCTTGAACCTAGCCTGCTACAGACAAGTCATACTCATATGAGAAGAATTCCCATTCTTGCAGTTTACAATTGAAACTCCAATTAAATCACCAAATATAATTGTACCACAGGACCTACAGGGACCAGGTACAATGAGGCTGGTAAACAGCTGGGTGTGCACAGCCCTCCCTGCTCAGGTTTCTGAGCTGGTTCAGTGACTGCTGTGGTAAAAAAAAGAAGGGCCTTGCTCTTTCTTTCTTCTTTCTTGCTCATTCATTTGCCCCTTTCCCTCCTCCCAGTCTCTTGGTCTCATTTTTGCACTCTCTTCTGTACTTTAAGACAGCCATAGTGCCTACTGGACATCCACGGCTTGACTCCACTTGTTTATACAGCAGAACATTGTTCCTTTTTGGTGTTTGGCTCTTGGCAAAATTGCTTTCTTCATCAGGTGAGTGTGTTAGACTGGCTTCCAGTGTGTGCCAGACCAGCATGAGGGGGAGAGCTGAAGAAGCAGTGAAAGAAAGAAAAAAACCTCTTCAAAAACAGTGGTGAGCCAACAAGCTAATGAGAAGTATTGCCGCCACAGTCGATGTCCCAGGTGCCTCCTGAGGGGCCTGAGGATGCCTGTCACAGCAGCACCCAAATGATGTGGAATTTGGGCCATTTCGTGTCACTGGCCTAGGAGAACCAGCTGCCCCACCCCACCCCAAGGAAGCTGTCAGCAGCTTTGAGCGATACTCTCAGTGCCAGCATCTGGGAGTAAGGGATGGAAACCTCATGTCATCTTCCATAAATATATTCCTCATCATTGTGGGACTTTGATTATAATCTGTCACTTCGCATCATTTTGAATGCTTGTATGCATAATGAGGGCTATAAAATACTCTCAGTTCTCTGTCAGTTTGGGCAGATTTGCCAAAGATTGAGATCCATTATTAAATTAACTTCTGCTGCAAACCTTTTGGCCTTTTAATTTAAAGTTAAAATATTAGCTTTGCTTTTATTTTGCTTCAATAGAATGAAAATAGAGTTAAGAAATCCAAGACACTTTGATTTATTAATGACCTCCCTCAGAAGAGCTGTGCGTGTGCTGCAAACTAACCTTGCAAGCTACTGTTCTGAGCATGTAATTTATTATTATCAACAATAATTAACCTTTAGGAGGAAAAACCGGGGCTTTCAGTTCTCTGGGACTTCATACCTTACAGGCACTACTACCATTGCTCCTGCACACACTGGGATGCTTTCTGTAGGGCAAGCTATTGCTCTCAGGGCCAAATCATATGCTTTGCAGCATATGCAAGCTGAGAGAGCTGGGCTTGTTCAGCCTGGAGAAGATTACAGGGTGATCTCATTGCAGCCTTCTAGTACTAAAAGGAGCTTCAAACAGGGGGCAATTCAACTCTTTACAAGGGTAGATAATGACAGAGCAAGGGGAAATGGTTCTATGTTGAAGGAGGGAAGATTTAGGTGGGATATCAGGGAGAAGTTCTTTACCAAGAGAGTGGTGAGGTGCCGAAACACGCTGCCCAGAGAGGCTGTGGATGCCCTGCACCTGGAGGTATTTGAGGCCAGGTTGAATGGGGCCCTGGGCAGCCTTCTCTAGTATTAGATACAGCGGTTGGTGGCCCTGCCTGTGGCAGGGGTTTGGAGTTTGATGATCCTCGAGGAACCTTCCAATCCAAGTCATTCTGTGATGCTGTAATTCTATGATATGCAATGAACTTATCTATAGGTGAAGTGCTTACAGGCTAAAGGCCTGAAGGAGCCAGCAGAGATGCTGAGAGGAAATAGAGGAAGGCGACTGATTAAGGGCTCTCTGATCCTGGATGAACTCTGAACACTGTTCTGCACTGTGTGTTCCTGCAAGACTGAAGAGCCACAGGGAACTGGCTGTGTCAGAGGACATCCTCATCCCGGAGCACATGGAATGAATGTTGAAAGGAAAGAAGAGAACTAAATGGGGACGCAGGAGCGGTTGAGTTGGACCAGGCCTGAGGAATGACAGGAGCAGGAAGCAGGAGGAAAGGAGCCCTGGGTCCTGCTGCTCTCCTTGCACCAAGAAGGATTAGAGCACTCCCATATCACAGCCCCAGCCTATTCCCTGCCTTTGATGAGCATCACTGAGAGATACAGATGTATCCGCAGTCCCCATGCAGCTGAGCAGGTTCTCCTCCCTTCTTTGGAAATTTCTTTGGGAGAGAGAAATGCAGGGTTTACCATTGCCTTGCCAGAGGCTGTTGGAGGCCATGCTCTAACTTCTGGTAGAGGTCTGCTCAAAAAGCTGCCCTGTGAACAGGCTTCCCAAAGCCAGGTGTCACACACACCCGTTGAAGTAACCCCTATTCCTTTCCACATTTTCTGCCATCTTTCACAAGCCTGCATCCATGCCTCCACCCCCACCATCCCCCCTGGAACCTTCCCTCCCCTGCCATTACCCAGATGCAAAACCCCATTGCCACTTGCCCAAATGGCAAGTCTGTGCTCCTGCTTACTACTGCTCAGGAGACTGAAATAAAATATAATACATAATAAAATAAAGAAAAATAAATGACCCTTTTTTCACACTGAAACCAATGGTAGCATTTAACTTTAGCTCTACATGGCTACTGATTCTCTTGAAATCTGCAGGAAAATCAAATCTCTGAACTCTAAGACTCCAGCAGATCTGTCTGAAGTGACTGAGGAATTAAAAAACTATAAAATGAACAAAGAGGGGGAAGGGGAACAACCTCACACACTTCATTGTTCTGTGAAATCAGGTTAACAGCAGTGCAGAGGCACTTGTAGGGAAACACTGCACATCAGCAAGGAAAAGATTCAAATCATAGAGTTGTTTCAGTTGGAAGGGATCATTAGAGGTCATCTAGTCCAACCCCCTGCAATGAACTTCTAGATCAGGTGCTCAGAGTCCTGTCCATCCTGCCTTTTAATGTCTCCAGGAACAAGGCATCCAGTGCCTCTCTGAGCAACCTGTGCCAGCGCCTCACCACCAGTACTGAAAAAACCTTGCTTATATCCAATCTAAATCTCCGCTCTTTTAGTTTGAACCCATTTCCCCTTGCTCTGTCACAACAGACCGTGCATAAGTATCTGTCCCCTCCTTTCTTACAGCCCCCCTTCAGATTCTGAAAGGCCTCTCTCAGTTCTCCCCACAGACTTCTCTTCTGCAGACTGAACAGCCCAGCTCCCTCAGCCTGAGGGACCCTCACAGTTCAGGTGTTTCATCTCTTCAATCATTTTTGCGTCCCTCCTCTGGACATGTTCCAAAAGGTCTCTAAGGCAAATAATGAAAATACCTCCAGATGCTGTATTTCTTGGTTATATTTGTTTATTTTTGTTACTCCCGAGAATGATTAAACTTAAAAATTAGTAAAGGATGGTATTTCACTAGTAGTGTAAAGTCTTTGTTTCATTAGTGGGACACTGAACATTTCCTAACGGAATTTTCCAGAAGCAAAGCTGCAGTTCTAACTTAGGGAAACCAGTTTTAAGCTTGTAGTATGCAGCGTTAAAGAGGCAGCAAGAAAATATCATAAAAATTCAGAGAAAGAATGTATTAAATGTGACATCAAGGGCAGTTAGTCAGTTTGCTTTTATTAAAAGTCGTTTCCTCAACTGTGCAAAAAAAAGAGTAATCTGGCACTATGGCACTTCATGATTGCGAGTAATCCATGTGCACCTTCAAATTATATGAACCTGCAATGTTCTTGCTGGATGCAAATAAATCCTCATTTCTTTCATGCTGTGAGAGGCTGTGGCTTGGAGACAATATGGACTTCTTTTTCTGGCCAACAGGGACTTTGGAGAAAGTAATACAACTATGATCTAAGAGAAGAATCCACCTTTTGTGTGTTGTTCAATAAAAGTGCCACCCTGGCATAGAGACCTTCTCAGCAGCATGTCTGCTCCCAGTATGCCTGTGCAATGCCAGAAGTCATCTGCAGCATGAGGCTTACTGGTTGAATCAGGACAGGGCTGGGAAAGCAAAGGTGTTCCTCACAGCTGAAAAATATCTCCTGTCCGGAAGGAGATGTTGCATGACTGAGATCATTCATTTGGGTATTTCTTAAGTCACCTCTTTTGTTTGGCTTTTGGAAATCAGTATCCAAGCAGGAATTTCAACAATAACTGATCAGCAGTTTGCCACTGACCATGCGTCCTGTTAATCTGCACCTATTGGGAGTGATACAGGTCACTGCCCTTCACTGCAGCATCAAAGAGAATCCTTCCTTCCTAGGAATCCAGATGCACATTTTTCCATCCTCTCTAACAGTCAGGGACAGTACCTTCTGCACAGAAGCTCTGTTGAAAAACAAAAACCAAGGCCAATTCTAAGAACTGTGTGAAACATACAACAAATTTGGCCACTTAGAATGTGAAATTTGTTTTCTTGTTTGTTTGTTTTTTAAACAGAGATCTTGAAAAAGCCAGCAGATATTTACTGAGTAACGTTACAAGTTATATGCAGCAGTGTTGCAATATGCTAATCTGAGATTTCACTAGTTCCCTGCTAGCCCAGTTAATCTAAACATTTCCTACATCAGCATGGGAAAAAATGTCTAAAAATGAAAGCTCAAAGTTGGATATGTATCTCCTAGTTTCTCTTCTATCAGCAGCAGTCATCCATAGTATCCTCTGTGCTTGCAGCATCTCCAAACACCATTTAGGAGTAGGCAGACCAGCAAGCTGTTAGATTCTTCTGCCCTGAGATGGGTGACCTTGAAGAGTCATTAAAGCTAATAGCTTAATACATCATGAATTTGGCCAGTAAAAAACGCAGGAGGAAAAAAAAAAGAAAATTACTAAAATCTTAAGAAGAGTTCTTAATCTCCCAGCTAGTGAAATGTTGAAATATAGGCTTGTGTTATTTCGTATGCAGAAGGCTTTTTGGTCTAAGGATAACTGATCTCTTCTCTGGTGACAGTGACAAGACTCAAGGGAATGGCATGGAGCTGTGTCAGCGGAGAGGCAGCTGGGGGTCAGGGAAAGGGTTTCCTCTGAGTTTCCTCTCTGCACGAGAGGGAGGTGGGCATGGAACGAGATGCACATGGTAGTGGGCATGGCCCCAAGCTGCTGGAGTTCAGTGAGTGTTTGGACACCTCTCTTAGGCACAGGGTTTGATTGTGGGTGGTGCTGTGTAGAGTCAGGAGTTGGATTATCGGGAGCTCAAAATTTAAAAAGAATTATAATATTCATTGTCTGTTTATTATAATATTATTATATTATATATATTATAATATTATATATTATTATAATATTCATTGTCTGTTTATGAAACACACTCATGGTATAGTTGTGCTGTGACTGGAGACTAACAACTGACATTTATGGATGAGCACGGAGAAATCAAGAGCTTCATGTGCCCCACAGCTCTCCAAACAGGTTTTCCAAGTCAGTCCTTGCCCAAATCACAGGAATCATAGAGATCTTATTTCAGAAAAATGCTCCCAGCTGCTTCCATCCAAGAGCACAAAGGGCGTGGAGGCAGCCAGCATGAGCAGCTCATGAAGCAGTAATGCGGTTTGGAGCACACTTTCATCAGAAGAACAAAACCCATCTGTAGAACAAGGTAGCCATAATGGTGTGGAGCAGCTGCTGTCATTCATAACCTCAATGTGGAACTCCAGAGGAGACTTAAATGTTCTGAGAATGCGCACTACTGGGCTGCAGTCTTACAACACTTCTGCACAAATCATTCAGTTCCTATTTGCAGTTTTCTGCCTTGTAGAGAGGATGCCACAGAAACCATCCATCTGACACAAATGCTATTCTACACTGAGCAGCACTCCTTCACACACAGAGCTGGACTCACTACACAAGGCAGCATGGCCTCGTATTTCATAATTATGGTACAACAGCCAAGGTTACCCCTGGAGAGACTCTAACTCAGGGTTCAATGAGCTCTGTGAGATGGTGAGTTCAATTTATTTACCTTGTTCTCTAAGTAATCTGCCAAATAAAATGGTCAGTGACATGACCCATCTCTTGGTATCTATATGAATACAGATGTAAATAGTGATGTATGTCCAAGGGTACTGAATTTAAGGACCCTTTTCTAAAATTATTATCCCTTGTAGCTACAAACAAGCCAAGGTCAAATATGTCAAGTAGTGTATTTTTAGGTATTATATATCTATAAAACCCATGAATTATTAGCTGATTTTTATATTATATGCTGCAGAGCACTTACCTCAATGCCACTGTTGACCAAATAAATCATTACTAAATCTTCTGCATGAAGAGAAATAAGACTATAAAATAGGTATGTAATTACATAGCTGTTGAATAGTCTCTTAAATAACCGACACACAACAGACATGTATACAACTGCCCACAAAATAAAATGTACAGCAAAATAATGTGGGATGTAGCATTGTAAGTGCAGATCAATGTGGCTGTAATGTGGGTAAAGCACACAGGTGTGCTGACGGCTTTCTGGACTGTAGAACTGTCACACAAGAGGTGATCTGAAACGCCACAGGAGCCCATCCAATCCCTTACCACAGTGATCACAAGGACTTTGAGTGGTGAGTTGGAGGCCAAAACCCTTGCTCCTCAAAACTGTCTCACAAGAAGTGTCAGAGCATGGACTGCAAATCAGTGGGCAAAGGGCAGACAGCCAAAAATGATGGTAAAGTGGAATGTATTTGATGAATTTAACCCCAGGCATGTTACTTGCTTAAGCCAATAGTGAAGGTTTTGTAGTATATCCACAGATATGATTTGTCATCATTGCCTAACTACTTCTGTCATGAATTAAATAACCCTGATGCTCTCATTATCAATTCCTTGATAACATCTGCTGAATAGGAGGTTTTTAAGCAATGATAAAGATCTAGGGAGTTCAGCAAATTGTTCTATCAGACCACTGCTGTGCCCAGAATCTGTCTCCTGCATTTTTATTTAAACCAGGTTGAAACACGAGCTCCTTTTCCCCATACCAAAGCAAGCAGTTGATCTGGCACACCTCACAGACCTCTGCTTAGACTTGTTGAGTATGTTATTTGGTACCATCAAGCACATCATTTAACAGCCGGGAAAACAATCACCGATAAGTACTTCCTGGGAAAATCACTCACATTTTGAGTGCTAACAGCACTGCCAGCCATTAAGCTAGAAGCTGTACTCCTGGTTTGTGGGCAGCTGCATGGTAGCTGTGGTTCCTGCCATGGCCATGCAAACTGAGCAGGGGACTCGGTGTTGTGGGAAACACCAACATTATAGCTGGTTTGGGGACGTGAGCATGAGGCTAGGACAAGCCAGCCTTTTCTCCTTGGCTGCACTGTCAGTGCATCCCTTAGCTTGATTACTTCAGCTTCCTTAGGTAGCAAAGCCCTTAGGGCTCTCATCTGGCCAGACCACCCATATGACACATTTCATCAAGTAATCTTCCAGCAGCTAAACACAGGACACAACCTTCAGCAATTGGTCCCAACCTGTGTTTTGACAAGGGATCAAACCTCAAAAACTGGAGCAAAAACCTTTCCTTTTATTGCATTTCCACCACGTGCAAAATCTCAAGGTTAGTAATACAATTTCCTTTACATTCTTATCACCACAGCAAATTGGTGACATAAATGTATAATGCTCTAAAAGCAGAGAAATCAAATGGACACAGAACACTTTAAATTAGAAAGTAATTTGAGAGAAGTCAGTCTGCAATACTGTGCAGTGCATGGATTTGGCTTGCGCAAAATTGTGTAATTGCAGGAGTTTTTCCCCTTTTACTCAGTAAGCTTCAGTCTTGTTTGCAGACAAATAAATGCTTGTGAGCACTTTAACTAGCTTGCTCTGCTTGTTTGAATCTTGAAAAGCCTCTCAAAATGAAAGTAAGGATAACCAAAAAGTCAAACACTTCTGTACATTAGACTCTGAACTTGAGCGTTCATCAGTGTAGAGCACCAAGAAATGTTTTTGCCATGGCTGCTGCTCTGTCCACTGCTGTCTGAAGCCTAAAGCTCACCCTTTGCTGTGTGCAGCAGAAGACTGGTGCTAAGGTGACAGATCCAGCAGTTTCAGGTGGGCTGTAATCATGACCTCAATCCATTTTAGACATTTTTCAGAGCAGTATGCTGTCTCTGCTTAGATAGATTTATGTTCCTATGTATGTCTTAATAAGACAGCCAGAACCAACATGGAATGGAACTGGGGTTTACTTCCCAGAGAAAAGTCTGATTTCACACCCAGGATCAAAGATCCTGCTCTTTTCTGACTGAATTGTCTCCATGAAGAAGATATCAGCAGCAATGGCCACAGATGCAGGGCCATGCCTGACATAGAAATGAAAAGTGAGTCCCTGGCTCCCCAGGCTGCCAGTCCAGCAGATACACTCATTTTAAGCCCAGAAAGCTAACTATATCCTGGGCTGCATAAGAAGAAACATGGCCAGCAGGCTGAGGGAGGTGATCCTGTCTCTCTACTCTGCATTGGTGAGACCTCACCTGAAGTACTGAATGCAGGTGTGGAGTCCTCAGTACAGAAGTGGCATGGATCTGTTGGAGTGCATCCAGAGGATGGCCACAAAAATGATACAAGGGATGGAACGCCTCTCCTATGAGGACAGGCTTAGAGAGCTGGGGCTGTTCAGCCTGGAGAAGAGAAGGCTCTGGGGAGAGCTGTGAGTCACCTTAGAGTAACAAAGGGGGGCCATAAAAGGAAGGGCACAGACACTTTCTCAGGGTCTGTGATGATAGAACAGGGGGAAGTGGGGTAATCTAAAAGAGAGGGGAGATTTAGAGTGGATATAAGGAAGAAGGTTTTTTTTCTCAGAGCAGTGAGGCACTGGCACAGGTTGCCCAGAGGTGTCGTGGATGCCCCATTCCTGAAGGCATTCAAGGTCAGTCTAGATGGGGCTCTGAGGACCTGATGGAGCTGTAGGTGTTCCTATTCAGTGCAGGGGAGTCAGATTTGGTGGCCTTTACAGGTCCCTTCCAACTCAAACAACTCTATTACTCCATGATACTATGGTCTTCGAGGAAAAGCTGTGGAAGGTTTTGTTAGACAGCATAAACATGGCAAATCAAGGCATGTCAAGTGAGAGTATCCAGACTGAAACTCATAGCCAAAAAATCTCATTTACCAGGAGGAAATTTGACTCCTAGTGTATCAAATAAAACCTTCTCAAAGTTAATATTCTTGCATCAGTGTTGTCAAAACCAGCAATTTGTGTCCAAAAATGTCTTAAGTGTCTTCAATACTGTAACAACTTTTACAGCTGCATAATAAGAATTAATTTGCTAATGAGAAATCTGAATACATAAGCATAATATACTGTGTCTATCTGTAGGGTATTGTCTCCTTATCCCTATATGAAAAGCAGTGGTAAAGGGTTTCAGGAATTCTGGAGCTGGAGTCAGTGCTACAAGGGCAGCACATGCTTACACAACTACAGTTTAGCATATAAACCTCTTAGTTCAAAAAACTGACTTTAAATTCGTAGAGACTAACAGAACTTCAGAGTGGGACTTCTTGTGACACAGTCACACCAAACTGTACCCCAAAAGACTGAAAGTCTGAGGAAAGCCATAGGCTGAACACCACTGAAGGACAATACTGTAGTCTGAAATTGGTAGTTTCTTCTCCCTTTTTCTTTTTGAAACATGAATTTTAAAGCTGCGCAGCCAGAGCTCCAGAAAACAATTGCCAAGGAAACCAGAGTAACACCAAACCCAGCCTCCCCCACAGACAGCAGCCAGTTTGCAAGTAAACCAGCAGCAAGTAAACCACAAACACACCTGCCTCTAAACTCATGTAAGTCCTATCCCTTGGCAGTGGGCAAAATACCTTACGATGTGATCTGAAAGGCACGCAGACTTGCCTTCGCAGCATGTTGCAGCAGAAGGAGGGCAGCGGGATTGCTGTCATGGCTTGGCACTGGCTGCTGCTGCCGGTGCATTGTGTTTGCTGTGGTCTCTAGGAAACCTGGATTCTGTTCCAAGGAAGAGGTGAGACAAGGGGCAGTTGCTGGGTTTCTCCTGCATATCCCATCTAAACCACTCTGCTCAAGCAGTGTGTGGAGTGTGGAGTCTGTGTGGTAAGTTTGCAAGGAATACAGTGAGATGGAAAGTACAAGGGCAGGGCTGTGCACATGGCACATCTCCTCAGCACCTGGGGTGCAGAGGTGGGCTAGGAACATATCTCAACAGCGGTGATCAGATAATTGTATCTGGCAGCTCTCTACATATCATTGAAATCATCTGGTGCTTTGCTTGTGTTATGCAGTGCGTATGTGCAGGATACAAAACAGGACTGATCGTGTCAAGATGCAAAACGCAAAACGACAGTCGCTTCCTCTTTGTTGATGCTTTTGCAAATAGGAAATGACTGTGATTTTTTACAAACATATGTCAAAAGCAAGAGCTGAATATGTAAGAAGCTGAAAGACCCTTGAGGAAATATCTGTGTACACTGGCAATAGTTTAGATCAGTTTAAACCCTTTTTTGACATTCAAAAGCATCATGCAGTGACAGCTGGGTGACTTCAGCAGGGCAGTCAAGGCAGTTCTGCAGCTTCCCTACGAGTAAAGGCTGAGAGACCTAGGGCTGCTCCGCCTAGAGAAGAGAAGACTAAGAGGGGATCTTATCAATGTTCATAAATATCTAATAGAGGGGTAACAAGAGGATGGGGCCAGGCTCTTTTTGGTGGTGACAGGACAACAACAGTCACAATCTGAAACACATCAATTTCCATCTGAACATGAGGAAGCAATTCTTTACTGTGAGGGTAACAGAACTCTGGAACAGGCTGCCTTAGAGAGACTGTGGAGTCTCCTTTTCTGGAAATATTCAAAACCCTCCTAGACACTTTCCTGTGCAACCTTCTGAGGGGAACCAGCTTAAGCAGGAGATTGGACCTGGTGATCTCCACAGGTCCCTTCCAACCCCTACAGTTCCAGAAATGAACAAATGGGGTAGAAATGAACAAATTCCAGAAAGCACCACAACTGATGATTGCTTCAAAATTGTCCCATGTTGCCTCATGGAGCTCCTTCCCTTAATGCAAAACACAACCTTCCAGAAGGTCCAGAAGGAGAACTCCGCATGCTCTTTATCTGCTGCTGATGGAAAGGAACATCCTAGAGGTGTGGATATTGCCTGATTTACCAAGAAAAATGGTTAGCTGTTATCACAGACTCAGATTCACTGAGTACCAAAACTTGCAGTAGGAGTTGTTGAACAGAAAATATGGCAGAAAACTGAATTGATCGCCAATTTAAAATAAATAAAGTATGTCATGCTTTAAACAAGGTGTTAAAATTAGTTATGTACATTTTCCAATACATATTTATAGACTTTTTGTGCACCTAGACAGCTAAGAGAAGGCTAACCCATTTCTCAGGCAGGAAATGTACAGGTGTAAATATATATATATATATATTTACATATAAATATATATTTTTTTACATATAAATATATGTAAAATATATACATATATATACATACACATATATATATTTACATATAAATATATATATATTTACACATATATATGTATATAATATATAATATAATATATATTATATATATAAATATAAATATATACATAGGTTCCTTTCACAGTAACATCACCCTGCAGGGCCATAATAAGAACATTCAGTAGCAAGATAAGATTGACAAGAGAAAGGCTCTTAGAGCAGTCATCTTAAAAACTGGGAAAGGAAATTCTTAATTTCAATCAGTGGCTGAGCTGATCTAGTTTCTTTCTTTGCCTCCTAGAAAAGTTGGAAGTGGAGATTTTTTTCCTGTTTCTTTTCATAAGGAGTAAATCTGAGCTTTATTACCAGCCCTGAGAAACTCTATTTTGGCAGCAAAACAATAACAGCACCAACAAAATAAAATCACCAATCAATCAGAGATAACTAAGTAAAAGTTTTCTTGGAGGGATCTTTTTTTTTTTTTTTTTTTTTTTTTTTTTTAAATCCATAACCGAATAACTGAACATATTCGTAAAACCTGGCAACAACTGTTGTTTTCTGGATTTTGATGAGGGAATGATCTTGAGAAGTATTAGCTGATCCACAAACAGAAGTATTAAACTGAAAGGCCAGTAAATTACATTGAAAATATAGACCAAGTATTATCACTCTTAACTGACGTGTAAGTAGGTGTAAAGATATTGTTGTTAGTTGTAAAAACACATTGTTACTAAAACACCATCTTGTAAAAACAGAAAAAAATCAGACTTCTACTGGATGTTTTTCATAGCCCCTCCCAAGAAGTGACAGAGTGTAGTGTAACAAATACTTATTTTAAATAAATATGCGTTTATAAATATTTAAATTCTGCAGTGTTAACTGTCAATATATGGATACTAGATATATTGGATAGACAAATCGGTCTATCCTGAAGCAGGTAAGATAAAAGACAAAGGTGTAGAGTCATTGGTATCTTAATGTAGTGATGAAACCCATTGGCAGATTGGCATCCAAAGTGCAGGTTGGGTGGGTATTTCCCTGTGCTTCCTGAAGACCAGCCAGGGGTGCTGACCTTTAAAAGACAAAATTAGAGATCTGCAAGGACCAGTAGATACAAGGCTGATGCAGAAAAGTATCTTGTGACATGGCACAAAGCTCTTACAAAGCTCTTACTCTCAAAACTTCGTTGCATCTCTGGATACCCCTACTCACCTCTTCGCAGTGGATAGGAAGAAACAGAAGGGCAATAGAAGCACAGCAGTACTGTTTATAGCAGTGATATATGACAAGCAGCCAGTGGGTTGGTTTATAAAGGCCCACCCACAGATTTGGCTTGCTGTCAGCCTAGGGAGCATGAGAGCAATGGGCTTCTCATGTCTGCCCATACAGTCCTCCTGCAGAGCAGCCGCTTTCTCCCAACCTAGTACTGAGATGAGGAGAGATTGTCATGGAGCATGCAACAAGATATGTGTGCAGACAGATGGGCTCCCACATATTTTGTACCTCAAACAGCTCCCAGGACCTGACAGCATGCACAATGGCCATGTATTCCTTGAGACAGCCCCTCAGTGCTATGTTTAGTATCAGCACGAGCAGATGGGCTGCTCACACTGCATGCAGACACACTGGGTTCCCTCAGTGGGAAAATAAAGCATAACTTGTCTAGACAGGTTTTAAGTGGAGGCAGGGAAGATTCTTCTGAAAGAGTTGCTTGGGTTTTCCCATCCTGTATTTCTGTACTGAGAGGAGAGGGAGAGGGGAAAGGAGAGGAGAAAGGAAGTCTGCTGGTGGCAACTGGCTATGTCCCAGTGAGTGATTATGAGCTGCTTCAGCCCCATGCCTTCACAGCCAGCAGGAGCCCACCAACATCAGCACTAGCAGTGGTGGTAAGGACCCTGGAGTAACCTTAGGGGAAAAGATCAGAGGGAGTCACTCATATGAGAATCACTGGAGTACAGACTGCGATCGCTTCAGTTAGGGGCTGGAGTTGCCAAATCTTGCAGATTCTTTCTTCCATTTTTAAAATCATTTTGCAAATCATACTTGCATCTGAATAGCATCAAGCTTTCAACTGCTCCAAAGGAAGAAGCTGCTTTTGGTTTCAAGTTACAAGTGGGCTATTACTATAGATCTCCTTCATGAACTCAAACTTCATTTATTTATTTATTTATTTTCACATTCTGAATGCAATTAAAATAAATGCACTTTATATCTCAAGGTTAAGTATGACAATTTTTGCTTCTTTAAGCAAAAATCTTGACATTTTATTATAACTGAGAATGCCGAGCTAAACAGATATATATAACAATAATACAAAAATGGAGTGTGTCAGTGGGAGAAAGGATGATACTATAGTAGATTGAATGTGTGTGTATACATATTCAAACAGTGCAAAATGCAAAATTTTTGAGTGTTAACTACTAAAACGTTTACAGGACAAATACAAAAGTTTAATAACAATATTCCAATGCATAAGACTATAGGTCAAGTGTGATGGATTCTTGTATGATTTTTTATTTATTGAATGATTAGACTGTTATTCCATTTAGATTTTAGGGGTTGTTATATGAAGGATATTACTAGGTCTATATAAGTAGGAGATGTAGGAAGCTTCAGTTACCTTTGCTGGACACATGGCCTTAATATTTTCCAATGATGAGCACTACAGAAGTATTTATTAAATTCAATGAATTAAATTAAACACAGTAGTGTACCTAACACAGCACAATAATTAAATAAGTACTATTACAAAAGACTCTTGGAAAGATATAACCATTTCATCTGATGATTAAATTATGTAGATACTTGCATTGCATATAAAATGTGGTAAAGTCCAGCTTTGACTACACACAGGATAATGTAACAAGCAAATCAAATTTTTCTAATGCTTTTTGGTTTTGGTAGGATTAAAGTGCACTTTGTGAGCAATATAAATAATTTGACTTCATAACTGTGCTTGGGTCACCTGCCTGACTCCTCCAAAGGGGATGGTTTGCCTAAGATAGGTTACATGTTATTGTCAGGGAAATATCTTTATACATTTATACAAAAAAAATGTGTACATTTTTTTTCCTCCCACCTTCAGTCGCTATGAAGGTTTTGTAAATTCTCCTTGGCAATATGAAACGCGAACAAAAACCTGCTTCTTGGTAGTATGAGTGGAGCTGCAAATGTTTGATTTTTCTGTAGACAAACAAAATTACTAACTAACTAATTGAGGCTCCATCTATTTTTAACATTTTTATCTTGATGCTAGGTTATTTATTAAAAGATAGCTCAACAATTTTATGTAACAATCTAAAAAAAAAGCAAACATGTATGGGGGTAAGTGTCAAGCTGTTAGATCACCCATGTCTTCTACTGCCTTCTAGACAATAGTGTTGAGCCTGCTGTACATGGGCAGGAAAATAATTTCTACGCTATTTCTCTCAATTCAAGTCTCTTCTGTTTGCCACTTGAGGTAAAGATAATGAGAAAGAAAATTCCTTTTGCAGAAAGAAAACAAAATATGGTCACTTTTTTTTTTTTTTTGTCTCTGTTGGATTCTTTCTAAGTACACTCTTTCTGTAGCATAGACTTCTATCCTACAGATATCTTATGGATATGAATGTACTTTCCTAGGTTCGTGTATTTCTGCAACAAGAAAAGATGATGAAAGGTGCTTAATACTACCAGCTCAAATGCTGTTGAAACAAAAAATATGGCTTCTGATCGAAAAAGAATGGGGATTGTAGCTATTACTGTGAATGCGTATGTTCAGTGGGAAGGGCACGTTTGGTACAGTGTTGTAAAAGGCCTCAAAGTAGACTAATGTGCATATCATCAGCAAAGGTGCTTTATGATAAATATACGAACACTCCATGCAAAAAGTAATAAAAGGGTATTTTCGCATTAATGATACAAGAAGGTTGTTAAACATACTGTTGTAAATACAGAGTATTTGAATATTTGAAATGGCTTCAAACCAAAAATCTGATCGGATATAAGGGATTTTTTTACAATAAGAGTAGTGAGGCACTAGCATAGGTTGTCCAGAAAGGTGACAGATGCCCTGTCCCTGGAGATATTAAAAGTCAGGCTTGCTGGAACTCTGAACACCTAATGGAGTTGTAGGTGTCCCTATTCTCAATAGGAGAGTTGGGCTAGATGACATTTACGGGTCCCTTCCAACTCAAACAATTCTGTGATTCTGTGATTTTGTAGTTGTCAGTTGTACGAGTGTAATCTCATGGTATAATTTTAGCAATGATCTATCAATCTCTATTTAAATGAGTATGATATTAACACATTCACCTCAAAGCCTAAATTTTAGCAAAATGATTAAAACTTATAACAGAAATGGCCATTCAACTCAAAACTCAAAGCCATCCTTTCTGCAGTCTCCATTTCTGTACAAAATCATGTGTTGTTTCAGCCCATTTTTAGATATGGAAAGTTTTATGAAACCAAGTCCAGCACAGTGATTTTCAGTTCTTTCAGGAAAACAAATTCCTCACCACCTAGTTATAGCAGACAGCAGCAGACTGGACCAGGAGGGATGATACATGCCACCCCAAGTGGTGGGACCTGCTCATGATTGCATGAGGATCTCTTACTATGAAGGCACTTTCTGTTTTAACTAAAAGATTGTTCTGAGTCCTAAACAACTGAAGATTTGATCCCTAGTTTTTATTGTTAGAATGCTGCCATAATTATTTTAGAAATACGTAGCTTACAATGACTGAGTCAGGTTCCCATCTTTGATCAATGCTTAAATTACCTCTGTGTAATTTCTTTGATCAATTCAGTGCAAGTAGAAGTACAAATGCTAATGCAGAATAACTGTCTTGGTTGTCATGGCAGAGAGCAATTAACATAGTTTAAAGCTTCGAGTAACAAAAAAGTCCTCTCCACAGAAGGGAAGAATGATATGTAGACATGTTCCTCTGAAGTGTTTCAAGACTTCCAAAACAAATGTTAAAATTAAAGAGCCTTTTTTATTTGTGGAGAAACAGCAGAAGTTGGCTCAGAGAAAGAAAGAAAGAAAACAATTTGGCTAAGAGCTTATAGCAGAAATAAAATACATTTGGTTCAAATATTTTTCAATCAAAAATATGGAATGATTTCCTGCCAACAGAGTGAACCAAAATTGATGAAAACTGGCACAGGATACAGGATGAAACGAGTGCAAGGAAAGATGAAAGACAGAAAAACCAAGAACTGCCTAGACCCCAACAACATGAGAAAGTTGCAAAACAGAAGGTGAATTTACCCATTGCGATGATGTTGGTTGGAAATAGGCTTAAGACTTCTAAACCCCTCCCAGTTCCAGAAAAATAAAGTAGTTGAGTAAGACATGGGTATCCAAAATATCAACCTTCCTCAAAACTCAAAAATGACTGAGTCTTTTAGGAGATACTGCTGAGTGCATGGATTTCACCTTGCCATACCACTTTTCAAGTTCACTTTTTTAGCTGAACAAAGTGGCACTTAACAAGTATTGTTTCACATTACCCTGAGACTCCTACAAGGCACTGCTGCACTTAGAAGGCCTCGTCTTTTTAAACTGAAATTGAAATTAATGTAACATCCTGAAGATGAAAATTAATGTTCTTTATCATAAAAAAGCAAAACAAAACAAAAAACACCATTATACCAAAGTATATGTAATAAATATAGTAATATTTAATTATTCTAATGACAGGATACCTCCGTCACATTACTTTGAACATTTAAGTCCTTGTCAATGATGGGTCATTGGCTTATGAAAATGAAAAGGACCTGTGTAAAATGTGTGTAGTCAGTTCAGATGGACGTGTTTATTACTAATTCTTTCTGATGTTTTGTTAAGGCAAAGCTAAACAAACATTTCAAGAAGTCATTTTCCTCAAGCATGAAGAAATTGGTGGTTGATTCCTCCAGACTTTTGAAGGTTGCTGTTCTTGTGTCTTATTCCATCTGTTTCTTTCATAAGGTCAAACAAGATGTAGCCAGAGGCAGTCGGAAACCTCCCTTGATGTTCACGAAGGACAGATGTATGCTCACCACAGCCCCTTTGACCTTACTGTTCACCTAAGCAGCACTGGGACAGCTGAAGGAACCTTAATTCCTGATGCAAAGTACAACAGAGAGAGGTGTGTTATTTTTTCCTATCTGATAGTGACTTCCAAAGCTATACTGATTATAAGTTTTTTTTTTCCAAATCAAACATTGATTTATTCCACGCACCAAATGGCTTACAATGCCTTTTAGTGTTCTAGCAACTCTATCATTTTACATGTATATATATATGTATTTTATATAAGGGATTTGTTTAGGGCTGGATTCACTCTTTTTATGACTTCTGTATGCTGCTGCAAGCCACATGGTGTCAGGCAGTGGTCCACACATTTATACAGATACTGAATATGGTTATCTTCCTCTATCTAACAAGACAGTGAGCACTGTTGTGCATATTCACTAGGGAAAATAGGCCCTGCATTAAAATGTCATTTATCATATTATTAATTCAGATGAATGCTTGAAGATGTCTAAGGAGGTTTCATCAGCAGCAGGAAGAGAGGAAGCATAGAAAAAAATCACCAGAAACTCCTCCAGAAAATTGCTTCTTATACTGTCCTCTAGCTTGGCTTAACCCTGAAGTGCAGGTTGACCTGAATTCATCTAGGAGAAATGTCATTTTGACTTAGTCCAAACAGAAATCATCCTGTCTGCTATCCACACCCAGCCGAGCTGCTCAGTCTGGAGCTCTGGGTGGGTGGCAAACAATGGAGGCCTCTGCAAGGAAGTGGCACCTGTAGATAATCCCTTGTGAATTCTCATTACAAGAAGTGTGAAATGGTGGTGATGACAGATGTGGACAACAGGCTTTCTCAGCATGTGACGGCTTGTCTGCATTCAGTGAGCCAAGCTCCAGCCTTCCCCACACATACTGTTGATTTCAGCTGAGTGTTGAGGTGCTGTTTTGGGTGGGAGAGATGTGGATGTGCTGCAGAATGATTTTTGTAGCAGTGAATTTACTAATACACGGAAAAAGACCCATTTTACGACACAACATACTCAATATTTCTGACAAAATGCTGCCAGTGTCTTGATAGTCGAGCCATCAACTTCTGGACAAAATAATTGCTGGTAATATTTTGTGATTACTCATTGTTTTCCACCTGCCTCTGAAAGAGTGAATGAATTAAGCTTCTCAGCAGCCACATGAAGTAAGTGTTTCATTAATTAAAACATGCGTGGCTATGGAAAACCTACTGTACATCCAAGAAATCATATTTTAGCCAAATAAAATGCAAGCCAGCTTTCTGGTACAGCAGCGAAACCAAATGAGAAATGCATCTGCATGCCGAACTGTTACAGTGCTCAAAGTGAAAGGCAGATAAACGCATTTTATGGGCTCTGTTCCACATTGTTGTTTTCCATTGGAAATCCATACCAATAACAAGACAATAGAAAGAGCAATCCAGATAGAGCTACTGCAACCTCTGGATAATTATGGGAAATAAGGACTTCAGGTCCACATAGCGTTTTCTCTTTGAAACTGATTAATCAGTCTTTTGTAATTTAGGAATAAAAACTATGTATGTCACATGGAGTACGAATTTTACAAGATGTCACTTTATTCTTCGGTTTAAAATTGTTGTCTCTGCAATAGGTGGACTGATTAGTCTTGGCAATTGTCAGATGAGGGACATTACAGAGGAGAAGTACTTAAGCACTTCAATCCTTGTGGCTGCAAATCAGATACCTTATCATTATTCATTTGTACTGCATCTTTGCTAAATGGTGTAAGCCAGCTGAATAACCTGCCAAGGAAATTCTTCAGAGAGGAAAGATGCTAGTCTATACCACTTTCCTCAGATATTTTGGGTTAGTATCACACTGAGCAATATTACCACAAACCCAACAGAACTGAGATGGAAGATGTGGAAGATACCATTTATTTAGAGCCCTGTGATTCAGAAGTGCTAGCATGAATATCCATCCAACCCATACTGCAGCACCAAGAAAGCAAAATACAACCAACACAGAGTGTTCGTCTGTCCTGCAGTTATTTTGGGACTTCAACACTGATGAGCTTAGATGCTTAGTGAAGATGCTGTCACTGCTAAAACTGGGGGCATATATCACACAATCATAGAATCATAGAATCACAAGGTTGGAAAGGACCTACAAGATCATCTAGTCCAACTGTCCTCCCATTACCATTGCTACAGCAAACCACTAAACCATATAGTATATATGAATAGGATGGAATGGAATGGAATGGAATGGAATAGAATAGAATAGAATACAATACAATACAATACAATACAATACAATACACAAGGTTTTTCTCACAAACACTGACCAGCAGTGTGATTGCACTTAAGTAGAAGCTGACACAGCCTGTATGTGTCCCATGCAAACATGGGCATGTTGGTTCATGTTTGCGTGTACACCAACTGCCATTCCAATGTGAAAAGTCTGAAAAATGAACACTGAAGTAGTTCCATGTGATCCCTACTAGCAGTTATTTGTACATGTACTTGAAATGTACTTTTGATTTGTTTGAAAATGTTCACATAAATTTTGTTGGAAAAGAATAATAATTTTTCTATGCATAATTAACTCTTTTAGCAGCTCCTTTGATAAAAAAATATATAAGTACAGCTCATTTCAAATGACAAACCATTCAATCTCATTCTTTATTTGCCACCAATGAGTGGGTTTCTCATGGATACTTTCAAGTCTGAAGAAAAGATAACAAAGGCAATAAAGAACGTTTCTTCAAAAGTAAGAAACAAATTAAATGTCTTCTGAAAAATTGTCTTTAAATATCTATGTGCCATAAGCAAGCAAGGAAATGTGCTAATGTTGCTTAGATAAATTTTACCTTTTTACTCTTCATCATAATACTCCCCAAAGAGTTTTAGCGCATTAAACTTCTTAAATCTGCCACTCAGAGCTAAAATTTGGTATGACAGACTGTAGGACTGAATCAGACAGAATTTTTTATTTCAGTTGAAGTGAAAAGGCAAAGTAATCCCTGAAGAAAGCAAACAAGTCAAAAGAAGAGTGAATGAGAGAGCTGAAACAACACCAAGAAAGGAATAAACAGACAAAGGCAGAGAGTAATCACTACTTGGAGAGATCAGTGGGAGTGAAATGATGGAGAAAGTGTGTGGGCAGCCAGAGCTGTGCGGATGGGAGCGCATGATCAGAGGAGGTTGGTACTCATGGATGGCATGGTGCTAGCACCCACTTGTAGAGATACTGTTGGCAGATCATCCTGCACAACCACACAGTTTTCATTCTAACTCTTTGTTTTCCTTTACTCTTCCAAAATCTTTTTTTCTGTCTGGAGAATAACTTTCTCTGGTCATAACTTTCTAGGCAAAAGGGATTTCTTTAAATATTTCATAAAAATAAAAGGGCTGTTGTGCGCAGGAGACAAGGGTTGGGAATCCTTGCTCTGCTGCTGAGTAACTGGTAAAATAGTGACTTCTCAAGCAAAATGACTTCTGTCTTCTGCAGAAAAACAGTTTTTCTGCATTGAATTACAAGGCTCATGCCAGATCAGAGGGACAAGGCTAGTGAAGGGCTTGGAGAATATGCCCTACAAGGAACAACTAAAGGAACTGGGGCTGTTTAGTCTGAGGAAAGGGAGGCTGAGGGGAGACCTTATTGCTCTCTTTCAATATCTGAAAGGTGCTTACAGCAAGAGCGGGGTTGGACTCTGCTCACTGGTGACAGGTGACAGGACAAGGGGAAATGGCCTCAAGTTTTGCCAGTGGGAGGTTTATGTTGGATATCAGGAAAAACTTCTTTACAGAAGGGGTTGTTAAGCACTGGAATAGGCTCCCTAAGGAGGTGGTTGAGTCACTGTCCCAGGATGTATTTAAAAACCATTTGGATGTGGTGCTCCGGGACTTGATTTAGCGGAGGGTTGTTAGGGTAGTATGATTAGGTTGTGGTTGGACTTGATGATCTTTAAGATCTTTTCCAACTTGAACTATTCTATGATTCTATGATTCTATGATTCTATGATTCTATGATTCTATGATTCTATGATTCTATGATTCTATGATTCTATGATTCTATGATTCTATGATTCTATGACAGTTGATCTGCTCTTCACAAACTGCCCTATTTTTTTAGTACTGTCCTCCCCAGAACCAGGTAAATGGATGAAATACTCTGGTATCCCCTTCTGACCTCCCAGCCCACAGGTAATAAACATGGTAGCCAAAGTATTGCAGTGTTCTGGTTGTATCTCGTGCAGTGCATATCTTGGTAACATTAGAGTCCTCCTCTTTGCTTCCTTGCACGTTTGCTGAAAGCAGACTTCCAAAAACAAAGAGGAAAAGAAGACATTTTTAATATTTTGTTTGCAGTATATCAACTATACAGAGATTCTCACTACTCTGGCTTCCAAAGGCTGCATGAATTCTGAAAGGCTGATTTTTTGAAGTGGTAAATATCTTTATGTTTGTGTGTGCTATGCTTAAAGACTTAAAATCAATAAGGAAAATGCCAGGCAGAGCTGCCTCTATCATTTCTACCATCCTGCGGAAGGATTGCACCATTTCCAATGAACAAATAAAGGCAGCCCTGAATTACTGCACAACAATGTGCCTCAGCATCCTTCCACATGCATCTGTCCAGCCCAGTGATGCTTTGCCATTTAATGGATGGGAATGGATCAGAAACCACCAGCAATGCTTCACACTGCATTCTGGGGCTTTATAGTGTTCCCTAGTGTAGAGAATTGCTCAGATAGATGTTAAAATGTTTTTCACATTTAACTTTATTACCACAGAGGGTTTATTTCACTACTACTCCATGTTGTAAAAAATCCTGCCCTCTTAACTGCCTATGAGGCAAACCTATAGTTTTGGAATTACAACACTTCCTTAAATATAAAGACAATTGCTTTGGTTGTGTCTTTGATTAGCACTGAACAAGAAGTTATCACTGTCTGACAATGAGTCATCTGTGATCAGTGATGAGAAAGACAAGCTGGTTGTGTAAGACAATTGTGGGGTTAACAATTGTATTTTAAGAAGTGGTTGTTTACAGGTACTTGCATACCTGCTACCTGAAATAAGCTTACATCAGCAGCCAACAAGAACAAACAATGCGCACATTTTACATGTTAGACCACTTAGGTGTAACTAAGGTATCATCTCAATTGCTCGCAGGCCACTCCCACGTCACAGATAGCTTCCTGAGCTGTTCAGCTTGGTGGAAGATGCCAAAAGTCATGCCTAATCTCAGTGAGCTGGTAATGAGGGACTGGGTATAACGGTTACAATTTCAGCAGCGGCTTCATTTTTTTTTCCTCTCAGGCTTTTTCTTTCTGGGTTAAATTCTCAATGTGGCCTGCGATTTGTGAGTTAGAACATGTAAATAACTAAATGTGCAGCAAAAGTGTGTTCAAACCTGATCTGAGATCTTCAATGCTCAATTCAAATATATAAAAAATATCTAACTTTCATACGTTTCTCCAGAATCTATCATATGCAAGCAGGTAACTAGATACCAAGTTACTACTGCTTGCATCTGTCATTTAAAAAGTTCAAATGCAAGAGAGATCCCAGAAAATATGACATTGTGCTCACAGCTCTGAAAATCTGCCTGCCAATGCGTGCTGCACTCACCATCTGGCTTCTGTGCTGAAGATGGCTTTGCAAGCCCTCAAGAATCAGTTTTGTTTGGGCTTGTGCAGGATCCTGTGCAGCAGATGGTACTTCCATGGAACTTGGCTCTCAAGTAGCTGGCCATAAGCTGCTGTGTATTCGATCTCTGCTGTAAGAATGCTTGTCATTTAAGGTAGCTCCTGCTTACCTGTACAGTTTGTTTTTCCCTTTTGATATGCTAAAGCTCCCTCTGTCATGCACACCGAATAAATACACATATGAACTTTTTAAGAAGCTGCCATTAAAGCTGCCACCATAAAAGCAACTGATGAAAATCAAGCCCAGAAACAGTATATATGTCATAAATCTCATACTGAAGTTACAAATGAAAAGAAAGCAAGGTCAAAATTATATTAAACATTACTGTATATGAGTAAATTTCTTATTTTTTTTAACTGTCTTTGACCACTGAAGCTATACTGAAAGTATCCTTCATATGGTGTAAAACAGAGATAGGGAATAAAATCATCACCCGAACGAAAAATGCAGCATTGCAGCTGGAAAATCATGCTGGTGCAGCAGAACCACAAAACCTTCACTTTTCAGGATTCCAGGTAATCACTGGGAAATATTTTCATGTTTTCATTGATTATTACAGTTTCTCCTTAAGAAAAACTGTTCATG
Organism: Alectoris magna; assembly: GCA_030625065.1. Lineage (NCBI taxonomy): Eukaryota > Metazoa > Chordata > Aves > Galliformes > Phasianidae > Alectoris > Alectoris magna. Next base: position 20,520,205 of record CM060564.1, on the reverse strand, counting down.
CTTTTTATATTGGCCGTTTTACATTGGCTGATAGATATTTAATTACCTGTTTACACGTCTGAGTTCTGTCAGGATCTTTAATCATCAATGCAGAATGAATGTAGGGATACATTTTAAAGACTGTCCCCACAGCATCTCCATCTCCATTAGATCACAGAATCACAGAATCGTAGGGGTTGGAAGGGACCTCCAGAGATCATTGAGTCCAACCCCCCTTCCAAAGCAGGTTCCCAACAGCAGGTCGCACAGGTAGGCGTCCAGGCGGGTCTTGAATATCTCCAGAGAAGGAGACTCCACAACCCCCCTGGGCAGCCTGTTCCAGTGCTCCGTCACCCTCACCGTAAAGAAGTTCTTGCACACATTTGTGCGGAACTTCCTATGCTCCAGTTTCTGACTGTTTCCTCTTGTGCTGTCTCCACACGCTTCTGAAAAGAGCCTGGCCTCACCACTTTGCCCCCAACACCTTAGATATTTATAGACCTGGATCAGATCCCCTCTCAGTCTTCTTTTCTCAAGGCTGAACACACCCAGTTCACTTGGCCTTTCTTCACAGGGGAGATGCTCCAGGCCCTTCACCATCTTTGTGGCCCTCCGCTGCACTCTTTCCAAGAGATCCCTGTCTTTTTTTGTACTGGGGAACCCAGAACTGGACACAGTACTCCAGATGAGGCCTTACCAGGGCAGAGTAGAGGAGGAGGATCACCTCCCTGCTGGCCACATACTTTTTAATGCACCCCAGAATGCCACTGGCCTTTTTGGCCACGAGGGCACACTGCTGGCTCATGTCCAACCTGTCGTCCACCAGGACACCCAGGTCCCTCTCTGCGGAGCTCATTAGATGTTTAATTTCTTTCTGCTACCATGCACTATGTTCCCAGTAAGTACTGCTGATACAGACTCGGTACAACTCCATCAAAAAAGTTTTGCCATACTAAGTAGCTCTAAGTCAGGAGAGGAATAGGTAAACTCATGGAATATGATAATAAATGCTCCAGAAATACATTTCACCTGTTAGACAGAAGTGAGATTACTTGCATCCTCTCATCTATAGATAGATACAAGCAGCAGCTTTTTCCAGCCTGGAGTGCTACTAGATCCAAGGTCTGCATATGTCCCAGCATGTGACATGGACTGCGTGTAGAAGTAGTTTCCCAGGAGCAAGGGGCAGTGCCAGTCTTCCATCTGCCTCCATTGCCGTGGTTGGACTTGATGGTCTTAGACATCTTTTCCAACATGAATGATTCCATGGTTTTATGCTAGGGCAAAAGCAATGCCACTGTCAGCTACCTATTGCTTTCCTATGGTAGTTCTGGTGCTTTAAACATCTGTATTTTGTAGTACATTTTCCTAGAAATTCACTCTACGTATCATCCAATCTGTAACTTCTTTCCCTGCCCTTCTAAATTTCTTATTTGTCAGTTTACCACAGATGTGTTACTTTTTAGTTTCACTGCTCCCCACTATTCATAACACTGATAGCTCTGTTTGATTCTCCCCTCCTCACCTACTAGAGTAATGATATCTGAATCTGAGCTTTGCTGACTGAGTCTCAAATTGAGGCAAAAGGCATTTGGCTAATTCATAGCATGTTGTAAAAGGATTTTTTTCACAATCTCTTATTAAAAAAACAAAACCACAAATCATTTCCTTAGACTATTATCTGTCATTCCCAAGCTAATTCAGAAAATGCCTTCTTTTTTTAATTCCAATCTGTAAAATGCTCCTGGGGGAACAATGTCCAAAAGGCACTGTAGCACAACAGCCAATGATGAATAGAGGCATTACATTTTATTTCCTGTGATGAGAAGTGTGCTACCTCTGACTGTGTTTCAAACAGTGATAAAACAATCTTTAGACTATAATGTTATTTTTATTCTTGAGTTGTGTAGGTTAGTTTTGAAATACAGAACTTCATGATTTTCAGTATTATGCCAGTAATCCTCCAAATAATTAACTTATCAATGGTCAAGTTTAAAATTATCAACAATCAGTACCCATCTAAGCATATAGTATAGTTGTGGAGCTGACTATGTGCATTGCCATGAAGGCAGTTCTCACTTTTACTTTGGTAACTCCTAGCTGGAGGTTATGTCAAATTTTTGTGAGAACTGTGGCTCTGAAGAAGAATGGATTTATGTATGATATATATGTATATATGTATCTGCTCTGTTAGGTTAAAAAAAAGGGGGGAAAAAGAGAAAGGAAGTAATTTTTTCTACTACTCTGGAGCCCCGCAGTGTTGTCACATTTCAGACAAATTAACATGACTCTTTTTTAACCTTTTCATATGTTATTAGTGTACTGAAACAAAACGCAGTTGTGGCTTACGCAAAAATGCATAAGAAATCATGATGAAAACCTTCATTTCCAACCTCAGAAATTAAATGAGTCAGTAACTGTTCTTTCTCAGATCAAATGCCATCCACATGGAGACAGAGAAATATAAATTATAGAGAAACTTCAAAACAAGAAAGATCTGACATTAAAAGCTTACTCAAATGCTACAGCACAAAGGCAAAATGCCTAAAATGTGCAAGTTCCATAGCAAAGAGAAAGTTCAAAAATCGTACCATGCTTGCTTTAAAGCAACCAACTACAAAACACAGTTTTGTACCAACTACTCTTCAAGAAAAAATCACTTGAAGTTCCTAGTTATGACCTTAGTACCAGCACAGCGATTTTACTAAATACATGTGCTTCCCCAGGAATATATTGGAAAATCTATTCAATTATAATTGCATTTCCATTCTTGAGGATCCGTTATTGATAATGTCATTTCCAATTTACCTTCTCTAAACTACAACTGCAAAGAGTGTGTAACAGCGAGCTGAAATGAATAATGACTGGATTCCCAGAGGGCAGCCACACTGAATCTCAGCAGGTTCAGAAAAGACAGAAGAGATGTAACCTTAGCACACAGAGAAACATGGTCCTGTCATACCACTGAAGGCTTGTCCATCTGCCACATGGTGCTGTCTGAACTCCTGGTAGGAGCTTCGCATTCAGATATGTTCTGCAGTGTGGTTAGTTCCCCTCTGACTGCCCTGCAGCAGTGGGGGAAGCAGCTGCATTGGCCTCGAATCTTCTGCCTCACAACTTATCAGTCTGTCTTCTAGCAAACCCTTGCTATTGCTGGAGAACCTGGGAGTAAAGGAGCAGATAAAAACAGGATATGAGGAGCATGTGGTGGGGATGAAGTGCTCTGAAGTCCCCCATCCCAATGTAAAGGAGGCATGCACTGAGAAACGAAGAGGCTGAGCTCTGTCAGTACTGAAGCATGTGAAGAGAACAGAAAACTGCTCCTCCATCATCCCTAGTGCAGAAAGTGATAGAAAAGTAATAAAGATCCTGTGAAACATGGGGTGTGATTTTGATAGAAGAACTCCCTTCACAGAATCCTAGATTGGCTGAGGCCAGAGGCACCCCAGAACATCATCAACCCCACACCCTGCTCCAGCAGGGAAACCCAGAGCAGAGTGCTCTGGCCTAGGTGGTTTTTGGTGATCTCCAATGAGACTCCACAGCCTGTGGGAGACCTTTTCCATTTCTGTCACAGCAAAGGCAGCCTGTTCCTTGAACCAGTGCTGCACACAGCCAGGGGTGTTTCTCCTGCTGACACCAGACCAGGAGCCACTCATGACATAGCATTTCCCACTGTTACCTTGCCTCACAAAGGACAGCCCAAAGCAACTTTACCTCAGGACCTAAGACGAAGGCTCTGACTTCTGCCCCCACTGATGTACCAGTCACAGCTGGGGTGGGTAGCTTTCATGTCACAGTTTGACAGCAAAGGAAGGGAATAAGAATTATCATTTATTTTCTTTATTCTTGAGGGATAAAAGACAGGCTCAGAGCTATTTCTCCCATCCACCTCCTGAGGTCAGTTGTTATGTGGTTAAAGGGTACCTGTAAATGTGATGGCCACAAAGATTCATCTAGTGGCCATAGGTCTTCCCTTCCTACCTTCTTTCACAAATGTGCTTTAAGTTTGGGTTAATGCAGTCAAAAAGGATAGGGAACATGGATGCAGAAAAAGAAGAGCAGCAGATGGCCTTGTGGTTTGCTTCCGTCTCTGAGATGTAGGTGACTAGCTGCTCTGAGGTATGCAGAGAACACAGTGAGAAGAGAAGGAGGAGGTAAACTCAGGAAACTGTACTCAGTGGAGGTTCTGTAGATACAGCACAGTCAATATGAGAATGGTACCACTAGCTCCTGGCAAGGTGGGAGTTGCTCTGGGAGGTAGTGCAACAGAATAATAAAAAAAAAGAAGCTCACAGTAGTGGATGCTTCGATGTATAATCTAACTTCAACTAGAAAATGGCAGCTAAAAATACAAGTTCTCATACCGAGGAGGACCTCTAAGGCTGGTAAAGATTATTACAGCCCTGGAGCATCAGAGACAAATATTGAGACCTCAGGGCTGTGGTGAAAATTTCATTTCTCTAGAGCTGCTGAAAGGGACTAAAACCAAATTGTCTACACTCCACATGGATCCACAAAGCCAAGGAGGGTTGTTGACAAGTAAAATTGCAATGGAAAGGACACAGAAAAATGAAAAAATTGTTAAAGTTACGTGGCTACAGAAATTCTTCTAATTCCTTGCACAACCAGAAAATATTTTTAAAATGTTCTGAAACAGCCAAATTGAAAACAAACAAAAACCTATAGACATACCAACTATCCTTTTATTTAGGTAACCTGGTAGTCAGTTACAAGAGACAGAACGAATCTGCAGACAACTCAGCCTCTAAAACTCTCCTAAAATTAAGTACTGAGGCACGTTGTAACTTCATAACAGGTATCTTTTTATGTCCTTCACCACGAAAATAGCTTAAAAAATATGACCCAGAGGAGAAATCAGGCAGCTGTACACAACCAGATTTATAGGTAGCACAAGAACTATAACATTGCTACTAAATCCAGTCTTGCACCAAGAACTTCAAGATATGACAACCCCAGTAGAAATACAGACGATAATTTTTCTGCAACTAAGGTTTTGCAGGGAAAATATACAGGACACTAATAGTTGTGTTAGGAAACTCTGCATAGCCTCAATGAAGTAGTGAGGTAGTTTAGGAAATAAAAGTAGTAATTAAGTGTTTTGGGAAAGTTGGAAAGGACAGATAATCAAGGAAGGTGCAGGGCTAGTATACTGTTGAATCTCAATATGTTCTGACTGAAATGCACTGGAGATGATCTAACAGGGACAAATACTACTGAGCCCACCAAAATCACACAAAAGACCAGATGTGTGCTTAAGGTTGATGTCATTGTGTCTCTAACTGGTACGAAGTCATGAACTATTGCTAATTACTTAAAATGGATTTGACAGGGCTTATGTAAGGCACAACACGGGATTCTACAAAAAAGATACGGAGATCGAAGCGCAGAGTACTTGCAATCTGTGCTAGAAATCACTGTGGCCTATGGAGGAATTCTTTCAGGAAAAGACAATCTGTAAAATACATGGATGGAAGTCATATGCTCAAAACAAGAAAGAGTGATTACACGAGTTTATATAGACTGTTTGCTTTACTATGAATACATTGATTATGGGAGGAAACCAAATAAGCTATTTGTATGAGAAATTATAATGAAAGGAAATTGACATTTTAATGATTGAAGTGACAGAATAAAGCAGTATGATTAATATTATATACATAAATGTACATACACACATTTGTGTGTGAGCTGTAAACGACTTTGCAGTCAGCCTTCTTTCCCATTCCTCCTAATGCTGGTGTTACAGGATGGAGTAGGAAATGGGGGAGACAACATGGTGGAGTCCTCCACCACCTCTCATCTCTGCTGGACTTGAAATTGCTTATTGAGTTTCAGGATCCTATCAATGGCAAGGGGGTTGGAGACAAATGGTCTCTGAGGTCTCTTCCAATGCAAGCCATTCTGTAATTCTTTGATTCTGCGACCAGAGGATCCAGGAGGCAGTTCTGAATGTGAATAATATTAGCGTGGAAAAAAAAAAAAAAAAAGCAAAAAATTAAACTTTTATCTTCTTAAGACATGGAGAGGTTACAAAACATCAAGGCTGTTTGGAAGGCAGCAGACTTTAAGAAGAGATGACTGGCAAATGAGTAGAAGTTTCAGAAAAAAATATATATATCTTTAGACTGCCTAAACTTACTCAATGGTAATTAATGTAGGTGGCATGCATTGATTGTAAAGACCAGCAGACTTTAAGAGTGTTATGGTATTTGAAATGCTAATTTATGAGACATGTTGTCAGCCCTGGGGTGTTCCCCATACAACTACACAGGTTCAACAGGAAACACCTGACAGAACAAACAGGAATTGAAAAAAAAAAAAAAAAAAATTGCACACTACTGGTGATGCTTGACAGAGGCTTGATGGTTGTCAAGAACTACTACCAGAAAGGTTTGTCCCGATCTTCATCTGAGATACTTAGAATCCAGGTGAATCTACAAAGACACTTTTTGGATCAGTAAAATACAAAAATACAGAGCGAAGAAAAAAGAATAAAATTATCACATGAAGACTTAAAAGGCATCATGTAAAGGATCCAGGCAGGATCTGAAGGATGAGGTGCTTAGCAACAGACGACACTATAATAGGATGAATACAGAGGGTATCTGCCATGGTAAAATTGATTTATGCTTTTTAAATTGTGTTTTGTTTCTTAAGTTAAATAAAAAAGTATTCTCATTCCAAGAAGTCTCAGTGGCTGTTGTACACGCAAAGGAAGGAAATAAGGAATCTTGAACATAATAGCTGGAGATCGGTCCCAGGAGCTGCATCAGATCTTCCCACACACCTCGATGGAGAAACCATGTCAGATGTCAACAGCAGTCATTAAACAAACAGCTAAGTGACATCAGCAGAAGGTCAGTGGTATGGTTAACAAACTAGAGGCAGGCAAGAGGAATAGAAATCAATCTCCAGTAAATTGAGTCAGCTTCTCATAACAGCACAGCCAATATTCTTCATGGCACTTGGCTAATATAGAAAACATTTCAAAGCCAGAATTACCATACAATAATGGCTGAACCGGTATTTTAATGGGTACCCCCCAAAAAATTCAATAGCTAGTTAAAAATATTCAGAACTGCAGGAAGAAGGTGAGAAATTTTGCAGAGCTAAGTTGTGACTGGCTTTGTGAGATGCTATGTTCCATCAAATTAGGAGAGCCATATGTAGTAGGAACATAACTATCTGCATGAAATCCAGGAAATGTACTCATTACTGTGTACTCATGGGTGAAGGCAGGGCTTGTAGTACTGCCTATAGATAAGATTGCCTGAAGCTTATAATTATAGAGCATACTTTGAATGTTTTTTGATTTTAGTAATGTTTAAATTTCAAAGCCTTTAACTAGTTTTGCTACAATTCTCTATACTGGATTTTTGCCATGTGCTGCATCCTAATCAGAAACTTTCAGGTAAAAATACTTTCAGCCACGGACAAGAGTGCTTGCCTGCATAATACAGAAGTTCTTACAACAAACTGTGGGGAAATGTAATCCGTAAATGTGCCCAGGATACTGCTTACTGTGCTTGGACCTCAGATATGTCAGTGGGTTGCCTCTGTCCCATTGCTACCATGGGAGGAAAACAAAGACAGTCAAGACCTTACTTAATTTATATATATATATATATATATATATGTATAATAAAACAAAAAAGCATTATTGACAAGAACCTTGCCATTTGAAATACACGGGGAAAAAAAAAAGAGATACAAATTTGTAATAATTCACTGAAGAAATATAAAGATTAAGTGACAGCACTGAGCGTGTGCAAATGAACTTAAAATGCAGTTCCAGACTGAAGCAACTCAGGTTAGAGAAAATGCTTTCATGAGATCTTTCCTCCACCATAAAGGAGTCAGTTAAGTAACTAAGGCCTGTAAGTGTGTTTAGTCATCTGAATTTGGGGATGAAATGCACCCTAACTCTCTCTGTCATAGCCATGCTGTATCTGGAATTAGTCATATGGAGAATGATCATGGTGCCCATCGCTGTGTAAGAGTCCTCTCTGAGAGGACAAGCTGGTCTGGTGCAGTGGAAGAGATACAACAATAACCATGATTGTGACTTTCTTCCCTAACTCGGGGGTTGTGGTGCACATTTTTTAGCTTGAAGGAGAATAAAAATAAGACAGTGATGAAAGCAGTGAATGGGACTTCGTGGGAACTGTTTCCATGTGCAGAATGACTGTGGTGGCATGAGTTGGACTTGATGATCCCTGTGGCTACTCTATGATTCAACGATACTCTATTTTCAGAGATACAGAGACATATCAATGATGACATAAATATCAGAATCTACATGGTAACGCTTTTTCTTTTTTTTACAGAGTAACCAACATCAAAGAGATTTTATTTGATCCAAACCAATTAAGAGATAGGGAGCTTTGGGTCAGTGTTTAAGAGTTTAGAAAATACATTTTACAAAAAGCACAGTGTTAGCATTGAGCAGTACATTCATTTTATGAGTTCTAACTAAACTGAGTTAACTAAACTAAACATAATGACACAGAGAGAGCAAATACAGCTCTGAGGAGATTGATCGTTGCTTTTTGTTCTTCCCTTTTTGACATTTTTAATTGATATACTGGGAATTAAAAGAAATAATAATAAATCATTCCCAACTGTGAATTTACTGTTTCACGTTTGAAACACCAGGTCATTCTTTTGTGCATGTGTGTTTTGTTTTAACTTATGAAACATTGCAGCAATAAGGTGTAAAGAAACGCTTTCAGATATCCTTTTTATTTCCAGGGCTATTACACAATATTTGTACATTTTGAAACGCGTCATTCCCAACCCATGCAGTTGGGAATGACACGTTTCAAAATGTACAAATATTGTACATTTGAGTGGTTACAACCACATTCTTGTTAAATGTTGAGGTTTCCATCTGAATGTTATGTGACGTCTCGCTGTGATCTTTCTGCCAGGTTCAGATTCAATTTTAATAAATGAATATAGCTGAGAGAATTCAGTGTGCAGAATGACTCACGTTATTGCAGAACTGTTTATGGTGACTTGAATTAATGCTGGAATAATCCCACTTTGCCTGATGCAATGCTGCCATATTCTTCTTTCTGATCCCAGACCCACTTTGCCCCCAGGACAATGACCACTTCTGCAGCTAAATAGCCTCAGCTACTTTGGCTTTTTTTTTTTTTTTTTTTTTTTTTTTTTTTTTTTTTTCCCCCCTGTTACAAGCAAATCCACTTTCTGGTTGGATAAAATGGACATGACTGGGAAGAATCAAGAGACCTGCCTGCAAGTTATTTGGGACTGCTCAGTGCAGAGGTCATAAAAATGCATTATGATCCTGACAGCAGCACAGCAGCCTACTGCACTGCAGCCAGAGTCCACTTCTTCCAGGCGGTGACTGCCGTGCAGTAGTACACATAGGAGATTGGTTGCTGTAGTGAATACATTTATACAAACAAAAAACTTCCTGATGTTTTCTTTTTGAGATAGTTTGATGACTGGTGAAAATAAGCACAATTTAAAGACAGGTTGACCTTAGAGTACCTCAGTATCTTGGTGAATATGCAGTAATTCTGAACTTACTGTTGCTTTTGTTCTGTACCTTTTGCCCTTGAGAAAAGAGTACTCACTTTTCCGTACCTCTAGTAGAAATTAAACTTTATTTATCACCTTATTTCACATTGTTAAAATAAAAAGAGTAAAAGACAAAGCAGAGACATGCATTCCAGTGCATCTTCAGGTGAGCATTTTCACTCTTTTCAGTAAAGATGCAGAATCAAATTTAACTTTCCCCGTACTCTTTGATTCCTGCTTTCTGAGTAAACCCATTATTCACAATGGGGTTCAATTTCAGCGTGTTTCCTTGAATTAAAGATATCACAACAGAAGCCAAGACACACCAGCTTCCTTCAGGCTTTGACTCGCATGAGTTCTGCTATCCGATGCTTTTGCTTTCAGGTGTTTAATAGCTGAGTATTTGTACTCATTTCTAGATGAGTACCAGAGCCCACTTTGGCTGCTTCCCAAATACTGCAGATTGAATTCCAAGGGCCTCGATGATGTGAAAACATCTGCTTTCTCCTGGTCTGCTCAGCAGAAGTCATGTTGCTATGCCTGGCTGCAGCTCCTTGGGAGCACTGACGTAGCTGCCTAACCCCCAGCCAGGATAGAGGTGTAAGTGACTTGGACATAAACGAAAACCAAAATCCAAACAAAGGTGTGGCTCACTTCAAGCAGAATATTTATTCACTTCAGTTTGTCCTGAAACCATCCTGCTGGTGGTTGAAAAAAGAAACTTCAGGCAGCATTAAGCATCCAAAATGGAGCGATGGAGCCAATAGCCAGGTGTGCTGTGTCAAGGAAACAGAAAGTATATTTATTGTCAACTCTTACAACAGAGATAAGCCGGGTTTTTTTTGTTGTCGTTTGGTTTTTTGTTTTTCTCCCTGCATGCTTGCAGGAAACAGCATCTCCGAGCCGTACCTGTGTGCCCTGATCCACCACATGACGGCTTTGCTTTCAGACACCTTCTGCACAGCCGCCGGAGCGTTCTGTAGCGCTCACCGTGCTGCACGGGCGCTGTTAATGCGACTCATCCCGCGGCTCCGCACCGCAAGGTCACCGGGCAGCGGCCGCTGTCACCGCGTCACCCCCAGGGTTGTCCCCAGGGCGCGGCGCCCGGGCAGGTCACCCGCAGCCCTTCTCCGCGCCGCCTCTCCCGCGCTCCGCGGCCGGGCATCCCCATCTCTGTCTCCACCGCACCCTCAATAACGCCGCCGCGGCCTCGGTTTCCCCCGCTGCCCGGAACTGGCTAAGAGGAAAATGCCACATCACAGCGCCGGGCTGGCGGCTGTCTGCCCGCGGCCCCGAGCATCGCTGGGGAGGGGGCCGGCTAAGCCCGCTCCCGCCGCGTCCCCGCGCCGCCCAGCGTATATAGGGGCGAGCCGCCCGCTGCCCCTCCGTTAACTTTCCCGCATCCCAGCGCGGGGACCTCTCGGGGCCTCAAACTTTCCGGGCGCTGCCAACCCCGCGGCGCTGCGGGGGGCGGCGCGGCCCCGCGCTCGTCCCCCGGCGGCGTCGGGCGCCGCTCCGACTCCGGCCCGCCCCGCACGGGAGTGAAGGCGCCGGGCTCGGGTGGGCTGTGCTGCTGTTGCTCCCGCAGCCGCCGCAGCAGCAGCCGGAGGAGGATGGAGCCGGGCAAGGAGCCCCGAGCGGCGGCGGCGACGGCGGGAGAGAAGCCGGGCGAGCCCGAGCCGGCCGTGTCCTTCCAGGCCCGGCTGTGGAAGAACCTGCAGCTGGGCGGCAAGGGCCGGAGCGGCGGCGGCGGGCGGGCGGCAGCCGATCGCCGCACTGCGGAGCCCCCCGCCCCGCCGGCCGGCGGCAAGGCGGACCCGCTGCCCCCCGCCCGCTGGGCCGGCTTCAGGCGGCGGCGGCAGGTGCTGGACCGCGTCTTCTCGTCCTCCCAGCCCAACCTGTGCTGCTCGGCCGCCGAGCCACTGGAGCCGGGCGGCGAATCCGGCTTCGCCCTGCGCCGGCTGCGCGAGCACCTGCTGCCCCAGGGCAAAGGGCCGCCTCCAGCCCGCCGCGAGGGCCCCGCCACCGCCCCGCCGCCCCCCGCGGGACCCAAGGCCGGTGGCGAGGAGGGGCACCGCGGCGGGAAGGAGGGGCGGCGGCCCGGGGCACACCTGTCCCACCAGAAGAGCTCCTCGCTGCCCAGCACCGCCTGCCTGGAGCAGCTGCTGCACGGCTCGCCCACCGCCGGGCGGAGGACGGAACCGCGATCGGAGGAGGCCGACGGCGACGCGGTGAGTGTCTGCGGGAGGGACGGACGGACGGACGGACGGATGGGGAGAGCAGAACCCGTCCCTCGAGGCGGCCGCCACCGCGCCCTGGGGCGGCCCCGAGCCACTCCCTGAGTGTTGGGCCGGGCCGGGCGGGGCGGGGGGCGGCGGTGGAGACGAGCCTGGAGTGCCAGGGTGAAGGGGCCGGGCCGAGCGGACCTGCGCCGCGCAACTTTCCGCGTAGCCGCGTGGTGTGCCTGGCAGCGGCACGTCGCCGGGACCCCGCGCTGCTGGAGTCGCCGAGCGACGCGCGGTGTTTGTTGATATGTTTTAAAGATGACTGAATATACACGAAAACGTGGGTTGCTTTCTTCAGTGCTGTTCCGTTCAGTAAAGAAACAGACCTTTTGTTTACAAAACATGTCAATTGTTATTTACTTGTGAGGGGATTGCTCTTCTTTTGAGTAAGGTACAGTCATAACATTTGGAAGGAATTACTGCTAATGACAGCAGAGTAGCACGGAGCTTTCCAACAGTAATAAGCAGGACCATGTCCAATTTCTCTGAACGCTTACTGGCATTTACTCGGACTGTGCCTGTGTACCAGAACTGCTCTTTCTGATATTAGATAGAGCTTGCTGTATCCCTCGGATGCTGGTGGAGCTTACAGCTGTGGATTGTGGTGTTTATTCTGAAGGAACTGACTGGAAACAGCTGTTCCGTGATTTCTGATCTGCGCATCCTCTGTCCTTCTCGTCTCCAGAGGTACCGTGTCACTCAGGTTATTAAATCTGATTTAATTCACCAGCTTCACTGGGCTACAGGACAGCAGGAGGAATGCAGTTCCAATTATAAAGCTCTGTTGGATGTCCTCCATCTGCGTCTGGTGCTCTCCAGAGGTTTACATGGAGTGAGTTGCATCCTCCATGGCTGCTGGGGTTCCAGGTGTAATGTCTTTCAGGAGCTGGACTCAGTGATCCTCGTGAATCCCTTCCAAGTCAGGATATTCATTGAATCAGGTCCCCTATGCTGTGCTCCTGGTTCAGGCGGGTTCCCACAAACCTCTGCTTTGGCTATAGGCCTGTTGAAATCAATAGTAAAGGTTTAGTATGATTAAAGTGTCTTATGGTGTCAGCCATCAGGCGAGAAAGTGTCTTGCTGGAATTAAATGAATGCCCACAGTGATGCAGAAATTGAACAGCTGTGATCCTCGGTGTGGGACATGTACCAGGGTTTCCCTCCATCTAGATTCCAGCAAAATCTCAAATACATTTTAAAGCAAGTTTTAACTCTGGCAGTATTTCAATGGTCTCTCTCTCTCTCTCTTTTTTTTTTTTTTTTTTAATTAAGAGCATGTTTTTAACATAGTCATATGGGAAAGCAGTATGAAATTCTGTGAGGCTCCTTCAGGCTTCACGCACATTTATTCTCTTGAATTGTTTTTTATTATGTTTTTCTTTAGCAAATATGTACTTACTAGATATTTTGAGGAAGATGAAGGAGGGGAAAAGTAAAATCCTCTAAGAAATCAAGTTTGTTATGCTTTTAAGCTAAAACTGGGGAGCTGTAATGAGTGTAAGGGAACAGAAGTTATGTAGCAAGTGGGAAGACATGCCATGGAAGTTGTACTGCTTTGTGGATTTAGTTTTGGAATGTACTTCTTGGTGTAGGCAAAACATTTGAGAGCAACTTGAACAAAGCTAGTGCTATGGCAGTATTTCACTGAACACTGGCAGTACATCATGTGCCTGGCTTTCTGGGGATGGGGTGGATCTCCCGTTGCAGTGGATCTGACCAGTGCTTTGCTTCAAGAGAAGAGAAGAAGGTACTCAAGCTTGCAGTCTTATGTAAAGAACAGCTGCCACATTTGAACAGTAAATCCTGATCTGTCTCTCTTTGGAAGACTGCATACTTCTCAAAGCTGCCCTCAGATTGTTTTGAAGATAGATGGGCACCATAACCAGTATGCAGGAAACCTAGGTTCCTTGTAGCCAGAATATAAGTCCTGTTGACTAGGACCAGGAAATAAGCATGGGTGTGATTAAGTATCATCCTTCTTCTCAGGTTACTGCAGCAACGGGAGGGGGGGGGGGGGGGGGGGGGGAATGGGCTGCAACTCAGCCTCTGGATGTGTAGCCATAGGGAAGGAAGCTTCATTAGCTCTGCTGCTCACAGATGCATTTGTTTAATTAATATGGCGTCTTTCAGACCTACATTTATAGGTCTTCAGGGCCAGAAATCAGTTAGAGTGGTTGTTGTGTAATCCAGTATGATGCAAGAAAGAGAGATAAGGCAGTGAGAAAAACCTAGAGGGGTGTATTCAGACAGTCCGTCTCTCAATAATAGATAAATATTTCTTTAAAAAAGTTGGTGTAAGAGTGAGCTTTGTGTCTCTTGGGGGGGATCTGCAGGATCAATAGATCAGTGCAAGGAAGTTGCGTGCTCAGGGTTAGAAACATAGCATCGTACCAGTGTACTGAAAACAGACAAGGGGAAGTGCAGTGATTCTTTTAAATAGAAACAGGAGCAGGGACAGCCCTAAGGAGGCCTGACAGGAGGAGAGCTGAGCAGGGCGTGGAAGAGGATGCAGGGCCAGTGAAAACCTGAGTGGCATACCATGCCTGGTTTTCTGTCTGTACAGAATAAATCCATACCTGGCATAGAGCCACTGGGGTCAGTGCAGTTATGCTAGCAGAACTCTTGCCTTGTTTGTTCTAATTAGTGTATCTTCCAGGTCACGTTTCAGTAATTGATCTAGCTGTTGAAGGCAAAAAGCAAAATAAAAGGGAAGGCAAGTGATGTCACTGAAAGTCTGCACTGATAAAGCCTCACAAGAATCTTCATTGGCACTTCAGACTTGAAAGAAATCAGACGAGGGAAGGCAGAGGGCACTAGGAAACCTGAACACCTCTGACCTCCAAGGAGTACCTTTTTCTGAGATAGTGGTAACACGAAAGAAGAAGAGTTGGAGGCAGCTAATTGACACAGATGTTTGGAACATGATTTGAGAACAGTCTTCTGAGAATACAAGGACAGAATTTTAGGCAACAGGAGAGAACTTTCTTTTGGGAATTTGGTCATTGTCATGTACAGAAGCAGTGGATGAGTCAATGTTCAAGCTAACCTAATAGAAATTATGTAGAAATAGCAAACAGGAGAAAAAAGTTGTTGAAGTTCGTTTCTTTCTTCTTCTTTTTCTTTCTTTCTTTCTTTTTTTCTTTTTTTAATTTGTTTTTCAAAAAAGTTGCAGTTTGTTGGGACTGTTTGTTTCTCCCAGAGTTTAACTGGACATCCAGTCCCATCAAGGGATGTTGTGCACAGCCCTGTTCCCTCGCTGCATTAATTTCTGGTAAACTATTTATCTTTGAGCAATTTGAGATGCTGAAGTCTGTTTGTCATGCTCTTTCTGACTCTCACCCATCTGTCAGCTTACAGTATGGTAATACCGTGTGTACACTGCTGACATGAAAACCAAGAGGTAGCACAACAGAATTGTATTTAGCTATATCCTGAACAGCCTCTGCTTAATTAACTGGAGATCTCCTTGCAGTTTTCAAAGTGAGATGTATCAGTTTTCAAAGTTGGCATATTAGCATTTCTTCTGTGAAATACCTATCTGTGAACTCATTTAAGGTTTCTTTTTTTTTTATCTTTTTTTTTTTTTTTTTCCCCTGCCTTCACTCTTAGTACGTAAGGCTGTCCAGAATAAAATTATGATGTTGGGAGTAATAGGTGTTTGGTGAGTAGGAGTTGCAACAGTCTTCTGCTGAAGGAACAGCAACAGAAAGGTTGTTTAGTCCCCAGTGACTGCTGTAGTGTAATAACTTTTGGCGTAGGACTAGTAACAAACCACTTCAGCTGAATTTCAAATGTCTGTGTTGAATCTCTACTGATTCCATTTGTTTAGTGCATTTCATAACTTTACTGAATAGTGTTGAACTTGTGAAGAATGAAAAGCCAAACGCCTAAGCACACTTGTAGAGTTAAGCTCGTTCTCAAGAAATGCGGAAAAATATTTTTTCCCTTGCTGCTGATGTGTTGGATACAGATAATGACTACACAGCAGTAAGACTCAGTGTCAGTTACTGCCATGATGCAAAGAGAAGCACTTTTTTTAGAGCTTTAGAAAATAGGACTAAAACAGTTTTAAAGCTGGCAGTGTGTCAGTCACATTCCTTCTCTGTAGGTAGTTCTAATTTAACTGTTTTGTCTCGTGATGTGATGCTAAAATATTAATAGACCTGAGCGTCGTCTTTAATTTTTTGTGTTTGATGAATGGCTGGCTGGTCCTTGGTAAGATGGTTGAGAACTCTGCTCTGATCTGAAGACTAAAGTTTGGCTTTTCCTACCTGATCTCTAACTATTGATTCTAGATCTCAGTGATTTTGGTATCTTCTAGGGAATTTTAAGAAGGTAACTGTAATGTAAGCCCTAAAGCTGTAATTTTAAATAAGAAGCAGTCTCCCATGTAGCACAACTCTGGCTCTTGAAAGGACAGAATAAAAATGGCAAACCTTATTTTAAAACTCAGTTCCCCTGGCAATCCCTATGCTTCAGCTTTCTGAAACAAACAAAAACTTACCAACTGCTTTAGAATGCTATTACACTTAGCTCTGCATCCAAAGATGTTTGAAGGAATAGGAGGTGTTTGAAGAAAATGTTGGCTTTAGTCTTTATTAGTTTGTAATTAAATTGTTTTTCTAAAATATACAGTTGGGATGGCTCAACGTAACTACACTAATCCATTTTCCATTTGTTTAAAAATGGAAAAAAGAGGCCAACAGAAGATTAAAAAGGGAGTAGTAGATACTTAATATTTCTGATACAGATTCCCTAAAAGATGATAGTGGATCTATTAGTGTTGTTCTGAAACCAAATTCTTCTCTGGATTGCCACATTTGTTGCCAGTCATTTACACAACAGCAGCCTGGTAATTGCTTGGTACTTTATCCTTAGAAATGAGAGTATGTGTTTGGAGCATTTTTTTCCCTTAAACGTAGTTCTTGCTGTGATGCATCTGACGCTTAGCATCTGTAATGCTTGGAGCAGAAATTTTGGATGTTGTTGGCTGTTGTGTGGTGTTTAACTACATGTTCTCCCTTATTGCAGCATTGGGAGTCCTTAACCACTAACCTGGATAGCAAGCATTATAGCTCAGTAACAGCTGCTGAGTTCTTTGTCTATTAATTCTTCCTTGTGAAACAGTATCTTTTACCTCAGAAAATATGGGCTCCCACAACAGAAAGAGATTATGTAAACACAGGCACAGAAAATCAAGTCACATTGGTTCATGCTTCTCATGAAGTGTTTCTGGCCAATAGACCCATGTTAAAGGAGCATCTTGACAGTGGTTTTCAATGGCAGCTGTAAATGCAATGCATGTCTGGCCAGGAGCAGGGCATTGGTGGTCATGAGATGGGCTAAAATGCAGATTTCTTGACTTTGTTAGTCTTTGGGATTCTGTTGCTACAAGCCTGATTCTGTTTCTCAGTAAGAAGAGATGTTCTGTAAAAGGTGGCTGATGCTTCTATCACCTCCTCTCAAGTGGATTTTTATCAGCTTACAGTTTTTCTGCTTCTTCTCCCCAGCTCCTCCCTCACTGACATAAGTGTTGTTTTCATACTGACCTTATCCAGGTAAATAGCCTCTCTCCAGAACTAAGCCTTTGTTTATTTTTTTTTTCAGAAATGTAGCACAGTAAAAATATTTGAATTATAGGCGCTCTATTCTGATTTATTTTTTCTCATTAATAAATTATATGCCATGAATGATGGACAGTGTTGACGCCGGGTGATGATGTAGGAAAAGCTCTGGATGTGTTTTCTGCTGTGAGTAGAAAGGAGGGTTTGAGTGCTAGGACACTGGCACTGTTTTGTTGGGCTGTCAAAATGTTCAAGTATCTGCAACAATCCTCTTCAGTTTGTTGTTGGGAAGTGAAAAGCTCTGTAAGCAGAATTTATTCCTTCCTTCAGTTTCTGTCATCTGTAATGCTTGGTTACTACTGTAGATTTTTTATTTTGTTGTTGTTTTGAGATCAAACCCTTCCTATTTTTCCTTCTTACATGTTATCCCCTTCCTATTAAGATCAGAAGTTGGCTGTAAAAAATTCATTACTTCTGAATGAAGTCTTGCTGTTCAAACTTTACTCAAGTTCAAGCTTTACTCAAGTTCAAACTTATTCTTTAAATCATTGTGGTCTTTCTCTAGCCTTCCTCTGCTCATTCAAAAGAGCAGAGAGTATGTGTCCATTCAGAGAAGCTAACCAAATTCAGTCACTCATTTAACTATTCGCACAACTGGCATGAAGACCCTTCATAAAACATGTTTTATGAAGACCCTTCATAAAACATACATCAGGCAGCTTTTGAAATGTAGCATTCAAACTCTGTTCTCCTCTCTGTCCTATTCTGGAGAAGTTCCACAACTGTTTCTCAAGAAAAATCATGCTCAGATATGAGTCATGAAATGTGGTATCAGGAGAGTTAGATGCTTTTTCAGGGAAAAGCTGAGTGCTATTTACATAATGCATTTGGCTTGAGTGTGAAAACCAGGCAGGCTATGGATGGGATCCCATATATTTTTTTATGTAGTTGATCTGTTTGACCACTTCACTCTCTTCTGTGCTTGTGAGCAGGTGACTCTGTTAGGCAAAGATGAATATTTCCATAAAGGTTTGCAAACATTTGATGAACAAAACAAAATTAATGCACCTTGTGGAAATGTGTGTATACTTTTTTTGCTGCTTGTCCAATTAAGTTGTACAGAACCTTGTAATTAATGAATATCCATAATATGTTCACACCTTGTGCAAGTGGCTCTGTTTCATGTCTGTCATGTAGTAGGCATATGTACCCATGAGATGCCTCTTTGTTGCTTCAGTTCTGTTGCTAATTTGGCAGCTAGACTGCCCTGTAGCTAATGATAAATTTTTTATTAAGTTAGGTTTTATAGAAATACCAGCATCTTCTGAGTAATGTAGAGCATCCAGATGCCTTCCTGGTAAGGTGCCTTATACCATAGTTTACGTAGTTAGTGAAGGAAAACTGTAGCTGATGCCTTGGTAGGTGACTGCAAGCCAGTTGGTAGGTGACTGCAAGCCAGGTGCTCTTTCTAAGTCTTTTCTGCTTAGTACTGGATGTCACTAATGAAGGAATCAGCTGAAATGCAGTTCCACTCTGGGCCAGCTCTGACTCTGTTGGCAGAGCATGGCATAGACATTGAGACCTCTTCTAGAAACTAATTCTCACCCAATTTGAACAGGATTTCATCTTCAGCTGTAGCAAAGCCTTTGTACTTCATCTGTAAAGCGTAACTGCCTTCTCGGGTCTTGGGGATCTTTGTAATCCCCAAACCTCCAAAGTTTGTTTGTTGAAGAGTTGGCTTGAGAATTTCCTTTGATTCTGTCTGGCAAATAGTTCTGTGTTCCTGGAGATCCAAATTCCTTCCAGCTGGAGAAAACAAGCACAGAGTTCCTGTTGTTGTATTTGCTGGGCAGGGAATGATTACCAAATGAAACTTCCTGCCCAGCAGTGAGCATGAAGTTCTAGGATGCTTGGTGAAAAGTAGAAAGAATTCTTCAACTCTCTTAATCGAGGTGAGAAACAGAGCTTTGGCCTTCATTTTAAGGATATCCAGATGCCTTTGCAACTAAAGGCTTGTTGCCCACTTTTGTACAGACTCTTTTATTCTGTTACAGTTGTAATTGAATTTTAAAATTTTGAACGTGGTGGTGGTTTTGATTTTCTGGTTTATTGTCACTGAGATATTATTAATATAAAAACAGCTTGAATGTCAGTGCAATAAGAACTGGCTTTTGCAGTTCAGCTTTATACTGTATTTTTATGCTAATAACAGTACTGCCATCAGCTAGAGTCCAGGAATAAATGCATGTGCAAGGTATAGCCTTTCTGTGCTGCATTTAAAACAAGCAAACAACAGGAACGACAACAAAAAAAAACCACTAAAAACCTCACTGATGTACAAGAATTGGGAGCTTTAATCTTTGTTATGTTTATAAGATTTGTATCTAAGATTCAACTAAGAAATGTAGTTCCCCATGCAGGGAGATAGATAATCTCATGCAATTGCAGTGCTAAGATTTATGTTGCAATCATTTTTGTGAGTTAGTGCCAAATAACAATGGGAACAATCTAATCATCTCTGCACTGGAGATGTTGGAATGAAAGCTTTTTCCTTTTAAACTTGTATCTACAGTTTGGTCATTTTGTTTATGTTGGGTTTGTTTGTGTGTGTGGTTTCCTTTTTTTTCTGTTTGTTTTTTTCTATTTGAGCATCAGAAGCTTTGCTTGCTTGGCTTTCAGGCTTGCAGTGTGTGCATGGCTATGTGGCTGTGCATAGGGGGGATGTGCTAGCTATGTGACAGCAGCAGTGTTAGGGCATACAGCGCATTGCATGCAGGATTCCAGGTGACATGTTAGGTGAAAGTGTTTTAGGTTTGTTTTCATATTTTGGAAATGAGTTACTCAGCTTTAGAAAGTTTAAGTGTCACCTAACCTATATATCATAAACCACTTAGAGAGGTAGCATTTCTTAGTTGCATAATGTGGAAAAACTGTGCAAGTGCCCTATTTACAGATAATTCCTCATTTTAGATAAGACTAAAAAATGAAGAATCATCCTTAAAATCCTAAATCCTACTGTGGTAGGAAGAGAAATGTTTGGGGTATCATGAATTATGCTGCTTATTTACTTTTTCCATTATCTTTCCCCCCCCTCTCCCCCCCCGGTATCTCAGCATGCAAAGTACAGCATTATTTGGTTCCAAATCATGATTTGTATTGCTTTCTAATTTAACTTAAGTGGGGAATTTTGAGAACATTCTGATCCTTTCCAGTGAGTATAGAGTGCTGTGCAGGTTGTTCCAAAAGTAATGCCTCCTATTTTTTTCTATGGAAACCACAACAGCTATGAAGAGCACAGCAACCCTTTTTCATAGAGCAAATTCTCAGCAACAAAACATGCTTTTATAGCACAGTCACCAGAATTAGCTATGCATTTTTGACAGCAATGAACAGGCGAGCAGAGCAGTCCATGTAGAAAACATTATTTCTAAAATAATAAATTCATACAAAGAGAGCTCTTCAAAGCCACTCATTAAAGGCTGGCATCTATTACAAGTCTTGTTAAGTAATTTCAGGTGTTCAGAAGCCAGATTTTAAGCACAGCTGTGTAATGTTCTCCTGGTGGTCTGTCCTGCTGTTCCTCAGGCAAACATTAACTTAGCACTTATTTGTAGCAGTGTTGTGAATAATGCAAGCTGTAGTTTGTCAGATATTGCTGGAAGCCTGTCACTTATGAGTGGTGAGCTCACACTGAATTTATTTTATCTTTTTAGCTAGAATTTTTATATATGCCTATCATGGCATGCAGACCAGCTGTACTCTACACAAACTGTTCACTAACAAAAACAAGATAAAAGTATACTTAATGATTGTTCTTACTTCTTTCTGCTTACACACTTGTTTTGCAGTCATGGTGAATGCAGATGCCAAAACTCAGGTGTATATCTTATTATTTAGAAGTCTCACTGTTTAGAGCAGTAGCACTAGTATTGCCCCTCGAAGTAACCTTAGCACGTGGTGTGTAATGAAATTTAACAACTTCTGTCAAAATCCTGGTGTCAGTTGCTTTGATTAGTGGAAAAGAAACAGCTGCTTGTAGTGAATAAGAATTTTCCCATCCTGAAAAATGGTTCAAAGTATCCAGAAGAAAAGAAACAGCTTTTATTTGTCCTTGTACTGGATGGATTTTTGCACAGGCATGTGATTTAGTACACTTTTTCATTAACAAATGAGGCAAAAGAACAAAAGGTGTTGACATCACTTAATTGCAGTTAATTATGGGTATTAGTCTTTCTTAAAGCAGTGATCATATTTACTTCCTTGACAACTGTGCTGATGAATTTGTACCAAAGTTTTGAGAATCTCTGTACAGAGAGGTTGTGATGCTTAGGAGGAATGAATCGTAGGCAACACAAAGCATTTTGGAATGGTGCACTTATTTGAGGCAAAGTTACTAAAAATCTTTACAAGTCCCTTTCTGAGGAAAAGACTATTAGTTAGTCTCTTACTCTGCTACTCAGCTCTTTTTGTAGTGAACAGGAGTAATTTCATTCTAGTATGATTGATGTGATGCGTGTTACTTTCATTGTTGTTGAGCAAGCTAACAAGTGATGGAGGGAGAAAAAAGAGATGGGGAAAATAACAGGAGGACTGCAAGAGCCATGTCTAGGGAGATGGCCAGATATAGACAACTGCTTTGGTCTGTAGGATTGCTGCCAGCTATCCTTGGGAAATTTGTTTTAACCAAACAGGTTCAACAGAAGTTGTTGAAAAGTGAGTTGTTTATGACAAGTACATACAAAAGCATAAAGTTGTATATGTTGTCTTTATTCTGAAGTATTTCAGAATAGAAAAGCTTTCTTGTAAAAAAGTTTACAAACTATTTAATTTGCCCTGTGCATACATGTCTGCATTGTATACATGCTTGTCACCGAGTATGTGTCCTTAGGTACTAAAAGCCATAACTATTAAGTGGCTAGAATGTTAATTTCTGCAAAAGCCAGGACTACTTCTTAATTCTCATGGGTCAGCTCTACTTATTTCTGTCACTTTGTTGCACACTGGCTATGTTGTTAAATGTGAAGTGGCAAATGGAGGTCCATCATCATATGGCATATCTGAAATCAGAGGTTATGCCTACTATGTGCTGAGTAGATGGGAACCTGCAGTTGTATTCCATGGTTTGCCATTAAATTCAGTTTTATAACAGTGGGGAAAGATGCAAAAGCAGTGACAGTTACAAGCAAATATTGCTGTTCCAGTTGTTTTGCAAGATTACATGCGTCAAGTGTTTATTTCCGTATAGAAAGAAGCATTTTGAGAAAATTGTCCTGTTAGGCTGTCAGAGGAATTGCTGTCCTAAGTAGAGTTAAATGTCAACTGCGTTTCGATTCCCAATCCTCAATGTTTTGTTTTGTTTAGGCAAATATAAAGCCACTCTCATTTCTCCTGTCTGGGAATCTACTGTTGTAAATCATGTGAGAGGAATAAACCAGCACTCCTTATTTCTTTAGTTCTTTATCTATTTGCTGTGGATCAGAAAGGGCCAACCTGCTGTAAGTAACACTTGCATTTTATTTGTGCTGCTTGATTGCTTATAATGGAGAAAATGCCTCGAGGCCTATAATACATTAAAGTCTTGCTTTGTTCAAAATGACACTGCAGCATCTAGAAGAAACAATTGAACAAAGTTACACACTTCAGTTTTTTCCATGTATGAAAGTCATGCATCAGTTCATGAGCAGTGTCTAGATGAAGTGATTACAAAATGTGAAAGGCAAGATTATTGCTGGACTAGCCATTATAAAAATAAGGGTGAAGAGTAATCTTTGTGCTTCTTTGTGGCAGATGTCTAATAGTGTTTTCTCCAGTGCAGCTGCAGTTATTATAGAGGGTGGCCAGCAAGAATACTCTATTAAAAAATTCAAAATGAGATTCTGTCAAACTCAGTCATCAGTGCCCAAGTTATAATCTGCTCCATATTGGTAAATATAGAAAAATAAGCAGACAAAATCCACTCATTTACTTCTTCCACCATAGCTAAAATCCTAGCTTTCTCTCGTTTGAAGGAGTACCTTTTTTACAGGTGCAGGGGGAAAAATTATCTGTTTTGTCTAATGTGCAAAATGTGTCTATTCAGAGGCTGACTTCACAGAATTATTCTATTTGTGTTTGTTATGTTGATACCAGTTTCAGGATAGATCTGCATATTGATTTGTGCAGATCTAATATTATTTTTCTTAAATATCTTCTGATAGTTTTCAGTGAGATCTTCTGAGAGACACCTGTCTCTGCAAAATGCCAAGAGAAGGAGATTAGACACATAAGAAACTGGTGTAGAAATAAACTGCTCTCCAAGTCAAGCAGGTTTCCTGCCTGTATAGGAGCTTTCCAGTGCAATCACTTTCAGAACATGGAATGTACTTGCTAAGTGACCAAGCAGTGGCAGCCAGAGGTTAATGTGCTCTGCTTTGCAAAAGGTTGTGTAGCATTTTGGGGAAAAACCTTTGTACTTCCGGGAATGCATGATTTGAGCAGCAATAATGTGCCTGATTTGTCAAGGATAACTAGTTGTGTTTTCTTACTGAGTCATTTATGGGAGATAGGTTTTCTCATAACTGGAATTTCAGTGTCATGGCAGATCAACATATCCAATTAAAAAGCTTTAATCAGAAGATCACAATATCTTTGTTTTACATGTGAAACTGAAGCAATTTTTTTATTATTATTATTATTATTTTGTTGTTATTATCTAGCAACGGTGAGGAACAAATGTACAGAGGGAAGAAGCTTGAGGTGAGGTGTGATCTCACAAAATGTTGCAATTGCAATCACAAGCAACCAGCAGAGGAAGACAGTGAGACAGTTAAAAGCAGAAGAATAAACAACCATCAGCTACTCTGTTCAGCAGCTGCTGTTTCTAAGGAAGCTAATTAGAAACTGACACATGATTTCTTATTTAAAACTGATTAATTTGTTTCCTTGTCTATCATTGACTGGATGCAAAATACATCAGACTTCAGATTGGGAAAGACGCTGTTCAGATGATGAAGTTCTTGATATTAAAGAGGAACTGTATTTCAATTTGAAAGGTGGCTTTTCTCTCCAAGGTGCCTGCTTTTAAAACTGAACCATATAAAAGTAGGCATGCCACATCCATCACTGGGCTCAGGATACGCTCATTCATTACACTGCCACATCTGCCTGCAGGTTCTGGATGCCTTCTCTAGGATCCATTTCATGCCAGCAGGATGAGTTGATCGATTTGAGCTGCTGGAAAATGAATCAGTTTCACTTAGTGACCACAGAATTGCTTGGTCTAATGGAGAGGAAGAAAACCAGCCTTAAGAGAGATTGAAAGGGATCCCAGGTGATCTCAGTATGATGGTCAGGGCATTTAGGTAGGTGGCAGCAGATATTATTAAATTCCAGCTCAAAAGTAGGTGGAACAGGATTTATTTTAACTTGTCTCAGCTACAGTGTTGCTCTGCTATTAGGGCATTGTGTGTAAGGAGAGCACGTTACCATCGCCCTCTAGTCATTTTCTGTAAGTGTGGACATGGACGTGTACAACAAGCAATCCTGCTTCATGGCTTTGGTCGGGAAGAAGATTCTTTCTGTAAGAGTAATGGCAGGGTTCATATAAGGGCTATGTTTCACAGCAGCTCTATGTTGTGACATATTTGAAACCTCAGTGTCTGGTTGCCAGCAGAAGTTAAAACATAGACTTCATGTGCACCTACATTTAGATGGCATTTCACCAGGTATGTTGAGAATCTCAGTGATTTTGTCAGTGTTGCAAGTTCCTCAAAATTCAGCGATGTGTTTCATGTGGTTCAGTGTAAGTTTTAAGAAATGACCATGAGTGGAAAGGCTGTCAAGAACATTCTGTGATTAAACAAGAGAATATATATATATATCTTTTCCTTTCAATTAGTTGAGAATAATGCACAAGGACTTAGGATGTGAAGAAAGGGAATTGGTGGAAATATTAGTAGTATCAAATACCAGAATCTGTAACAATTCAGTATAATAAAGCATAAGTGCCTGCAGAGATGTATATTAGAGATGCTTGCTTTACACTTCCAACCCTCATGCAGAGATTTTTTCTTAAGAAATGCCACCTTTAGTTTTGTGTGAGGAATTTGAAATGACCCTGTCCTATGAAAGACTTACAAATATTTGGTATTTTGAACCTTTCCTCAGCTATTTCTCTTGACCTTGTTTGCCCTGTTGTAGGCTAATAAATAGCAAAAAACCTTGCTGTTGCAATTCTGACCCAGTCCTATGTGTCCATTTTTTTTTTTTCAGTCTGTAGTGTTGCATGCATTGTCTTTAATAGTGCTCTTAAATAACTGTACTGTTTATTTTCGTGTGCTGCTATGAATCTGGTGTTTTCAATATTGTTTTTGTCACAGATTCAACATTCTGCTAAACCAAAGGAGTCTATAATCACTTTTATAATACTTTATGCTTTTTTTCCCCTGTTATCTAGCAGCAACAGTACATCTGTGGAGGTAATACACAAACTTTTTCCAGAGCTTTTCCAGTCAAGAGCATCCATGCCTTTGATAACCTGGCAACCTACCCTTGCTACTCAGCACTAAAATTCTGTTGTTCATTCTCAGTGGTTCTCTTTCCTTGCCCTTTTTCCCCAACTGTACGTCTTGAATGTTGTTTGCATTCTCTATAATTTATTATACTTTGCTTGTACTTACAGAGTTGATGAGCATTACTTCACATAGGGGCTATTCAAATAAATATATGGTTGGTGAGTGGTTCACATGTATGCTTATATTTAAGTTGATACTTGCTTAATATACACAACTGATATTTTCAGATGAGAAGTTGCATTAAGAGTGAAATGTTCTGCCTCCCAGTGGTCCAAGTCTGCAAGACATGGAAACAGTAGTCTTCCTCTTTCAGAATGGCCCTGTCCTGTGCTGCTGCTCTGTACCTGCAGATTTACTTGTTTGTTTATTTGTTTATTTTGTATTCTTTATCTTTTATTTCTCTGTCATATGAAGATGATCAGAGGGCTAGAACACCTCCCCTACAAAGATAGGCTGAGGGGTTTGGGCTTGTTCAGCCTGGAGAAGCGGAGGCTGGGAGGAGACCTCACTGCAGCCTTCCAGTATTTAAAAGAGGATTATAAAAAGGAGAGGGATCGATTTTTTTTTTTTTTTTTTAAATTATTATTATTTTCTTTTTTTTATTTTCTTTTTTTTTTTAAGGTCAAGGAGGGAAGGTTTAGATTAGATATCAGGGGGAAGTTCTTTACCAAGAGAGTGGTTGGAGCAGGCTGCCCAGAGAGGCTGTGGATGCTCCATCCCGGGAGGTGTTCAGGATGAGCTTGGATGGGGCCTTGGGCAGCCTGGTCTAGTACCAGATCTGGAAGTTGGTGACCCTGCCTGCGGTGGGAGGATTGGAACTTCCAACCCAAACCATTCTATGATTCTATGATATGTTTAAGCAAAATGAGAATGTGGTTTTGTAGGAGTCTTGGTTCACTTGACTAATTTTTTTGCAAGGTGATACTTTAATTTTTAGAAACATGCAGGAAAGAAGATGGAGACTGTTGAAGGAAAAAATTGGCTGCAGGAAATAACTGTCTTACCATTTCAGTACCAGTTCGCAAGAGAGGTAGAAGAATTTTTTTCAACTGCATGTGAAGTTGGATATAGTTGTTTTAGTAAGATATTTATATCACTACTGACATGCTATATTAGGAACTGGGGGATGCATGCAATAGAAAATACATACACATTGAAGTAATAGGAAAAGGTATTACCTCATTAATAATGTGCTTTTCCATGTATTTTTATTCCTGCATTAATGGTATATGCATGTCCAATTCATTCTGTCAATTAAAATAAGTTTCTTTAAGAATAAAAATGTAATAAACTCAATCCAGCTTTCAAAATTGTCAGTACCATTTTTATAACCAAGCAATGAAAACTAACTTGTCTGTTGCCACAAAAATTTGGATCATTCTGGCTAACTGTTCTTACAGAATTAATTAGGAAGTGATACATAATAATAGCTAAGTATTTTTTCTTGTGTGCATGTTATCCAAAAGGTGACATTTTAAGTAACAAATCCTTTACAGTTTAATCTTTGCCATCAGATGAACCTTGTCCTGTCACAGATGAATAGGTTTATTTTCTGAAGTATTTTGCTGAAGGCAACCTGTTAAGTTGTCATTCTGATGTGTTTCAGCTTGGTGTTTGAACAATGTAGGTATCTTTAATAAGACTTGTGTATTTTGTTCTCTTTTGCTACACCGGAAGTAGCACTTCCATGTGGATGACTGCATTTTTATTCATCTCTTTATTTATTTATTTTTCATTTGTTTTCTCACAATTGTACATGTTTCTGTATTCCATTTTACTGGAGAGAACATGCTACTGTCCGCCTTTGTTGGTCTGCCTTCTTGTCTTTCTTACTTAGAAATTTCCGTAGCAGTGTCATTCATTACATGTTTCTTGCATGTAGAACACGCTACTTGTAGCACTCGTATTTGCCTCTGTTTTAATGCAATTTTAGCAGCAGAAACTATGGGGGGAAATAAGCAAAACCATCAGTTCATAGAATCACCAAGGTTGGAAAGGACCTCAAAGATTATCTAGTCCAGCCATCTACCTACCACCAATATTTCCCCACTAAATATGTTCCTTAGTATATCTTAACATTTCTTGAACATCTCCGGGGATAGTGACTCCACCACCCCCCTGGCCTGCCCATTCCAGCACCAAAACATCCTTTCAGAGAAGAAATTTTTTTCAAATGTCCAACCTGAACCTCCCCTGGTGTATCTTGAGGCCATTTCCTCCACTCCTCCTATTACTTATGTGGGAGAAGAGGCCAACCCCCACCTCGCCACAACTTCCTTTCAGGGAGCTGTAGAGTGATAAGGTCTCCTCTGAGACTACTCCAGATTAAATAATCTCAGTTCCCCCAGTCACTCCCCACAAGACTTGTGCTTCTGACCCCTCACAGCTTCATTGCCCTTTTCTGAATATGCTCCAGGGCCTCAATGTCTTTATTTTAGTGAGGGGCCCAATAATGAACACAGTTTTTGAGGTGCAGTCTCACCAGTGCTAAGTGCAGGGGGACAATCACCTCCCTGCTCCTTCGGGCAGCACTATTCCTGATATAAGTCAGGATTACATTGGCCTTCTGGGCTACCTGGGCATGCTGCTGGCTCATACGTAGCTGAGCATTGACCAGCACTCCAATGTGATCAGCCTTCTTCCGGCAGGAAAACTGAAAGACAACTGAGTTCTCACTGATTTATTGTTATTTCCAGACTCCATGCCTATTTCTCCTGGAGAAACGTGGAGGAAGTTGCCTTTCTTTCCATTAGTGTTATTGGTGCTCTTAGCCTTTCATGACTCTTCTCCATGATGGTAAAGTGCCTGAGACCTGGCACCTGATAGCTCTGCTAGAGGTTCTGGTGCTGTTCGTACCACTTTGCACCATGCAGAGAATGCCAGCGTAGCTGTAAGCAGCATGATATATATGCCTGTGGTAACGGCCTCAGGTGTTTTCTATGCACCTGTGGTACAAAGAAAAAGATGGTGTTCACCGCATCAGAGGATGGAGCTTGCTTTCCCTTGTGCTTCATTGTGTCTGACACTGTACTTGCCTGAGGAATCACAGCTGAGGACACAGGTAACTCAGGGAGATCTCTGTCTGCCAATGGGTTTTCCTCATGCAGCCTTGCATCCTTGGCAGGCAGGGTTTGGCCAGAAGAAGTAGCACTTATGTTGATTCCTACTAGATAATTTTAATGGGGTAAAAAGATCATTCTGTTCTTGGAAATAAATTTTATTGCTGTTAGTAATCACAGAATCACAGAATTATCGAGGTTGGAAAAGACCTAGAAGATCATCCAGTCCAACCATTACCAATACTTCCCAGCTAAATCATACCCCTCAACGCAACATCCAAACGTTTCTTGAACACTCCCATGGTCGGTGACTCCACCACCTCCCTGGGCAGTGCATTCCAATGCCCGACTACCCTTTCCGAGAAGTAATACTTCCTAATGTCCAGCCTGAACCTCCCCTGGCGCAGCTTGAAACCATTCCCTCTAGTTCTATCACTGATTACACGAGAGAAGAGGCCGACCCCCAGCTCACCACAACCTCCCTTCAGGAAGTTATAGAGAGCTATAAGGTCTCCCCTGAGCCTCCTCTTCTCCAGGCTGAACAATCCCAGCTCCCTCAATGAAGTACACAGATGCAGCCAAACTTTTTGATGCAAAGTTTTGCATAGCATTGTGTGTGTATGCGTGCATAACAGCAACTATTTTATATGGAAAACATTGAAGAATGGTAAGTAACTTCATGCTGCAGTATTTGTAGAAAATATAAGACTTTGAAGAGAAGTGGAAATAAATGCAGCTGTAGATAGCCTTGGAAATTCGGAATAAAACTGTTTTACTGTGCGTTTACTTTACTTGGAGTACTTTTAAGTGAGAGAAAAAAAAAGTGATAAACAGGGACAGACCAAAGCTACTATGTATTGAGAAACAGAAGATAGATGCTGCAAGACTGTTTTTATCCCATGCCCTATGAGGATTTGTTTTGAAGGTTGCATGCTTCTATTATCTCAATAAATAGAATTTAAAATAATTTCATTTTTAGGTCAGAGCTTAACTACAGAGATTACTTTCCACAGTTTATTATGAATATTTATTACAAAGCTTTAGGAGAAGGTTTTGATTTGAAAGATCTAGACTAAAAATAGTCAAGAAGTAGTTCAATTTCTTGTAGATAACTTGTGCTAGTTAGGAGTTGTATGGATTTTTTATTTTTATTTTTATTTTTTTTGGCTGGTTGCAGCCAAAGGGTTGTAATTTAATGGTGCTGTATCAGGGTGTAGGCTGGTCATGAGCGGTGTCCCGCAGGGGTTGGTCTTGGGACCGGTGCTCTTCAACATCATCATCAATGGCAAAGACGATGGCATCGAGTGCACCCTCAGCAAATTTGCAATTAACACCAAGCTGAGCTGTGCGATTGATACATTGGAAGGAAGGGAAGCCATCCAGAGAGACCTGGACAGGCTGGAGAAGTGGGCCCATGTGAACCTGATGAGGTTCAACAAGGCCAAGTGCAAGGTGCTGCACTTGGGTCGGGGCAATCCCAAGTGTTTATATAGACTGGGCAAAGAACCCCTTGAGAGCAGCCCTGTGGAGAAAGACTTGGGGGTCCTGGTGGACGAGAATCTGGACATGAGCCAGCAGTGTGCGCTTGCAACCTGGAAGGCCAACTGTGTTCTGGGCTGCATTAAAAGAGGAGTGGCCAGCAGGGAGAGGGAGGTGATTGTCCCCCTCTACTCAGCTCTTGTGAGGCCCCATCTGCAGTACTGTGTCCAGACCTGGGGTCCCCAGTACAGGAAGGACATGGGGCTCTTGGAGCGGGTCTGGAGGAGGGCCACTAACATGATCAGAAGTCTGGAGCACCTCTCCTGTGAGGAAAGGTTGAGGGAACTAGGCTTGTTTAGCTTGGAAAAGAGAAGGCTCTGGGGAGACCTCAGTGCAACCTTCCAATATTTGAAGGGAGCGTATAAACGGGGGGGGGGGGGGGGGGGGGGTACGACTGTTTATGAGGGTGGATAGTGATAGGAGAAGGGGGAATGGTTTTAAACTGAGATGGGAGGTTTAGGTTAGATACTAGGAGGAGGTTTTTCACACAGAGGGTGGTGACGCACTGGAACAGGTTGCCCAAGGAGGTTGCAGATGGTGGTTGGCAACCCCGTACAAAGGGGGTTGAAACTGGGTGATCATTGTGGTTCTTTTCAACCCAGGCCATTCCATGATTTTATGATTATTATTTTTTTTTTTTTTCCAATTTAATAGTTACTTAAATGTCATGATTTTCTCATGTGGCTTTACTGTGTCACTAGTTAAAATGATTTTTGCTCCACATAGGAATTATTAATCCTGGGTTTTGAAGGAGCTCCGGATACTTGTATGGGCATTTTCTTGGTGAGAAATGGGTAAGATCTCCAGCGTCTCATTGCTGTTGCTGAAATGTCAGGGTGTGGTGAAGGATTTCCTTTCCCATTTCATTTAATACTTGAACAATTTGTCTAGTGAATAAAACATTTTTTTTTAATTTTTTTTATTTTTTTGGTGGAATTTAAAATGCCATCTAGTACCTTACACACAGTTAACTGAAAACTGAAGTAAGTTGTGTGCTGGAGTAGCTGTGGTACTAAAGCTCTGTCATCCTAAATATGTTGTTTCATGTTTAAATCTGGTCGGTAAATACCCAAGTAACCACACTTCCTGTTTTGCTATGTTTGTCCACACCATCAGAGGTGGATGTTGGAAGTACCTTCAGCATTTAATTGTTGTGCAACAGATGGCAGCAGAGGGGCAGCCTGACCAAATGGCATGTGATACTGAAGTGCATATGAAGCAAAGGTGTGTAACTGAATTTCTCCACGTGGAAAAATTTGCACCCATTCACATTCACTGATGCTTGTTGAATGTTTCTGGAGACCAAACGGTGAATGTGAGCCCAGTGAGGTAGTGGGTGGTGGTGGTGTATTTCAGCAGTGGTGACAATGACACTGGGTCATCTCTGCTGGTGTGGATTGTTATGAGCGTGGCATGCAGGCTCTTGGCCATCGCTGGTGAAAAGGCACGACTGATGGTGGTGACTGCGTTGAAAAAGAGTGTTTGCTCTACCAAATAGTGTCATTGTGCACTTCGTTGTAGCTTGGGTGGAAATAAGTAGGAGGCATTATTTTTGGAGTGGTTTGCATATTTTTTGATAACTTTCTTTTCACTGTATGTTATTGCAATGCTAGGTAATGAATACCGTAATAATATATCAGTAGAATTTGTTTTTAAGTTGATTTCTCTGGGGAAAGTATTTTCTGACTTACCTAAGCAATCTACCCTCAGAGGCAGCAAGGGGCTCTTTCAGTACTGACTCTCAAGCCAAGAACCGTCCTTAAATTAAGCCAAGAATAAGACTGAATCACAAAGCCACAAAGGTTGTGATACCTCAAAAAAAACCACACCAAAAAAACAAAAAAAACCCAACCCACATTACTTTATATGCATTACACCATATATATGCATGCAATGTTCATTAAATTCCAGTATGATTAATGCCAAATGTAAAAACAAAACAAAACAAAAAAACCACGCCACATGAAAATACAGTTTTCCTAGTAGCGTACACGCTGTTTATTCCCAGCGAGTGTGGAACCTGTTTAGACATGCAAGGCTTTTTAAATTGGGGCAGTTTATTTAAGTTCTAACATCCAGTTTTACAGTGATGGATCTCGTTTTGCAAAATGCTCAGCAACTTTTGTTATAAATGGAGCTCTGAAAAAAGTCTAGCTACTTAGGTAAGCTCTGAAATACAAGCAAGTTTGTCATAGTCTGTCATTTGAAAAAACTCTAAACCTCCTGTAAAAGATACACTTTGTTAGCATTACTTCTGCTAAAAAAGAAAAGCCTTCCTGGGAAATCTTGTAGCTCATCCAAAAAAACATGTTTTCCTGCCTCAGAATTTTACCCTCAAGGATCAATTGGCAGCGCTTGGTGCTAGCAGTGGTTGCGCAGAGATTTTACATATCTATACATATGTTTTTATTTTAGCGTGACTGGCAGCTCAATGAGAAGTTAAAACAGTAATGAAGGCAAATGAGGAATTTTCTGAACTGTTTGGCTCATGCGCTTCATATACTCCTAAGCTTTAATCAGTTACTAGCAACGTTTGTGTCCTGTATGTGAGGGAAAGTTCTGTTTTGAGGCAAACCCCACTGCCTGCCCAGAGCTGCAGGCTTGTTATCACCCTAATCAGAACCCACCTGTGAGGTACTGCAGGGCTCCTCGTGGAACCAGCCATCCTGGGGAGAGGGTGGCACAGGTAATACTCTAAAGAATATCACAGGTAATCTTGCATCCCTTCAGCTGCTAGGAATCCCACCGAATGGGCCTCCCATCAGTATGGACTGCTGTCTGTGGGAAAGCCACCTGGCATTTTGTTTTTGCTTTCCAAGGCGTTTTCTCACACAAAAACAGCCCCACCCCACATTCCTGTGGTCACAAAAAGGAGACTCCCATGGGGCTTGGGCTCCGCAGCTGGATAAGGATGAGACCATGCAGGCGGCATGAAGGCCACACTGATCTCCCTCATCTCCAGGCCCGTCCCTACTGGAGTGGTAGCTGGTGGGGGGCTACTTAGCACCTCATTGTTACTACCTTTTTACTCCCGTGGGAATGGTTGTGTGGAACAGTACTTCACTGCCACAGTGACACTGACCTTCACTCACTTTTGGAATTAAATCAACAGCTCAAGGAAGCAAGGATATTTAATCGTCTAGCAGGAAAGGAAGGGCCAGGTTTCTTTTTACTGTCTCAGTGTGTTCCAGAGCTGTTTCCCTCACCACAGCTTCTTTTTTAAATTCAGCCTGGATGAGATGAGGTCCCCTTGTTTAAGTAACCCTCAAAGGTCTGGAAGCAAAGAAAAGTCTGCCTGGCTCTTCTCCCTTCCCCATGTTCTGCAACTCACAGGACTGTTTCAAAATGAGCAAGAGAACCCACGCTTAAAATGTTTGGGAGTTCATGCTCAGTGCAGTCTCCTGCGACTGTTTAAGCATTTTCTGTTGTTCAGCACCGGGTACAGCACCAACTACACTAAGCTGGGACATGGAACGTGTTCTGAACCACCGCTGTTTTTGCATGGGAATTTTTGAAAAGGACCTTGCAAGGAATTAAGGGAGGTCTCAGTGTAGAAGGAGAAAGAGCTAAGAAAGCCAAAATGCTCACTTATTTTTTTCTTTCTGAATTTGTAGGTAGGTTCTTAGCTCTTCTCCCTTCCTGGAGATGCTGGCCTATGACAGAGCTTCTCAGTATGGGAGCAGAAACTGGAACTTAGGAGATATGAAATGGCACAGGCATCCTTGTAGGAGGCAGGGATAGTGTTTTTACATGGTTCCAGTAGCATACTCCTCTATTCTGACAAATAAATAAATAAAATGAAATAAACTAATTAAAAATAAGATTACCAAATTCTTCTTATTACATCTATAAACATTTCTGTTGTCAATATGTCATTTTTTTGAGAATACCATATCCACATTTAAAACACCTATTAACCTGTGTGTGTGCTTCATTGTTTCTTAGAGACTTCAGCTTTCAAGTTCTGCTGTTTGACATCACTGTGGTGGGATTAGGCCTGCCGAGTTGTGGTGACTTTTATGCCTTCATGACCCCTCTATTATGACCTTCATGCCCCCACATGGCAAGGATCCCTTAGTGCTGAGGGCCTTGAGCACCTCATTCTTTAAGTCAGCAGCAAAAAAAATCTAAAGGTGGACAGACAGCTGTGTGTCATGGCAGTGGCTGCTTTGCTTTCAGCATTTTGCTGCTGCTGAAAGTCAAGCTGTAACTTCCTAAGACTGCTTTGAGCAGCAGTGTGGCTAGCCCCGATGGCTGAGGAGCTAACAAGTGCTATGAAGCATCTGCCAGAACCTGTAGCATGTTCAGCTTGCTGGTCAGGAGAAACTGACTTTGAGATTTTCTGAGTGTTTAGAAGTTGTTCTTGCACAAGCTTACATTTTCTGGGGGCTGCTGTTTATGTGGAGATTACTAACCCCCTGTCTATCCATTTTATGAGTTCAAGGTAAACTGTTAAAGGGATGAGGTGGAGCACAGCTATCCATATGTCCAGAGTGATGGCAATTATCAGGTCTCCTACTGTTAGACAAAGCGGTTCATATTTTCTTAGATGTGTGTTATATGAACTGAGCCATGAAGGAGAGGCATTTTTTTGGAAGACCAGATCAGTCAGATATCAAGACAGTTATCTGGAAACAAATGGTGCAAAAGTGTTGTACTGCTGTGAGGTTGATTTAGACTTGGAATAACCACTGCAGGCACTGTGTGTGCTCTAAGAACTGACTGGAAAGAAAAACGGCAGTCAGGTATTGATCTTGTGTGCAGTGTTGCACAGGGGTTCAAGAGTATTGTTGAGTCTTCAAGGATGACTCATGCATTTTTCAGTTACAAGCTTAGAAACCATGAAACAAATGTTTTGTTTTGGATGCATTCTGGTGCTTCTTAGACTTTGGAAACATTCATTTATCCTGAATCTTCTGAAGTAAAAGAGTTGTATTTTTTTCAATAAACAGACTTTTTTTTCTTTTCTTTTTTTCTTTTTCTTTACTTAACAACATCAAAAGCCTTTTAAACTGGAAGTTTAATACTTCATTGTGATGTATTGATTCCAGAAGCTCTGAAGAAACGCTCCGAATACCATCAGTCCTATTGTAAAAACTAAGGTGTACCAGTACACCAGGCAGATGTACTGCTTGTGATTCCTTGTGGCATGCAACAGAGGAAGTTCATGATGGATTGTGTAAATGAGTGTGAGCAGGCAGACCGAAGATACTCCAGCATCTTTGGAGAGAGATGAAAACCTTGTGTGAAACAAAGGAACTGTGCTAACAGAAAGTGTTTAGCGGAATAAAAACAAAATAAAAATTCGACTGAGCTTATTTTTGAATCTGTCCATATTCTCACTCTTTTCTCATTTGGTATAGCCTAAGACCTTTGGTATAGTCTAAGACCGGAGTTGTATCCGCAGTGTCCTTGTCCATAAACACCATAATAAAAATGTCCTAAGGATACAGAAACAGCCTTGGAGCAGCTGTAAGGTCTTGCTGTGCCAACAACTGCCTTATGCTGCTGATGGGGGAGCTCTGGCTGCTCAGCTATGTCTGTCTGTGCAGCTGCTGCTGTGCCCCACTGGTGAGGTGGCAATCGTCAGATCCAGGTCCCTGATGCATCTGCACTACTGATTTGAGAGCAGTGCTGAGGATCTAGTCTTCATGTCCTGCTTCTTGAACAGTGCAGGGTGACAGAAAGCATCTTCAGTTTTGCAGCGAGTGAAGGAAACTGCTCTGCTAATCAGCTGGGGAGGAGATCTGTTTTAAGAAACCCAGTTCATAGTAAATATCAATAGCTTTTGTAGTACATACGTACCAGTTTTTACTTCTATATGACAGCCTCACAAGCTGGGCACATTACAATTTCAAATGGTGTCCAGGTAAAGTGCTGGCTAAAGCTGTAATTGTTCAAACTGAACATGGGCAAAGTCCAACAGGAACTTTTTCTGCCTCAGATGAATTCTGAAGACAAAGCTACAGATGATGCAGTGACAGTACTAACTGCTTATGCATTCAATAAACTACCAGTAACAAAGGATTAGATTGTAGTGGTGAAAGCTACTGCATATGATTATGTTAGAAAAGATTATGTCTGAGAAAAGCCAAGTCAGTAAGATACCGAATTTTTGTAGTTCTCAATTTTTTTGTTTATTTGTTTATTGGCTTCTTTGTGGTTAATTCTTTTGTTAACTAGGTATTTGCTGCTGTCTGGTTTATCTTGGTTTATTTATCTTAAAACATGAAATGACTGTTTTAGAAAAGGAGAATAAATGAAACTAAATCTGGACTATTCACATTTAAGTGATTTATCAAAAGATTTATTGAGAGGAAAAATGAAGCACTCAATAAAATATTTTAAAAATAATGCAAAGATCATAGTGCAGCTATACATAACAATAATATGACCCACAAGGAATCATGAATGGTAGAGAGATGCGTTTATTTATGCTAGCCTTGCATAAAGAAAATAATGCTGTTTCTCACGTGGCCTGTAATTAATCTCTGTGCTGGCTGAATTCCTTGAGTACTTAGTGCTGTGCAAATAAGACAAGTGTGTGTGTGGGTAAGTGTACATATCATGTATTATCCTTCTTGGCATTGCACACTTTTTATATTATTCTGTACATATAAGTTGAAAGCATGTAATTAGCAAGCTCTGCTAAAACCAGAATAGTGGGCACCAGAGAGATAAGGCTGGAATTTCTGGTCTCTGCTTTTCAGTGTTTTAAAAATTTAAAAGTTCATATAATGTAAATTGAACCTTTCCTCAGCCTTGACGAGCTATCTGTTGTTTGGAGCCTTGTGAGTAGTTGAAAGCATAACTAATGAGTTAGGTGTTCTTTGGATAAGGCCCCATCAATTTACATTAATTCATTTTTGCTGGACACAGTAGGATCATAACAAACATGCAGTGTCCTTGCTTATAATCTCAGGCTAGCCTTGCTAACCGTTACTCTTCCCAAAATTTTTTGGCTGTCATCTTGCCTCTGTATATCTGTGATTGCTTCTGCTACAGACATGCAGCTGCATCCAAATCAGTTCCTTGCCTACGCGTTTATAATTGACCTTGTCATGTGGCATTCATCATCAGTCCCTGAAGCTGTGTTTTTCACAGTTTTGGCTAGCAAATATCTATCTGATCTATCATTTAACTTGATTAAGTGTTGCTATTGCATTTACATCTTCAGCAAGGCATGTGGCTGCCTGTAGATCATACCTTGCTCATCTTTCAGCAAGGCAACACCATTTGCTTGGGAATGCGGGGAATACTTTACAGAAGTAAGTACCCTAAAGGAAAAAAAGCTTGCTTCAGTGCATGGAAAATTCACAGTGAACATACAAGCAGTTATGCTGTTGGAAAAGGGAGAAATGTGTACAGGCAGCTGCAGCCAGTGAGCTTACTAGTGCACATTTTATTATAAACTTGTGATGAACTGAGGACGCTTTCATGGGTCAGTAGATAATGTAGGTCAGCTGACAGCCACCTATTAAGCCACAGCAAATCAGAAATATATAATTGAGTTGTATATACATCTGTGAGATGGGAGAGCTGCTGAGTGAAACAACTTTGCCTCTTCAACCTGAGGTTGCTGATGGACAGCAGAAGTAGGATCAGCAGCTTAGCTGTGCACTTAGTTCCCTATGTGTAGCATTTTCTGTGCCCATCTGTTGTGATCAGGGATGATGGAAATGGATGTTCTCTATATCTCAAAACACATCCAAAGTGATGTTGTTGTTTTGCTGTTACCGATGTCTGCATAAATTTCAAGTTCAGAGGTATATCTGTGGGACTAGGGATTGCCTGTTTTTAATGGAGAAACAGATCCTCGGGTTTCTGACTGATGTAAGTGCAGACTAATGCTGAACTACAAAAAAAGTGCAGTAAATGAATGCTACTGAAAATAAATAAATAAATAAATAAAGCTTAACTTTAAGCTTTTTTTTTTCAGACATAACAATGTAAAATATTTAACTATCTATACTCATCTTTATCACTACATACTGGCCTTACTGTGTCTATGGAGTCAAAACATTTGTATACTATCTTCCTTTCAAGGTTTAGATGGTTAGCGTGCTCTCAGACACTAAGAGATCTTCCACACCGTGGAAAAGAAGATAATAATGTCTTATTTCTTATTTTAGTTGATACCAGCTGGCCATTACAATCATATGCATTGTAATTGAAACTAGCAAAATAAATACCTGAATGGTCTGTGTCAGCTGGAGGAGCTGACTAGGTCATGTTACTTTTTCTGGTTTTAAGCTGTTTGTTCAGCAAAACATGACTGTTTTTGCCAGTACTTTTGAAGAGCATTACCTGATTTATAAATTCCCAGGTTATGTTTGCTGCAGGGACCACTAGTTACAAGGGAAGGGGATATTCTTCCCAGTTATTTTGCAGGATGTGTATGTATGGTGTATGTGTATGTGTACCTTGCTTGTGTGTGCAGAGTAACAAAAATCGCCACGGGACCAGCTGTAGTTGCTTTCTATAAATGTTGCTGCACTATTTCAAGCACAAAAAAAAAAAATTGTCATACTTTTCAAGGTGACAGTTGACTGTGACTGCTGTGCTCTCCACATTAGTATGTGGAGAGTATGGAAGCCATCTGTATTGTATCCATGAACATGACTCATTTGCCTAACTATTTTTATGTTGTGGGTGGTATGAATTCAAGGGGTTAACTTTTGCTGCCATCTGTCTGTCTATGAAAAGAAGCAAAGAGGTGACCTGCAGTTCTGCAGCTGCAGGCACGCTGAGGGGGTAACTGGTCAAAAATATATTCTCTCTACAAAACCAGAAGCTGGATATTTGAAGCAGCAAAGCATGAAGTTGAGAGATCTGGCTCTGCTGAAAGTTACAGATGTATATACGTATCGTGCAGCTTGGCTCTGCAAGGTGGGTGCAGTTGTGGCAGTGGCATGGTCAGTGTTGCAGGGACATTTTCCTGTACAGGGAGGCATGGGGCAGAGATCTCCTGTGCTGTTACAATCATGAATTTCCTGTGATGCCTATTTTGGCGCCTCCAAAAGGATGACTGAACTTGCTTGTTGTTGCCAAACTTTGTACACAGCTTTACTGTTTCTTATTTTGCAAGTGTAGCCATTCTGCCTGAGAAGAGAGAGGCTGTAAGGTGGCTAAAAGCAGCATGCGGGCCTTCATTACTTTTATTTGGAGCCTATAACTTGCCTGCCCTTTTGGGTTAGAAGTGAAGACTGGACCACAGCTGTGTAATGGGGAGGCAGCTCAGTGGGGTTCTGAGATCCCAAAGCAGCTGGGTCCCCAAGTCAGGGGTGTGAAATTGATGGACCTGTCCAGGAACAGCATGAGACTGCCACTGGGTGGAATAGCCAGCATGTGTGCCATTGTCTGGCAGCTGCAGATCTTTGCTTTTCTGCTGAGCAGAAAAATTAACTTTCAAACAGGCTCCACAAAACTATATTTCTGTGATGTTTAACATTGTCCTTTTAATCCCTTAGAAAGCTTGTTTAAGTGCTAGTTGCATGGTTCCTCAGTTTCCTTCTGTGCTTTCCAAATGTGTGTTTCTGGGTGGCTGCTGGGAGCAAGGCAGCAGAGAGCTTGCCCTTCCTCCTGTGCTCTGTGGGAGCAGTGTTTTTGGGCTGGTGCAGATCCTGCACGTGTCCAGGAGGCAGGGATGGTGCAGCACAGCTCCAGCACTGCTGTCAGAGCTGCTTGCTCTGATTCAGGCTGTGCCAGGAGGCAGGTGTAAGGAAATCTCTCAGAACTGGTACTGGTGGGTGTGGGCAATAATCAGTGCAAACTGCATGTCAGAGGTTAGCGTGGTGTTTGCAACAGAATGTGTTACATGGGTTAGCAGACTGTCAAAAGTGCTTGCATTTGCCTGTGTATGTTAGCATGCTTCTGTAACATGAAGCCACTGTAAACAGAAAACAATTCCAACAGCGAGCAGGTGTTAGCAGTGTTAGTTTTGTTTGCCGTGGGAAAAACAAGATAGATGCAGTTATCAGACGTGGGAGGAACTAGCTGGTGGAGAGCTTGCCAGAGCTGAACACGTGAGTGGGAGCTGAGAATAAGTCTCCTTTGCGATGGAGCTGTAGCAAATCACTGTTTTGCTGATAACTGGGTGCATGGTGTACATTTGTTTAAATTTCTTTTCTTCTCAGACTTGTTGGTTTAGATGGGAACATGTCCTAGTGAGAGCTTTATTAAAACAAGCAATCAAAATCCTTGAGAACCCTTCTGGCTTTGCAATCTTTGCATATTCAGACTGCAATCTGAATATGCCACCTTTTTCTAGTAGGCAAAATTTCACAGCCTGGATTTTCAGGTAATTCAGGTATTTGTGGCTGTAGATGACTTCTGGCTATTCATTTCAACTGCAAATTTATGGCAACCATGTTTATAGGTACATGCTATTAGTTGAGGTAGGAGACTTTTTTTTTTTAGAAAAAAAAAAAGCAAATAGCAGGTGCTATTGAGAAAAGGCAGACATAGATCTGCATCACCCAACCAGAAGGAAATAGCTTACTCATGCAGAAAATCTGAAAAAGTACTGCAACGAATGACCATGAGAAAAAAAAAACTGTACATGCTCGAATGATATGTACAAAGCAGAGTTTTCTGTCCTCTATGCATTTGACAGAACCTGGGAGCATGGCTGGAGATGCCTCTGCTCTCTGGAAGGCCTCTGCCACCCTTCTTTCTGCCTGGGGGGTCAACAGGTGCAAAGGGCAATGGCAAAAAAGTACTGGGGCCAGAACCTCACCTTTATTCTGTTTGATGGAAATCCTTGCAGCAGTGCAGAGTTGTAGGGAGAATAAGAGTGGTGAAGAGGCAGAGCAATCTCCTAGCATGAAACATATGGAAGGGAACAGAAGATAGCAGTGGAAAGTATTCCCTTTCCTGTTTGCCAAGTAATAAAGCCTTTCTAGGTGACTGTCAGGGTGCCAGAGCATGCTGTGCTCCTGTTCCTTACAGGCGCTTCGGGAACATTTTCTTTCAGCCTCAGGTCTCTGAGGTTGTTTTTTTTTTTTTGCAAGGCCAGTTCCAAAAAACTGAGCCCAGTTTTCAAGGGTTGTACCTCTGGTTTCAGCAGGTTTCTTTTATCATGTCATGATTCTTCTGACAAAAGAAAAGATTTGAGCTCCTGTGCAAGATTTAGCCTTGTTAGGAGGCATGTGCACAGCCAGAATTTTACAGCAACACATGGTGGTGACCTTTGCAAAACAAGCCAGTGTTTCTTTGTCAACCTGTATGCAGCATTTTCTGTTCTTGGGCCAGAATGTATAAGAAAAACTTAACAGGAATTACCTGCCTGTCTGCTTTGGTACACATGGAGCAGTCGAACTCTCTGCTAGAGATATGTTTAATGTCTTATCTCCTTTCATATATTCTTCCTGTAAGCAGATGGTAGGAAGTAGTAATTGGGCAGCTGCATGTTGAGATGATGGATTCAGCAGACTATCTTGACTGTGTCAGCCTGGACCTGCTCTAGCAAGTGGTGTCTAGTGCTGGTTTTGTCCTCTACCCCAGGGGCAACAGTTTTAAACTTTTCGTATCACTGCGTATCAGTGCATGGGCATGCATACATTGATGAATGTAATTTAGGAATGTCCACATTCAGCATAGTTATGTGTCAGCATTTGCCTACTGTTGAGCTCCATCTGGACAGTGAAGACTGTGGTTACTATTAATGACATTTGTTGTCCTTCAGTATGATAAGTTACAATTAGTAGGATTTAGCTAAGCATCTAGTTGATAATCTCAATTGCAGAGAAACTCCAGATTGTGCAGTCTGACTTTGGAATGGGTTTGATATGCTGCAGTGCTCCCAAGAAAGTATGCAGTGTTCCTCATTAGAAAAGAATCTTCTTTAGGAAAAGAGGAGAAATAAAGAAGACCCAAGGAGGATCATGTTTGTAGTCTAGCAGTGGCTGCCCAGTGAGGGCAGCCAGTGCAGAATCCAGGGGAAGGTCTGCAGTGACCACTAGCGTTATAGGAGCTGGGTGTGTGGGCAGGAGGGAGCTTGTGAGGTCAGGGAGCAGGCCAGGGAGAGACATTCATACAGTTCTTTCTCTTCTGAAGTTGGTATGAGGGAGTGGAATTTGGTTTGTAATACCAAAAAATAAAAAAATCTGTCCCACACACAAGTGGGTTAATTCTCCTTGTAATAGAAATTAATTTGTCAGCCAGGATGTGAATTATTTCCATGTTGCAAATATGTATCTTTTTATTTTCAGTTCTTCCACTGCAAAGTTGCTCTCAGTAACTCTCCTGAAGGAGAGGAGTTTAAAAATAATTCCAGCATAGAAGGGATTTACGCTGTTACCTGCAGGAAAACACTGCAAATAGAAGACCTGACTGTGCTGAAGAATTTGAAGGAGTTAGCTAATAGGAAGAGAAATTCCAAACAAAAGGAAAAAAGTGAAATTTGGTCATAGTTTCATCTCAGCCTCCCCTGTGCTTAATTAAGGAGAAACCCACAGAACAGTGACTCCACTGGCAAATGAGACTGCTAATCTGACACTGCAGGGTAGTTGTTTTTTTGTATTGTAAGATACCTAAATAAAGGCATGAGACTGACTACTACAGTCTATTCAAGATCTACGTGAAAGACTAAATGAAGGATTTTATGGAAAAGCAAGAGAATGATTGCTTTTTGCTGAAGGGACAACAGGAAGAGGTGTTTTTGTTGTTGTTGTTGTTGTTTTAAGCAGATAGTGTCCTTGATAACTGGAAAACTGACAAAATCAAAGGTCAGGATGTTCTGTTGTACCTTCCAATACTATGCATTATTAAGTTTCTGGAAGAAATAGAAAAAATAGAACTCGTGCTTTCAAATAAATTCCTAAAAATAAGTGTGTGGTATGTTCTTGCCTTGTGTGCCCAAGAGGAAAAATGACTTTAAAAATTGCAGAGAGTAGGGTGGTGTCTTTTTATTTTTATTTTTACTTTTTTAACCACTTGATCTTGTTGAATTATTTAGACTGAAAACACATGCAGATCTATTCCTAGAACCTTAAGCTGCTTGCATACTATAAAATATAAAATAAGAAGTGGATTGAAACTGATCAAAAGCAAAAAGCCAGATATCATAGAGACAGGAAAAATAAAGGCGTGTGCCCTAAGCTTTATTGAGTTGTTTCAAATATGGGACATAAACATAACAAAACCAGATGTTCACCAAATTGGGAGTACCTGTTGACTTCCCAATAGCTCTTCTATTTGCCCGGTTTCCAGTTTGTATCAGCTGAGATATGTGAATTTAATCCCTGTTTACTAACACTTTTCCCAAACATGTACCTCTTACATTTGTGATCCCCATGTTCCTGAAGCTTTAAAATGCTTTGTTTTTTAAAATACCCCCTGCACTGCTTATTCAGAAGACATGGCAGTAGGACCTAGTTCAGCTCACTGTGTGACATCAAGCATAATCCAGAACACATTTCAGATCTGCCCTGTAGAGCCCAGTGTCTCCTGTTTAATGAAGACGTTACAGTCTATAACCCTTCACGTGGTGATGCCCGTGTCTGTACCTTAGGTGACAGAGCCCTTAGCAAGGTGGACTTTATCAGACATTACAACTATGTTTGCCAAAGTTTGTTTTTGTCTGCATCTTTGGATTTTAGTGAACTGTTCAGGAAGTAAAAATCTTTGCATCATAAAAACAATGCAGTTATAAGTTTCTTTCTTTTTTTTTTTTTTTTCTTGGTCAGCTGGGAGAATTGGAAATGCAACAAAAATATGAAGTGTCTGCTTTCTTATGAAGAGATTTTTAAGGGCTTGATTGTGATTTTTTTTTTTTTTTAAATTAATGTATTTTATATAATGTGTGCTTAAAGTACTGTAAAAACTAAAAGCTAATGATGCTGGAATGAAGCAGTGCGGGAATTCTGCACCAGTAGTGTGACCAGAGTTTCAGACTCTCTTCTAGGTGGGCTGCAGAGCTTGCTTGCCAAGCTGAGCATATGTGAAGGTCACTGCTGATGTTGAGAAGCCAGAACTTATCAAGAAGTCAGATCACTGCACAGATTGCAAATGACAGAATATGTTCTGCTCTCAGGAAAAAACACTGTCCAAACAGTGCTGGGTTTGTTTGTAAACTCTGATTCTGCAGGCTCCGGCTAATCTCCTTGTTTTGTCCTGCCTACAATATAAAAAGCCTTCTCCTGGCTGTAGCTCTGACCATGGAAGGAACCAGCTCATGAGGGGAGTAGCTGTGTTACAAAGGGAGATGA
Organism: Alectoris magna; assembly: GCA_030625065.1. Taxonomy (NCBI): domain Eukaryota; kingdom Metazoa; phylum Chordata; class Aves; order Galliformes; family Phasianidae; genus Alectoris; species Alectoris magna. The sequence continues at coordinate 20,475,444 of CM060564.1, read as the reverse complement.
ACACGTGTGGTTCCGTAGGTGTCTATGGTCCTCTGCAAAAATGCCTAAAGAAAACTGACTTGCTAAGAGGAATCAGTGCTCTGAATACATACAGCAAGGTAACTGTGTGATGTGCTTCTGATCAGAGCCTGTGTGAGCCTGGTAGAATATTGCTTTTCAAACATTTATGTGAACTAACTTAGTTTAGTAACTCCTCCTCTGCTTGGTGTTTCAGGACCTTTTTTGTCTTTCAGTGTCTTATTATGCACTTTTCCAGTGATGTGATTAACTGATCTTGTTTGTACAGGTTCTGCTGACTGTGAGGTTGTTCTATGAACCGGTGATGGGGCTGTGTGGGCAGAGTGCAGATCTGTGTGCTGGGAGCCAGGGTGTGCTCAACAAAATCTCTTGAGCAAGTTGTATCTGCCTCGTTTCTGTTTCTGTGGTTAATAGTATGCCTTACATAGCCATGTCATAGTGATGGTGATGAGTTAATTATTAACTACCAATTTCTCTGTCATATACTGTAAGTTCACTGGTGCGGACATTGGTTAGGGCTAACCACCATGAGAATTTCTGCAGGTTTTCTTGGCTGTTCATTTAGCTGAGTCTAAATTCATCTGTGTTTTTGAACTACCTTCTTTAAATGTAATTTGTGTTAAATCTCAGCTAGCTGCAGCCACTGAAAGGCAGAGCACGCCTGCCAGGTATTGAGACCAAGATTAGGAGGCTTTGTTCTGCTTTTGCAAAGCTGTAGCGTCTTGTTTAAATAATAATAAAAACTGAACTTCACAGTTTATAATCATCCAAAATTCAGTTCAGGAAAAAATTGCAACATAAGGTGTCTGGAGTGGAACAGTCTGGAAATTATCATCTTTATTTAAATGAGATGGGTTAACCACAGTTGAAGTTTAATTTCTGATTTCAACCTCAGGCTATTCATAAAAATAAATGTCTTCAGTGGGTACACAGCCTAAAGCATGTGAGGGAAGATTACAAGAATTTGTATTCTGAAGCCAAAAAGGAGCAGGCCTTTGTTTCTTTTCCCAGGAGTATTTGGGGTTCTGCAGATCCCAAACCCAGTAGATGTATTCCAAATCTCTGCTGAACATACAAATAATGAAAACATCAAATTTCATTGAATTTCCCCGATTTTTCAGTGCTCATTTTCTGAAAGCAGATATACTTATGCCTGTGCTGCTTCAGATAAAATTTGAATTTGCATTTGTAAACTTATTTTACAAGTAACTGATATTAAACATAAGCTCTAGTTAGTATCCTCCAGCGAGTATTAATTTTCAAAAGATGCATGCGTTTAAATGTGTAGCATGTATTTTCAGATTTATGTGTAACCGGGACATTTTCAGACTTTTGTGTGACAGTTAAGGTACTTCTCTTTATTTTAAGATTAATGCAGAGGTGGCATAAAAACTTAAAAAATTCTTCAACAGAAGTTATTTATGAGAGGAGTTCTGAAGAAACACTGATATTCAGTTTTTGAAAGGAAGAGAGTGATAATTTTTTATGTGCAGGAGTGCCACAAAAATCTGCATATGCATGCGGATGTTAATGAGTTCTAAATAATCTGGTACACCACAGAATTGGCTTTTGATAGCAGATTTATTCCGGGTGCTGTCTGTTAGTTTATGTTTATAACATTGCTATTTTATTATGTTAAAGGCATAGTCAGGATGTTGTTTGACTTTTAAAATATATTCCTTACTGAGATGACAAACAAATTATATGATGTATTTGTTATTTCAATACCATAGTCACATACATTTTGAAGTGTCAAGAATGCTGCCAGTTGGAAAAAAAAAATTGAGCAAATATTTGACCAGGTTCAAAGAATAAAGCAAAAAAGTCTGTTTGTTGGAAAAGGAATATTCTTTGTTCACAGTGATTCTACAGTTTGTGCAACTTGGATACATAGACATTATAGACTATTCTCACAAGCTACAGGTTTCCAGTATCTGCAAGTACCTCTTAGTCTCCATTCCCAGACTTTCTGGTGATTAGCGACACTGGATGATTACCATACCTCATTTCTTGAAGGGAGGGACTCCATTTCAATTACCTTTTATTTTGATTTGCTTATTAAGAATTATTTGTCAACGTCTTCGCTGCAGTGAAGCAGGCCATAATGTGTTCATTAATGGACCTAGATATACAGTCATAGTGTGCAATCTTGGCAGCTAGGCAACTGACTGTGCTTAAGTTTAGATTTATTCTTTGAGAGATATTTGGTCTTTCCAGATGTACCTTCATTTGTGTACTTCCTTCTCAGAATAGAAGCTTGAACTGCTCTCTAGTTATATGACATTGGAGGAGCCTACTTTAAATTTCCACATCTTCTCTGTATTGCTTTTCTTGTTTTTATTAGTTATTTTCTGTTACACTGTCAAATTCTGAATCCAAATTTCTTTTGTGAAATCAGCAGTGGAAAGTCTTTATCATGTAACTAATGAAGAACAAAACGTGCCATTGACAATGCCATGAGAGCATCGAAATATCCCATAATTGGCCTCTACTTTCTGCAGCATTGTGCAGATTGGTGATTCTGCTGTGTAATGTAGATGACAGTGTTTCATGAGCATACTGAATCTATTTAGTCCTGGTCCTGTAAGGGCATTAGCTTGAAGAGCCAAGACAGACTTAAAGCAAATAGAATTATTTTTTTTTTTCCCATGGCCTCCTTATATTAGACAAGGGACAGGTAGTATAGGTCAGCTTGCAGACTTTCAGAAACTGGATCTTATAAGGAGGAACTAAATTAGGTAGACAGGTTTTAAACCAGATCTTCATTTGTCAAAATCAAAACTCTTCAAGACCCATCTAGATGTCTACCTGTATGACCTGCTGTAGGGAAAGTGCTTTAGCAGGGGGTTGGACTAGATGTTCTCCAGAGGTCACTTCAACCCTTATGATTCTTTGATTCTGTATATTTTAATCCAGCAAACGAACTCATTTTTCTACTTGGCATATATCTTATTCTGTGGGCAGGATGTAACAGTAGTGTGAGGTAGAGCTTTTTCAGCTGCCTTTTTACTTTTCTCTCTTGTAGGACATAAGAGATGTTTTACAGACGCCTCTAGGTCTTCTGAAAAGCTTATACACATGAATAAACTTATTGTTTCAGCTGTATTTAACTGTACCGCTTACACAATCATTCAGAAAGGAAGTATTAGTTATGCTTCTTTGTCCTAATTATGTTTAATTAAACTCACTAGAAGTCTCTAAGAGAAAATAGTTCTCTGAGCAATTAGAGATAGTTCTTCTTTATTACCTGTCACTTAAAGATTATCATTACTAAAATGAAGTACTTTCAAATGCTTTTCAAAAGAGAAAATCTCATTTTCTACATTATAGCTGTTGTTCTTGAAAATTCATTCAGAAGAATGTGCCCTTAAAGTTACCTGAAAAGCACAAGACAATTGAGTTGGGTTTTTTGTTTGTTTGTTTGTTTATTTGTTTTTTGGCTGATGAGGAACAACAAAATACTAATAGTGTTCACTAAACTTCAGCTGTAAGGCCTCTGGATGAATGCACTGCTGCCACTGGAATTTCAGTCTGCGCTCTCTTCTGTTACTGTCATCTTCCCTTTCTAGTAAGGGAATGCTCTTGTGATGGTTCTTTTTTGTTTGTTCTGTTTGTTTTATTGTTGTTATTATACATGTTAAATGGTAATTACATTGGTGTTTTATAAGTGAATGACAGTGCTTTTTACTTGTACAGTTTCAGAATTATCATATTGTAGCAATACTGCCATAAGCACCAGTAATTCATTCTTACTGGTGTAAACATCTTTCTCTTTCAGTATCAATGGTAAGCAGATGACAGAAAATGTTCCCTAATAATCCAGTGAAATCTGAAGTGACTGATATGCAGTGTGTGCCTCCTAACCAGTGCCAGCTAGCTGCACGTGCAGCTGAGTGCCTTGTAAAGTTAAGAGGAACTACAGTCATGAGATTGAAAGTTTTCTGGGTATAAATGCTGACATTTTCTTCTTTGTTCCTTATTTCTTTCTTAAATATAGAAATGGTTATATCCGAACAAAAGATAGAAACCTGTCTACAAAGCGATTATTGAACTATCAAATCTGAATGGACTACTAGATAAATTCATAGCATTCTTAAAAGCGTACAGAAAGATCTCCTGAGCTATTTAAAAGTACATGAGGGAATAGATGACAATTAACCGGTCCTTAAAATTTACTTGCAAATTTTCTTCTACTTTCATGCTTATTCAACAAGCACATTTTCTTGCAAGTGCAATTAAGCAACTGTTCCACATTTTAGCTTCTTTCAAAGGCTGTGCTTTGTCTTTCATTTCTACAGGAAGATCTAAATTACTGAAATTTTTTAGAAACACATCATAACCAGCATTATGCAGTATGAACATGAATTTGTCTATACACATCCTGTGGTTTGTTGATTCAGACTGATTCAGATTTCTTTGGTTGGCTATTTTTGGTTTTTCATTTTCTGGTTGGATGATGGTATTTTACTGGAACATCAGTTGTCTGGTGGATGGCCCAGTCACTTGCTGCTGTATTTTCTGGGCAAACCTTGTGTGAATTCCAGCTTTTTGTTGTTAGACTATGAACACTCTTTCAGTCTTACATTTTTTTCTCATTCATGTCTAGTTGTTTTCTTTGCGTCATGCAGTACTGATGTGCTCCCTTATACTCTGATACAGGTTTCCCATTTATGCTGTCGTTATCAGTTCACTGAATGTTTTTGAAAATGGTGTGGTCAGAGATGAGGTGGGATGGTATTAATCCCAGAAACAAATCTAGGATTTAACAGCCACGTATTTTACAGGGGGCATTTATTATTGCTAGTTTGGTGTTTTTATTATGTACATATAAAAAATACAAATCTGTGCCTATGGTACCCTATCACATTTCATGCAGAACACACACTACTCCATGGGGTACCTGTTGTAGGTCAGTGCCTGCCTTTTCTCACCTTTGCTTGTGTGGAGGGGGGTTATAAATTGAAAAATTCATAGTCAACAGTGTGAGGTCTTGATAACTGTTAGTTGTTTGAATTATGAAAAATACTTGTTGGGCAAGGCAGCTGTATTGAAGAGCTGCAGTGAACTTCTCTTTGAATGCATAAAAAATGTGTGCAGTATGTTCATAAACTAATATTAATGGCCTTTAACATTTTCTGCTAGGAATATTTTGTCATTATTGATTGTAACTAATATAAGGTTTGCAAAGCAACGTGACTTATTATTTTTGTCTGGAAACAAAAACTGGCTGGCCTTAGCTTATATTTTCTAGTGATTGCTGAAATGCACAAAAATGTAAATTCTTAAATTAGTATCTACACAAGAATTAATGCTGACAAAGACCAAGTGTTGACTTGAAGTTCTCTTGGCATGTGTTATTCAAATGACAGCGAAAGAAACTTAGTGGCTTCATATTACTGGCCTTGTATATTCAAATACAGTAGACAGTCTGTAATTGATGCTTCTGCTGACACAGATCTAGTACTTTTGTTTACAGCATGTCAAGAAAGGGATGGTTAATGCTTATACCTGGGACATCTATTGAAAATGTCATTGAAATTTTAATTTTAAAATGCAAGATTCAGTTCTCTCTTTTTATATCTACTGCATCAGGATGTACCATGCAATGCCACCTACTGCGCTTGAGAGCGTGTGTGCACGTGGCAAATGGAAACAGCTCTGAAACAGCTTGGTGAAGTGCTATCAGCAGGAGGCCCAGGGTGACAGGTTCGTAGCAATATTACCTTTCTTTCAGTGCTGGTGATCCTATGCTGGGGTGGGAGATTTAAGATATAAATTTAACCTTTGTCTTTATAGGACATCATTACAAGGAGCTGATCTAATGCTTCACAATTACGTCTAACATTTTTTGCTGTGCGGTATTGTTAAAATTCATGTTAAAAATAGTCATTGACCAGAAATATTTCAGCTGAAGGTTTTGAAAACATTCCATTGAAGGCTTTTCAACACTGTATTAAATGATCTAAAAGTAAACACATTTGCTGTTAATAAGACGGACAGCGGACAGATACAGAAAGGCACAGACTTCACTTGGAGTGACCTTATATTGTAGCCTCAAAAAAACAACAACCCAACACCAGTTTCTAAATGCAGTCAAAATTGGTATTTATATGTTGAGAGTTAAGGAGTGTAGATGTCTTCTCCGAGAGAGCCATACAGCATCCTGGAAAAGAGAAATTATAAAAGGAATCTAGAGATCTTAGCTAGTAAGCAGGTCAGCCAGAATGCCCAGTGTAACATGTCAGCAAAATGAGCTGAAGTGACATTGAGATTTATAAAATCATGACTGCAGGGAGAGTTGATTTTACTTCTGAGGAAGGTATGGCTGAGAAGGACATTAGAATATTGCATGCAGCACCCGTGTTGTTAAGAAGCCATTGAAAAATAGAGCTTTGAGTTGTCCTAAAAATGTTTTACAGGCTGAAGAAAATGCCAGACAGAGTAAATCTTAAAGTTTAGTATGCTTAGCTTACCTAAAAGGAGGTGGAAACCAGGTGTACCTCAGCAGAGCAAAGATGATCTCCTCAGATTTTTCCCTGTAAGTCTGCTAGTGCTGAGAGCAGGGGAGATGGAGACAGTGTCTTGCTTCCTTGTGCGACATTACATAAACCTAAGCATGTCAATCAATTGGTAAAGACAGAGCTCCCTACCTTTAGTTCTTGTTATGTAATGCCTAGAAAACTCATTTTGAACATATTAGCATGATGGATTTGAGAACAGCTTCTCCAGGTGCATAGCAGACTCTCTGCATCTCAAAAGGATCTGTTTTGTTTTGTTGAAACAATCTGATAGACATGGTGGCAGGCCAGTAGTTTACAGAACACTGTAGGACATTCAGAATATAGAATTTATAGTCCTGTAAGGCTCTGAAATCCAGAGGGTAAGTGAAGAAATGTAAAAACCTGAAAATAGCCCTTTTTTGGATATTTTTTTTCTTATTGTTGTGCCAGGAATCTTAAGGAATCAGACCACACTCACTTGATCTTTTTTTCATGAAATGTATATTTTATTGTATGTAAGGACTTTCCTCTCCAGAAAGCACTCAGTATGACTAAGGAATTTTTTTGAACATTCTTTAAAAAAAGTTTTGTTGTCATTGTTTACATTCTGTGTTTCCTGAGATTTTCAAAAAGAATTTGCACGCTGCAGAGAAACACTTGCACTGCTTTTTTTTTTTTCTTTTTTTGTTCATGTGAATATGGCTCTTTTGACTGATCTGCTTCTTACTTGAGTGATCAGTCAGCATTTAACTGTATAATTTAAACCCAATCAAAATATGTGAAAGCAAGAGAGCTTCTGTACAATATATAGAATAATTATTTACAGCAATGTCTGACATACTGTTTTCACAGGTGTAAGAACTTTGATTAAGAAATACATTCTTCTCCTTTTAAATTTTCATTATTTAGTGTGAGAGGCACTCAACTCAAACAGGTATTTTGGCATTGGGGTATTACAGGTTTCTACTCCAGAACCTCTCAGAACTGAAGTATAAAAGAGTGGATTTCATGCACTCATAAATGAATTTGTTTACAGTTTGTGCTTGTGTGTTCCTATAACAAAGGCATGCTGAATTTGGGGGAAAACATGCCTTTAGTAAGGACATGTTTACAAGTTGGGTTGGATTTAAAGCGTGCATGTCTTGGCAAACAAAGGACTGAGGGAAAGAGTAATGTGAAATTGAATATGCAATACAGATGTAAAGGTATTACACATTATAGAAGATGCAACCACAGGACATATAGAGCACCTGAGAGTAATAAAGGAAGTAAGACAGAGCTGTCAGGTGCCTCCTGAATGCAGTCCTTTGGATATGACTTTTAACCATGTTCTCTTACCACGCTAAGGAACTAAGAATCTACCTGAGAAATGAGGTACTGTTTCTGTCTCCTACTTCTTCTGTTGTTTTACAATCTTAGGTGAATTTAAACCCTTGAAATGCTGGCTCTGCCCTCACTGCACCTCCATTCATGTATTTATTGACATGGGTGAGATTCCCTTGAGCCTCCGCTTCTACAGGCTGAATATCCCAGCTCTCTCAGACTTCCACTAGCAGGAGAAATGCTCTGGTTCCTTGAACATCTCAGTAGTCCTTCATTGGACTCTTACAGTATGTCTATATCTGTTTTCCTCGAGAAGAGAATATGAACTGAATACAAAGATTTCATTATATGGCAGATACACCTGAGGAACCTTACCAGTCACTCCATAGCTTGAAGTTTGAATGCCAGTCAGTACAACCCTGCAAATTTTTGTGATGACTAGAGCAAAACATAACTGCAAATGCCCACTTCCCACCTTGTGCTCCTTCAGGCAGAGGGGCATAGTGCTGTCAGAGGTAGCTCCACCAGCTGTCACCACCACTTCTCAGTTTACTTTCCTATTCAATCCCATGGACTGAAATGGATCAGCAGAGTACGGCTGGTAAGAATGTAGTTTGCATTAACACTTCTAAGCATTAAACGTCTACTAAGTAGTAAATCTTAATTAGTTCAGAACCATTTTCTACTATATGGCCGTTATTTAAAAAAACCCTCTGGCAGGAACCATGTTTTTAGCTTTTATTTGCCAAAGTATTCTCTTTAGTGATTGGTAATAAATGAATTACCTCTGTCCTGCATATGTTAGTTCATAAAATGAGTTCATTATATTCACATAATTATAGGAGTTGATAGGGACTGCAGGAGACTATCGAATCCAGAGCCCTGCTAGAGGAGGTTCCCTAGAGCAGGTTGCAGAGGAATGCATCCAGGCAGGTTTTGTTTGCCTCCAGAGAAGGAGAATATGTTCTATCATAGGCAGACTATAAGTTAACTGCATAAATATGTGTCTAAGTTAGGGCTAGTAGCTAGAAATCGTTAAAAGGATGTGTAGAGTGATTTAGTCAGAAAAAACATACAGTAAGGTTACATATTTTCCTGACCTCTGCAAGTAGAAGAGTTTTCTCCTGTGTCTTAAGGCACAGAAATATGAAGTGTGAAAACTGGCCAGAACTCTATTTCTACATTCAAAGTCACATTCAGTAATCCATGTCATTAAGTTTTAGATTTGCAAAAAAGAGTTTGTCATTAATCAACATCTTACTAACTGATGATGTATACAGGTAGCAGGATAAGTAGAGAATGACCTAAGTTATTTTGACATGTGATAGAAGGAGCCATGTTTGACAAATATTGCTTTTTCAGAACATCATTTCAATCTGTAACTTAATGAATTTTAACTTTATATTTTTTTCTTTCATTCTAGAATGTGTTATAAATGGAGGCAAAAAATCTTGTAGGTATGTCAGGCAAAGCCATGAGTATTGCTGAAGCACAATGGATCTTAGAAAACAGAGACTAACATACTACAGAATCAGTTTTTATTTTGTGAAGATAAATAGTAACAGGAAAAGACAGAAGCAAAACGAAAATATACCAGAAAGCTCAATTTTAATTCTTGAGAGGTGACGTATTTTCTTCTGCTTTGCTTTTCATGGGCCGTCTTGGTGTTCTAGGCATAGTGTGCCATGCCTGACATTTTTGTTGGAGCTGGAATTTTTACTGGCATGTAAACATTGTGTTTTTGCATGCAGTTGGGGACTCATCATAAAAAATGATTTTATTACAATCAGTGCCTTTAATATCTCCTACTGGGTACTTCTCTGCACCCCTGTCTATGAACAGAAGCTAAAGGACTGTGGAGGCATTCAGCTTTTCTCAGGAGTGGCTTCTTCCATTGTGCATCTCTTTGAAAGGGATGCTGACAGGGGAAATTCATGTTCCTGGAATGCCCATTGCAATCTCTTCCAGCGTCTACCATCTTTAAAATTTGATGCATATTTTTTTAATAGTTCCTCTGATACTCTTGGTGTTGGAGTATTTCACAGGGTTTGTCATAACTGTTTTTGCTTAGGTATAGCAGTCTTCCAGTCATTTGGGTCCACGGATATTTTTGCAATTTCTCAAAACTAAAAGCAGTTAGTGCTACTTTTCCATTCTGTTTCTTGAGAAATTAGAGCTATATTACAACACATTTCAACTCTTGGTTTATCTCACTGTGATTTCATGCAAACTTGAAAATTATAATTACCTAAATTTTTTTTTGAAGCACCCTAATTTCAAAATCAGTGGGTATTTGTCTGTTTGTTTTTTTTTTAATTTCCTTTCCTCTGAAATGTAAGCAGACTTAATAGACTTTATGTCTTTTGACCCATTGCATACTTGTGGGTTCATATAGTTTAAGGAATTCTGAGTATTAGAGCTGCATTCAGTTTACAGTGTTCTATAGTCTACCCCTCTGTTGTGGTAAGTACTTCTGCACTTTTAGGGCCATAGCTACCCTGTTCTTCAACTTGCATTTAGTTAAATTTATTCCTCTAGCGCAAAGAATTGAAATTAACAAACCCAACTCCTTCCCTGTTTAGAACAACTCAGTAAGCAGTTACAGTAACTGTTCTTAAATTATGGTATGTTTGTCAAGCCCACATTAAATCATCTTTAAAATGTATACATATTTTATATATATGAACTTTGTTTATAAATAAATGTATGGTGAATATAAAAAAGTGAGTGGTACATAAAAAAAACAACAAACTATGAGGGAGGTAATGCATTAACGTACACTTCACATTCTCTAAGGAAGCAGATTAACTGAATATTTGATAAAGAGTCTCCAAACTTACACAGTGGACTCTCGTCTGCCTCCAGTTAGTTCATTTCAGAAACAGTGCTGGCTGGGAGTCTAACTTGTACAAGCAAGAACGTTAATTTTTCATATCACATGCCTTAAAAGCAGAGTCTTTGAAGGGTTTTTAAATGAATAGAATGAAATGTCAGATATAATTCAGTGCTTGAGGAAGAAAAAGTGTTGAAGGAAACAGGACTTGGGAACCATTTTACTTCCTGTGTATAGAAATGTATACCTTGAACAGTTTCAAAGTTCAGCCCTGCTGAGTACTGGCTGACTCATTTCGTTTAGTGTATGTTGGTGTTTTGCCCTTAATCAGTTTTCTTCTTACTCTGATCTTTTGGGACAGCCAGTTGCCAGGCGTTATTTTTACCTGTTTTGTATGAAAAGTTCTTACACAGTCTTGTGGATTTCTGTATCCCTAGAAACGTTTTAAAAATGAATAAATTATCAAAATGCTTGTTGCCCACTAATAGATCACAGGTGTTAGGCATTTCAACATAGAACATAGAGCAGAGGGGTAAGAAGGTAATGAGCTGAAAGGCAGGAAAGCAGCAATTACTGACAGAAGGTCTGCATAAAAATCATGGGAATAGAACCAATAGGACTTGTTAAAAATATACACATGCATCTTGGGATGACTAAAATAAGATGCTGTGGGATTTTACAGACTAGTAGTAACATTACTAGAACTTCACAGTTGTGAGACAGATAATTCCATGGTGTATGTATCATCTTCACTAAAGGAGTCAATGAAAATGCATTTTTGAGCTCTGGTTATTTTTTTGAAAGCTAACTTGACACTTTCAAACTCCATTGCTCCCTGACAATAAAATATTACTTGCTGTTACTTCAAAACTGCTCTAAAGTTACTGTAGAAAAAAGCAGTACTTAATTTAGTACATCTTTTGCTGCATTAAAGATAGAAATGAGATAGCTAAGATGAAGGTTTTTCTGACAGTTTTGGATCTTACAGGAAGCAGTTTCTGCTTCAATTTCTGTCAGCTGCAGTATGTTTTAAACGAGGAAAGAATTTTAGGATCTGAGACTTCTTAATCACGAGTTTAAAATGAGAGTGCTGCACTTTCAACATCAGCTGCTGAACCTAGGCAACCTAGAAAAGCAAAGTTTTCTCAAATGAAGAGGCAAATTCATAGAATCATAAAATATGCCAAGGTGAAGGGACCCATGAGAATCATTGCATCCAGCCCCTGCCTCGGTACAGCATCACCCAGAATCCAAACCCTCTGTCTGAGAGTGCTGTCCTAACACTCCCTGGACTCCAGCAGCTCAGGGCCGTGCCCACAGCCCTGTGCAGCCCGTTCCATGCCCACCGCTCTCTGGTGCAGACCCTTTCCCTCACCCCCATCTGCCCCTCCCCTGGCACAGCTCCATGCCGTTCCCTCGGGCCCTGTCGCTGTCACACGGAGCAGAGCTCAGCGCTGCCCTCTGCTCCCTGTGAGGAGCTGCAGCCACCATGAGCACTCCCTTGAACTCCTCTGCTCTGTGCGCAGTGCACCCAGGGAGCACAGCCGCTTGTCACATATCCTGCCTTCTAGACCCTTCATCATCCTTGTAGTCCTCCTTTGGACACTCTCTAAAAGGTTTATGTCCTTTTTGTACTGTGGCACCCAGTCCTGGAGCTGAGGCTGTGTGGAGCGGGGGGCAGCCTCTCCCATCACGCGGTGGCAGCGCTGGGCCTACTGCATCACAGGGTACGGTTGGCCATTTGGGCTTCAGGGCTTCAGTTTCTGCACATCCATATTGGCACTGATTTTTCCAAATGCCTAAATCTGGTGTATTTAATTATCTTGCTAGACTGATTGTTCAGAGCTCCCTTTGGGATGACAATCATGGGTCCCTCAATCATGGAAATTGAAGTTGGAGCTCCTGGTTGCCCTGCCAAATAACTACATGCGAGGGAGGGAGGGAAGCACCATCCTTCTAGCTGCAATGTCATTTGCCTCACCAGGAGAGATTTCTGAGGCCGGTATGTGAAATTGTGGCAGGTGCTCTCCATGAGCTTAGGTGCCTAAATCTGTAAGAAAGATTAAGCAATTGCTTTCCATCATCAGCACTTACAGTTAGGTGGATTCTCACTTAGTTGTCAGTTTATGTAAAATCTAATTCTGATAATTCTGAAGTGTTTAAATTTCTCCCTATGCTGTTGAAGTGAGACCCCAATCCGGTCAGAATTCCTCAGCCTGCTAAGGGTAAAATAGACATTGCTGTGCTGAATCAAAATTTATTTTGTTTCCTTTTTTTTTTTTTTTAATGGTTCTCTTCATGCTTATTGCCAGCTCTGTGTACTCTGCTTGTTCAAGTACTTTTTTCAAAATCCTGTTTGTCTTTGCAGTGGTTGTGGCATCTGTTTGTGTTCCTGTGTTACTCTGTTTTGAAGCACAAAAAGGATTTGCAATACATTCTCTGGGGGACAGAAGGACTTACTGCAGAGTATTTAGTTAGTGGAACTAAGGTCCTGAAATTAGAGGAGACTGCTTACACTTTGGCTGCTTCCAGTGAGCTTGGGGATGAATAAATAGAGCGCGAGAAATCTGCATGCCTCTCTGGAGCAGTGCTGTGCTGCAGTGTGAGTTGCAGGACAGAGGTGACTCCAGCTGTTGCTCCTGTTTGCGAGGCTCCAATCCAGGCTCCCGTCTGTACGCTACTGTGTGTAAATCTGGCTGTAATCATTTTAGCTGCAGACTCATTCTGCGTGATTCAGTTTATTGCTTCATTACCTCAAAATAATCCCCTCTGTTTGAGCAGACCTGACTTCTGCACCTATCACGTGAAGCACTGCAGTTTGCTTCCAGTTCTGGAGATAGTTGATCTGTTTAGGTGGCATTGCTGAGCTTTATGCAGTGTTATCACAATTGAAAGGTAGGAAACATTGTAGCTTGAATATCAGTTCTACTCACTTCACAGTTAGATGATGAACTTCCAGAGCAGCTAATCTAATGTAATGTAGAGGCTATCACTGAATTACAATAATGGTGCTTTAAGGTAATATGAAATACTCAGAAGACCTCAGTTCTACCACAGTATTTGGCACAGAATACTTGGGCTAATTTAGCAAATGCATATATTCTTCAGTAGAATATCAACTTGTTACCAGTCTTCTAAGCATTAAGATATTTTATGGGTACATGTGCATATCAGTATATAAAAAACTTATTCTTAGATACTGTAATCTTTCATAGAGTGAAAAACAGTTCAAAGAGAAATGAAGATAGAATTAATGCTATGGGAAATACTGAATATTTGCATGTTAGTGTAAGGAGAAGTACTTGGAGAAGATGGGAAGTTGACTGGAAGTTCCTTAGGAGCTAACCTCATCAAAGAACTTCTCTTCACTGTGGAATGACTTTTAGATACAGTGATTGGAAGAAATTTTTCATTACACTTAACTATTGTGAATATCAAAGAGAGGGCATCCAGAGTAGTGTGTCACGATGCTCAGTTGTTCCCAATCTACACTATTGCTACTTGCAGCTGCAGAGGTACAGTATAAAAAAGGATGAACTCGACACATCAGACAGCTTGTAGTGAGTTGGAGACCCCTTAAGAAGAAAGTTAATTCTGTGATTACGAATACAAAACAGGTTTTTTTTTGAAGAGTTGATTTTAAGGGAGGTTAAAACTAGCTCAACAGGTATATTTTAGAATCGTAAGAATCTGCTCTGTCTGTTGGAAACTGCAAGTGCTTTCCTGTATTGCTTGGTTTTCTCCATCATCAAGAAGGACATCAAGTTGTTGGAGCGGGTCCAGACGAGAGCCACAGATATGATCAATGGCCTGGAGCACCTCCCCTGAGGGACAGGCTGAGAGAGCTGGTGCTCTTCAGCCTGGAGAAGAGAAGGCTCAGAGGGACCTTATAGCAGCCTTTCCAGTACCTGAAGGAGGTCTACATGAGGGGAGGGACTTTCTATAAGGGCATGTAGCAACCGAATGAGGGGAAATGACTTTAAACTGGAAGAGGGTAGATTTACGCTAGAAATTAGAAAGAAATTTTAAAGAATGTGAGGGTGGTGAGACACTGGCATAAGGTGCCCGGAGAGGTTGTAGGTGCCCCTTTCCTGAAGGCTTTCAAGACCAAGGTGGTTGGAGGTTTGAGCAACCTAGCTGAAGACATCCGTGCCTATAGCAGGGGGGTTGGATCTAGATGATATTAAAGGTTCCTTCCAATCCAAACCATTCTGTGACTCTGTAAGCCCATAGAAATAGTCTGGGAGATGAAACTGCATTTTGTAAAAAATGCTTGGTAGATGTTTGTTTACACTGTGGGGTTTTTTTTGTGTGTGTGCGTTTTGTTTTTCTTTTTTCCTTCTAACAAGTAGCATTTGTAAGTAGTGTGTTCTACAGCCATTGAAACATTTCTGTGGCTAAAATCCCTTTTTTCCCAAAGCAGTTTGGAAGCAGGCTGGGTCTGTGGTACCTCAGGAAGTTGGTCACCAAGCTTCATATCACTGACTAAGACAGCTGCCTTTCCGAGTTGTATTTTCTACCTGGAGGTTTGAGCAGAGAGATTTCTTGGAAAGTTTCTATTCTACTTATTTGTAATATATCTCCAGTAAGAAATACATAGTATATCAATACTTGCCTGCAGAGAAAGAAGGGATATTGTCCCAAATCTTCCTTCAAACAAAGTATTAATCCTGTTCATGGTTAGGCAGTCTCTGCCGTTGGCGAGGAAAGCCCTTATGTGGCTTTGGAGCCCTAATGGTCCTGTTTCATTAGTGTTAGTCCACTGCAATAACAACCTACTGCCTTTCCCCTCCGGCCTGCACACAGAGGCACCATTACACAGCAATGCATTACTCTTCAGAGAAACGTGAAAAGCCTTCATCATTCTAATAGCATTTGTGATTAATATAAAAGTGGTTTCAAGATTCAGACCTGTTTATTGGGTAAAGTTGGCTAGCCTATGTAGTATATATGAAGTGAAAGTTGTGGCAGCTGAGGGTGCTTTATTGTCATTACTGTAGCTGAGGTTTTGAAGGTAGACATGCTGGACATAACTTGCTATATCTCTTTGCTTTTGTTTGTGTGGGGACGATTCAGTTGGTTCTGGTAGCAGTAGACTAGTTGGATAAACATAGTTTACAAGGATTGATATAGTCAACACACTAAAGATAGCATGAGTCTTCAAATAAGTAGAACATCTGAGCATGCTATATTACATTTCCTTCAGTGAGTAGTTTTATCTGTTAGAAGCCCTTTATTTATTTATTTATTTGTTTGTTTATTTTCATATAAAGAGCCAATATATTGTATTCCTGGGTGCATCAGGATAAGTATGCTCTTCAAATATTAATGTGTTGTTGCAGGTCAACAATTAGTTTTCTAACTTATAGCCTCCTTCAGAATCTTTAGGCTGAGGGGCATCACTGATGGCTCATGATTCTTTTTGGCTCAAGATATGAAATAAAACTTATTTCAAGAAGTAAATCATGAGTAGAAGCCTGAGTAATGGAGTTGGGCACATATGATTTTTGTTAACAGAGACTTCATAGCATTTTCTAAAAGCTGTCAAATGATTCTGCATAATAACAAGTCTCTGCAGTGCTATTGACATTCTTGCTATCTCACCATTACTGCTTAATTTAGGTATTTAAGTGTTTTGTTCAGTAACTGGAATGCAGTGCTGTGTAAGTATGAAGTATTAGTTCTAAAGGTGAAAACCTACTTGTAAAAAATTAAACATTTATGATCACCATCATTATAAGTACGAATTCGAGTAAGTCATAGTTACTTATTTTTGAGACATGTAGTATGTGTGTATGTATATACATATTTTAAAAGCACATTGTTAGCTGATAATTGTACAGTAACATGACAGTGTGATAAAATATGGCATGTTATGCAACTATGCAGTTTTACAGTATTGAAAAATTGAAGGCATATTAATAATTAGTCACACATTCAAAAATTAGTTATACTATCTTTAGCAAAAAAATCATGTGCTTTTTTATTTCTTTGCTTCTTGTGATATCATGACACACATACTAAGTATAAAGTAGGCAATTTGGAATGAGTTGAGTGCTATGAATGGTACTTTTTTGTATCCTTCATCTGCTGAAAGACAAGGAGCTAGGAAAAGATAGAAAAGGAGGTCAGAAGGAGAACAATGAACAAGAAAGATTAAGGTAGTTATATGCTAGCAGTGAGAATATATTATTTTCTTGTACTGTTACAGAGATTCTAGAAGGCACATTGTTGTAGAAACATTCCAGCTATAAAACATCACCTTCACAGGATTTCTCTGACAACAGAATAATTTGGTGAAAAAATAGTTACTGATTGACTACGGGATGATACCTATCAAGAAGTAAATATGGAACAGTATACTTGAAGGAGCATTTTACTCTGATCTTTCCTTGCATTTGAGATTGACTTTGTATTGTAAACTTTCAGAACCAGTTTTTTTCATTTGTACTTCTTTTTTTTTTAGTTTTTAATACTATGTCTTTGAGAACGAGAAATAGAACCTGTCACATATAACATTTTACCGTTAGAAAGCATTAGAAAGATGAGATCAATTCCTACATGTTTTGTGTTACTTATACTATTGACATACTTTTCCCCTTTTAAAAAAAAACAGACATAATTTGGCTTAATATGTGTCAGAAGCTTTAAGTATGGAATAGATGTGTCCTGCCAGGCATGGATAACTGGAAGGGGTGTTTCAGGGACTGTCTTTTGGCCCATTTTTGAATCAATGCATTGTGTGAAAATTCTGCCTAGCTTTGTTAAATCAATGCATGAAAATGATACAAAAGAGTTTGTAGGTACCTCCAGCCATGGACAGGCATATGTACCCGTACACATATACCCGCTGCTTTTTTTTCCTGGCGTATTAGCTTCAGCTAACATTGCAGTTTTTTCCCCCTGTTTTTATTTATTTAATTTCTTGTTGTTGTGCTGTAGATAATGCAATTTTATTATGCTCTTGGCTATGCTAAGCTATTAAGTTTTATTACAGATACAGATAATTATACCTGATTGTCTGAAACATTATATTTTCCTAGCATAACCAGTGGTATTACTTCAGTTTAGAAGTTCTTTCTACCAGTTTATATGCTTATTTTTCCAAAATTGGAGACCTTGCTTTGGTTGACAATTGTGGAAAATGTTTGCATTTCAGTTGCACTACCTTTTGTCCAGTAATTTGCTAAGCTACTAGAATAGGCTTTACCATGAATAAAGGATGTCATAAGTAAATAAGGTGCAGAAATTTCATAAACACAGCTGTTAAACTCTTGTTTAGGTCAGGTAGTTGTGTTTTGTGTTCCCATATCTGTGAAGTAGATCCATGGTAGTCATTTACAGCACTTGTCAAAAGAATTTGAAAGATTTCTACTTCAAAATTGCCCACTTGCCGCTGAGTAAGAGGGCCTGAGGCTTTGCTGGATGTTTTAAGGGGGGGGGGGGGGGTGACAGAGAAAGGAAATACTCTCAGATTTATTGTACTTCACACAAAAAAAATCACTTTCGGCATACATGGAAGATATAAGGCACATGGACCATACTTACTTTGTGTCAGATCAGGTGGTACTGAGAACTGAAAGGTTCAGTGTTCATGGCCCATGGCTAGCTTATGGGTGTGCTCTGCCCGTGGTCTCTGCGTTGCCTGGCTGCAGGGCTCTGTTGATGCAGTGCACAATTAGGGAGCTGCCCTCTGCCGTCTTCATGGCACTGACTCAGGGAACAGTTCTGAGTGGCTGCTTCTTTTCCCTGGAGGGTGCCTCCAAAGTTGTACATGTCACTTCTCTCCCTTTATCTGTACAGGGAAGCCAGGAGCAATTCTGACATGGCTTAGGGACAGCGCTTGGAGAGGCAGCAATCTGGTGGGTCAGACCAGGTCTTTGTCTGTCTATGTTAATCTGAAACTGCAGTACCTACTGTTGTGATTCTTTTTCTCCTAATAGCATTATCATTCATGTAAAATGTGAAATGAATTGAATTTGCGGTAGCATAAAGTTGAAGTAAGTAGAACAAATAAGATGGAGATGTCACTTCTGCTCATCATCAAATATGAAACTTGAAACAGTGAGAACATTGTTCTGTAAGATTATTAAAAAATACCTGCAAACAGGAAGTGCCATTAATCCCTCTTCTAGAACAGAACATCTATCCAGAATGGAGGACACTCTGCTTTTAAAGAATTAAACTGTTAAACAGTGAGAACACAGCAACAAGAAAACATCTGTCTATCTTTTTTTCCATGAGCTATTCCTCTCTTTTGCTAAACAGTTTTGTTTCTTGAGACCAGCGACCCTTTCTTTTCCTGCCAGTTGCATCTTTTCCATGATTTTCCAGATCACATTAAGGGATTAAACAATATTAATACCAATATTTCTACAAAAGCTATTTTTTTCCTGCTGTGATTATACACAAAGTGAAAAAATCACTTTTGTGTGTGTGTGTGTGTGTGTGTGTGATTATACACAAAGCAAATTACAGAGATATAATCACTTTTAGATACTCTGTAATTTAAATAATTACACTTCTCTGCTGAGTTATGGTGGAGTGGCCGTGGATTACATCTGTGTTTAAAGCAAGTGTTGCTTCATGGATCTGGCAGTTTTTGTCATGGAGTTACTTTTGTCATCTCCTCTATGTAACCTAGATGGTTAGAAATATTTACAGTTATTCACATGCTTTTTAATTGGAATCTCTTCTGAAGAAACTGACTAAAAAACTAAGCTCAGAAGTGCATCATAAGCCATTTCCTAAATACTGTTTTATTTATCAAGTTTGATCTACAGTAGATTTCCGGTTTAAATCTAAACTCGATTTCCTCTTCTTTCAGTTTACTTTTACTGTAAATTCTACCATAAATTTTATTTTACTACAGATTACTGAAAATATGCATAAGTCCACAAATTTTCTGAAAGAGTTTAGAATGCAAGTATATTCCCAAACCACATGTTTTTGGTGTGTGGAAGGCTGGTCACCAAGCACACTTCTTTACAAGGCGTACTGCCCAAATCTCCATCTCTCATTTTCTGAAAATTTGGGAATAGAAAACAGCAGACTGAATTCATTTTTCCCCTGCTTGGTGGATGGACATTTGTGTGGTTTAAGTCAGGATTCCTGCCACAGTACACTGTATCTCTCCTCACATTGTGTGCCTTTAACATCCTAAGTGGCTCAGAGTCACTCTTTTTAACAGAGCATTCCTTTTGCTGTGTCACACAGAGAATCTGTCTGCATGCTCTGTGAATCTAAGGCTTAAGCTGTTTGCTAGATTAGCCATGAGGAATAAATGAGAAAAACACAGGACCTGCATGTGACGAGGTTTGAGAACGTAGATTAGGGCTTGAGTTAGTAATCTGTCCTTATGGTAGGTGTATTTTTATGCTGCGCTGTTCAAGGTTAACCGTACTGTGATAAAGAGAAGTTGACAGTAATGCATAGTGCCATGCAGAGCGTCAGTACTGAAATCCAGCTTTTTTTTGTGAGCTCTTTCACTTTGCATTAATGAAAGAAATACATATCTAAGCCAATATTTTTTATTTCTATCTTAATAACAAATTTCATTAGACAGAAGCTTTTATTGCTTCTGTTGAGAACTCTGTTAGATGCTCTTTGGGATGAACCTCTTGAAGGCATTAATGGAAGTACAGTGGGAAGGAAATACTTTCCTTACCCTTTTCTGAGGTCAGTTAATATTTATCACTGCTTTCTACTTTCCGCTTTCTACATGGGTTCATCCTGAATATCTCAGCAGGTTATCTTGTCTAATCAGAAGGAGAATATATAAAGAATGAATCGCTCAGGTAGAGAAAATTGAGGGATTTTGTATGGGGAATGAATTAGAATAAATCCTTTTTATTTGAAAGAAAAAGAATCGAGTGATTGGCTAATATGCAGGATTGAATATTCTGGGAAATTTTTCCTGAAACTGTGTTTTTTCTTCTGTATGTCTGTTTTCTTGTGGGAAATTAAATTAGGCCAGAAAAATGAAGCAAGAAAGTTTTATTGGAGGGAAAGCTTGTTTGGTGGGTTGGAAAGCGGAAAATGTCAATGAGGAGTTTGGATGATGTGCATTGAGATATTCTACAAAAAGCTTGAACGGGAGAGGCTAGTGTGGCCACCCCAGAAGATGATTCATGCTGTGATTGGTGTTGGGTCCTGGTTAAATAAGCCATTGTGAGGGGTTCACTTTTCTTCACAACAGCTCAAGAATTTCTGCTGTCTGAGCAGTCCCTGAACTACAAACATGCAACAGAAGAACTGAAAAGCTGACACTCACTTTGGAGCAGGAGTGGGAAATCACACATATGACCCATTTTCCTTTTTTTTTTTTTTTTTTTTTTCCCTTCATGCGTGTGTCTGGGAGAAGTTTCTTTTGTTTGTGTGTTTGGTTTCTGAGTCAGGGATCCTGTCCAGGAAGCTTTAGCGTAAGCTTCAGTTAGATAAATGGTCCCGAATGTGTTTCCTGTGTAGTGGTTCTTCACGTTCTTTAATGTTTAGTGTCACATCAGTGAGACAAGAAAGATACTCAAATGCAGAGAATGATGATTTTGAGTTAATATGAGAAAGCTGGTGGTAGAAATGCTGGCCTTTCTTGAACAAATACATCTCCTTAAGGCATGTCAGATTACTTAGAGAAGATTGAAGATGCACTTAATTTCATAGTTGCGATTATTTCATAGATATAGTAGTGCTTTTGTCCACAATATTGCACATGCTGGTTTTATGTTCTTTTTCTAGGTGGAAAATGTGTAAACAATAATAGTTGGTTTTGGAGAGGGATCTCTGAGGGTCATCTAGTCCAGCCATTCTGCTAAAGAATGTAGGCTGCACAAGAAGTCAGCCTTACAAGAAATACAAGATAAAGTAACCATCAAAAATAGGTATGATCAAAAGTATCTCTGAATCCGTAAAGGTAATACAAGACTTTCCAATGTGATGTTTCTGAAAAGACTGTTTTACACAGAGGCTCAAAAATCAGTTCAAGCCAAAACAGAATTTTGGAAATGTCTCTGAAGAACAACATACAAAAGCTGTTTCTACAGTTTCATCTTTTCTTACTGAGAGAAGAGAACCTGTTCTAGGCTGAATTCCAAAGTAATTTGTTCTCTTTGTGTCTGGAGGTGTTGCGCTGAAGAAGTAGTTCAGTTCTGGTCTGCAGGTTACACTGTCACATGCACACTTTTGTCAGCCTTTGCAGTGTTGCTCCCATTTTTTGTTTTCCTATTTACTTCTAACTAAAGAACTTTCCTTTTGGGCTTATTCTTAAAATTTGTTGTACATTGGTGGGACCTAAAGTCAGCGTTTTGTTCCTAAGGACTCTGTAGATGTGTTGAAATCTCTATTTGAATTAAAGCGTTCCAGAACCACAACCATCACCATATATGTTTATGGAAGAAGTCCACTGAGTTTCATTTCAGTATACAATCCTGAGGATACCAGTGCTGAAATAAAATAGATATGTTTAGTAAGTTCTAAGCCAGATATTGAAAAAAATGAATGTCCTTTTATTGCTGTGCTGTCAGTATTCTTTACCTTCATGAACTTCAACTTGTCTCTCTCTGTAATTCAATTTTTATTCTAACTTGTCCTGTTATGCTCAGTACAAACTGTGCCAGGTTGTCAATTTTGCAAGTGAATGCCTAATGAATATAAAGCTATACCTACTCTACCATGTGAATTTGATGGATTAGCAGTATAATTTACAAGGTAAGCTTATTTCTGAATATATACAGAAGAAATGGGTTAGGGAGATTTCATGTTTTCATTACAAGTGAAATTAAATTTGTACTCTTTCAATAATCAGCAGTGAATATAAAAGATTTTTCTGACAGTCTTGCTTAAATAATACTTTCTGACTTTTAACAAATGTAATTCTTTTTTAAAATATCTAATAAGAGTTGTTAATTGGAAAATTAAACAAGGTAAAATATCTTTAAAACCTTTTTACTTATAAATTCTTGTAATGTGTCAGTATGACCTTTTTATGTTCATGTTGATTAGCTAATCACTGAAGGTGGTTGGAAAGGTATGGGTAGTAAATAAGAAAGAAATAAATCACTGACTGTCACTTTCCATTAATGCTTCTAATGAAATCTAAAATCTAATTGGCTGTTTTTGAGGGGTTTTTTAGCCACCTGTGTGGCTTTAATCTTTCCAAAAGATTAAAGTTATGGGTGCTGTGATGTTCTCTGCATCAAAAAACAATTAATTTAAAGAACTGTACACTTAAAAGGCTTCTTTATTCTTTTAAGTGGAGCTCTAATCTCAGCAGAATTTGGCTTACCCTTAAGTTAGTCTATATAAAATGTAAGAACAAAATCACATTCTGAAATTAAGAGATGACTAAGTTACTTCAGCTTCTGAATTATGAACATTATAGCTGCTGAATCATACTCTTGTCTAAAAACCATTGAGGGAGTGTCAATCAACTTTATTGATTGGTTTTCATGAAATGAATGTTGTGTGCCTGGTACAAGTTTTAAGATCAGTTATTTGTGCAGTACCAAGATCAAGCGTTAGAGAAAACATGGAGCCATTGTAAACAGCAGTGCATTTGGTTTGGTGATCTGAATTCTGTTTGAATTGCAGCTCCTGCCATACCTTGAGCAGAGGGCTATTGACTATCATCCTCACATGAGACTTTTATATTTTTAGAGGCAGCTAATTAAGAGTTGTGAAGAGCTGAGCCTTGATGCCTCACTGAGTAATTACCTCCTCTTGATACTTACATTATTTTAAATTTGGCTCATGCAGTGAACAGTTTGTGGCTTTCAGCAGAAGCATGGCTGTCCCTGGAGGCTGGGCCTGCTCAGCCACTGGAAGCTGAGTGCTGCAGTGGGAGCTGCTGCTGGTGTGGATGCCGTGGGCATGTGCAGGTGCCTTGAGGCTTGCTTTGCCAGAGCAAAGCTTTAGCTGGGCCCAGGTAGGTGCTCCCGGCCACCCAGGTTTATGTTCCGGTGGCTCTGTTCCTTGCAGGGACCTTTGACTAGCATTGCACCACTGCAGCACTGCAGGGTACAGTGGTTCAGGCTGGAAAGCAAGGACATCAGGGTCTACTGCTGTCAGATGACATAGTTTGGCTGGAGAATTACCACGGCACCATGGTATTACCCCTGGGTACGTGCAGAAAGAGGCAGAAGGAAACTGTTTCTGACATCTGCCAGTGCACATAGTTCTCCTTTTGGCAATGTATTTAAGCAGTGTGCATCCCTTGTCCTGTTTGTAAATTTCGGACAATTCTGGAGATTTACAGTTTAGTATTTTAAAATTTTAACATGTAATGTAAGAAGGTTAAGTGTTTAGGTAAAGGAGAGAAATGCAAAATAAATTAATTTTATTAATTTAAGTAATAAATTATGCCGTGTAATGCTTTCTGATTATAAAGATAAAATTTGGATGCGAAGGCCTATGTATTAATATCTTGTTTATTCAGTGTTTGCTTACCCACATGAGAGAGTTATGCTCCCTTTGTGCTATGGCACAGGTGAATTCTGCACTTGTTTTTATCCAGTTTCTTTTACGAGGTCTGCTTTCATGTAAGGCAGGTTTTAAGTCCTGTGTAGAATTAATTCTAAACAGTATCACAGGATCACAGAATGGCCTGGGTAGCAAGGGACCTCAAAGCCCACCCAGCCCCAACTCATGCCGTTGGCAGAGCTGACCCACCCCAGCAAAGCTGCACAGGTCCCCCTCCAGCCTGGCCTTGAGCACCTCAGGAGATGGGGCATCACTGCTTCTGTGAGCAGCTCTGCCAGGGCCCTACTGCACACTGAGTAAAAAATTGCCTCCTTGTTTTTAATTTGAGATTCCCCCTTGTCCGTTGCTATCTGCCCAGCCCTCTGCTCATCTTTGTGGCTTCCTCTCGACCAACTCCAAAAGTTCTGTATCCTCTTTGTGGTGGGGGCTCCAGGCAGCCCTGGATGCAGTACTGCAGATGGGGCCTCACGAAGGTGGAAGAGAGGAGGAATCATTAAATGCTGTACCAAATTAATTGTAGATCATAGGACCAAAAAGGAATAGAGATTTTTTTTTTTTTTTAGAGGATTTAATTATATAGTAGGACTGAAAGTTTCATTGAAAATAACTGAATGGTAATAAACACTTCAAAGTTGATTGTACAAAAATGCTTCAATAAAATGCTCACATAATTTGTACTTGAGGTACTTCTTAGAACTCCCATAGGCATCGGAAGGTTGTACGACCTGCCTTGAATCTGAGCATTTAGAAATAACTGTTGCAAGAGTGGTTTGGAAACATCACTGCTAGCATCATTCGTGACCCGTTAATACCTGGAAGGAAAACAACAAGGTGCAAAATTCTTGTTTCTTCGGAAGCGGAGGCACAGAAGGCTGGATGCAGCATACCAGCTTTTGGTTGAGATAAATGGGAATAATACTACCACTTTGTGATTTATGGTGTGCTTTCACTTCAGATGTAGGAAGAGGCCTCAGTATAGGCCTCAGGCATTAGTATAGTGTTAGAGGTTTTTAGATGTGGATAGCACATTTCATCGCTTCAAAATGAAAATTTGGAGGGTAAAATTTAAAATGCAACAATTTAATACTATTGGTTTCACCTGCCAGGAGTATCTGTCAGTTGTTTTGAAAGCAGTGACTAGATGGTGGCCAAAGCTTGGAATTTCTTAAAAGCATTATTGGATCTCAACATCTTTGTCTTAGTGAAGCAGAATTAACATCCTCGCATGACTTTTGAGATATTCATTAGACTGTGCCATGGTCTTCCACTGACTTACCTCATTTGTACTTCACTTGCAGGATGTTAAGTGATATATTAGGTCCTCTGTGTATATGTTTTGATGCTGTTTGTTCAGTTGGCGCTGCAGCCAAACATCATATTTAATCACTCTTGGTATCGTGACCAGTCAAACAATATTTAGCCTTTGCTGGAACATCTAAGATCTGTACATTGGCTGCGGTGTCAGTCCTCATATGAGTGGAGAAAGTACAGTGTAGGTACAATGTGTGGGTGAAGAAAGGCAGTAATTTTGAATTCTGATGATTTCTGCTCATGGTTTTTCATAGACGCTTAAAATAACTGCATTAAATACAGTGTGGGTAGAAAGAGAAGCATAGTAATGATTTAGGAGTTACTTCATGAGATTTTCTTCTGTTTAGCAAGTTAGAAAGTGTTTGCTGTTATGGGTATTGGCAGGCTCATATGAGTTAGCATTTGTTATCTAGTGCAAGAAACCCCCAGAGTTTCTTTCACTAAAATTTTAATCATGATTTCTTATATTAAGTAGGAATATTATGGAGGAAGTTTTTTTGAGTTTAAGTAAGACTATTAGAAAAAGAAACAATTTTGTTGTTGTTTTTTTGTTGTGTTTTTTGGGTTTTTTTCGTTCCCTGGACCATTTTCAGTCTAAGACTGATTATTGACTGCTCTCTGTACTCCACAGTAATGGGCTAATTTAAAGACAAATGGAATTTATCATTTTTTTCTGTTGTTGGTTGTTTGAAGACTCATATAGGAAAAAAGATTATTTAAAGCAATTATAGAAACAAATATTGCTCCCTTATAATATTTCTTCTTTTTTACCTGAGTCAGAAAGGCTCTGCAAAAGCATGCTTTTCCTTCAGTCTTATTCTGTAGGATTTTCTGAAAGTTCAGGGGAGCATTTCTATCTATACGAAGAAAACAGAAAAAACAACAACAACAAAACGTGAAGGAATTGAGCAACTGCAGATTAATAGAAATACTAAGTATGTTAATGTATATTTTCTTTCTTACATCTTGAAGAATGTTTAGAAAACTGCCAAGATTTGAGATACTTATTTGCGGTCTGAACTAAGCGCAGGGAAAAGAGGCTTATAAGGTGACACTCTTAAGACAGAGGTACAAATGAATTAACAGTTACCCACTGACTGAGAAAAAAAAGTTACTGAAATGCAGAAATACAGTCTTCCCATTATAGCTGATGATACAATTTTGAGGTGGAATTGACGAATGTTTGGATGTATTTTGGATATAGTTTCCTGAAATATCCCATATTTTAGGCTAGATTTAACAAAAATAATTACACTGGAAATATTATCATTAACAAGGGATACTTGTTTTTTAAAAAAAGCTGTTAAGTGCTACAAAGGAATTAACAGATCTGTTACAGTGACAAAGCAGTTTTGCTGGACACAAAGTTTGAGATATTCTGGTACCATTTGATCAAGATAATATCAAGTAATTATATGTATACACATGTAGGCAATTGTAGTCATGGTTTGCCTTGGGTGCTTAAGTCTGCTGTCATGAATTTTTGATGCATAAGTTTATGGCTCTGTTTTCATGTTCTTGTTTTGATACATCAATTTTGTATGATCTTGACTTACATAATTCTGGCACTCAGCATTCTTCCTCTTAATTTTAGTTGTGCATGGAGAAAAGATCACTTAATAACAACTTAAAAAATCAAATAGCCATTGTAAATTTTTTTTTTTATGCTCCAGAGTTCAATATGCATCTGAATTGGTTTGATTGATAGAGCTTTCTGGTTATTTAAAAGCTTTGTGTGGCAGTAGCATTTCAGTGATTCACTTTGCTTTTTATAGAAAACATTTTCACTTTTGGAATGAGGTTTAGAGGCCTAGTACAGCACAGTCCTCCCCTGACATATCTGATTTCTTTCTTTTTAACTTAGGTTGACTGTTTTCAAGAAACAGATAGGTAGAAATTTTTTGGTACTTTCTAATACACAGGAGGAAAAGCCTAGACTTCCTAATGGAAGTAAGTATTATAAATAAAAAAAAATCACAATATTTTACAAACTTCTTGACACAGTTTATAAGTATGAAAAGATCATGAAAATTTAGGTTGTTGTAATGTGACATATTTTCCTGCCAGACTGCTAAGTCTCTTGGATAGCAGTCCAAAATAGTCCTTGCAGTGGTAGCCTTGGTAATAACTCTTATTCCCTAAGAGTAAATCAGGGTAGTACAATAAATTAAGATTTCACTAATGCATAATAGCAGTGAGAGATATCCACTTCTAATTGCTGAAATAACAGTTGTTTTGTAGCACTCTACAGAAATAAATCAGTGCAAACTATACCTAGGGTATGATCACTCATTTTCTGTGAGGTTTATTCAAGTAGACCCTCTCTTCCATGCACAGACTGTGCCATTTGCTTATGCTTAACTTACTGCAGAGCTGCGCATTTACTGAAGGGGATACTGAATTATCTACAGAGTACAATGATGATTGTATCCATGTAACCCCAACATTTTATGAAACTAATGAATCTCTATTCATATATTAGCTGCTTTAATCAACACAAAAGTAGTAGTGGAGTAATTCACTGTGCTTTATTGAAGTTGTACGCTGTGCATACTGGCTCCATCTGTGAGACAAACTGTTTGAATTTGCAGTAAGATTCTGTTAACATAAATTAGGGATTAATTTTCCAAATGATCTTTTTCTGTCTATAAAAGTTTTAATATTTCTAGTGCAATTGAAATAAAAATACAAAAGTAATATATAGAGAGATATTAGTCTTCTAGGCTGCAGCAGAATTGCCAGGTCACAGCCAGAACCAATGGTTGAGTACCAGGTGAGAAAACACTGCTAACCCATGGAGCTCAGGTGCAAGCAATGCACCTGAGTGACCATAAGAGGTGGAGCCATGCTCTTCACCCTCATTTAAGGGTTAGCAGCATTTCTCTGGATAGAGATTGCACTTGGCTTTGGCTGTCATTGATTGCTGGAAGGGATGAGTTATTTTTCTTCTTTGTTGCCTGCTACTGCTCCACAGAGTTTGTATGCCATTAGAAGGCGCTATCATTGCCTTCTTTTGCCAAGTATTTGTTGTTTAAGACAGATATAATTACCAGAAATCAGGAGAAATATTCCAATATTTACATTTGAGTTTGAGTTCTCAATTCTGTGCTTTAGTGATAGAGTAAATAACTTTGGTCCTAACTGAAGTGAGTGTCTTGTGCTCTGAGAGTGATGCAAGATTGAACTAAAACTTTAAAATCTTTAATTATTGATAGTTAATTATATTCCATACGGAGAATAGGCAGCACAAGCAATTTGTTGAATTGCATTTGGGAAAGAAATATGTGTCTTGCCTATTATCTCAATTGTGTACAATGTGGTTGTGAGAATCTTCTGGATTTTGGCATTGTCTTTCTCACCCTGCCTCTCTTATGCTTTATATGGTCCTTAGAGGTACAACTGATTGTTTCTAGGATGCTTTTGGTCAGAGAGTAAGGCGAACAGTTGCTGACTTTCACTTGGAATAAATACTTCACTTGAGCAGAACTGATGTACATTTTTAAAAGTGTTTCTGGCACTCATTTAGGAAGTCTTATTACTAATGAAAGTGTAGCACATTGTGAAGAAACTTTGGAAGTATGTAATGAAAATTATACTGCTTGAAGTAGGAGAGAGCACTCGGCCAGATATTATGATTAAAACAAAACTATTACGAGTTATAATTTATCTTCATTTTGAAGGTTCTGTTCAGTGTGGTATAGGCATTTTACAAATATGAAATACCAGATGTTTTCCTCAAACTAAGTGATTATGGATGGTATGGCTCCATGACCAGTGAGATGAGAATCAGGATACCCTCATCTTTCTGAGATAATATGTCTAAGTAAAGTTTGGTTGTCATGGCATGGTTACCATAAGTACAGGCTAAAAAAAGCCAGTGTATTACTTTTGAATACAGCAATTAACAAGTCAGAAAGTATTTAGCTTGCAACAAGAGATGATAACCATTAAGAAATGCATGTGATGTACAAGGAACATGCTGAGTGTACACAGAAGAAGAGACCTTGTATGCTTTGGATTCAAACTGATGGATGGATGTTACTGTGTGTTCTTTGGTCACAGATGTAGTGTCTTGAAGTACATTGTGCATGTTTCAATATGGAAATCTGCATTCTGGGGTGGGGGGATGTTCTGGTTTGTCAGAGCTGAATGTGTTTGACCTTGGGAGGAGATGAGCAAACCTGAGAACAGATTTGTGCCCTTGAGTTCAAGTGGTCGTTGAGGTGCACAAAGTGCCATCACTGAGCACCCAGCAAAAAATACCATGCCAATAAATGTGTAGTAGTATTCTACCTTATGGGCATGAGAGTCAATGGAAGTTGAGAAAACCATGAGCAAGGGGAATAAAAAAGTCTTTCATTGAATTTTTTTCTTCGTGTTACTGATGGGTTCTTCTCCTGACTGAACTTTTCTGGAAGATTTCTTCCTATAGCAGGGGCTGCTGTGTGTCACGTAAGTCACTATGATTCATTTAGTCTCTCAAGCTCCTTAATGAACACGGGAAACCCCAGAATGTAAAACTTCCTCTTTCATTTACAAAGCTATTGTCATGTTAATTACTAATGCTTAGCAGCTTGCTGCTTATTTTATTCTGTATTTCAAAAACTGGACAATTTGTTGTAATACTGCAATTCATTACCAGTTGTAAAGCTGGCAGCAAAGTCCCTTCTATAAGATCAGATGGTGCTCAGTTTGGTAATACAATACTGGGAATCTGTCTGCTTTGGTTACTTAAACATATAGCAAGGATGTCCAGTAAATCATTACCTAACTGAGCAGTGTTTAACCATATAGGGGGTCACGTAAAGATACGATTCTGTAACTTTTTTACTGAGGGGTTGAGGTGTTGGAACAGACTGCCCAGAGAGGTTTTGGATGCCCTGTTCCTGGAGGCATTCAAGTCCAGGTTGTATGGGGAGCCACATCTGGTACTTAATCTGTCAGAGGTAACTCTGCCCATGGTAAGGGGCTTGAAACTAGGTGATCTTTGAGGTCTCTTCCAAACCAAGCCATTCCGTGATTGTATATCAAATGAGCTATGTGAAGGGGTGTTTTAAAGTTGTTTGCGCTTGTGCTGTTGTAAACAAACTGCCCTATCATGGGGGTTTCCTGCTGTATGGCTAATACGCAAGTTCTTAGCAGCCTTGATTGCTACTGGGTCATTCTGTTCTCCTTTCCTGTATTCTACCTATGCTGTCAAAATTCCTGGAGACCACAATGGAATATATCTAAGACAAGTAAAACTTCTTTTCTGCACATGTGCTGGATCCAGAACTTTTTTTGTTCTGAAGAATGTGACCCAAACCATTAATTGGCCTTCTTTTAGAAGCAGTTTGCTTCTTTGAAGGCCACTGAATACTGAGAACCAGACTTTCTGGACATGAAACTGTCTCTCACTGTCACTCAGTTAACTGTCTGGTAATTGTCAGGTAACTGTCTCTCAGTTTCCACCCTTCTGCAGGTTGATGCCAAACCATCCTATAAAGTGTAGAAAAGCTGGACTGCCATGCTTTTATTCAGATACACAGCTTGACCTCTTCAGGAGGTTAAGCCGAAGTGATTGAAGACTGGAAGTAGTGACCAAAACTGCTTATTGCCATTGTTGTCATCCTTCTGTAACACCTCAGTCTTCTCTTTCTTGCCTGTTGCCACAACCTTGGCATAAAATCAAGTTTCCTATCCAAGAAAATACTCAGTGTTACTTGGAATGTAGACAAAAATATGTCCTCCTCAATTGTTCTTTTCACTTCCACTAATGGCTGTATTGAGATACTTATGATTGTGTATTATTTAGGAAGCATTTAGACATCGTTTTCCTTTGTTTTATGAAGTGCTTGCATATACTGTCTGCAGGGTATATTCGCTGGTTTAGAATTCATTGTTTGTGCCTGAAAACAAAACAGATTGGGGATGACTCACCTTGGTATTTTGAATTGATAGGTTTATAAGGTATTTTTCATAGATGAGGTGTAATTCTGATGTGCGGATTAAGTGACAAAATCCTGAGAGATGTGGCAGTTTGTGCATTGAGTGTTCAACCTGTGTCTTTGAGTAGCAAATTACTGCTGTACACCTGCGCTACTATTGTGATTTTTTTTTTTCCCTGAACAAAATTGTACTGCAAGAAGAATGTGAAGAGATGGCAAATGGTAATTATTATTTTTGTAAAACTAAATATCTTATAAACACTGTCAATTTAGTTTACTTATAGTTTATTTATAATCAATAAAAGCTCAAGACTGTTAGCATATTTGTTTTCTCTTGTGCATCTCAGTAGCTACTGGTCAGACTGAGATAAGTGATTTTTGCATGAGCCCCAGCTGAAACGAGGAGTTGAGTTTGGTCTCTAAGCACCTGATCTGCGCTTGCTTTAACTTACTTCTCCATCATCCTCAGGCTGCTGAAAATGTTGTAAATTTCAGATTTGTATAATACTTACATAAATATATTTATGGTTTATGTTTGGATTACTCATGTACAGAAATTACATTTTGTGTAAATAAAAAGAGGTTACAGAAAATTAATTTGGTTATTAAGTGGTAGAAAATGCTAGGTAATAAAGTGTGACTTTCATGTCTTAAGGAAGAGATAAATAATAGCAGTTCTGTTAGTTTGGTTCAGTTAGCCCTAATGGAACATTAACAAGAGGATATGAATGGAAATTATCATAACAAAATATTGTTAGTGGCAATATATGCTTACTATGAGATTTATTTTCAGGAATATCTTAATTCAGTAAAAAATATTTTAAGACACGCATTCATACTTCTGTTGAGTTCTCTGTGAAAGGTCGAATGCACATCACTGGCTTTGGCTGAAGAGCTCACACGTGTTTTTAAGTAATCCTAGCACCCTATGACTTCCATAGTCATAGTTTTAGTTCTATTTTCTTCATTAAAAATTTGCTGTTCTCTCACATCTCTCAACAATGACAAATTTTATGTGGGGGCAAGTGATTTTTTGAGAGAATGCCAAATGCAATTATGAAGTACTTAATTTAGTCACATTTTTCAATTACCTACCGTTGGTCACACCACATTATTCATAATTCTTATTATTTCCCATTGTACCAAGCTAAATAGAACTGATCTCATTCTGTAGAGATTAGACTTCAAATCAGAATAAAACAGAATAAATAATGCAAGAGATGAAGTGTGATTCTCTTATTCATTGACCAAATTACATACCTTCCTGAAGGTGATCTTCACTTCTAGTCTTCTCTCCCATGACTGTAATTGAAAGCTGGAGGAAACAGATTAAAATAGAAGAAGGAATGGGTTTATAGAACTCTTCACCAACATTTGGGTTTTCCATTTGTTAGTGAAGAAAATGCTTGATTTGTTTCTTAAACAAAATCTTATCTTTTTTCAAAGTAAACGTAAGCTTTCTATCTGACCACAAAACACACTGCCTGTGCTGGCCCTTTTGTATGTAGTCTTCTTTGCTAGTAGTAGTGTTTTCTTTCAAGGTAGAATTTTCAGTTCTGTTTATATGCACTTATATATTCAGGAAAAAAGAAAGTAAATAATTGGTACGGTGATAAGATTTAAACTTAAGCAAGAAGCTGCTTCTACCTTTCTTTCTGTGATTGTTTGCAGAAATTGTGTGCCCTTTATACTTACAATGAGCAAATTAAAATGCAGCCTATTAGTATGATGCTTTTCCAGTACACTGAAAAAGGCGATGAGAGTTTGTACTCTCTAATCTCTTCTAGAATGTCTGCAGTGTTCCAGTGAATAAAAGTACTATATCATGCCATGACTGTTTTGAAAAGCACTGAAGTAGCTCTTTCATTTACTGCATTTCAGTTATTGTTGTCTCAAGCAGTTTATCTTGAATATTTGTATTTACAGAAAGGCTTTGAATCTAGCACAGATTTGGGAAGAGTAAATGCATTTTTGTCTCATTAGAACAGGAGGTCTTTTTCAGGTTTCTAGACCGGGAAATGACTATCTTAGCAAATCAAAGCTTTGCTCAATCTGTTCAATTATTGAAACCTCTTGGGTCCACTCCTTCCCTGGAGCTCATAATAAATTCTGCTCTGATTGTTTGGAAAAAATCATTATGGAAATGAAGGAAAAGCCTTACAGATAACCATAGAGAAGATCGTGGATAATAAAAAGTGTGCAGGCTCATAGCATGAGATGCTCATTCGTTTAAATGCAAGACTTGGCACAAAAAACAAACCTTTTTATGATGTGTTAGGTTTACATTTTTTGCACTTAAATTTTTCATACTATCTGAGAGTAACTATGTAGAACTTCACTGAAGAGTGATGATAGACAAAAGATTAAGGTTTCTGATACTGAATCTTGGTAACAATAAAGCATGCACATGTTCAGATTTAAATGCTTCACAGGCTTTTGAAAGGTTTCTGAGAATACTTGCAGCCTGGCCCAATACCAGAAAGCAGTAAGAGCTGTGCATTTAGGCTACCTGTGTAACACTGGTGTAGCATGTAGTACTAGACTAGTACTTAATGTTAAGAGATTTACCAAAAATTCTTACATCTGCACCTCCTCAGGCTGAGAAGCTGGATGTTAGAGGGGTGCTCTTGAACTCAACAGCCTAGCACTGCTTCTAAAAGTGGGTGTCTCAGCTCTTTGAAAAAGAGAAGAAATGACAGCCCTTCCTTTAATCCACATTGAGAGAAAAAGTGTCAACTGTCATCTCCTTTATCCACATACAATACAGTATTCTTTAGAATGACCTCCTGTGTTTGAAGTTACACTTATGTAAGGAGATGCTTGAATACAAAAGTTTATACAAGTTGCCAAATTGATTTGGAGGAAATATCTTTATGAATTCATATCTTTATGAATTTTGTATTACTTCTTTTAAAGTGTTTTTGTTGGTGTTTTTTTTTATGTCCTTCCTTTGCCATGTCGCAGCCTTCCATCCTCTTTACTGTGGCTGTTATAAAGGGAAAGAAGGGAAAGACCTAAAGGTTAACTGCAGCACTTTCATGGTGACCATGTCTTTGATGTATTGAGGAAAACTGCGTCATTGTAAAGGGCAAAGTAAGCATTTATAAAGTCAAGGGCTTCAAAGGAGTATCCTTACCTTAATAAGATGTTGGTACTCAGGCATTTGTTTCTTGGGGAAACACAGCTGTTCTAAGTTTATAAGCAATTCAGTCAATAAACATGGTGTTTTTTACAAGGTAATCTATGCGAGTTTGTACAGCTTCTCAAGAAAAATGACTTCAGTTGCTTTAGCATGAATTCAAGCTATTTTGGTTCAACTTAGAACTTCTTTCTTTCAGTATGGCTCCTTTGTGCTAGAAGTGACCTTTGTCATGCTACTCCATGAGCTTCCTTCTCTCTTAGTTTTGTACTGTGACTTAACATCTGTTGTATTGTCAATTCACATCTGAACTGTACATTCAACAGTAATGTTTGTTATACTTCAGAAAAATAATTTCATCAGCTAATGGAAGTTTAAGTTAGGTTATAAAATGCTGATACATTTCAAAATTAGAAGGTTTAAAATGGAGAATCAATACTATTCTAGACTGTTTACAGACTAGAATTTCCATTTAGATGATAATTTCTTATTTGAATAACGGTATTTCAAAATGCAACAATAAAGTCTAAATGAGTGCCTGATTTACGATTTTCTTGTTTGCTGTGCGTTCCTATCCCACGAGCAGTTCAACAACTCTTTATTGAGTACCTCCAGTTGTTTGTTTAATTTTTTTTAAACTCAGCTAAGATGAGAGATTTATTTGAAAGGTGATAGAATCAGTACTAGAACTTTAAAGTATGTACTTCTTAATAAAGAATGAGTAAGGACTTTGTGTGAGTTTGTTGTTGAGTGCTATCTGTGCCTTCTACTAAACTTATTATGGGCAAGCTGTCTTGAGTCTTCTTCAGGGCAAAATCCCATGACTTGTGCTAACAAGCAAAAACCTGTGGGTCTGACTGTGAAATCTGACTGCAAAATGTTAAACAGCTCGTAAATTGTGGAAAGAAAGCTGTAGTTTCCCTACAAAAGATGAAATTAGTATGAGGAACTGTGAGATGTTAGGGTAAGCAAAAGGAGCAAAAGGAGGAAAGATCAAGTTAAGGTTAAAAGTATTGAATGCATTTACATCAGAAGTATTCCAAGTCAGGGGGCAGAGAAAATGAAGGGGTAGGGAGGGTGTGATTTCTTTAGTAACGCTGTCAGGTATTTCAATTTATAAAAGATACCTTATCCCATTTGTGTGAAGATGTGAAAAGAACTATCTACTCCACCTTGTGTGTGAGCTATGTAAGGGTAGGAGGGAGGGGGGAGAGAGAGAAGGAGAAAGGAATTGAAATAAATATTCTGGGTATTATCTTCCATCGTGAATGTGCAATGAAACTGAATTCTTAATTGAGTATAAATAAATTTATTCTTTAGAAGATAAATAAATAAGTAGAACTCCATTAGCTGTCATCACAGTCTTCTTTGGATCTAAGTTTTAAATGCATCTTGTATTTGTATGACTCACCAGGACTTTTTTTTTCCTGTTGGTTTCCCTGGGAAAAGAGGAAAAAGAAGAGGTTTCAGTACTCTTTGGTGTTGGTTAAGTTAGGACATGCTGACTGTTACTACAGTGCATTTCTATAATGTGCTTATGTTGACATAGGCCACAAATTTTTAAGTTCAAGCAAAATTTTATTTTGCTCTTCAGCAGAAGCAGGCAGTTACTTTTTTCTTTCCTCTTCTGTAAACTGCATGTACTTGAAGTTATCTGGAGATATGAAAAGATTAGATTTAGTGGAGAGGAGAAAAATCTTAAGTACTATTCTTTAACAAACTTGAGAGAGATAGAAAATAACCGGCATTCAAGTTGATGATGTTTCAAATCCACATCCTAGAAAAGTGATTTGTCAAGTTGACAAAACTTTTTAGAATGAAGCCTGAAACAAAATGTCTAAACAAAAAAGTCTAAACAACAAAAAGTCTAAATCAAACAGGAAATAGTCCAAAAATAGAATTTTTTACCTTTACTGAAGAGCCAAGTTCAGCTTTGTACTAGACCTATTTACAGCAGAATGTGGTAGGCTGACCGGTGATGCTGCAGGGATAATTTTTGGGAATCCAAAAGTAAAACAAAAGAAATCTTTACAAAATTATGCAGATCCACAGCAGAAGCTCATGCTTTGTGCAGCCTCCACTAAATATACTTTATTAATGTGCTTTTCAGTATGAGCATGGTGATGAGTGAAGGAACTATGTGTATCCCAACTACTGGCAAGCATTTTGGTGCCTAAGCCTGTTCTGAAATGAAGCATTTTAGAATACCACATGGAGCAAGAAAATGCATTATCATGTTATTTTATCAAAGCAGTCACTAAATGATTAACGTACTTGGGAAATCAGTGTGCTAAATAATGTAATTTCTTATATTTTTATGCATACAGTTCGTATTACTGCACACATTTGTATGTCAAACATCTGTATGTAGTGAAGAGAATATAGAAACAAATATTTGAGTAGCGAAAACAGACAATTTACGTCTGTTATTTCTTTATATCCATTTTTCCTAGACCAGCTGCTACCTTTATTGAAAAACATGAAGACTATATAAACTTGAAGGGCCCAGAAAAAATGTGATTCTGATCAGAGAGTTCCTAAATGGCTCTTACCTCTTTGTCTTCAGACAAAATGCAGAGGTTTCTGCAGCATCACCAAGACCCTGAGGCTGCCCAGGATGTCTTCATGGGATCACCCGGTCCATTGCTCTCAGAGCACCTTGAGCCGGTTGCTTGGACTGTGCAGTTGAGTTTTGAATGTCTCCAAGGATGGTCTCCATAGCCTCTCAGAGAAACATCTGACAGTGTTTGACCACCCTGACAGTAAAAACCCTTTTTTTTTCTTGTGTTCAAATAGAGTTTCTTGTATTTTGGTTTGTGCCCATTCCCTCCTGCCTGGTAATTGGAATCACAGAGATGAGCCAGGCTCTGCCTTCTTTACTCCTCCAGCATTGCCTGCTGGAGTGTGCTGCTAATGATAGGTAAGTAGCTGGACCTTGTGTTACTGTTGCACCGTGCTCAGCCCAGCAGTCTCCTCAACCTTCAGTCAAACTCTCCATCTGATTTCTGTATTTATATGGTCTGTATTTCACAAGATTGTCTATGCGGATAGGATGGGAGATGGTGCTGAAAGCCTTTGTAATGTAAAGATGAATGTCTGCTGCCCTCCCCTTATCCAGCGTGCCAGTCAAACTCCTTGTAGCAGGCTGCCAGGTAGATTTGGATGTTGTCATTTAGAACACACTATTAACACTTTTAGTTTTTAAGGAGGTGGGAAATGAAATGCTTTGGCAGAATAAATGTTTTCATTATCTAAGTGAGTAATAGAATCCTCTAAAATTTTGTAGGAACAAAATAAATGCAGTTGCTTTTAAAAGAACTCCTTGGAAACAGACACCTTTCTGTTCACAATTTATTGGTCTCAGGTTGAAGCCCTGTGTAAAAGGTGAAAGGAGAACACACCTGTAAACAAAAAATCTGGCGGAAAGATTATAGTATCCTTTGCAAAGTTTTGGGTTAGTGCATTTTACACTGAACTGGTAGATATTCTTTTTCATATTACTATGAGCAAGTGATTACCAGCTCCTACACTGAATCATAAGTTATAGGTAAGGTAAAGCTGCTTGCCTGTGGCAGTCCTGATGTGTTTGTATATCACAGAGAATTAGAAAACTGTTGAAAACTTGACATTGGTAAAAACAACTAAAAGTTTAAATCTTTCAGATCTTTAAAGTTTGATCTTTAAAGATTTACTGTCAGCTTGACTGTTGTGTGGACTACTGACTATTTGTAGGTAAGTGAGCTTATTGCAGAGGTTCGGAGAAGCTACGCTCTCTTCCTAACGTGCTGGCACAGGGCAGTGCCAATGTGCAGCAGGTTTTCCATCCCTTCCTCACGTGTGGTTTTGACATTCTCGAAGCTGCAGTCTCATGGTTACTTTTTGGACAAGTGTGCTTACAGTGAGCAGGCCCAGACAAATCATTGCCAAGAACAACTGGTTGCAGTTTTATTTCCAGCTGCTACTAATAGACTGCTTAGTGTTATACAGGTATAAGGTTAAAGTCATACACAGTTAGTAAAATTGGTAGTCACTTTACGTTATTTTTGTTAGTTTATTTCAGAAGGGAACTTGGTATCTGGGGAATGTGTATTTGTTTGCATTTGGAGGAATAATTAATTCATGTGGCTAGATGCAAGAAATAAGAAATGTAGATGAAAAGTGCTGTTACTAGGCAGAGGAAAACTCCTGGGGCATTAGTCAAGGTACAGGAAAATTTATTTTAGTAGTTGAACTGGCACAAATTATTCATAGGAGCTGTATCATAGTTTTAATACCATTAACTGACTTAACTGATTAATAACTTAACTGATTAATAGTTATGGTTACTCCTCTGTTTCTCAGCTGTAAATGTAAAGCCCCCAAAGAGTGAACAAAGGAAGATATACTTCATACCTGAGGCCATGTAGCCTGAAAAACTGTTCTACTGCACACGAGCAACTCTTGCACATTCAGGAGATGCTGAAATTGCCTGTATGAGCTTAGGCATTCATCAGCAGTGACAGTATCTGCACGCAATGAAACTAAGAAAAAAAATATATCATGTTCTAAACACAGTTCTTGGGTTGAAAGAAACACTTTGCTACTCAGTTCAGTATTGGTTGGGACATGCTTGTATCCTTCTAATTAGATGTTCTTACGGTGCTACTGTCTTTTCATCACCAGAAAAAGATTTTCCCCTTAGCTCTTGTTAGTATTGGTACAATATCTCATTAGTTCTGCCTTAATTTAAAACCCCAAACAAGGAAGAAACATTAAAAATTTATTGTGGATAGTATTCTCATTTTGAATGGTTCATCATGCACTTAAAAACTGGTCATGATGCTATAATGTTTCTGAAGAAAAATAATGGTACTGTTGCCTAAGTATTAACTGAAATATGTTCCACTGCTTCATGTCAGTGTGTGCCATGGGTTTATATGTCCAATAACAACAACAAAAAGTGTCTTCATGGGCACACCCATGGGTAGGTAGGCTGAAACATTATCAGTATTTACTGCTTTTTACTGACTGAGTGGCACAAGGGCATGTACTGTGCAAAACATTAGGGTTTCAGTTGGACTGTGTGTAGTGGGCACGAGAGGCAGAGTCAGCTCTGCTCCCTGTCATCAAACTGAAATTTATGGACTTCATTTAGAAAGTGATCTGTGTTTATTGACATATGAGATTCAGCAGAAATCATACCTTCTGAAAATACTTTAGTCACTGTCTCAGATCTATTGTTTGCTCTCTGATTTTTCATAGCAAACAGCTAGAGAGACCTGCTTTGCCTTTCAAATAACAGACTTCTCATCCTCTGTTGCAGAGTATCAAAAGCATCTTTTCAAAATGTTTGTTAGTGTAACAATACATCATGTGCTTTCAGAAACTAAGGAGAAAGGTACATTCAGAAATGATAAAAAATGAGAGTGAAAAAGACTTTATCACGTCACTGTGGGAGATTCACACTGCTGTTTAATAGGGTATTCAGTATAAAACCTTTTTCTTCAAGCATTCATTTCAACACAAAGGACAGTCAATACTCATTTAGTTCTCCACTCTGGAGCTTATTGGTGGCTTTGGAAGAAGACGTGCAGCTGGGAGATGGCTGACTGTCAGAGGTGACGACTTGGCTAGAGGAGACAGTCAGGAGGCATCAGACAGAAAAGAGATACCTGGGACTAGGTCACCAGCAGCTGCCAGTTGAGATGGGAAATTTAGTGATCGCTGCCTGTTTTATCCGCAGCTCAAAGGGTCACAGGGTTGGGTCCCCATCTGTGGCACCGCTGTTTCAACTTGGTTTTTTGTGGTCTTGAGTAATAAAGTCCTTTCTTTTATCATCATAAGTCATGAGCTCGTATCATCATATGATGGCTCTTTGATAATCTTTGAAGGCACTTCTGCGCATGGCTCTTCCCAGGTGGATTTTGACTGTATATTAGAACCTGTCTGCTAGTGTTAATCAATTTGCAGTAGATAGGGCTTACTGCTCTGAAGGCAGTCAGCAGTGATAGATGACATAGTTTGGATAAATGTATGGCTTGAAATTTCTTCTTGCATTTTGTAGACTTTGGTTTTCTGTTGTTTGATTTTCTTCTATGTAAATATGCAAGATTCTTTGGAAATTGCAGTTAAATGAGAACAACAACGTATGTGCTGCTTTTAAAATGAATTCACAAGGATACGACAGATGATAGTCTTCTTTTTGTGGACCCTCTAGCTGTGGTATTTAAGTACGTAATCTAGTGGTCAAAAAAGGAGAATAGAGGAGTTAAATGATATGGGTTAGGGCATTTGTAGATATATGAAGCCACACCGATTTTTATTTTAACAACAAAAGAGAAATAGATATTGTAGCAGAAAAAGAGGATATTTTACTTTGCTTTAAGCTATTCTCCTATGTTGTTTCTCTATGTTGATAGTCAGGCCAAAATGTAAGTTGTCATCAGCTCTTGATGTGAAGATTTTGGGAGTGTAATATATGTGAACAGTTATATGCCATATGCTATGTGTCACATATACAATGCCACAGGAACTATGACTTCTTGAACTTTCTATCATCCCCGTTTCCTACAATTTCTATTATTTCAACATATTACATCTCATCCAAGTCTATTGGAATCTGTTGTCAGTCTCATTCCTTGAATAAGTGATTTGGGTATTTACTCTTTTTAATTTAGAAGTGATTTTTACATGCCAAGAGACATGGTTAATTGTGGAATGGAATGTGAAGTGATAAACTAAGCTAAAAGTAAGAAGATGGTGAGTGTTCTGACATACAAGTTCTAACTACTACTATGTGGCTGATGTGAAATGATTCCAACAAGCCTTTTTCTCCTTTGTAGCAAGTTGCTGTTCAGGAACAATTTGGAATTTTTAATTGAATCAATTACTTCAGTGCTCCTCTCCCACCTACAGCTTCCTGAGGGGAGCAGTGGTTTGTATGTTTGGCCGCAGCCTGATATATATTATCTGGCTATCCATAAAGTTTAAAACTCATTGTACAAAGTCATACCACTAGATTTAGGTTTAGACTGACCTATTCCATATACCAGTCTGAGAGGCTTCTCTGTGAAATGAAGAGGTTTAGAAAGAGAGAATCCACACTTCCAAATTGTGCAAATCTGTCGTGTGCTTAATGTAGAAGAGCCAATGCCTAGAAAACTGAGATCATTTGGGTCAGGAGCAGTTTGATATAGAGGGATGTTAAATCTGTAGAACTGACTACAAAATGTGGAAAAACCATACCAATTTTAAAGAGAATAAGTTCTCTTTCCATGTTTTGTAAGACATTAATAGCAGGTGGTATCTGAATATTACTTTTAGATTTCTGTTTAAATTATTTTAGAAATACCTTCAAAACTAATATACTAGAATGTACTTCAGAAATAATTTGCTAGGATATGCACACTAAATACACACCAGAATGTATTTTCTTTCATTTTCATAAAATACTTCAATTTATTTATCGAAACAAAGTGTTTGTTTAGTTAAATGAGCTATTTTTCCACACAAGTTATTAATGGAAAATATCAGAGTAGGAGTTATCTAGGATTTAGTGTTCAGGAGTTGAACTTTCATATTTGGTTCATGCCAGTGTTTAATAATGACAGCACTCTTTGTTTTACACCTTCCTCTGCATAGGGTGCAGAGGGAGGAAGCAGTTTCCAGTGTTTGAAGATGTGCAGATAGTTGAGTCATTTCCTCTGAATAAGTGTTGAAACATATTCACGTATCAAGTCTTGTCTCACTTTCACTCTGAGTAGCTGCAGTTCACAGCAGTAGTCAAGTGATATTTGCGCAGAGCTGTTGCTACCAGCTGGAGGTGAACAGTATTACTGAGCAGTTGTCAGCTCGCAAAGCTAATTCAGCTTCAAAAGTATCTTTGTGAAGCAAAGGATTTTCAACTCATTCTTACAGTAGCATTCTGGATAGGTGAAACCTGCAAGAACTTTTCAGTTTGGACCTGATAAGGTAGGAATTTAGTTTCTTTATAAAGTCTAACATTCTAATGCATAACTGTGTATATGCATCCTGTTTTAAAATGCAGATCATTTAAAACTCTCTTTTGAAATTAAATATATGCTTTTGATGGAAACTGCATGCCCAGAGTGGGTAATGCAGTGTGAAGAAGACTGTTTCTTCCATTTAGAGTATCACACGGGTGGAAGCATAGTCTCTTACAGGTGATGTAAGATATAAGAGGTGATGTGCAGGACTAATGTTTACGGTCATATAGAATGGAGGAGGAAAGCAGTACTGAAATCACACTGCTGCTTTTCCTACTCAGTTGCTCTCAGATACCTGTCCTTTGATTGTGAAATTGGAATCTTTATTTTTAAAATATTTATTTTTCTGTTTGTATACAGTAGACTAGTGTTATCCTCGTTACAATGATCTTTTAGCTATGAATACAACAAGCACTTAGGAAGTTTCTCTGTAACTGTTAGTGTTGTTTTAATAAAAGTTGTAGGATCACTTGTTTTAAAATGCATTCAGGGTAATTCAAATGCCATATTCAGAGAACATTCACATTTCACAAAATTTAAAACAAACTTGGCACATAATACTTCTGAGTAAACTGAGTTATTTAGTGTGTGCATATTTAAATATAAAGTTAATAATTACTAATGACATGGAAAATTAAATTAGAGATATTTTAGTATGGTTTTTGTTATAAGAATGTGGACAGTTTATTTTTAAATAGTATGACTGCAGGTAATTTTCTCTTGAGGGAATGAGGAATCAGGCATATATACTGTCTTCAGGCATTTCTCATTCTGAAAGGGAGATAGCTAATTGTTCACAGATTCTTCTGATATGGATGTGACACCTGTCTCTATTTCCCTGTTGAGTTATCCTTCATCGGCTGTGTTTGACATAACTTGCTGTGTAATTCTGTACTCTTCAGGCAAGTAAGAAGATTTTTGTGCTTGATATGGCAGGTTTCTTTCTCTAGAGATGGTAGAAATGCTAGCTCTCAGAAATTAGATTGGTGCTGCATCTGCCTAAGACTTAGTCTCTGGGAAAAAAAATAAAATAAAAACTAAAAAATGGAATGCCTGCATGATTTTTACACTTAATTAAATGATGGTTTTGGGAATGTAAGCTTTGTTGGAATGGGACAGAGTATGTGACTTTGTGTATTTCCAGTGTATTTTCTACCCCTTCAGAGATTTTTTATTTCCCCCATTCACTTTCTTCGTGAATCATGTTTTCCTGAGTGCAAGAGTATTTATTCTTGCAGAAATGTACTCAGACAGCTCGTGTAACTTAAAATAATCTTCTCAAAACCAAAATAAGTCAAGAGTACTCATTCTCCTGGTTTGTCCTGGGAACTCAGTAATTCTGTACAAATGAAAGTAAAATGTAATTTGATTCACGATGCTTTTCATTTCCTCTGTTAAAAGAAGTAGATTATCTTATTTCTGAAAAAGATTATACTTTCAGAATTTTTGAAAAAGGAAAGTAAAATTCAAGATTTTTGGAAATAATTTAATAGCAAACTTACTCCTGATTCAAACACATCGAATTGGCTAGATCTGCAGTGGTTGAGAATGTGACTAGTGAACTTGGAAGTGAATTTAGTCACTTCTATTGGAAAATCTATGGCTTCATTGTTCAGTTTAGAAAAGGAAGGAAAAGGATGTTGTCAGTTTCTGGTAAATGGATTGTGTATGGTCTGCATAGAAGGTCTTGTGACAGATAGTGGATATCCCAAAGCTATAGATTTCCGAACAAGTAAGAAGACATGATTGTGGAGTCTATTTTGTATTAAGAAGAACTTTTTTTTTTCTTTTTTCTTTTTTTTTTCCTGTTATCTTACTAGTTATGTTGTTTGGTTTGTTTGCTGTATGTAACTGATAATGTCAGTATTTCCACAGTAACTGTTCTATCAACTAGATTAAGAGAGAATAAGCTTTTACAATTTATTTAAGTTCTTTTCTTTAAAAGGTTTTTTTCTTCATTGTTTTTTTTTTTTGTTTGTTTTTTGTTTTTTGTTTTTTCCCCAGGAATTAACTGGTGCTTTTTTATTATTTTAACTTAGGATTGAGGGCATATTACATGCTTACTCATGAAGCAACTTCATGCTTATACACTGATGTACAGCATGTATTGTTCTACCTCTGAGAATAATGGATTGCTTTACAGAAAGCAAAAAAGACTAGATAGGGCAAGGGGAAGGGTTTAATTCAAAATGTTCACAAGTGGTGCAGCATAAATGCATGGCATAGATATGCTCAGTGGCAGTATTTATGCACAATTTGGACATACTCTGCTCCTACCAGGCAGAGGATGGCAGCTCCAAATATCAGCCATACCGCTGACATACTGTAGGGTCCCTGGCCTGGGGACTTTGACCTGAGTGCAGCCCTCCAGAGGTGTCCTCACCAGTGCTGATCAGAACAGAAACAAGCATCAAGTAACCTCCCAAA
Source organism: Alectoris magna (assembly GCA_030625065.1). Taxonomy (NCBI): domain Eukaryota; kingdom Metazoa; phylum Chordata; class Aves; order Galliformes; family Phasianidae; genus Alectoris; species Alectoris magna. Next base: position 20,430,508 of record CM060564.1, on the reverse strand, counting down.
ACTAAAAAGTCTGCTGAAACTCTGGAACATCCATAAGGGGCCATGAAAAAATGCTTTTAATTAACTTTTTCTAGGTTTTTTTATTTACACTTGAAATAGATTGTAACATTTTGCTCTCCAATCAATTTATCATGGTCCTGCATACAGATGTTTTTAAATTAGCTTTCAGTTATAGGCGATTGTTTCTGTAAATGGCTGGGAGAAATTCTTTTAACTGAAGTCTGAGGCCATTAATCAGCTCCTGTGGGATAAAGTACTGTGCTGGTTACTTTCTTCTCAGGAAAGCAAAATACTCCCATAATGCAATTTGCTCTGGAAATTCTTGCATACTATTTGTTATTTAGAAATTAATAAATAAGTATTATTTTTTCTAGTGTTACCTCCAGAACTATAAGCAAACCTGTCTCCTTTGTGATTCTAAGCTTTGCTTATAAACAATCTTTGTTCAATTTTGTAAAATGAGAATGGATGAAGGGGCAGGGCAGGGAATGAGATTAGGGAGAGAAATGCTGCAACAAATTTCAGCTGACTGTTGAGCAAATTGCCTGGAGTTTCAATATATTTCCCATTCTGTTTTAACAACACTCTTTGAATGTGTTAACCCAGGTGGAAGAGACACGGAGATTCACAAGTGGTTAGGTCACATGAAGCATATCAGTAATAGTGCAAAGGAAGCACCTCCTCTGGGAGTCCACTTAAATTTCAGACAGGTCTAATTACCTGGGTTTATCCATAGGATTTCTAGCCAGCCCGTCTGCTCGTGGAAGGAAATCAGTCCTTCTTACTCTGCTGTATGGGCACATGCCAGCCTACTTGGAGTGAAGAGATTTCTGGCCAGTGATGATGAATGAGGCACAGCTGGAGCTGTTGCACAGTGGTGATGCTACGAGTAGAAATAAGTCCCCGTGAATGCCAGTTCCATCTTTAGCTATTGCTTCAGCAGAGCACTGCTTTTCTCCACGTCCCTGGCATTGTTTATCCTTATAAAATTTGGTTATCTGGAAGTTGATTTGCATTTTTTTTTCCATTTATATTTTACCTTGTTTTGGAACTGGAAGCATGTTGCTCACTGTAAACTACATGACAAAAGATGCTGTTCTGATTTACACAACTACCTGTCTTTCCAATGGGACACTGCATCTAAGAAACAATCTGGGATTAAACCCTTGGGCAGGAGATACCAGTGAGTTAGTTGTCTGGCCAGGAGAAGAGCAGCCATGTCTGTAATGAAGAGCTGTCTTTGTCTCCATTTCCCCAGGCACTGTGCTATGTTCCTTAACCTGAGAGGTGCCTGGGACCTGTATGTCCTGCTGTGAGGTGTAGCCTGGCAGCGTCTCTGTGTTCTTTCAGCAGAATTGCATAATCTTGTAATGTTTCTGTACCAAACGAAGACGAGGAAAGTTTAGATGTTGTGGACAGCAAACACTGAAAGGAATGGAATGTGTGCCTGTCACTGGTGCTGAGAGGGCAGGGCAGGATCACTTCTGTTGTTCTTCTGTTGCCCATGTCAATCTAGATCACCAGAACTGTCCTGTTGGCACTTGGCTATGTCACAAAACTTGAGTCCACTCAGTTAATGGGAATTCTTATGTATTCATTCCCTGCTTTCCCATTTGTAAAAATGTTGGCTTTATGGGCACACTGAATTGGCTTCCAGGAATTTATCAGTTACTCTATTAATACTCCTTATTTTACTCAAATTCACCTTTGGAAAACTGTGTGCATGGTGATTTTTGTGCTAATGGCGTTATTTGCAGTAAGAAAATTACAAGGTGGTTTTACTTGTTTTGTTTGTCTTCTGAAAAATTATAGTTTATTATTTCTGTTCCATCTTAGAGTTTCTGAAAATGAGATTATGATTCATGTATGCTTCCTTGTAACTGATGTCAATTAAGAATATTCCCATACTTGTAAAGTTCTAAGACTTCTTCAGCATCTCCATAAGAACAGACCAGATGTACAAAATACTAATGAATCAGATCTGTATCTCTTTATAATAGAAAGGGAATCATCTGTCTGAAGAGTCAACTATGATCTTCCCCTATAGGAAATTTAGAGGCTATATCAGCTAATAACTCAGATTTGGTCATCCATCTCCAGAGTACAAATCTGGAGTAGACTATCTGGTACAACTGGATGAAATTAAAGTATCTTCCATGACTAATGAAAGAGAATGGCTATGCTACCTTATACACGCAGTACTTCATCAATTAGCTGGCAGACTTTCTATTTCAAAGATACCTGCATTTAATTTAATTTTCATTGTCTCTTTGTTATTTATTTACAACAGTAGGAGTTATACTGGATCTGGGATGTATCTTGTCATTCTGATACTTGCCAGAGACACACACTTGGCTATGTCACAAAACTTGAGTCCACTCAGTTAATGGGAATTCTTACGTATTCATTCCCTGCTTTCCCATTTGTAAAAATGTTGGCTTTATGGGCACACTGAATTGGCTTCCAGGAATTTATCAGTTACTCTATTAATACTCCTTATTTTACTCAAATTCACCTTTGGAAAACTGTGTGCATGGTGATTTTTGTGCTAATGGCGTTATTTGCACTGACTAACAGTAGCTGGAAAACACCTTTTCATCTTATCTGGCTATTGGGTATATCGGTTCCTAAGCAAATACATACAGTACAGAAAGCTTGTCTACACTGGACACTGCTGCTCATAAAGGAATAATTTTTACCTAGGAAGTCTGCAAGACATTGGTGGGGTTTGTCTTCTGTTTATTCTTCTGTTAGCAAAGGTATTTCTCCCTCTCTGATATTTGATAAATAAGTTCAAGATTCAGGTGTCTTCATGAGTGGACTGGTACTGCCCAGACCCAATCTTGACAGGACTTCAAGATTTTTATGACAAATTTTGAGCACATTGCTTTCTCACTTTTTTCATTTTATGCCAGCTAATGGTGAACTAAAATGTGGACCATGTGTCAAGTCACTGTAAGGTTTCATTTTTTTTGCCTTAGGTATGTATCAGGCAATGGTGGGGTTTACTATTATGGGATGAAGCTTCCTCTTTTTTCCCTGTCAAAAAGGACCACTACTACTTTTCCTTGTAAACTCTATTCTACCCTACAGCTGGTTTCTGATTAGGACTGTGTTAACAAACAGTAGACCTCTATGAGTACCTCTACCTTATCACCTTGCTGTCTGCCCGGGTACAAGCTGTTCTTGAGTCTCCAGCTACTTTTCTGGGCCATGAAATTGCTGCCTGTTTTCTACAAAAGATAAATAGGTTGCTCTGAAACTAATGCCTCCTATTTATTTCCATGGAAGCTACAACAGGTACAAAGAGCACAATAACACTATTTGATAGAGCAGATTCTCAGCCTCACTGTGCTGTGTTTGGTCCGTGTGAATGTTCAGCAAGTGTTGACGAATGTCAGTGGATCCCATTTTTTCCACAAGGAGGAATTCATTGACACCCATTTGCCTCAAGCATGCTTCCATGTCAGACACCATTCTGTCAGGCTGCCCTTCTGTTGGCACTGGTTGCACAACAGCATGTAATGGGGTATTGGTGGGAAGGTTCAACCTCTACTGTTATACCACGAACATCCACCTCTAACTCTGTGGATAACAGAATAAAATAGAAGGTATTAATTTTGGAGCAGCCTACCTACATTTCTAAATCAAAAAGTAGAGTGTTTCCTTGAGCATATTCTGTAGTGCAGTATTATTTTGAAGATAAATTAATAAGAATACCCTAGCTATTGTGATGATCTGAAGTTATAATTAAATGGTAAATCAGGAATATATTGATTTGTCTAGCACATATATTGAATTTATTCCTGATTTCCTCTGTGATGTTATTCAAAATGGAATTACACAACACATCCCTAACTTCACCTTCAGCTACCAGCTTCTCTTGAAAAGATAATGGTAAGTGAAGCTTTCATCCCAATGTCAAGTGGACCATACAGCTGCTGGTGAGGGCAAAGAGGTTTCTTTACATCAACCGCTACCAGGAAAACTGTTGGGTAGGAACCTACTCTGGATGTGCTATTTCTTAGTTTAATGAAAAAGCATCATCTGTGCTAAAAGAAGTGGTTCCACCACAAACTGAGAAGTTGTAAGAAATCACTTTCTTTCGAGTGTAAAATCTAAGTATTAAACGGCCAGAATTTCTACCAAAAACAAGTTTTGTTAAGATCAATATACAGGACTGCTGGGAAAAAATAAGAGATTTTAAAACACTGATATATCTGGACTGATATATCTGTATATATGCCTTTGATCAAACCTCAGTTACAAATTCATCACTCAGAGGTTGAAATATTGAGTATAGTAGCTTTAAGGTTTTCTGTAACAGAATTGTGTGTAAGTAGCATATTAAAAACCTTTGAATTTATCGAAGCAGTACCAAAGAAAAACAAAGTGGTGAAATTTATTTGGAATTTCTAAAAAACCTCTTTGTGAACCTATTACGAATAAGCTGAGATGATATAGTCTGACAGATCAAGAGGATTGAGAGTTGGAAATGCTAAAAAAAAAATAATTATCCACCATTACTTGTAAATGAATACACGTCAGTTCTTGAAAAATTTGTATTCTAAAGCCTTGTGCTTACAGTTTATTGTATCAAGGTAAACTACTGTGTTGGTAAGAAATAGATAACCCTACAATGATTTGGGATGAACGCTGCAGTTGCTTTTCAGAAAATGGAGTCTGGATAGGAACTTTTGATTTTTTTTAATATAACTAAGTAGCATAAAAACGCTGTGGGAAGTTGGGCAGGGCATGTGGATCAGGATGAAATGTGACAAAAAGGAAGGAAGCTGTGGCTGCTTTATTCAAGCATGAATTCATGGTTTTGGTGAAGGCCATTTTAATTTTCTACTTACTTTATTATCTTAGTCTCTGTAAGTGATCTGCAGAAGTAAAATTTTATAGTAGACAACAATGAATAAAAGGTAGCAAATTCAGCAAGCAAAACATGAAGGTTGATGAAAGAAGGGACAATTCAGTGAGATCTCCTCTGATCATCACTATCAGTGTGTGGTTTCCTCTGCTGCTAGACAGGACTACTGCTTCTGAAACATGTGATTTGAAATGTACTTCTAAGTACAAAGCTTTCCAAATGGTAATATGCTTACATCTTCTGCTGTTATTTCTGCATCTATTTATTACATTTTCAGAAGGAAATCTTGCAAGCTGTTCAAACTAATCACTTTTATTGTATTTGGAAGCAACTGAAAGCAAGTGCTCACTTTCAGTATCAAAGAGCAACAATAGTACAGATGTCGGAAAAAATATTCCACTCATTCTGCAGAGATATAAATGGTTAGTACTGTTTTTTGATTCTGAAGGGTTATTTTTAAACAGTGGGTTAAATAGCTCTTTCACATGTATCCAGAAAGCTCAGGAAAAAGGAGGCTGAATATTTTGCACACTTCTCTCTGTTAACCACAGTGTATTTCCTGATGTAAACTATTCACATACAGAAAATACTGACACATATCAACGTATGTGTGTATGTACATTTATGCGTGTGTGTGTGTATTAATGCTAAGATAAACTATGTCTTTGTTCTGCAGAAATAATCTTGAATTTATGGTTCTTCAAAATCTATGCATTTCAGATTAGCACACATGTGCTGTTGCCCTTAGCTCAAAAAGAGCTTAATTACAAAATCTTTCATAGGTAATCAGTACAGTTTATCCAATTTTAAATCTTGACAGACACAATTCAGGCTTTTCACACAAGCTGTAAATAACAACAGGTTTTTTTCTGTAGGTATGACAAACTAATGAAGTAGCCACTCCTGTCTGAAGCGTTAATCAAAACCCACATTATTAGCATACATAAGATTCTACTGGTTTCTGTACACTTCTAATCTATAATCCCAGAATGTGCTTTTATTTTGGTATTGAAATAGTTTGAAATTTTATTCCAGCCTTATTACTGAGGAATTAGATTGAATGAGATGAAACAATGTGTGTAGTTCTTTTCTCTCTCGTGTTCCTCAGTTGCTCTTTATTGGTATCAGTCGGAACACTAGAATAAAAAGTGTTGCTTAGGTTATGATGATGATCATAATAAGTCTGAAGTAGACAGGCAGATACTTTCAGGAATATTGAAAATTACTCATCAACTTATTTTCATAACTTTGAAGCACAACTACTTCTCATTAATTGCCTAAATTGACAGATACTTGGATATTCAGAATTTTCTAATTTCTTTCCTTACTTTAAAAGCAGATGTTTTCAAAGCACTCTCTGTGGATGAGTAAGAAACTTTGACAAATGAAAATGATCTTAAAAAACGATGCTGAGCTGAGCGATAAGTGGAATGGGAAGCTCTGCTTATGCTATATTCAGGACACATCTATGTAACTTTCCTTCTGTATTCAGCACTGGTGAGGCCGTACCTCGAGTACCATGTCCAGTTTTGGGCCCCTCACTGCAAGAAAGACATCGAGGCCCTGGAACGTGTTCAAAGAAGGGCAACAAAGCTGGTGAGGGGTCTGGAGCACAGGCCATATGAGGAGAGGCTGAAGGAGCTGGGAATGTTCAGCCTGGAGAAGAGGAGGCTCAGGGGAGACCTCATTGCTTTGTAAGCAATGTAACTTTCTGAAGGGAGGTTGTGGTGAGCTGGGGGTTGGCCTCTTCTCTCATGTCATTAGTGACAGGACTAGAGGAAATGGTTTCAAGCTGTGGCAGGGGAGATTCAGGCTGGACATTAGGAAATATTACTTCTCAGAAAGGGTGGTCAGGCACTGGAATGGGCTGCCCAGGGAGGTAGTGGAGTCACCGACCCTGGGGGGTGTTCAGGGAACGATTGGATGTTGTGTTGAGGGACATGGGTTAGTGGGAGCTATTGGTGATAGGTGAACGGTTGGAGTGGATGATCTTGTAGGTCTTTTCCAACCTTGGTGATTCTATGATTCTGTGATTCTATGATTCTATTTCAGAAGTTTTGATTGGTTTTTTTTTTCTCTGTATGAATGCTGGTAATGCTTCATGCCATGCTGTCCACCTTTGAGTGTTGATATTCTGGTGCTTCCACTTTCTGAAACGTTATGAAATTTAATTTCATTTATTACATGGAACTATGAAAGGAATGCGATTCATTTCATCATCCTATTTCTTTACAAAAACTTGAGCACATGGTCAGTCAGTGTAGCAAGACAGTCAATTTCTCTTTTTTCTACTTTTATACAACTCCTGTTACACTGCCCTTTTCCTTTGTTTGCTGCAGGTAATGCTGCTTAGAGTCAAGCCATGTCTCTTTAAAATTGTAATTATTCCCAGGTTTTGCTTTGATGCCCGCAACTACATTTTGATGCTGATATCTTTGCTTTATGTTGGAAAAACTAAGTGCATTTTGCTTTTATCAATGTGTTCTGGCAGAATATTGAAATGGAACAGCAAATGATCAGGTTGTGACCTGTTTAAATGTCTGAGATATGAATTAGATTGAAGTTATATATATATACCTATCTAAAATACACTTTTATTTGTAGGGAAATGCTAGATTTGGGCTCCTTCTGAAAGAGGGTGGGGGGGGATATTACAACTGTAGTTTTTCTTTTTTTAATGCTTGTTGAATATTTTCATTTCGGCACTAAACAAAAAAAAAAGAAAATCAAGTTTGAAGGTCTGTTCCTCTGAAGTGCTACTATGTTTCTACAGTGGAGAGCTCCTTAAATCTCTTATATCCTCTGAATATTGGGAATAAAGTCCTGCTAACTTACAGCTTTAGATTGTAGGACAGCGGGAACTTGTGTAGGTGGTTAATCATTAATCATTAGTAATAACTCTGAAGAAGAATATCAGTATTCATGGTGACAGAAAAGGGGAATACATGGTTTGCAGTGGCAAAGATGGTACTAATCTCCAGGTTGTCACCTGAACATATTAACCTAAAAATAAGTGGTGTGCTTTCAGCTGTTAAATGGTAACGTGACTTCAAAAGATACACTTCTAACTCTGGTAATGCCATAGGGACGATAATCAGATTCTCTGTGCTTTTTGTTCTAGTTTTTTAATCAGCTGGTAAAAATGAAATGGTGCAGGAATGGTGGCAATTTTAGCTCATCAAAGTAGCATCATTGTTCTCATACACTGAGGTGGAATACTTCATAAGTGGGTAGCAATTTGTTTACCGTAACATAAGATGGCTTTTTCTGTCACTAGCGGTGCAGCTATTAACATGTAACTAATCTGCAGCTCTTTTGCATGCTTAACATGTGCTCATTTGTTTTTAAAAAATATACTGATCTGGTTGTTAAACTTCTGCGTCTAAAAAACACTGAAGTATGAAAACAGATACTTAATGGAGGAGTGCCACTTGTAGGAGTTATTAAAAGTGTGGTCAAGTGTAAGCTGTGTATTCAGTCCAGCTTGTATAAATGATGCGTATACCAGGCATGTTAGAACATCATTTGACATGCTATAAGACAGAAGTGAGTTGTAGCTGCAGATGTATTCTTTTCATGTGTTGACTGTTGAATATCTTATCATGGATTTCTTGCTGAAAGTGAAAGCAACTAATGGTTTTACTTAAACTGTTCAGTAAGATGACTGCTCAGGGGAGCTTTGTATGCTGTCTATTAAATGAAGAGCACAACTGATGAACTTTGTGGTCATTGAGACTTTTGTCTCAGCCTTTCCACATGGAGTGTTTGCAAGATGATGGGAATCTTTGCCATCTTATCAGAATTCTGTCTACAAGTTTGCCTACAGTGTTTGTGTGAAATCAGAAATTTCTTCTAAAATAGTTTAATTTAGATTTTATGGGCAACTGTGGTACTTTGATAATAAAGTCATAATTTAGCTAGAGAGAATATACTAAAGTAAGATGATGACTACTAAAAATGAATTCAATTGTATTTAAGGCATTGCCATCCCACAGAAGATTTTACTTATGTGATACAGCAGTTAATTGCCTTAATGCTCTTTGTCTGGAATTTCAACATTTTTCTCAAACATTTAATAAAGAATTAAAGCATTTTCAACACCTTATGTGCTTATGTTTAGAAACTAAAAGTAAAGGCATGTTCATACCTTGTCAGGCTTTGTGTCATCATCCATTAGTATACAGCCTTGTGGCTCACAACAGCTTCATTAAGTTTTTTATGGCTACAAGGAATATACTTCCTTGATGTGATTACGTGCAGTGTGGAAATTAAGAAAGTTTGGTTTTGAAACTTTTGTTTTTGCAATAATTGTAGGATTTGATATGTTTTCAGATTTCTTGTCCAAACATTTTTAACTTTACGTTCATTACAGCAGAATGCACAAAATTAGTCCTTTATGTTTTACTAGTTGCCACTTTAATGGTTAAATTTTGAAATTTAAAATGTTGGCTAAAAAATGATTCACTGAAGGCTTGGTTTATTACGGCAGCCTCAACTTTTACTTATGTAATTTAAATGCTGTTTGTCTAATTTGAGAAGGCTGGCTTGACTTCTTAATGCTTATGAGTAGTTAATACCTATTTGTTTTCTTTTTCATTTTTATTTCATTCAGCTGTTCATGTCCTGCAGTCTTGTTACGCTACTTATCTAAGCATTTCTGGTCTGCTTGAGCAGCTCGCTGAATAACTAATTAATGAAAAGTTAAGAAAATGGGAAGAAAAAAAAAAAAAAGGAAAAGAAAGAAAGGCATAGGGAAAGGAGTGAAAAAGATAGAAGTGAGGAATATGGAAATGTTTATAGCATTAATTTTAACACAGGGGTTGTGCTGTAACAAAGAGCAAAAAGGAAAAAGGGACTCCCCAAGGAGAACTGGGGGAAGAGGTTATTAATATTGGAAAAAATTGCAGTTCTTCTTTTGTATCTGCAAGCTCTTGCAGACAGTCAAGAAAGGGGAAGGAGAATATTAGTGATTGTGATTTACTTTGGAGCTCAGTTTTTATCTTCCATAACACTCTGATGAACACTAGTGCCAGGATGAGACTGAGTATCAGACTAGTATGAATTTTTTCCTTATTTCTGTCCTTGCTAGAGGCTAAGCATTGCAGAGGTGTGCAGAGGAAGGTGAAGAGCAAGACTTGAGGCCATCTGCCCTGCAACTCCGGCCCATGCCCCTCCTGCCCTGTTGCTTGGGCCTCTCCTGGTTCAGTCTCTCCAGCTGCGAGGTGCTTCCTTCTTGGAAGAACTGCCTGTAACTCCTTAGCCCACTGATGAGTGTGACAGGGAGGACTGTTGCTTGTGCTTATCTTTCCCCTTAGAAATCCTCGGTCGGGTAGCACTTCTAGAATAAACATTTCTACATTCTCATATGTCTTCATCAATTACTGGAAATGACCAGCGTGGCTCCCATCACTGCCTGTCTTCCTTCTGCTCCTTGTTGTCTTGGGAAGAGGTCCTTGACACCCTCCTACATTACTTTCCAAGGCAAGGTGGAAATTCTGTTTTTTATTATTTTCAACCATGTATCTGCTTGTGTTGAGTACTTCTTAAGAGTAAGTGGGACATAGAGGAGTTAATCCTTTAGAAGTGGGTGGTGGGTGACTTCTGCTATATTCTTACAAGGTCTTTTCATAGTTTCAGGCATGCATCAGCAGTTCCTTTACAAGGACAGAATTGGAAGATAAATGTTGAGAGACTTTAACACCCTCTTCCCTAAGTCAGAGCTCACCTAGCCATTTTCTCTGAAATGAACTAGTTTTTAAAATCTTCATTGATGTCTAACTCATGAGCATATGTCTCACTATTTGGTTTGGCCAGCATTGTGCACATTGCAACAAAGGTTAATATATTTGGTTCAGCTGTTACTCTGGGATACATTTAAATATATATTAAATATATATACATACATTAAATATATATATATGTATTTTTTTTTTTTTTCTTACAGAGCACTTATATAGCAAAGCAGTTGTATAACTTGTCTTAGAAAAGCTGGACATGACCCACATCAGTGTGCTCTTGCAGCCTGGAAGTTTCCAAAATTTTCCAAAAATTTATAAGTTTAGGAGGAAATACAATATCTCTCCTTTGTCATTGGGGGCAGCAGTGTAATTACTATTCATGTGATCCAGAGAGTTTCTTTTCTTCTGGCTTCCCTTAATTTTTTATTTCTTTTGATACAATTCATAAAAATAACCTGAGAATCTTTGCTCTGGCAAGTGGTCAGAGCAAAAGCGTATATTGCAAATTAAGAGCTTGAACTATATTTATTGTCTTTAGGATATTCTTCGGTTTTCCCGAAGGAAAACTTCACTGACTTCCTTCCATCACTCTTTGGAAAAATCATATTGTTTTGAAAGCAGTGCAGTAGCCTGTCTTAGCCAGCCAGGAATGAAAATGAATGTAATTAAAAAGTGAGGTTGCTGTAATAAATATAAATAACAGAGAATCATTTTGCAAACACAAGGACAAAAACGGGATTCTCAGGAACTGTCATGCTGAAGGCAGGCTTCTGTTAGTCGTAGGATGGAAGAATGAGATAAAGACTGGTCTTAATTCAACAGGATGATAGTGCCAGGGAAAAACAGACTTTATTCAAAACTTTTAGTTACATTAGCTGTTGTATTTTTTTCCCCTCCAGAAAACAAGTTCAGTTGGACCTAGTAATGCAGATTTTCCCTCTGGGGATCCCGGAATGTACCAACTGGACATTACTTTAAGAAGAGGACAGAATTTAGCAGCACGAGATCGTGGAGGTAAGTACATGTTGGTAAACACTACCTTAACACTTGGGAAATTGAATTTCCATTGGTTTAATTTTTACAAGATCATTAAAGTTTAAGAATCCAGGTTTCAATTTTGTGTTAGATGCAGTTTAACACTATGTTGAGGTTCTTAGGCTCAAGGGCATGCAGCAAAAGGAGCTAAGGACAGCTAAATGCACACAAGAAGAGAAGTAAGATTTAGGTAATATTAGGTTAATTCTCAGTAGTTCATTTGTTCCTTGACTGCTTAACATAAGTAATGGCTCTGTATTTTAAGACAGCAGTAAAACTCCTCTATTTAATAGGTCCGTTTTAAAACTCCTCTATTTAATGGGTAAAAGGTGTTACGTGTTGATCAACCTGCTGCTGGTCAGATCTTGGCATTTTACAGTTTGCGCTGAGCCATGTACAACACACACTATTCCTGAAATGTATTTGTACTCACTGAAACACAACTGACTATCTTAATGATTGTACATACAACTGTAGCTCATATTTGATTTGTCAGTAATGCACTTTCTGAACAGCTATTTAAGCATGATAAATCTGGTTAATAACCTAGTGAAAATGTATTCATTATGAGAGGGAAAAAAAACCAAAAGAGTATATCTGCAACTGAAAAAGTAGTTTTGTATAGAGGCTTTCTGTGTCAACTTGGTGAAGTTATTTGGCTGATTTCAGGTCTCAAGTACAGTAGCAGAAACCAAGAAAGCTGTTTACATCAAAGGGATACTACTGCCCTGATAATTACATCACTGGAATTGAAATTTTAGTATTCTCATTATTGCAAGATTACTTTTTTAATATTCTTCCTCAAAGTGTATTGATGAGGGGAAATGGCCTCAAGTTGTGCCAGGGTAAGTTTAGGTTGGATATCAGGAAAAACTTCTTTACTGAAAGGGTTGTTAAGCACTGGAATAGGCTCCCCAGAGAGGTGGTTGAGTCACCATCCCTGGTTGTGTTTAAAAACTGTCTGGATGTGGTGCTCAGGGACATGATTTAGCGGAGGGTTGTTAGGGTAGTATGGTTAGTTTGTGGTTGGACTCTATTATCTTTGAGGTCTTTTCCAACCTGAGTGATTCTTGGTAGGCTTGATAGCCTATCAAGATTTACCTGACATTCATCAAAAATAAAAATACTAAAACCTATTTGTTTGATGAGCTGGAGGGGCATCCATTTAGCTTGTCTAGTTTTTGAATGGTATCATGTAGTTCATTTATATTTGCCATTCATAATATTTATAAATGAACTTAGACGTGATTACAAATATTTTTGTTTGTTTGCAAGGAAAAAATCTGTAAATACTTTCCCAATAATACAGGAGTCTAAAGTAAACAAAGGGCAGGAAATCTGCCTCCTGAGGTGAAATTCCAGTTTCTGAACTAAATACTTGGTGCTGTATAAAATGTTAAGTGCCTTTAAAGATCTGTTAAAAAACCTGCCACTTTGGAATCAAGCGTCCTTGTGCTACTTCTGATGTTTCTTCAATGTCTAGACACTAAGTTGTTTTGCATGATTGTCACCCTGCACTAGAGCCTGTAATTCACTTCAGACACAGACACTTAAAGGCATTCTTTGAAAACACTGTGCGAGTACTAAATTTTAGGTTGAAACCTTATGGAAGAAGAAGGTGGCTGCTGAGCCTCTTTTCACAGAATAGTCTTGTGGGCTGGTTTTTTTTTTTTAATCACAAAAAGTAGATGTCTTTCTTTCTTAATTCTTTTCTGACCATGAAAACACTCAGCCCTCCATCTCAAGCAATGGAGATTTGTTTTAGTAAGCCATTGAAATCGTGTCATGAAGAAGAGTGTGTGTTGCCACGGTGAAATATAAGGATCCTTCAGGTCAGGCGGGGAGCTACAGATGTGCTTCCTGCCACACTGACTGCATATTTGATTTCAAAACTTAGACAGGAAAATACAAAAATACTAACTTGCTCTGGACACCAAGCTGTGCCTGAATGTCCACTGTTCTGCTCTGTGGTTGGTTTGTTTTCCCTTTTTCTTATTCAGGGTGGAGATATTGTCAGCATCTACAGAACTGGATTCTGAGGGTACCATATATGCATTAGGAAAGGGCGTAGTGGATTTAGATAGCTGCTGAGTGGGAAGTGCACAGAAAGGGATTAAGGTTGAGAAGTCATTTTTCTCTGAATGCTTTCTAGGGCATAATACTTCATATATATATATATATATATATATATTTGTTTTAAGTAGCCCCAGAAGTTCTTCATTAACAATGAACATGTAATCTGAATTCATACTAGAAGTTTCTGTGAGTACCAGAGGAGATTCAGCAAGTTCATGGATGTTCACTACAGGTATTGAAATATGCAGGAAAAAAAATATAAAGATAAATCCAATTCTGAAAGTCTTTTTGTTTGTTTGTTTGTTTTTAAATTTAAATTCTTGGTGCCTAGAAAAAGGACATTAGAGGGAAATAATTTACTTGCTTGTCACATTCTCGTTTTCCCATCAGCACCTGTTTTGAGATACTGATGGAGACAGAATTCTGGTCTCACTGGGAGTTCATTCTGAGCCAGTACCAGCATTTCTTTTGTATTGCCTACGTGTTTCAGCACTGCTTGTGTTAGGGATTTCGAGCCAGAAGGCAATTATGGGACAATCCCTGGGAAGCACTGTGTAAGTATATGTATCCAAAAGCCAAATGGAGCTGTCAAGACTGATGTGTTGGATATTAAAATCAAAGGGTGGGAGATTTCTCAGGAATGTCATGAAGATCTCACATACTATAAGTCGCAACATCTTCCCTCCAAAATCTTCAGATTCTCTGCTCAAAGCATTGTACTTTCTCTGAGTTTTGTTACTCTCACTCCAAAAGCATAATGGAGCTATATGGTAGAAAAGAATTTGGTTTTAAATTTAGCTTTTTGCTCGTTAATTCTTGAACTTCAGTTTCACATATCTTTTTAGAAACCTGGTGCTGAACATATTGCAGTCTTTGAATTCAACATTGAATTCTCATGGCATGAATGTTCTGCACACTTTGTCTTGCCCAGACTTATAAAAAGAGGCACCATAACATTCTCTGAGGAAAGGGAAAAGATTGCAGCTTTATTTATATGGCTAGCAATGCCAGTATTTGTCATGGCTATGAGTTGATAAATAGTGCTGTTGATAGTCACAACAAAGGAAGAACCGAACATTCTTAATGAGAGGACCAATATCTTGCTGTTCCTTTCTCAAAAGTGTTGAAAATAGCTCTTGTTATTGCAGACAATAATTCTGCACCAGTGTGTCAGAAGGAAATATAACTATTCATTTTAAGTCCTCATTTTTATAGGAGATTCTGTCTTCAGTCTGATACAGCTTTCTTTCCAAGTACCACTCAGCTGTGGTGCCCAATGCCATCCTAGCTATATGATGAGACATTTTGCATTTTTGCTTCTGTCAGAATCCTTTTGTGACCACAAATATGGTTTATATCTATAGTAGTTGCTTTATTTAAGCCCTTCCTAAAGTAAACCACATACTTATTTAGATCTCAAAATTTATTTTCCAAGCCTCTTTCCTGTAAGAGTTGTGGAAAACTGTGTAAGTCAGTAGTATTAACAATTTAACCTTGCACCTTTTATCTTTGTTTTCTTTTTTAATTTTTAATTTCTCATTTCTTTTTTTTTAATAAATCATGTAATAGCATGTGTGCTGTGGGAGTTTTTTCTAGAATTAAAATTTATAGATTGGAAAAGAAGAAAATTGATATGTTGCTGGTCTTTGAAATGCATGCAGATTTCATGCAGCCACTTTCAATCAATGACATGCATTTACAGATTTTTTTTTTCAATATCTTTATATATGTATATTTTTTGTAACAAAGGAGAAAAAGAGAAAGTGATTTATCCATTTTTGCTTCAAGAGTGACTCATGCTGAGATGTAAACTGAAATACTGTAGGGAATTATGTTTTAGTCATTGGTGTTCTGCCATTCTCTTCAGTTCAAGTAACAGTATCCAAAATATTCTTTTAAATGTTTTGAACAGATTTTCTTCAGTCTTCTCTTGCTTCACTGGAGCCCAGAAGCCACTGTCTTTTGTGTTCACTGAGAAATGTGCATGCCGATTTGCAGTACCATTTTAGACAAAGTTGGGCAATAAGCCACACAGATTAATTGCAATAATTCTTGCTGTTTGTGTTTTAAAAGCAGACTAGGTGTAAGATGAATTTTAACAAAACACATGAAGACTTACCTGATCTTGCAAAACAGCACGAGGAGGATTAGTTTTGAGTGAGAATCTTTTATCAGATATTTTATGATGATTGGAAGCAAATTACTTTGTGTGTGAAGTCTTCCAGGAGGAGATCCTCAGAAGAGGCACTTGTATTTTCTACAGAAAAGGCAGAAGGCTTTGTCCTCTAACTGATTAAAAATGTCACCATATCTCCTTGTCTCTCTGCACAGAAGACTGTTCTGTAGGGCTTCCT
This sequence comes from Alectoris magna, assembly GCA_030625065.1. NCBI lineage: Eukaryota > Metazoa > Chordata > Aves > Galliformes > Phasianidae > Alectoris > Alectoris magna. Next base: position 20,414,429 of record CM060564.1, on the reverse strand, counting down.
AAGACTTTATAACTGTATTTGAGTTGTTTCTTGAGTGACTGACTAGTATGGAAGCTTGTACCCAATGACAGTAAAAAAAAATAAGCCAGAAGTACCGTGCAGTATGCAGGGCCAATACTGAGTTTCAGTTTGATTGATCTCTCATTTTCAATATGAAATTTTTACATCAGTAAGAAATCAGCTGATTAAATTGAGGATGACCAGGAAAGAGGACAGTCAAAATCAGGAAATTCTTGAGGAACTGTAATAGCACAAGAATATAGATAGATAGTTTGTTTTTTATTTGTATATCTCTTTATTCATTTACATCTTTAGAATCTGGAGGAAAAGTGAGTGCCAGTGACACAGTGAAGTAAAATAAGAGGAATCAGAAAGCCTTTAAGTTAGTTCTGATTCTATGCAGCCACAAAATATTTAAAGCACACTTATATGAGATGATACATTTAACTACAGAAAATGTGTTTTATGTTTGAGCAGTGCTTCACTGTTGTGGCATATTGAAATCCAGTCCTTAACTTGGTTAAAATATAGCGCAGACTATAGTGCAGGGTAGTAATGCACATTGAGAAGTTGTTCATCTTTATGATTCAGAGAATTTTTTTGAATCTGTGAAATACTACTAAGTCTGTTACATAGTTGAGAATGATGGGAACATGTCCATGTTCCTGTAGAGGTGATATGAGGAGGTTACTGTCGTAAATCTGTAGTGTAGTGCTTGTGGAATCTTTCTGATCTGGGAAACAGTCGTGGGGCAACAGCCAGAGAAATACTACTCACAATGTAACATGTAACCTGAAGCCAAATTGTTTTTAGAAAGTCTTTGAGATCAGTATTTTTGTGCTAGTAAATGGAAACATTTATCAAACCTATAAATTATATTTTTATTTTACTGTATTAGTCATGTCTAGAATTTTGAAGCTATTTAATCCAAAGGCAAACAGATATAATTCATTTTGGGATGGACATCAAAGAGTTTATATTTAGTTTAAATGTCAGTTTACCTTTAAGTGTGTTAGAGAAGTTGCATTTCTTTATCTGAGTCAAAAATATACCTAAAAATGCATTTATTAAGAACTCTGGAAGATGTGAATGTGTAAAATAGCTTCTTTTTAGAAACTCCATTTCTCTACAGTGAAGAGAATTGCAACTGGATTTCCATCTTACTGTCAACAGATACAGACCAGCACTGCCCAGTGCAAAATGCAGACTGGAAAAATACTTTCCAGTACTCTCTCTGCTCTGCCATCACAGATGAGGGAAACATCTGAGGATATTGCATGGCAGTTTTATGAAAAGATTGCTAAATGCAGTTTCCCCATGACTTTAAAGTGATGTCTTTTGCAATAGGAAGATCATAGAATCATAGAATGAAGATGGACTGTCCAAGTCTACTTCATGTCTCAAATAAATTTGTGGCTATCCAGTAATCTGAGAACATTTCCTAGCTGCCCATACCATGGGATTTTACTGTGAAGTTTCCTACAGTTCCATAATGCACAGTCCTAGTACCTCTAAAAACAACCGTTGTTGTGAATTTCCTCTGGCAGAGGCTGTCGGTGCTGGCTCTGTGCCACCTTGAACAGAAACTGGCAAGTAATGGCATTTTTCAACCACCACTGCCTGAAGGCTACCAGCTTCCTCTCAACCCTAATAGTTAGGGTTCCAAATAAAACACAGAGTTTTTGGAGCCTCAGAATGCTCTGAGCCAGAATCTACATCTCTGGGTAATGTGCTATTTAATACAGTAAAAAGTTTAAACATCCTCGAGTGGAATTTTATTTATAAGAGTTACATAGATTACAAAAATATTTATTGATGTGACTGAGTGATTATGTACAAATGTACTCAGGAAAATTATGAATTACTTTGTAGCTTTTTAAAAACTTATTTTGCTCAGTTGCTTTTTGAGCACCTGGATTTGAAAAGTACACTGGGCAGATTCCTGTGCTGTGAAGGCGAAGTTGTATTTAAGGTAAACTGTGGGCCGTATAGGTGCGGTGCATATTTGGGAATCACAAGCAATTAAATGACAATGTAACATGAGGAACAACAATCTTAATGTACATTTTATGTTCATTCTGTATTTTAGAATTACTTATTTCTGATTTTGACAATAAATCCCACCTCTATTGAAGGTGATAGTAACATCTTTATGAATTTTTGTGGACCAGAACTTACTCTCCTGCAAGTCTTGAGTATAAAATATAGTAGAGTCCTATGAAACTTCCATAGAAAGAAAACAGTAAAATTTTCGGTAATGTCTTTGGAGGAACACTCTTGATAGTTTGCTCACTTTTTCTAGAAAATGCCATTTGAGGAGTTGAGTTTTGCAGTTAAAAACACTATCAGAACACTATTAGATCACTAAGCACTCATAAATGCTTGTATTTACCTTGCTGAGGTGACTTCAGGTCATATTTCTTACAGTTAAATTACAGGTCATCTTAGAAGAATAGGAGTAGAGAATTCAAAGGAATTCTAATGAAACTGAGGTACTCATGCAGTGTGCAGTGTAAACTCTCAGAATTGATTAGGAATGTTGCAGCAGTTGCCATAACTTGGGATGATAAAACTTGTAGTATGACATAAATTGAGATTCAGAGGATTCTCATCCTCTGAAAATTTATTTTCCAGGATATAAAGCCTACAGGCTTTTTCCCATTTAACATGCTGTTGTTGTTCTGTGTATTTTCAACTGAGCTCATGATAGAGTATGAGGAAGAGCATAATTGATGTTTAAATTTAGTTGCAAAAGCTGTGCTGGTACTGTTAGTTAACACTACTATGATCACTTGGTTGCTTCTCTACTTAACTGCTGATTGAGAATGTTTTTGGATTAGCATACCTGTACATGTCGGTACAATAAAGAGCAATTGTTAGAAAAAAAATCCCTACAGCATTAGCAAATTATTAAATAGTTGTTCTGTAACTGTATGAGAAAAAAAAAAAAAAATGGGAATTTTCAGACCTACCTGTGTCAGAATGGTTATTAAGACAAAGTGCTTCTCTCCTATAACCTAGTTTCCTTTTGTTCTTTATTTTTTCCTACGTATTCTCCTGCTTTAATAACTTAACGGTATCTAAAGCCATATTTTGAATTGTGATATGTTTAATTTTCCTGGGCATCTCATGAGGCAGTCTTTCTAAAAAGCATGTAGCCCTCGATCATGGTATTCCAATTGTGTGATTTGTTCACAAAGATGGTTAGGGGCCTGGATCATGTCCTTGTGAGGAAAGACTGAGAGTCCTAGGACCTTGCAATCTGGAGAAGACAGAGAGGCAATCTTGTAATTGTTTATAAATATCTGAGGTGTGGGAGTCAAGTCATTGGGGGCAGACTCTTTTCAGTGGCATGCAGCAATAGAACAAGGTGCAACAGGCATAAACTGGAACACAGGAAGTTCCGTACTATGAAGACCTTCTTAACTGTTAGAGTGACAAAGCGCTGGAAGGGACTACCCAGAGAGTTGGTGTAGAAGAGGGTATTCTGGACTCATTTTGGACACTTTTCTGTGCCACCTGCTGTAGGGAGCCTGTTTTAGCAGGGGGCTAAACTTGATGGTCTCTAGAGATCCCTTTCAATCCCTGTGATTCTGTCATTCCAAGTTGTAAACATCACACTGAAACTTCGAATCATTCCATATCTGTAGTGAAAGTACAGTGGTAAAGCAAAAGGACTTTGACAGAGCTAAAAATAAGGCAGAAGAAGAAAGATCAATCAACCGTCCAGTCACTTAAAACCTGGAATGCATAAGCACCAAAAGTAATGCCTTCTATTTATTTATGTGCAAACTATTACAAATTCAAAGAGCACAATATTGCTATTTGATAGAGCAAATTCTCAGCTACGAAACACTCTTCTTCTGCATAGTCACTACCATTAGTTATGCAGTTTCACCAGTGATGAACTACAACCTGCATGCTGAGTTCGTAAAAATTTGTATGGCCATCTGGAACATTTCTTATCTTTCATGTCCCTGTCACCACTGCTGAAATGCACCACCCACTGCCTCACTGTGCTCACACCTACTGTTTGATCTCCATCAACATTCAGCAACAATTGATGAATGTCAGTGGGTGCACTTTGTTCCACATGGAGGATTTCAGTGGCACACCTTTGTTCCATATACACTTATGTATCGGACACCATTCTGTCAGATTGCCCCTCTGCTGCCATCTGTCACACAGCAACAACGTGTAATGAATTCTGGTGGGAAAGTTCAACCTCTACTGCCGTACAACCAATATCTTGCTAATGTTGTGGACCAATGACATGAAATACAGGCATTACTTTTCAAGCAGCCCTTGCATGTTACTGAAGTGGCATGGTTTAAATACTGCATCCCTGTTCTGCTGTAGCAATTGCAGAAACGCGTGTTGAAAATTGAGTGAAGTTCCTGAGTGGACGGCTGCAGCAGAATTTATTCCAAATCAACAAAGCAGATTGCTTAGACCAGATTACAGGCCTGCAGGGGAGGTGATACAGCACTTGAGCAGTTTCAGTATCATGGAAATTGAAGTCCTTGTGAAGCCTGTTGTTAGTAGTGCAGGTAAATTACAGATCAGTGGTAGCAGCAGCTTGGCTTAGGACTTCCGGAGCATTGTTCTCTGAGGATTCAGATGGAACACTCTGATCTGTTAATTAAGTCACTAGAAGAAATCAAACACTTATGGGCTTAGTATGTCTAAAGAAGAATTTAAAGAAGAATTGGAAATGTTACTTTGTTAGCACAGTGCTGCTATGTCTTTTTTTTTTTATTTTTAATGACCTTAAATAAGTAATGAAATAAAAACATTAATGTTTTTTAACAAGGAAATTAAAATGTTGTTTTAAGACAAGTTACATGTACTGTGTTTCTGCAAATGCTCCTTCTGTTTCATAAGCATTAATTGTTGGCCTTGATGATCTCAGAGGTGTTTTCCAACCTGAATGTTTCTCTCTGATTTTGTAGTTAGTTATTTGTTTAAATGTGTGTTTCTTAAATAAAGATGCTTGTTTTGGCCTCATTGAAGTAAGTCTTTAGATGCCTTTTTCATTGGCGGAAACAAGTCTTAGAAAGATTAAAAGCTGTGATTGTTTTAACCCATAATTTTTTAATGGGCACTGAATAATTAAAGTTTTGTATTCCCTTTTGACTTCCGAGAAGGTCTCTACATCCTGTAGAACTCGTATGTTCACCGTGAATTTGTAATTAGCATTTCCGTTCTTAAGATAGTAATATTTCATAAGTGCTTTTTAAATTAACTATTGTCCTCTTTACGTGAATTAGGGAGGTAATTGTTTGTTTTAATATTGGACTACCAGTATTTCTGAGCTGACACATGCTTTATGTTTCTTTTAATGAGACTTTACATATTGCAGTTTTGAAATACAGGATGTACAAAATACTTGAAACTGCTACATGTTCTTCTTGATATATTGAATTGACACATACTTGAGAAACATCCTTCCACTTTTTCATCTGACTTGATTGTAAGAAAGAAACTTGAGACTGAGGAACCTTGCTAAGAAGAGAATGAGTATGGATGGAGTTGGAAAGAAAGGGAAGGGCCCAGATATCAGTCAAAGAACACTTGATCCTGGCTTTTATCAGAAATAGTATTGCCAGAAGGAGCAGAGAAGTGGTCATCCCTCTGTACTCAGCACTGGTGAGGCCGCATCTCAAGAACTGTGCTCAGTTTTGTGCTACTCAGTACAAGACATTGAGGCTCTGGAGACTGTTCAGAGAAGGACAGTGAAGCTGGTGAGGGTTCTGAAGGACAAGCCTTATGAGGAGCAGCTGAGGGAACTAGGATTGTTCAGTCTAGAGAAGAGGAGGCCAGGGGAGACCTTATGGCTCTGTACAGCTGCCTGAAAGGAGTTTGTGGCAAGGTGGGGGCAGCCTCTTCTTCATAACTAGAAATGGAACTGGAGGGAATGGTCTCGAATTGCACCAGGGGAGATTTAGGTTGGGTGTTTGGAAAAATTTCTCCACTGAAAGAGCGATCAGGCACTGGAATTGGGCTACCCAGGGAGGTGGTTGAGTCACCATCCTTGGTGGTGTTAAATCATAGAATCAGAATTGCTCAAGTCGGAAAAGACCTTAAAGATCATTAAGTCCATATGCAACCTGACCGTTCTACTCTAACTCTTAACAACCCTTTGCCACATCATGTCCCTGAGCACCACATCCAGACAGTTTTTAAACACATCCAGGGATGGTGACTCAACCACCTCCCTGAGGAGCCTATTCCAGTGCTTAACAACCCTTTCAGTAAAGAAGTTTTTCCTGATATCCAACCTAAACCTCCCAGTGGCAAAACTTGAGGCCTTTTCCTCTCATCCTGTCGCCTGTCACCAGTGAGAAGAGACCATCATCCCCACTCTCGCTGCAGTCACCTTTCATGTATTTGAAGAGACCAATAAGGCCTCCCCTCAGCCTCCTCTTCCCCAGACTAAACAGCCTCAGTTCCTTTAGTTGCTCATTGTAGGGCATATTCTCCGAGCCCTTTACCAGCCTTGTTGCCCTTCTTTGAACCTGCTCCAGCATCTCAGTCTCCTTTCTATATTGATGTGCCCAAAACTGAACACAGTACTTGAGGTGGAGCCTCACCAGTGCCGAGTACAGGGGCAAGATTACTTCCCTGCTCATCACACTATTTCTGATACAAGCCAGGATGCCACTGGCCTTCTCGGCCGCCTGGGCACTCTGCTGGCTTGTATTTATCTGACTGTCCATCAAAACACCAGGTCCTTTCCTGTCAGGCAGCTTTCCAGCCACTCCTCCCCAAGCCTATGGGGTGACCTGGGGTTGTTGTGACCAAAATGTAGGAGCAAACACTTGGCTCTATTGAAACTCCAACTGTTTGCTTCAGCCCATCAATCCAGTCTATCTAGGCCGCTCTGTAGTGCCTTACTACCCTCCGACAGATCAGCACTCCCTCCCAACTTCATGTCATCTGCAAACTTTCTGCGGGTGAATTAAATCTCCTCATCAAAATCATTTATAAAGATGTTAAATAGAAGTGGCTCCAGAACTGAGCCCTGGGAGACACCACTTGTGACTAGCTACCAGCTGGATTTAACTCCATTGACCACAACTCTTCGGGCATGGCTGTCCAGCCAGTGTTTTACCCAGTAGAGTGTATGTCCATCCAAACCATGGGCAGCCAGCTTCACCATGAGGGTGTTGGGGGGGGTGGGGCAGTGTCCAAAGCTTTACTGAAGTCCGGGTAGACCACACTGACAGTCTTACCTTCATCCATGAAGTGGGTCACCTTGTCATGGAATGATATCAAGTTTGTCAAACATGATCTACCATTCATGAACCCATGCTGATTGGGCCTGATCCCCTGGTTGATCTTTAATTGTTCTGCGGTGGCTCTCAAGATTATCCATTCCATGGCATTCCTTGGCACCGATGCGAGACCAATAGGTCTGTAACTGCCAGGATCATCTTTCCAGCTCTTTTTGAAGATGGGCATCACATTTTCCAGTCTGCAGTCTACCAGGACATCCCTAGTTAGCCAGGACTGTTGAAGGATGATGGAGAGTGGCTTGGCAACCACATCCATCAACACCCTCAGCACTCTAGGGTACAATCCATCCAGCCCTATGGACTTGTGAGCATCCAGCTTCCAGAGTAGGTCCAAAACCATCTCATCATGGGTTATGCAGGGCCTATTCTATTCCCCATCCCCATCTTCCAGCACAAATGGCTGTGTGCCCAGGGAACAGCTAGTCTTACTATTGAAGACTGAGGCAAGGAAGGCATTAAGTACCTCAGCCTTATCCTGATCCTTGGTTGCTGTGTTCCCTTCTGTGTCCAACAAGGGCTGGAGGTTCTCCATAGCCGTCTTCTTACTCTTAATGTATTTATAGAAATATTTATTGTCCTTCATCTTAGTGGCCAAGTTTAGTTTTAATTAGGCTTTGGCCTTTCTAATTTTTCCCCTGCACAGCTTCACTGTGTATTTTTAATCCTCATAAGCCATGTGCCCCCTCTTTCAAAGACCACAGACCTTTCTTTTTTTTCCTGAGTTCCAGCCAAAGGTCTCTGTTCAGCCAGACCTGTCTCCTTGCCCATCAGCTCGTCTTCCATGACCTGGGGATAATCAGCTCCTGCACCTTTAAAATAACTTAAAGTATTCCCAGCCTTCCTGGGCTCCCATGCCCTCCAGAACTGCCTCCTAAGGGACTCTCAACCATAGTCCAAAAGAGACCAAACTTTGCTGTCTGGAAGTCCAAGGTGGCAGTTCTGCTGATTCCACTCCTTGCTTCAACAAAGATTAAAAAATTTTTCATTTCGTGATGACTTTGCCCTGGACAGCCTCTAACCTTTACACCTCCCACAAGACCTTCTTTATTAACAAACAGCAAATCCAGAAGTGTGCTTCCCCTTGTTGGCTCCTATACCAACCAGGAGGTTATCTCCTACTCACTCTAGGAACATCTGGGACTGTTCCCTTTCTGCTGTACTATATTTCCAGCAGACATCTGGGAAGTTGTGATGAGACCAAGTCCTCATGTTTGGATTTTGTACTATTGAACATGGTTTAGTGGGGAAATATTGGTGGTAGGTGGACAGTTGGACAAGATGATCTTAGAGGTCTTTTCCAGTCTTGGTGATTCTGTGATTCTGTGTTCTGTAATGTAAGGGAGTCTCGCGACTTGTGCTAGGAACTGGGGGGGGGGGGATGAAACTTTTCTAACGGTGCTTAGCCTGAATATTTCTGTAGCAAATACAATTCTGTGGAAATTGTGTTGATTAAATGCAGGTCCGCGTGGCTCACTGTCATTAACTGCCTACCAGGAAGACCTTAAAGAATTGTGTTATTTGCTTTTCTTTTACAACTGAAGCTATATGGAGAGGAGAATAATATTGTATTTCTTGATTTCTCAGTGGTTGGGAAACAGGTATTTCCCACTTTATGAATATTTTCAAAAAAAAGAAAAATGAAAAAGAAAGTAGATTTAAAATTGCAAGGATGAAAATCTGAATTGGAAGTGGAAGCTTCAGGCACAATCTCTTGTACCTTCAGGACTAGGCTTGAATGTGGCTGTCGGTTTTGTTCTGAAAGTTGTTCTGACTGTAAGTGAAAAGCAGAAGTGGAAAATGAATGCATGATGTAGTTAAATGATTTTAATTGTATCGGTTAATTAGCTTGTTTGAGAGAAATACTTATTAGTGGCTTGCCATTTTTCTAAAATGTTTTCTTTTTTCTCCTTGATGGTTGAAGTTTAAAGCATCTGTAGATGAAATGGCAGCTGAATGTGTTGTTTTAATGTTTTTTATGAACTACCATAATCAGTTTTCTGGTTGTAGTGTGAGATTTTAAAATTTACCTTTAGGCATTCATTGTCTGGCTCTCACATGCTACTGGTGGATCTTCAGCTGACGTTTTCCAGATATGATGGACGTTTGACTTTGGTCACATTGAATCAAATGCAGAAATACTGTAGAGAGATGTTCATACCTTTGCCTCAGTCTTTTTCAGTTGCAGCAGTTGCTTGGTCCTGTAGTTCCATCTAGCCCTGTGTTCATTCCTGAATTTTCTTTGATTAGCGGTTTATCCCATTATGTTAAATAGGATTTCATTAAGGAAGAGAGTCTGATCAACAAGGAGACAAGTGTCTTGAAAAGCCTGTTAGAAAGCTTCAGGAACTAATCAAGTGCATGTATAGAATGCACTGAGAATGTATTTCTATCAGATAGATTCTTTTAAAGTTATTATTGTGGCCAAATTTACCATTGCTGAATTTTCACTCCTATTTTCACTCTTATAGTTCCTTCTGGAAAGCAGTTTAGTATTCTTTTGCAAAAACATTTTGAATATTTATCCTGCAGGATGTCTTTATCTTTACTTCCAAGATCTAATCTAAATCCTAAACTTGCAGCTCCATCCTAGGAGATGTCTCCCTAAGAAGTATTTGACCCTGTAAGTGTTAGTGAGTTGGACCCATGGAGCTGGAGGAGCGTTTGTTTCACAGGATCAATTAACCATTTTTGTGACGGTGGAGAGCATCTGTACTCAACTTTAGCAGAATGTTTATGTGTCAGTTTGGCTGATGCTTGCTAGGAAAAGAGAGTCTGCCACCCTGTGCAAAGAATCCTTATTGCCTTTGCACAGTCAATAGTGGTGCTTTAGGAGCTACTTAAGTGCAGGGCCGTCTTACTGCATGGCTTTATCTGAAAGATTTTAAGCTCATGAGTGAAGGCTTATAATTATGTTAACTGATGCAGGTAGAACAAGCATTTGGTCAATTAGGCGTTAGTAACAGGGAACCCAATGGAAAATCTGTGGCTTCAGTGATAAGAATGTTAGGTTCTTTGAGGCTCACTCTGAAGTGTCTGAGATTTTTTACTGTTTTTATGTGATGTTTACATCATAAGTAAAATAATTTTAATAAAAGAGCAAAGATTTACTTATTTAAATTGAACAGTTGATGCTAATTAAATTTACACATTTGTATATATTAAAAATTTTATTAGCACACAGTTAATATTGTATTTGTATGATAGTATCAATGTCATGCTATTAATACTGACTGTTAATATGAATATATAATATAATGAAATTATACAACATATCTGAACAAATATTGTTGGTGTTATCATAACAGGTGTTAAAATTGGGACCCTGTGACACAGATCTCTGCAGGAGGTGGTCTCGTCCAGTTCAGCTGAACTTCTTGTTCAGGGAGGGAGGCCAAGTGTTGGTCTCTGCTGTGTCTCCTTTCATGCTTCTTGCAGTTCAGCGCAAAATTCCAGGTCTATTCCAGAAAGACATTTTGTTTCTTTGTCAGGAGGGTGTTTGAAAAGGAATACTATCTTGACACCTGAGATTAATGCTCAAAAGTGTATTGTTCAAACGCTACCACAGAATTACAGAATTGCAAGGGTTGAAAGGGTCCTCAAGAGATCAAGTCTAACTCCTCTGCTTAAGCAGGTTCCCTACAGTAAGTCACACAGGTAGGCATCCATAGGAGTCTTGACCATCTGCATAGCAGGAGACTCCACAATCCCTCTGGGTAACTTGTTCCAGTGTTCTGTCATCCTTATGGCAAAGAAGATGTTCTGCGTGTCTGTATAGAACTTCCCATGTTCCACTTTTAGGCCATTACTCCTTGTCCTGTTGCACACCACCGAGAAGAGCCTGACCTCATCCATTTGCCTCCCACCTCCCTTTAGGTATTTGTAAACATTAATCAGAGCCTGTCTCAGTCTTCTTTTCCCCAGGCTGAATAGATCCAGGTTACTCAGCCTTTCCTCATACATGAGATGCTCCAGGTCCTTTATTGTCTCTGTGACCCTCCGCTGGACTCCTTCAAGGAGGTCCCTGTCTTTTCTGAACTGGGGAGCCCAGAACTGTATTCCAAAGAAGTTTTGATATCCCTTGGGTTTTCCCCAACTTTGCCTGCTATTAGTAAAAGGTTGCATGACTGGTTAGATTGATTTATTTTTAATTTTGTCTTTCTTATATATAACCTTTTAAAAACCTAATGGTCTCTCTCCAAGGAATGTGAAAGGTCTGTGGTGGCAGTGGAGCTTCTAACTAAATGGATCTAATGAGTTCTTGGCTTTAAAGTGGAAAAGTGTCAAACCAAGTTTCAAACATCCATGGCATAGAGATACAAACCCTGAGGTTTTGCAGTATACTGTAAATAATGCTTGTCATACTTCACTACTAAATTTGACACACAGAAGTGAATTAATATTAAACTGTTTGACATTTGGGTCCTAAAATATTCATTAAATATTTATCTCAATACAGTGTTTTAAATCCATTTCAAATTTCAAGAGAGCCTTATTAAATTTGCAGAAGAAGACATACTGCCTAAAGCTAGTCAGCAACTCGGGGCAGCAGTGAGGAAGATCTCTGAGTATTATGGCTTGTGGGAGATACTCATACCACTCTTGTTGACTTTTTGGTGTCCACATTTAAAGTATTTTCCAGGTTTCACAGTACGAATTCAAACATGAAAACCCTCGGGCTAATCGTGCTAGATTAAACTTTTATGCCACTGAAATTCTGACCTGGTGCTGATAAAATGGAGTGACCGTGACTGTCTCACCTGAATCCCCCCTTCCCAATTTCTTTTTTAAGGGATCTATGATTTTAGCTAAAGAGTACTGACATCTAGTGGCCACATGAAATAGTGCAGAGAGCTTTAGTCAGGCCTCTTCATGTGCAGAAGAGCGTGGTGCAGTTTAATGAAAGATAACCAATCCATTTCTTTATGGATTTATACACAAACGTGAATTTGAGAAACAGATGACAGAATTATGAGGATGAACTCCATTGAACATTTTTCATTTAAATGTTTTTCACTTACAGGAAAGGAAAATCTTACCTATTGGCACTTTAGGGAAGGTAATTAGTTTGAATTTTCAAAGTTGTTTCTATCTTTTAAGATTTGACTATATTTTTAGAAATAAAAAATAGAGAGGGAAAAGACAAATTGCCTTTCTTCAACCTGCTGTTAAGGTCAGTCTTCCACTAGGACTGTAGCTTGCACAGCTTGTGTGTCTTCTAACTGTGTGGTTAACCTGAAGCAAGACCACACCCAGCTGCACATCAGTCGTGTTGCTGGTCTGGATCCATCCACACACTACTCACCAGCTGCTTCCTGAAATGCCTGATAGGGCAAACACAAGGACTGCAGTTCCTTCTTCTTCAGCCCTCATCAAGGGGCATCTTTATGGCCTCAATAAATACCACTTGTATGGTCTTTCTTCTGACTCATCTGTTCTGATGCTTTACGACCATATCTCATCCAATCTCTATTGATTGATTAGATTTTGAACATCTTTATTTCACTTTTCTAAGTTCCCTTCAGAGTTACCTGTTTTCTCATTGTTAACCGTTCCCCAATTGTATCAGGGAGCTTAAAGCTGTGCACATCTGCAGTTATGTGACTTATCTGAACTTTGTGGACTGACATTGGAGGTAATTTGCTCATCTTGACTGTCATGAAAGAGAGAATCATGGACACAATAAAGTCAATGAAGTGTTACGCTTGTGATGCCAGTGGAGCCAGGATTCATTCCTAACACCTACCCGAGCATTTTTAAAGACATCATGTAATTAGATGAATATGTTACAGAAATCAATTTTATAATCTAATTTTTGTGATTGCATTAAGGAGAAATCCTAGTCCTAATAAGGTCATGATTTTTTTTTTAAACCAAAAACTACACTGGAATAGCCAGCATTTCATGTGTGACTTTGAGTTTGGATTACAGACAACAGAAGGTAATGCAAGTACCCTCTCATTATCAACACTACAAATTAGCTGAGTACTGGCTCTATAAAATTAGATTGTGACAATAAAAAAGTAATCAAGCTGATGCTTTTAATATAACTATTAATACAGACTATATTTGTATCTGAATTGAATTTAAAGGACATAATTAACAGCGTATGTTTCATCAACAGGAACCAGTGATCCATACGTCAAGTTCAAACTTGGAGGAAAAGAAGTGTTTAGAAGTAAAACAATACACAAGAACCTCAATCCTATATGGGAAGAAAAAACTTGCCTTCTTATAGATAACCCAAGAGAACCCTTATATATAAAGGTAAGACAGTGTATTATTTATGTCCAACGAATTACAGCCAAAGAGTTATTGACAGAATTTACACTTTTAAATGCAAAGTATACTATTATTAAAAAAGCTTAAAGTGAATTATAATTCTACAATGGTCCTTTCCTGCCCTTATTACCCTTAGGAATTATTAAGGAATGAACACATGCCAGGCTCTGTAGAAGAAATAAAGTCAAATAGCAGCACCTAAGTTGACAAGGGAATAGGAGTATGCATTTTGTTTTTTCTAGGAAGGATGTATTGACAGGTATAACGTCCTTCTGTGCAGATATGACCTATGAACACAACATCTAAATATTCCAGTATTTGTAGCTCACTCAGACATTCTAAGTCCTGGCTGAGGTATACTAACTCAGCTGAATGTGCTCGCTGGACGTTTTCATTTTGGTAATTTGTAGAGAGAAAAAACAATTCTGTTTTGCAAGAAGAACTGATATTTTATCATTTATTTTTCTTTCACATTACAGTAAAAATGAGAGGGATAAAATATGACAGTATCCACTCAGGTAGATCAATGCATATGATCGACTTAGACACAATTACTTACACATTCAGCCCTTTGTGCTTGTAGCCACTGGAGTATAGGATTTTGGTAACAACATTTCTGTCTAAATCTAGTCTATATTAAGGTATCTGTAGAAGATGAGCAGCTTTAACTCCTGGTAAAAGGGTTTTTTATAATGCAGTAGTTGAAGTATGTGTGCCAAAATCAAAGGCCTTGTGTCCAGCCCTGTTACTTCTCCAATAAATGTTCTCATTACTAACTACTAATGAGCCTCCCTCTTTATTTTGAGCTAAAGATCTCTGCAGATCTCATGTCTGGGATCTGTCAGAAATTGTCATGACAATATTTGACAAGGAAATGCAACTTAACTAGGAAGACTGATTTTGATAATTGACAGTTTCCTACTTTTGGCTTGCACAGTTACACGTTTTTCCTTTTTACCGTCCATCTTTTTTTGTTCATTTATCTCCAAAAGATGTTCCTTAATAATTTGTTTTTCTTCATTCTGATTTGAAAAGGCCTAATCTCAAATCATTGACAGCACTCGACATATTAGCTGCAGATTCTTGTCTGAATTTCAGTAAACTCGTCCAGGTGCACTGTCTTTTAGACAGAAAGTTAGCAGGCTGCATCCTCATATAGGAGTAAAAAGTGTCACTGGCACCTTACGCATCTATTAAGTCATTGTCTTACAGTATTTCTAAAACCTAAAGACCTCCAAAACCCAGACTGATAGAATTTGATCATATCTCATACTGATGCAAGCGCTGTTTATAACCCACTTTTCACAATCATATCACTCCCACTGACATTTTACAAGATTTGTAAGGGTGTTAATTCATGACTAGCAACTTAGTGATTCTCCTTGCTTTAATTTTTCTTTTGATCTTCCTCTTTTAGTGCCTGTATTTATAAAAATACTGAATTCGTGCACGTGCACTGTCTGGTACCGGTACACTGTTGTGTCTTTATCTTGTGCGTTCCAACTTCCAAATAAGCAGTTTCAAAATTTTGTGTCTAAAAAGTTTATTGATACTTTCAGTTACTCCTTGCCTGTCTGAGAAACACGTGGCTTACCTCTGGAAAAGCGTTCTCAAGAAAATGAAGCAGGAATATTTCAAGAAAAGGTTTCTGATGCTGAGAAATGTTTTTATCCCCTGTTCATCTTAGGTTTTTGATTATGACTTCGGACTTCAAGATGACTTTATTGGTTCGGCGTTTCTGAATCTTGCGTCATTAGAATTAAACAGGTATGGCACAAATGTGTCTATGGAGTAATTCCTTAGGTTTGCCAATTGCATGCTTGTGGAGCTGCAAATAGAACATAATGCTGAAAAATAATAATGTAAACCTACCTCATATAAAACTGGCAGAGGAAGAAGACTTGGTTTCAGGGAATTACTGTAATATGAATATTAATAAATATGCTAACTTATCCTACAGAACATTTGTCGTAGCATCTACAAAAAGATAACTTATGATCACTCTATTCCTCCTCTTATATTTTCTTCATTTACAGTAGTAACACCTGCTGTTTATGTTTATTTCTTACGTTTTTTTAATCCATTACCATTACAGTGCAGGTTTAATTACTTAAGTGTGTGTAAGTACTTAACATGGAGAAACAGTATTTAGTGTTTACTTATGACTATTTAGAATGAAACACTTGAAGGTATAAATAGGCTAAATTTGTCACATCATTTTCAAGTAGCTTCATATAAATACAGATTTCATTAATTGTCATGATTCAGAAATGTAATTATCTGAAAGCCTGAAATCAAAACAAATGCACGTGTTTTTGTCTCCTAGGCAAACAGATGTTACCTTGAGCCTGAAGGACCCTCATTACCCTGACCATGATTTGGGAAGTATTTTATTATCAGTTCTGTTGGCTCCTAGAGAAGAACAACGAGAAGTGGTAATTTTAAGATTTTAATAAGTGTTATCACTCTTGTTATCTCTCTGTGATTGGATGACTTAAAGTATGAAAACTATGTATCATGAGGTTAATTTGATTTTAACAGTTCTTAGGATAATGTTGAGCAATTTTTCTGTTATAGTTAAGCATAC
This sequence comes from Alectoris magna, assembly GCA_030625065.1. Lineage (NCBI taxonomy): Eukaryota > Metazoa > Chordata > Aves > Galliformes > Phasianidae > Alectoris > Alectoris magna. The sequence goes on along the minus strand of CM060564.1, from coordinate 20,398,265 downwards.
TTTGCCTGCATGGATCCTCTCTGAGAAAGTAGTGATTTATCCAGATAGAACAATCTGCAGGTTCAATTGCAGGGGCATGATGGTGGTTAATGTGGATAATATCAATAAATCACTGGAGAAGAATTCTGAATCTAGTGCTGCCATCTTTAGACAAGAATATTGAAGTACTATTCCACTCTAAAAAGAAAGTAACTTGAGGAAAAGCAGTATTTCTGATTTTTGGCTTTTAGTATTGATAGTTTTAAATTTCATTAAGAGTTTTCAGTTGAAAAATTGTCTGTTTTTCTACGTTTATTGCAATTCCTTCATCAATCTCAGTTTTCTAAGCAGTGTAGTTGTTAGTGAAAATGCTTTGCTGTTTTAAATATGGATCGTGTTATTATGACAAGTTCTGTCTGCAATTTGGATATGTTTTACAGGTTGGCTTTTGACTTGAGTTGTAATAGTCCATTTGCAGTAGAAGTATGAGACATGAAATCTTGCTCAGAGGTGGCAAAATAATGTGGATTCCTTTTGCATCAGGAGGTGAAAAAGAAAAGAATTTGATGAGATTTCCCATTTGCATTCATTATCTGTTCTATAAGCAGGGGTATGGTCAAGTTTATATTCGTAAGGCTATGTATGATTCTTTAAAGAAAAAAGATGCTACTGTGTCTCTTACATAACTAACAAATAATGATGCCTTGTGATATTCTTTTCCCACTTTTCTTTGAGCTCTAAATAGTAACTCAGAAATAGGTACTAGCTGTTTGTTAATTGGTATGACAAAGATGTAGGGTTTTGAAAACACATTTCTCAACTACTTGTTTCCTTTACAACATTCTCTTAGAACTTAGCAAAATAATGGCAAGTGGTTATAATGTACAGGAATTTAAATTGTGTATTATGTTTTTTAAGTGGTACATTTGTGGTGACAACTCAGAGCCTTGCAAACTTGCAACACAAGTGTGCCTTTGGGTAAAACCTGCATTTCTAAGTCAGCCAGTGATAGCCCTGTTGTTACAAGTGAGTTTAGCATTATTGTGCCTTAATCTTAGATTGTAAAGCACAGAACAAAATGTGTTTTTGTGTGAGAAACCAGTAAGTGAGCAGTAGAAGTAAGTTTGTTTCCATTTTTCACTATATTGATAGGAAAGGTTACTGTGCCTTTCAACCTTAAGGAAAAGCATTATCTATTATACAGAGGGAACTCAAGAAGATCACAGCTGAAAAAATTAAGACACTCTAAGCAGAAGGACCAGTTTTTCTTTTTATTCAACCTGTTCTTGTACAGACTTTTATTCTGATAACACCCGAGATTCTTAAGTTTTCGTTTTACTATTAGAAATCACTCCTGCCAAGATTTGAATTTCAGAGTAGACCTGTCAAAGCTGTAATAAAATTAGAGAATTTGTGTCACATTGAAGGGAAGACAACTTATAAAATTAATACTGAATTGATGTATATAAATGCATTATGCGTTTAATAATTTGAGGCACAATTATCTTTCGCTTGGTTACCACATGTAGTCATTTATTAAATTTTACTTACTCTCTAGGGAGTAGACAAATTACAAAATATATTACTCAAACTGTCATCCTTGATTGTTTTCAAAATGTCTTCTAACAATTAGGACAATTTTTATCAAATTATTTGTTGTTGAGATCAACAAATTATCAAATATTATACATAAATAAATAATAATCATGAAGCTGAAGAATTCAGAGATTAACAGCTAGCAGTTAAATTTCATATACTTTACATTCCATGTACTTAAATTACAGATATTTCTTACAACTGTTTAGGGGGAGAGAGAAAGAATAGCTTCAACAAAATGCACATTAGCTTTTCCGTATAGCTATGCCATAAATGTAGCATTGTGTCTGATCCTGTATTTTGACAGCTCTGTAATCATAATAATCATAATCCATACCTCAGCCTTTTGAACAAAACTTGCTGTTTTGATGTTTGGTAATTTTTTAATACAGATTAGACATTCCAAAAGGACAGTTCATCTACCTGAAATGGAGTAACTGAGAATGTTTTGGAGGTCAGGCATACAAGTAGTAGATAAAGGATGAGTCTATCGGCAGTATTTGTAGCTACATAGAGGATAGACAGAATTCTTTCTAGCATAGCATTTTATCAGCATACCACAGTTGTATCATATGCATAGATTATAAGATCCATCCTGTCATGCTGAATAGGATATATTTACACTTTTAGCACCTGCACTGGTTGATAAGGTATTCCAGTTGGACGTTCAGTGGACTGGTTGTAGAGAACTGGGAGTCTTATTGTGTCTTGCTTCCTGTCTGTGTGAGAGAGATATTATGACTAGTGATTTTAAAAAGAAGCAGTTACTGTTGAAGAATAATAGTTGATTTTGGTTTTGGATGGGACATCCTTTGTGAAGCCTTGAGATGTGTAAAGAGATGTGAAAAAGATTTTGTTTGCACATGAAAATTCTTTTCCTTCTTTTGGAAAGAAACTCTGATACATGCAAATTTTCAGTGTGCAGATTAATACAATATTCTTTACAATGTTCAGCTAAAAGGTCCCATTTCCTAAGACAAAGACAAACTATGTCTTTATATGCTGATAAAAATTAAGAACACCGGCATTTCCGTATGTGCATTTGACTACATAAAATTATATTATGAATTACAAGAGCTGATGATTTATCACTGAGTCGTGGCATACTGTGAGAAACAAAGCTTAAGTAGTTGGCAGTTTGTGTGCTTCCGGGAAAAGAATATTAGACACTGTTTCAATTTAAAGGTGGTTCTGTATGCTATTTTCATAAATAAGAACATATTATTTGATTTTTATGGTATATTTTCTTAGGAAAAGAATGCAGAAGTAGGCTGCAATTATTTATATATATGTGAAGATAAATAAATGAACATCACTAGCAAATCTTGAATGGATCATTGTCTTTTGTGACCTGCTGCTTTTTCTAACAGCATAAAAATGTTAACTTCTTAAATAATATTCTAACCGTTCAATTTACATTAATATGGTCTGTTCTTTTGAGTACTGTTGAAATGAAAAGTCAGATTTATTCTGATTTATGAGCATTCTTAAATTGTGAATCAAAAATGATGAATGAATTATTGGTGTACGTTTGAGAAATAAGAATGTTTTTAGTATTTGTGAAAAGTGATTTTTTTCTGCTGAAACGGCTGAGTTACAGTAGCAGTATTTCCAACAATTCATTTGCATTTTCTTTGTGTTAGGTCTATATAGTTGTTTCAGTTATTTTGCTTTGATAGAACAGGTAGCTGAGTTGTCTAGTGTAAGCAAAGAAGACAAAACATAAAAGTACTTTAAAAGTATGTGTATATAAAAACATGTTCAAACTTGAGCTCTCCAATGGAAAAAAAACAAAAAAACTTTTAACTTGTAAAAAAATGTTTATGATGTAGAGAACACTATTTTTTCCTTAACTTCTCATTTTAAAGAATGTTAATTTAAAAAGTCAGTAATGATTTACATTTTTTCTTAGTCATATTCAGATGAAGCTTATTTTGTTTCTGCAATTCCAACAATGCTCTTTTAATACTTATCTTTGAATACATGTACTTCATGTGCTTGTGCATCGTTTATAGTTGTATGCATGCCAATTAAAAATGTGTATGGTGTATGGAGATTCCATGCTTGGTGTTGTAACCATTGGTGCCATATAGTGCATGTGAGTGTTTCCGGCTCTTTTGCTAGCAGAGCTGAGCACACAGATTTCATCACTACAGATCTTGCACAGCGACTGTGAATTTATTGGAACTGCATGTCTCCCATTTACTCTTGAGAACAGTCCTTTCTAACCTATGTCTTAAAGTCAGCTCTTGGCTACAGGGAACTGAAAGTTGGTGGCTGATCATGTCAGTGGCCTTGGGGGCAGTAAAGCTTGGGCACTACTATTGCACAGCTACCAATGGCTTGAGTAGCATAGAAAATGGAAAGAAAGAAACGTGAGTGTTTCTTGGATCTGACATTAAAATAGCAGCATTATTTTTTCTTAGATAATTATTCCCATGTGATACTAAATACTTTTTGCTTTTTTTTTTTAATCAATAAAAACATTGACAACATTCATATGCTGTCAATTTGCTTGCTGCCTTAAATCATATGCTCGATGTTATTTTTAGCTCATATGTTATTTTTAGCTTTGTCAAAGGTGTAATACTGTCACAGAAAAAAAAAATGACAGAAGCAAACTGAGGCATGGAATATTTTCATACGAAATAGCTCTGTGTCCATCACAGTTTGCCCTATGCTGTTTATTTGCTTTCTTGGCTTCTAAGGGTGATTATAGCTTATCTTGCTACAGCTGGTTACAGTGCAGTGCACTCAACAAGTAGTCATATGTTTCTGTAGATACTACAGGAGCTTACCTGCTTGAAGCTAAAAGTGTTACATATGTGGCTGGTTGAGATGATTTGGCCAGATTGTCTTCCCTACTTCCATCCTGGTTTCAAAGCTAAGCCTGTGCTCTACGTGCAAATGTTCAGGGCGAGGCAGTGGCAGTGCCCATATCCATGAAGTGCCACGGCCTTAATCTTCTTGTTTCCCACATGCCTCTTAACTCTGTCCATAAAAATGGGCCAAGTGGCTTTCTGCAGCTTTTTTAAAGTTCAAATATCTGTGCATATTGACCAGCACTACAGTGTCACTAACATAATGGCAGAGCTGGTAAGTTTTATCTGTCCATAGCAACTTAAAAGTTGTCCTCACCAGCCAGGTGTTGTTCGCCTCCCAACAAGCTGCACCTATTTAAACAAAATTATGGATGTTTTAAAAGAAGGAAAATCACAGGGTTTTTTTTGTTTTTTTTTTTGTTTTTCCCTACACAACACCTTTACCAAGCAGAATGCTAGCTTTTCAAAATTCATTTCAGTCTGAAAAAAGAGGTATTCTTGCAATAGTTAATATAAATATACATATATTGTACTGAAGAAAGCTTCCAAAAAAATTAATGGCCTTTGAATTATTCCTGCACAGTGAAAACACAGGATGAGAAATGTTAAATTGCACAGATTAATTTCCCAGTATTTCCATAGAACTGCTTTAAGCAACAGTTATGCTCACAGGTAAATTGTCCACATCCATCCTGAGGGATTTTGTTTACCAGTTAAGAATATCTGTCTCTGGGCACTGCCTCCCAGCATGTTTAAGCATTATCTCTAGCAAACCACAGTTTCACAGATAATTTACGTAGTGGGATATGGCTACTGTGTCATGGTTTTGGTTGTTGTCTTTTGTTGTTGTTGTTTTGAGTCAAAGTCTGAATTTTATTTCTAGCCCATATATTTTATTTTAGCTCATGCATGTAATTATCAAACAACTGAGCTATTTTTTACTGCCATGAAATTAGGTAGCAATAGTAATCTTAAAGATTTTGTAACAGTTGTAATAGTCCTTTGTAATAAAAGGATCCTTCTGTAGGGTTTGTCTTTAAGTAACTACAGCTCTCAGCTAGACAGTAGCGTTCTAAAGAATTGGAATATATCAATATTAAAAAAACAAATTGCAGGATCAGTCAGAATTGATGTCAGTGTAAATAATGGCAGGTTTTTGGTTTATTTTTTCCTTTGCTTATCTATTTTTTTAAAAATCATTTTTCATTTAATGCATTGTCTCCAATAATGAGAAGTTCAAAGCACCCAGAGAAGTATGCCTGGGTGTGAACAGTGTTGCTAGTTGTCTGGATTTATTTCAGTCTTGTGTAGTTGTTGCTGCACTCTACATGTTGCTGCTTCAGTGATAATGGTCATTATATGTGGATTGTCCCATTGGAGACAGCTGGCCTCCTTTTCTTCATTTCAGAGAAAAGGTAATTAAAATGCTCTATTTTATTTTCAGACAATGCTAATGAGGAAGAGTTGGAAAAGATCAAGTAAGGTAACTTTTAGCATGTGGTCTTCTGGCATTTCTTGTAGAAGAACTTCAATGTTTTACCAAACCTGCTTCTGGAACTGAAATCTTGTGGCACAAGATTTATTGTCTTTCCAATTGTGTTTTAATGAAACTGTTCATACTTTGTCAAACCCAAATCATGAAACACCCGAGCTTTTAATGTAATTACACCATTCAAGTTTGTTGTAGCATTTCAGCCTATCTTGATGTTACCTAGCAATGTCAGGTAATAATTGCTAAAGGTGTTCTAACTCTTTTTTTTCTGTCAGTTTTAAGATCTCATGTATAATCAGTTTCTGTATCACTTGCTGATGTTAAAAAACAATTCATGCTGAAGGGTAACTTTCATTTTCCAATTACTTATTACTGTCTAGAACTCTTGTGTGAAAGATTTCAGAGTGATGCTTCTCGGCGATAGACTTTCCTGATCACAGGATTCAAGGGAATAGTGAGATTTTCCAAGAGCAGAGGAGTCAGTATCCACTTTATACAGCTCTTTATACAGACTTTCCTACTCCTAGGAGTCATTTTTATGAGAAAAAGTAGGCTGTGTATGTTCTTCTTCACCAGGGAAAGGCTGGGACATAAACAATAGTAGACTACAATTAATTCTTGCCTTTTTCCTGCATGTGTTTCCAAAAAGGTAATGAAAATGTGAGTGATTCCACATCAGTTTTCTGGCCACCGTTACTTAATGCTGTGATGCTGCTTTTGAGTTTTAAGCTTTCTTACTGTTTTTATAATTAAAGATTGTTTTTAAATATCTGAAAGATTTCAGCTGAAATGTCAAATTTATTTATTTATTTGTTTGAAATATTATCATGCAGAGTTAAAATGAGAAGAAATAACTACATGGAGTAATTTAATATGGGTTATTTCCTTTTCTGGCATACTGACTGACTTGCAAATTTAAATGCAAATTTAAATTATTGACAAACGATGTACATTTGCATAGTATTTTTAACATATTAAGAAAAAATAAAATTCCAGTTTTCATAATTCATAGGCACTGAATTGAGTTTTCACACATTTTAATTCTATGACATAGGACAGTATCTATCTCCTTTTTGAAATCTATAAAACAAAGGGTTGGTGCGGTGGAGTTGTGTAATGTTTGGTTCTTGTATGATTCATGTGACTTCTTCCGAAATACGTGAGTTGCTCAAACTTCTGCTACAGCTGTGAGGTTGGCTAATTGCACAGCTATATTGCACGCTGCCATCAGTGTGCTAACTCTTGATATGCTGAATATGGTGGAAGAGTTTATGAAATTTAGCTTGGAGAAGAGAAGGCTGTGGGGAGACCTGATAGCAGCCTTTCAGTACCTGAAGGGGGGCTGTAGGAAAGAATGGGACAGACTCTTCAGCAGGATCTGTATTGATAGGATAAGGGAAAGTGCGTTCAAACTAAAAGAGAGGAGGACCTCTCTTGTATTGGACATAAGGTAGAAGGTTTTCACAGTCAGGATGGTGAGGCACTGGCACAGGTAACCAAAAGTGCTGGTGGGTGCCCCATTCCTAGTGACATTCATGATCACCTGATCAAGCTGTAGGTATCCCTGTTCATTGCAGGGGAGTTGGACTAAGTGAGCTTTGAAAAAGTCACTTCCAGTTCAAATGATTCTATCAAATCAGTTTATGAAAAAATCATCCCAAATTTCTTTTTGGTTTGACACAACTGTGAGCTTTGATTATCCAGAGCAAATGGCACATCATAGTACCAGGGAATTCTTCAGAGCAGTTACACTGAATTATTTACGTGTGTTAGCCTTTGTTACATTCATCCGACAATACTTAATTCAGTGGCCACCATGCTTGAAAAGGAGTATATGTAAAGATTTTGCAAATAGCGAATGTATTTATATAAATATTATATTTTTCTACATTTATCTAAGCTAAAGAAATAGTTTCACCTGGATTTTTAACTTATATACGTTGTATGCACTTATGTACATAGTATCATAGAGTCATAGAATCACTCAGGTTGGAAAAGACCTTAAAGATCATCAAGTCCAACTGCAACATAACCATACTACCCTAAATAACAACCCTCCGCTAAATTATGTTCCTGAGCACCACATCCAAATGGTTTTTAAACACATCCAGGGATGGTGACTCAACCACCTCCCTGGGGAGCCTATTCCAGTGCTTAACAAACCTTTCAGTAAAGAAGTTTTTCCTGGTATCTAACCTAAACTTACCTTGGCGCAACTTGAGGCCATTTCCCCTCATCCTGTCACCTGTCACCAGTGAGAAGAGACCAGCCCCACTCTCACTGTAAGCACCTTTCAGATACTGGAAGAGAGCAATAAGGTCTCCCCTCAGCCTCCTTTTCCCCAGACTAAACAGCCCCAGTTCTCTCAGTCTCTCCTCATAGGGCATATTCTCCAAGACCTTCACAAGTCTTGTTGCCCTTCTTTGGACCTGCTCCAGCACATCAATGTCTTTTCTGTACTGAGTTGCCCAAAACTGAACACAGTACTCGAGGTGAGGCCTCACCAGTGCCAAGTGTAGGGGCAAGATTACTTCCCTAGTCCTGCTCACCACCCCATTCCTGATACAAGCCAGGATGCCATTGGCCTTCTTGGCCACCTGGGCACACTGCTGGCTCATATTCAGCCGACTGTCCATCAATACACCAAGGTCCTTTCCATCAGGCATCTTTCCAGCCACTCCTCCCCAAGCCTGTAGGGTTGCCTGGGGCTGTTGTGACCAAAACATAGTATGTACATAGTATGCACTGTTATTCTCTCAGAAGTCTCTCAGTTAAGCCACAGTTCTGTGTGACAAAATACATTGTTATCTAATTGCAGTTGGATTTGGTTTAGGCTGCTCAATTTTCCTTTGGGACACTTAGAAAATTTAAGATCCTTGACCTGTTGTAAAAATAAACAACAACAACAAAAAAACTCTAACATCAGTTACTAATAAATCTCTCCAAAAATGGTTTTCTCTGGGGTATGTGTTGGCCAATACTGAGACACCATAAACAGACTTGGAAAAAGTGTTGAGAAATAGAATAATCAAATGAAACATATCATGATAGAATGAGTTAGGTTGGAAGGGACTTTGAAGCCCACTCAGCCTCAACCCCATGCTGTGAGCAGGGCTGCCCCCCACCAGCTCAGCTGCCCAGGGCCCCATCCAGCCTGGCCTTGGGTGCCTCCACAGATGGGGCACCACAGCTTCTCTGGGCAGCTATGCCAATGTTAGTGTTTAATACTTAATAGATAAAAAGGAGAATGCCCAATTTGAGATCATACTTCAGGAAATATTCATCTGACATTAATGAGAGCTGAGAGAAAAACAGCATTAAAATTTTTAGAGTTATTATAAATTTTTTGAAAGTTTTTCTTTTATTTCTGAAGTCTTTACAATGACACTTCTAGGAAATTAGTCTGATTTTATGAATTATGACTGAATGCATTAATTCCAACACTGATGTGCTTGAAATGTAAATTTTCTGTAGCATCCATAGATTGAAGTTAGGATGTAACAAATGCAGTTTGTATGGCATTATTGAGATTGTGAGCAATGTGATTTTCATGTAGTTCTGCCGCGGACTGAGGCTGGGTTCCCGGAATCTGAGCTGTTCGTGGATTGGCGCAGGGGAGAGATGACAAGGACCCAATATGAGTGCATCAAACTCCGTTTATTACTTGTGGTCAAACTACTTTTATCGTCTACTAGTCACACTTGTTTCAGGCTGATTGGTTTTATTACTCTTGGCTTTAATTGATTGGTTGTAAAACCCACCGCCTTTGTTTACTTCCCATGGCAACACACCATAGCTACGATCAGGATACCACTCTCAGGGGTCTGCTCTTCCCCCTCATTCTACCCATATCGCAGTTCCCTCCTTAGTTGTTTCCCACCAGAGCAGGACCAGGCTGACCTTGTTTTTCACAGCCAGCTGGTGTTTTTCAGCAGGCCGTACTATCCCACGGCCATGCAGTCACTGCTGCCTACTCTGTCTTGCTCGTACAGTGCCCCCAGAGACCGGTAGCCCCCTTGGTCTTTTAGCCATTCTGCAACATAGTTCCATGTAGTCTGAGTAGTTTCTGAACAAGAATGATAACTAGTCTCATGTGTGAGACAGGATTGCAGTATTCATATCCTTGCACAGAATTACTTTGGCCAAATTCTGAATCTCTTCTTCAGTTACTGCTTCCTCTATACTCACAAAAGATGAATTTAGGGTCTCATGAAATATGCAGGTAAATGCATCTGTATATTTTATCTATCTTCTAGGTAAACTACAGTTTTCAACCAGACCAGTGTTATAAACATTTGTTACTATTGTCACTGAAAATTTATTTTTGTGTTTCTGGTTGTGTGGTGGTTTCGTTATTGATGTTGATTGTTTTTTTAGAACTTTTCCCTGTCATGTTTGCTTTATGGCAGACATACTCGATCAAGACTCATGGGAGCTAGAGGAATACTCATCCTTCACAGAATCTAGCAAAAATGAAATTCAAACAGTTTTGAAGTTGAAGCATTTGCATCCAGTGGAAAGTAGAATTTCCTGTCATCAGCAAAGAGAAACTCCCAATGGGCTGTTTTAAAAACCAAGCAGACAGATCATCTTTTAGCTGGGAAGTTACAGTTTGCACTCTGTTTTCAATTGCTTTACAGAAGTTTACAGAATGGCCCTGATTGGAAGGGACCTCAAGGATCATGAATCTCCAACCCTCCTGCCAGGCAGGGCCACCAACCTCCCCATTTACTAGACCAGGTTGCCCAGAGCCCCATCCAACCTGGCATTGAACACCTCCAGGGATGGGGCATCCACAACCTCTCTGGGCAGCCTGTTCCAGCACCTCACCACTCTTGTAGAAAAGAACTTCCCCCTAACATCCAACCTAAATCTTCCCTCCTTCAACTTAAAACCATTTCCCCTTGTCCTGCTGTTATCAAAGAGTTTACTCCCCTCCTGTTTATAGGCTACTTTCAGGTACTGAAAGGCTGCACTGAGGTCACCCTGCAGCCTTCTTTTCTCCAGGCTGAACAAGCCCAGCTCCCTCAGCCTATCTTTGTAGGGGAGGTGCTCCAGCCCCGTGATCATCTTCATGGCTCTCCTCTGGACCTTCTCCAACAGCTCTCTGTCTTTCTTGTACTGGGGGCTCCATACCTGGACACAGTACTCCAGATGGGGCCTCACAAGAGCAGAGTAGAGAGGGACAATCACCTCTCCCTGTCCCTGCTGGCCACCCCTCTCCTGATGGAGCCCAGGATACCATTTGATTTCTGAGCTGCAGGAGCACACTGCTGGCTCATGTTAAGTTTCTCATTCATCAGGACCCCCAGGTCCTTTTCTACAGGGCTGCTCTCAAGGACCGCTCCTTTGAGTCTGTACAGATGTCTGGGATTCCTTCAGCCCTAATGCAAAACCTTGCACTTTGCCATGTTGAACCTCATTAGGTTCACCCGGGCCCACTTTTCAAGTCTGTTGAGGTCCCTCTGAATGGTATCCCTTCCTTCCACAAGTTTTACTTCTTGTTTTACTTTATCCACAACACAATGCTGCTGTAAAACAAACAGCTGGTCAGGGATTACAGATTCATAGGTGTGGCTTCTGCTGACTGGTCTGGAAGAGCAACTACCTCCACTTCTGCCAGGTGCAATTACCACTAATTCTATGCTAAGTTTCATTACACCTTAAGTAAAGATGCAGATAGATTATTTATCGTTCCATGCAATTTCCTGTGATCCAGGTGGTTGCCCCATAAGCACAGTTCTCCTATGCCTCAGTTCCTGTGTTTTAGAGTTCAATTTGTTAGATATTCTATGCATTAGAAGACAAAGTATTTGTAGGGTCTGAATATTTTGAGTAATTCATTTAAAATAAATAGAGGATATTATTTTTAGTTTCCACTAGCTTCTACAAAAGATAAAAAAATGAAAAGCTTTGACCTGTGCACTTGGGCTTTCCTCCCTGTGTGTTGAATCTGACCTTCTGTGGCCTTCTTGGCACTCAGAGTCCACTAGATAGTTTTCCCTTTGGGCAGGTTTTCCTTTTCATGTTAATTCTTCTGGTGAAGATATAGACTTCTCAGTCTGTTTATTGCTGGACCTCCTGGGTTCTTGTGGTTTCTCCTCAGAAATTTATTTTAAGTGAAGTTCTTTTCTCTGCCACTTAGCTTTATGTGCTTCTTCACAGGTTTCTCCCACCCATGAAGTACTCACTTTGTTTTCTTTCTCCCTTTTACTTAAATTCTGGCAATACAGCCTTTACTGGTCTCACTTGTTCTTTGGGTTAAGGGAAGCAAATCTCCTTCTTTCGTGCTGTCTAAGCTTTCTGAATGCTAAAAGTATTTGGTAAAACACTGTTGTTATGATCTGGGTGTAATAGGAGCACAGAAAAGACCAAACTGGCAGGAGACATTATTCATTACTAACAGTGAATGCAGTCTCTGGCAATGAGATGAACGGTGCTAATTGCTGGAGATATTTTCATTACAGAATCTTTGAGTTTGAACTTATCCATGTGACAAGAATAAAAAGATGACTATTTTTTATAAGAGTCAGCACAGATGAATTGAGAAGAGCTGTTTTCCCCCTTGTGCTCTGGTTATTAAGTGCTAGAAAAAATAAGTTCTGACATGTTGGATGCTAATTCTCCAATGCAAATGTACATGCTGCTCCCTTTCTCCTCATCATTTTGTACTGTGCAGAGCTGTCAAAGTTAACAACCAAACAAAATTTACATTTTCTTTACCTTTATTAAGCCTAAAGCTAATGACTGGGAAAAGAGGAGCCTCTTTAAATGCACTATTTTCTCATGTTAAAAACTACATTATTTTCTATTTAGAAACTAACTCTCTAACTCTTATTTTCTTACCTTCTGACAATAAAACATCAGTACTTTTGTGTTTGCAACTACTTTATTTTTAAAGATAAAATCTTACTGTTTCATGCAGTGTGGTGTTTAGCACTGAAATCAAAAGCATAAACTTGGAGGCATTTAATAAGAAAGTGGGGGAGTTTGTTGCAGATTGTCAAGTATTCTGTGGTGGTTGCCTTCTCCTACTACGTGTTGACTTTGCACGAGTTTCTCTCCCTCAAGAAGAGTTAATGTTGTTATTATTTTTTTTTTTTTATAAACACAGTCAATATTTTTTTAGTACTGTCGAGAAATTTGGCTTGCATTTGACAAGTAATTGTTTCCACAAACTTAAGCAGCAACCTTTATTTGTGACACTCTTTCAAAGAACAATTCAGTTCATTTTGAACAAGCAGAATTTTCTGGGAAGAATCTGAAGTTGCTGGTAAATATTTTATGAAAATGCCCTCTACTATCTGTTGCAGTACAGTTTGCTGTAAGATGAGATTAATACAGAAAAGGGCAGGGCATACTGTAGGATGTATTTACCAGTACCTAAAAAAATTGCATATAGCGTTTGCATTACAAATTATATCCTCACTGTGGTCATTGTGAGGGATGGAGGCAACAAAACATGAAAGAAGGAACTTAAGAAGGTAACAGAGCTTTCCCTGGAAGGTGAGGGCAGCAGCTGGGCAGGTATTGGTAAACAGACCAAACCTTACTTTTTCATGCCTTGGATAATTAAAAATCAGTGGCATGTACAGTGGTTGTGAAAAAGACAGGAAATTGGAGTAACAGCCTGAAAAGTTGTCTTCCTAACCTATTGTGGGAACAGTGACAGCAAAACTGTGCTGACAGGTGTTCATTTAATCTGTCCTTAAAAACTGTCAGCGATGGATATTTTAACACCTCCCCAGAGAGTCAGATCCAGCCTTTATCTATCATTTCCGGTAGAACACTGTATTTTCCCTGGAGTCTGACAGTATCCCCTGTGCTGCAAATTAAGCTCATCTCCTCCCTTAACACAGATGGATATGTTCTATCGTAGTGATTTGGGCACAATTTACATACATGTTTTAGAGTGAGTCTGAAAAAAAAGATATTTTGTGGGGGAAAAAAAAAACAACAACAACAACAAAAACCACATATATATTTAATTTGGAAGAAAATGTGATGCTAGTGATTAGGGATATTAAGAGCAAGCAAGGAAGAAAACAGTGCTTTCTGCAATTAGGTTTTACTGTAAATAGAAAATAGGTCAGAATGGATAATGGTATGCAAAATTAGCAAGTCTGTTGTAGGTTGACCAGCGCCAAATCTTGACACTGTACACTGCTCAGCTATAGCCATAACACTTCTGGGTCATCAAACTGCTTTAGCAACAAACAGAAAACACCACCATATAGGTGCTGTGAGGAAGCTGAACTCCATCCCAGCCAGACCCAGTGCAAAGTCATAAAGTTTTTGGGTCAGATTTTTATATTAACAACGGTTGCAGAATGTTCTCTAACTGACAGTTGCAGAGCATGTAGGAACACCTCTGCAGAAGGTTGAAGGACCGTAACTCTGCTAGTCAGGTCAGGCTCTTCAAAACTATTAATCTGTGGTGAGCTCTTTCAGCATGACTGATTAATTAGAATAAAAGGTCCATTCTTCCTAGAAATAAAGATGATTTAGTTTGGGTTGCAACAGATTATGTACAAATTAAGAGTAAAAATATTTTTTTTTCATCACAAAGTCGTAACTAAGTGGCTGCATTTTGTTTAAATTACAGTTGGTTTTTTACTTCCTGAAGCAAGAGGATTAAAGTAGTTTACACTTTGCATTTAGATTATTGTTTTTGTTTTATCATGACAAGATTCCTTTTATATGTACTTCTAAAAGGAAAAGTAAGACTCATAAACATTTAAAACAAAAAAAAAAAATGAACTGCAAAAATGTAATACACTTTCAGCTCCTAATTGGTGATGGTTTTTTGATTTTATTTCAGATGCTTCCCTAAAAACCTGGACATTCAGTTGCACTAACTAAAATGCCAAAAGTGATGACATTATTGACTAATGCTTTTGTTCCTAACTAAAGATGTTTGTTTTGTGTGACTACTGATTTGCCTTCTAACATGAAAAACTATGTGAAGCACTTCTGCTATTTTAAAATTGAAGTAAATATGTTTCCACTGGAATGAGGGATGCCTCTTGAGTAAAGAATAAGACTGGAAGTAGTAAATTGTAATTTAAAAATAACAAAGAAAATCAGAAACATAGATTTGCATGGCATTCATTAATTGAAGGATTTCGGAGTCAGTTAGAATCTTTGAACCGAAACCAAGTAGAATTTTGGAATAGAAGGTGGCATTAATATAATTATTATTATTTAAGAAAAATAAATTAAGAAAATACTAGCTTTTGTAAGTCATGAGGTCCTAAATGTCAGTTTATCATCTGTAAATAGCGTGTGAAGGAAAGGTACTAAATAATGGAATAGGAGTAAAAAAATGTCAGAACAGATACACCTGTCTGTTAGACATCTGGTTATAAAAATTATGCAAATATTTTGTGAAGCTTATATTTGCATTACTGGTATGTACTGTAGCTGCTATTATAGTTATCAATCAAAGCAGCCAAGAAGAATTTCACTGAGTGGAGTTTCTGGGTTCAGGCTCTGACTTCCAAAAGCACAGGGAGCTTCCATCAAGTCCTATGGGCTTTGTGGCACATTCAGTTCAGCATTAGGATGGTGGGAAATAGCATGATCATCAGGAGACCGGCTTTGCACATACTGCAACCACAATTTCCAAGAGGAATTGCTGGGAAGATGACAAGGGTGAAGGTTAGAATTAAACTGACACAGATTCTCCAACAATTCCTGCCAGCATACCTTTATCTTGTTTAAATATTTTGGTCTTTTCCCAGAAAATATAAGGCTTACTGACTGCCTTTACTCCACTTAATAGCCTTCATTATATTACATATGAACTGGTTCCAGCAAGTACAGTTTGGCTTTCCTTGCAGTTAAGTAGAATGCAAGGTTGTTGTGCTCTGCAAACCACAAAAATTAAGGAAATGAGGCAGAAGTATTAGCTCTTACTGCAAATATTGCTTTGTCACCACAGGATCATTATGATAGTAACAACATTAGATTGTTAGAGTAAACATCCTAGACCAGATTTAACAGGACAGTCATATTAAGAATACACAGGAGAGAGAGCAGTGTAAATGTCTTAGGTTCTGAATGAGTTAGATTAGCTTCACCTGAAATGGGAATGTTCTAAGTATGTAAGTTATTGTTAGTAGGAAGTTAAGACGAATGTTCTTTCCTATCATGGTAACTAACAGAAATAATCCATTTATAAAACTTCTGCTCATCATGAGCAGAAATTAAAAGGAGTTGTCACAATCCAATTGAAGGCCTTTTTAGAAGCTCATTATCTTCCTACTGATGACTTTTGAAAGGTGTTGTACTTTCTGTAGTCTTTAATACAGGAAAAGCATTTTGTATGCAGCTTTTTATGTTAAACCATCTCTTGATTTTTTTTAATTTATTTTTTTGTCATGTAGACAAGTTCAGAAGTAGCAACTGTGTCTACTTAGTCTTTTTTTTTTTTTTTTTTTAATGCATTACTTGAGCTGTGCATACATCCCAGAAATTGGGAGAGAATTCTGACTTTTTGCTTGAATTTGCAGCAGTTAATGACATTGGTGCCTTTGTTTCACGGCCCTGTATTTGTACATTTGCTCTATTTGGCAATGGAGAGAAGTATAATTCTGTCATTTCTATGTTCTTTCTTGGTTGTATTTAATTTAAAGGCCCCTACCCAAAGTAATTCTTTGGATAGAGATGCTGTTTTGGGACACGTAGTTGCATTATATGTTTATTTTTTAAGACCTTTTATCTTCAAAATAAGTTTCTGTTAGGCATCTAATTCTGCCTGCACTGGTGCCTAGATGCAGTCATTACCATTAGCTTACTTCACGTCCTGACTGACTACTCTTAGGTTTTGCATTCCTGGACTCAGAGGAGGAGTCTGTCCTAGTGGTATATGCAACAAGATTTAGTAAAAGCAATCTGTTCACATGGGCACAAGCACATGTAACTTAGAGAGGTGGTACTTTGCACAGCATGAAGGTTGGTCAAGTCAGGCTTGGAAAGGACAGATTGTGAGGTTTCTCCAACTAACTATGGGCCAGAGTTTCAAAGATTACTTGAAAATCCAAAAGTACTTGCAGTTTTCAGAAGTGCTCTCTAAGGCTTCTCTTCCATTGAAGAAAGTAATAATAAATTTGTGTTGATGAATACTTTATTCCAGAACATGCTCTTGAAGTCTTGGCCCACAAGAGCCTGGTCCGTAGATTAAATTACAGTCCATGCTGAATGGGCAAAAGCCTCAGTCCAAGGTGAAGCTTACCTTCTTGTCTATGAGACATGTTTGCATGGCATCCCAAGAAGAGTTTGGGAATGCACAAAAGAGGACCCATAGCTGCAAACAACACCTGCATTTTTGCTAAGCCTAATTGGTTTGCTGTGCATACACAGTAATATATGCCCACATGCAGAATATTAAACCACGTTGTAATACCATCTTTCAGCTCTGATATTGTATTTGACATACTGTTCTATTTTGGTGTCAGCAGATTTCCTGCTCTTTGCATGCCCTTCTGACTATTCCAGATACAGAAAAAATAGGTGGAACACAAGTAAAAACTAATTTTATCAGATCAAAAAATGTTATGATGATTTTGCCAGGAATAAAAGAGTGCTAATTTGTTCATTCAGATGCTGTCCCATCTCCCACAAAAGTAAAAATAGATAAATAAATACATAAAAATGTGCCAAAGCAACAGCAATTCTTGTTGTAAAAGACCACACAGCCTGTACCTTTCATGCCCAGGAAATCTCAATAGCTTTAGCTCCATTTAGCTGTAGCCCTGCACTTTCAGTATGTCTTCATTTTGCAGTTTGCTTTTTTAATGGAGCTGTGTGTGACTGATAAAGCCAGGAAGAGAAGAGCAACACTGTTGTCCAAATTCCCTGCTTCTGAGAAGCAGCAGCAAGCACATATCAGTTTATTTTTAGCAGTCAGGTTTTTTTATTCTTGAAGATTGAATTTGAACTGCAACTCTGCTATCAGTCAACATGCTTCTGGTCTCTGGTGGTCTCTTTGCATGTCATAAGCAGTGTGATCGGTGCTGACCTGAAAGAGCTTTCTGAAGCAAAACATTAATATTTGCTCTCAAGATTTCTGCCCGATTTTTATGAACCCCTTGTCTGAACCCTCTGTCATTTTATGCTCTCTGCTGGATCTTCTAGATCTCGCCTTGCCACCTCATTTGAAAATTACATTAGTTGATTATACTCCTTACTGGTCATTTAAAAACATAACAAAAATCTGTTTCCATATGGTGGCAGCTGCTCAAATGCAACTAATTATTTTAGAAGCTGTTGAAAATACAAAATTCAGATCAAATGTGCCCTTCGATGACTCATTGCCTCATTTGTCAGTGAGGTAAAGACCTCACTAATAATATTTGTGCTGAGGTTTTACTTTAAGAAAACTCCACAGCTGTAAATGCAGTTAAATGTCTATTTTCCATGATAGTATTCTGGAAACAGTTTGATTCACATTCAACTCTTAAAGAAACTAACATATATTCTTTTCTGAAACGTCTCAACCAAACCACTGCTTCTTTCTCAGTATGAAATCTCTTTCTAAGTGTATTTATCTCACATTTTTGATTCTTCAACCTGTATTTCTGTCTTAGTTTCATCTGGGAAGGATTTTTTTTTTTTTAACTTCAGAGCATCTGGTATGATGCTATGTTTTGGTTCTAGGAGAAAAGCAATCTTGATAAGCACCAATTTTTATACTTGCTACTAAGCGGTGCTGTACAGACGAAGGCCATTGACAGCAAAGGGCCCAAGGAACTGGGAGGGAGCAGAATTAGGACAACCGACTTAAAGTGGCCAAAGGCATATTCTATACCACAGCAAGTGGAAGGAGTTCTGAAGAGGGTGGGATCTTGCACTCTTCCACTGCTCAGGGGCTAGCTGGACATCAGTCAAGGGGGTGGTGAGCAATTCCTTCTTCATCACTTGTTATATACATTTTTATATATATATGTCTTTCTCATAATTGTTATCCTTTTCCTGTTCTCTATCTTAGCAAATAGTTTTATCTCAACATACAGCTGCTTTTTTTTTTTTTCAGTTCTCTCCCCCATCCCACTGGGAAGCAGGGGAGTCAGCGAATGACTCTGTGGTGCTGTGCTACCTTCCAGGTTAAAACATGGCAGTCTGTCATCACCATACAAAAAGAGTGGAGTCATAACTACTATTCAGTCTTCCTTTGGCTCCAAACCCTCTGAGAAATTGGAACAATAAGAAAAAAAAGTACCTTTGTTTACAACACAAATGTTCCGAAATGTTGGCTGTGTACTGCCATATGAAGGATATTTTTGCTAAAATACAATTCATTGAGTTTAATAATTTTACCATGTTTTTACGTTGTAAGTCAATCTCTTCTGATTACTGAGTTTTCCTCTGGTGCCCAAAGTTTTGTACGATTTCTGCTTACTGTTGTCACACTGCTGTTTTATCTAACAGGATAAGTCAAATGTTACTTCACAGATGAACTCCCTGGTTCTCTGTTTGCCTTTGGAGAAAAGATAATTTTATGAGAAGTCTCTCTGCAGTCATATTCTCAACTTCAGGAAGGTAGATTCCTAGTAAACATAGTGAAATATTTTGGCAGAAGCCATACTGTTTGAAATACATACTGTTTGAAATATTTTGTAGGAAATACAAATTACCTGTCAATATGTTCTGTGAAATACTGCTAAAAGCATTTTATTTAGGTTTGCTCCAGCTCCAGTAAACCTGACCCTTGCTTATAACTCTTCTCTTTGGAGTGTGTTGAGAGTGGGTTATAATCCAGTGATTATATTCCAGTCTACCTTTTATTTTCTCTGGATAGTAAAAAAAAGAAAAAAGGAAAATTCTTTCCCTAGGCATGTGCGTAACTGTAACCATTCAGTTCTGTTTACTGTGAAAGACTCATCCCAGATTTGAACTGTAAATCCTTCATAGAGATAATGGAGATTTACAAGTGATGAAACTAACAGTGCAAGAGTTTTATTGCATGATCAGTTCCTGAGCATGTAAAGCCTTTGCTCAGACTGCACTAAGTAATAAAGAAAATGCAGCCTTGAAGTACTTACAGATGAGTATCTAGATGAACATGAGGCTCCTTGGTTCCTAGAAGGGATTATTTCTGGTTAAAATAACGTATACCTATCTAGTGTTCTAACTTCAAGTAATTTTGAATGAATACAATTGCAGAATGAAAGGTGTCTTCCCATGCCCCCCAAAGCACATTTAACGTACCTGAGGAGGCAATGGTGATTTGTCTGTTCCCCCCACTCAGCCTTCTCCTGCAGTGGAGTTTGTCAGTGAATGCTGTGGTTGTTTGGTTTATGCATGTCCACATGCATTTTTTTGGGGGCCTGAAAAGCTCACAGTCCACAAGTGCACATTTCCAGTCAGAGGTTCAGCAACGTCTTGTTGTGAAAGTTTTGAACTACTGTGTCAATAATAGATTCAGTTTTCCATACTGCTTCTGAGACTACCACATCATTTTAGAGACTACAGACAGTTGCCAGGTACAGGATTTTATTGTTTCGTTTTTCCTTGATCCATGTTTCTCATGGTAAGTTTGTATTTTAATGTTTCATTTTCTCACTGTTCTGTATGTGTGCTTTAGTGTTTGTTCAAGTTCATTCAGTCATATGCAACTAATATAAGAGACTGTGTAATGTTGTTGTTAGTTCTGTTGGCAGGGGGAGAAGTGAAGCAGGGAAAACCAAAATTGCCTTTTCAAAAATTTCCTTAAGTAGTGTTAGTATGCATCATTCTGCAAAAGCAGCATATGCCATTACGTGTGCATCTGTTACCATTTGCTCTCAACGTAATTCTTCATAATGTGGTTTACTTGTGTACTGACAAATACCTTAAAAATGGCTCAAGATGGTTGTTTTACATTCATGATAGTATGAAGATGAACATTAAAATGCAGAGAAAATTTCTGGATTTGTCTTAACTAAATTTATGTTTTTATTTCCCTGAAGTTTCAGACCCAGAGCTTACGTCTCTCAGACCTGCACAGAAAATCTCAGCTATGGAGAGGAATAGTCAGCATTACCTTGATTGAAGGCCGTGAACTTAAGGCGATGGATGCAAATGGACTAAGTGATCCTTACGTGAAATTCCGGCTGGGGCATCAGAAGTACAAGAGCAAGGTAATTTTAACTGTGAACTAAACTGCACATAGACCATGTCTGAAATTTTCTGTTTCTCCCTGGATGGTTTTTTTGTTTGTTTGTTTTCCATGATTATTTAGATTGTGCTGGGGATTCACTGACAACAAAAAAGACTGCTGAAACTGAAAATCAGCAAGGAGGCAAACTGTATTTTCCAGAAAGACTACTTGGCTTTTATTTCCTGCTATTGACCATTTGTTGCAGAGGACAATTGTAGAATGATTGTGGAAAGGAGATACCACCTTTGTGCTTTTCTACAGTGATGCAAGTAGCCTTGGATCCTTTGCACAGACTTCTGCACAGAATGTCATATTTGTATCTTCATTTTCTTCATTGTGTCCTTGCAGAAAGTTTCATTAAATTTTTCTATATGTATGTATTTAATAAACATGGAGGCTAGATGACAGAGGAAATGATTGAAGAGAGCTCCTTGGCTTTCCTGCTTTTATTTTTCTTTCTCCTATTTCCTACTGGTACCACTGATTATGTGTTTTCCTCTCTCTATTCCCATGATAGCCCTTATGGTTTTCAGAGCTAGAAGTAAGCCAAAGTAAGGAGGCCACAAGTGTTTAGGTGTCAATTTTGCAGACCTCTGAGCAAACGAACAGGGCTTTATAATCTAAGTTAGGTTTATGGAGAAATAGTAGATTCCCACAAGCTTCTCATAAACTGTTGAGTTCTTCTCAAAATTGTAATCTTAGAACTTATGTATTTCAGCCATGGCAAAAACAAAAAGATACCAGCTTTCTCTACAGAGAGGAAGAGTGAAGATAGAAGTGCATTAATTTTTTACATTGCCACCAGAAGATAATTGAGGTTCCTCTAAAACCTCATGCTTTTTGTGCCGTACATCCCAATAGTGGTGGTTTGTTCTTTTTAAATTCCCATCTTCTCTTGAACAGGGGAATTGGTACTCGGAACGTTTTGTCAGGAATCACATAGGGGTTTTAAGTAGGTGTGAAATACTTTTATCTTATTTTTTTTCTGCTCCTTAACTACTGTGTTTAATTAAGCTTTTGAAAATTTATCTTGGCATTTCTAAAATTTCAGGGAAGACAATTCTGTCAGGAGTCCTAATTCAGATCACAGTCTGTCTCCTGCATTTGAACTGCTTATCAGGGAAGTCAGGTCCAGTTCTGTTTCTGTATATGTATTTCTTGTTTTCCAGTTCACCTGAGATATTAGAGACAGCTTCTCTGTCATTATTTAGTTTCTGAAAATCAGAAAAAAAAAACCAAACCTGTTTTCTATCAAGCATTTACATCAGTTATTTTCAGTAGCACATTGTGAGGCAAACAACAAAAAAAGACTGTAGAAATTCACTTCTTTCTCATGCATCTCAGACAAAATCAGAATATACACTTACCAGTTTGAAATATGGGAAAGATATTTTTTAGAGGTGTAATTCTGAATGATCATTTCTTGTAATCACTTTGCCTAATGGGCACAAAATGACATGCATATTTAGAAATTCATAGCAAAGGATATGTCAGAAATCTTAATGTTTCAACAGCACCAATAGAAAACACACGGTCTAATTGGCATATCTTCACTCTCAATATCCTTTAGATACTATTTAACACTATCTTCATTTTCTTTATTTTATGAAAAACAATTCACATGTTTTCTTCTGTAAAAAAAAAGTAAACCTGATAGGAAGTGTAAATTCATTGCATTACACTTGCTTGCCAGTTGTTTTCACACAGATGTTCAATATATGGGAATGTGTTTGTTCCTTTAATCAGGTTTAAGTATCTTTGTTGTGTTATGATGGATGGAGTGACTGTTCTTTACCTTTTTTTTTGTGGTATGAATTGGACCTGCACAGGTGGTATGTGATCAATAATATACAGACATATATATACACACGTATATTAGCATTTGACCATTTCATCCACTTTTTTTAATTCTTCGTAATAAGCAATTTACAGTGCACAGTACTGAGAGTACACCTCTAAAATGACATCAGGACCCTTATGTAGCAGGGAGCTCCTATCAAATGCCTGAAAAGTCAGTTGGAATTCTGTGCTTTTGTTTCCTCTTACCCACACTAGAGTATATACCTAACTACTTTTTCACCACTGTTGTTGCTCAGTTTTGTGATAATGTTATTCAGTTTGAAAAAATGTGTTGTTTTTTTTTTAATCTCGTGTACCTTCCCATGTATAAAACAAATTGGGAAATCAAGTCTCGTGCTTTTAGGACTTTAACACTTTAATAGCACCACTATCTCTTAATCTTTATTAATGTTGACATTTTTTAAGGCAGTGGAATTCATTGATATGGAAAAGAGTGATGTCTTCATAAGCAAGGTACTAGGCAGCTTCAACTTTTGCTTAGGATGAGTGTGACAACTACTTTTGCATTTTCGTTATAAAAACTGCAAGCTTTCTGTACTGCAAAGCATGTTTACAAGTACATAGACTGAAGTCTGTTGAAGTACGATTCTTGTGAGAAGTAGTTGGACTGAAAATGATTCAGGAAACTACTTTCATATGAGCTGCAAAGGAAGGGGAGTAACCTGCGGACTTCTGTGGGGTTTTTTCTCCAATTCTTGTTTTTTAAAATGAAAGAATATTCTTCCAAAACATGTAAGCCATGGTACCATTTTTCTCAGAGTGTTTCTGAAGCTGGGGAAGGAGGAGGTCATCAAATTGTTTCTGTTTAAGTCTTTTCAGTCACCATCTACTTGTCATTTCAGGTGCTTTGTTTTCCTTTAGGCTGAGACACTTTGTAGCTAACTGTCACTCAAGATAGGGCATGATTATTCTACAGAAAAATGGTTCCATTCCCAGGGTAAGCCCTTTGTTCTGGATGCTTTTGAAGGTGACAGGCTGCAAGATTTTGGAGGTTGCTGATGTGTCACGTAAGCATGAGAGAACTGACCAACAGTCTTTTTTAGTTACTGTTTTAAAAATTCTCACTGCTTAAGATCATTGTACTGCAAAAAAAAAACCCACAAAAAACTTCCTGGACAGACTCTAAATATCAAATCTAAAATTAAAAAAACAGTATGCCTCCACAATGTAGTATGACTTTCCTTTTGTGCTCTTTTCAGATTATGCCAAAAACTTTGAATCCTCAGTGGAGGGAGCAGTTTGACTTTCATCTCTATGAAGAACGAGGTGGAATTATTGATATTACCGTGTGGGACAAAGATGCTGGCAAAAAGGATGATTTTATTGGCAGGTTTGTGCAATTACAGCCTTCTAGTTCTCTGGGGGCGAGAACAGATGATTAAAATGAGCCTTGGCGATGAAACTGTTTCTTATGACCATTTGTTCTTGCCTATTTTTATTTATTTATTTTTTTTAAGGTGACAGAGGATTTTTTACGAAGTATGAGTACAGTTTGCTGCATTGATTTTATTCTTTACTTTGATGGTGTAAAATAATTTGTATTGACCAGTAGGTGGCAGCTTTTACCAATTGATAGGCATAGGTTTTTTAAAATCTCATGATTAGAACTCTAATCAAGATGCAGGAGGTTCCATATTGCAAGGTATGGCTTGAAGGACAAATAATTCTTATGACGTGTGATACACACATAACATCAAAATGTTGTTCTTATTGTTTTAATCTACTTGGTGAATGAAATTAGAGCCTTCTTGGGCTTCATGCAGTTCAAGAAATCTGTGTGCTTGTTTTTATGGTGTTAAAAATAATATATATGCTAATATTTTATAACATTGGCATGAGCTGTTATCTAATAAGGGAGAAAAAAAACTGTCTTATAGATGCTGTACAGTCAGTGCTACTTTGAAAGCTCGGTTAAATATTTACATCATACTGTAGTAGATATCCTTACTTTCTCAGTAAAAATAATTATCAGTCTTCTGTACTTTGATTGTTAGAACATTGGTTATCGGTGCTTTCATTGGGACACTGGTACTACTAACTAGTAGGATTGCTTTTAGGGGCTGTTAAACTGAGGGATGGAAATCCAACAGATGTGTTTATGTTTCTACAAACCTTTTCCTTCTTTTGCTTCTATTTGGGCAAATGGCTTTCTTTAGATCAGTCAGATAATACTGTGTGTTTAATTCTACCATAAATAGTTGGAAGTTAGAAAAGACTTAAGCCAAACAGACTTAAGGCAAACAGCCTTGTTGGATAAAAACACTTGTCAAAAGTATACACAGTAGAATTTTATTTTATACCATAAAGCCCTACAGATGAGATGATACATTTATATGTGAAGTTCATGTATATTTGAAAGTTTTTTTGTACTTCAGTCAGCAAATATGGCAACAATGGCTATTTTTTCTGAAGTAATGTTATCAATTAGGCCTATTTCAATATGTGGTAAACCTTGGGAAATCATTTCTGTTTTCTGCTTAGCTTTAACTTTGTTATCCAAAACATGGCGAGTTTTGAAGTTCTGATATATGACTTCAGAGCACCTTCGTCAAAGCAATACTTACATTATTATTATTACTGTAATGAAAGTAAGATCTTCAAAAGTATTTTGAAGAGAATGTCATAAAATAGACACATTTTTTGTTCCAGGACCTAAATAAGAATTCAATGGAGAAATCAGAGAAGTACAAGGAAAATTTGTAACTTAAAGCACCCAGTTATTTAGATAGCTCTTCAGATTCCTAAAAAATTTGAAGTATCTTAAGTTTGTGTGTATTTCTTTTTAGTAACTGGAGACTGTCCAGAAGTAAGCATCAAGTAATTTCTACATTTCATTAAAGCACATGAAATGTGATAGTATGGGAAATCTTCCCTTGCTGAAAAATGCTCAGAGCATTTAGCTTTTCTTTAGGTTTTTTTTCAATCTTGTTTTGTTATTTTGCCTGGATATGTACTTGTTGTGTAGCATAAATACCAAAAAGCTCCTTCCTCTGATAAAGCTCATCTTCAGTGTTTCTGCAGTATTGAATTGACATTAACAAAATCCATGGTATTTCTACCAAAATCTTTCTGCTCTTGATTTTTTTTTATTTTTTTATTTTTTTTTATTTTTTGACATTTCTGGCTACCTGTCTACTTCTAATCCCTCTTCACTTTGTCCTTTCAGACACTTATTTCACCTTCAGGTGGTACCATATCTCTGGATAATGTTACCTGCAAACACATTACTCTCCATGAAGATTTCCATGAAAAAATTTTGTCGTTTGTCAAGCTCAATCTTAACACAAAGATAGGTCTTAATACTCACCCTCCCTAATAATCTTTTCCAGTCACTGTGCATGAAAATCTCTGACACTTGACAGTTCTACTTTACAGGGACCTCTCTACCCCAGTTTCTCAATTTGAGGCTGTTTCTGAAGGCTGTATATACTTCGGTGAGAACTTGTTTTGTGCATATACTATGATAATTGGAATTTCATTGTGCAAATCTATAGGTGAGCTGCTTTGCTAAGGAGCGTCCCAAAAGCTAGTTAAGTTTCCAAAATAAACTGATTGTGGGGATGGAAAACAGGAGTGTTCCTGTTCCCTCAGCATCTTGGTTTGTCACAGCAGCACTCCCATAGTCCCCCATCAAAGCTTGTGCTGGGCTGGCTCATGGGCCACGAGGTGCCGACCTCTGTTGTACTATAGGGCTGTGGTAGCAATATGGGAGCTGCCCTGTTTACCAAGCTTCTGCAAGACAGGGTTCCTGGTTGGAGGATTACAGAACAAGCACCATGTGCCTTGCAGAAACAGGTACTGGAAGTCCCCTTGAATTGAGTTACTCTTCCTCTACTAAAGTTGCAGTTTTATTTGTGTTTATAATTTATGTCATAATTTCTCCTGGCACATATATATACAGAGTCTCAGTTGGACCTCAGTGAAATTAAAAAATAAAATATAATAAAATGAAATAAAATAACTAAAAAAATTAAATCAAGAACACAAACTTCTGTGGGCCTTGTATATATTATCATAGTCATTAGTTTGGAGCATGGTGGAGAGCCAGGATGAAGTCAGGATGTGACAGAGTGGAGACTTTGAGGGCTGGGGCTTGCTATCTTTTTGAGGGTGTGAAGGTGAAGAAAAGATATTAGAGAAGGCTGAAAACATGGAAGTTAGATACTGGCTCTGAGTCTGTGTGAGAGGAGGAGAATGGTGGTAGAAAGGGTGGCTTCTAAGACAGAGGAAAGTATTAAGAGTGTGAGAGTGACAGCATGGCATCCTAATTCAGAGAAGGAGAAAGATGTACCTGTCACAGAACTAGCATGAAGTTCCACCTTCATCTTGGTACCCAGACAAGTTCAGTGTGGTGGCTCTTGAAATGAGATGCTGATTGCTTTATTTCCGTTCTTAACTTTGACCATTATGTGTTGATCAAATACTTTTGAGTTGCAATTGCATGTGTTCCCCATGTGAGTATAAATAAAGTAGAGCATTGCGAGCTTCCATCTAAGAATACCTTCCCAAAAAGAAGTCTGAGAACCATTTCAGTGTTTATTTTAGGATTTCAAAAGCCTCCAAAAAGATCTCAGACAAAAACTTGGAGAAGAATATATTTGTGTTCACCTGCTGATTTGTATGACGGAACTTGACCATAATTGAGTTTCACACAGCATGAAGTTAGAGATCAAATTCTGGCGTTCTTCAGAAGAATGTTTAAACAAAAAAATTAAGAACCAATGACATAAGGTTTAAAGATAATTTGTTTTGGAAAGTATTAGTCCTTAAAGTCATTGAGGCAGACTTTTTACATTCCAGTGAGCATGAGAACTTACAGTATTAGTCATTATTTCATCTGATAGGTAGAAATATGTATGTATATATGGATATTGTTCAGTCTGAGTACATTTAATAATCACATGTTTTTTCAGTGAGTAAATCATTTCCATATTGAGTCAATATGCTACTGTGATTAGAAACACACACTGCAATAATTTTATGTAGATAATTCCAAGATCAAAACGGAGGTGAAATGATATTAATCTTTGTGTAATTATTTAACTTCCTTATCATCTGTATTTTCGAAGGCGATCTTGACTGTCACCTTTACCATAATCAGCTAATAAATCCTCATGATTGTTGCACCTTTATGCAGAGCAGTAATCTGAACAAATTGGCTGCTGACAGCTGCAATAAATTGCCAAGAATGAGTGCTGTCAGAGAACAAGTTGTTTCTGTGAATGTACAGGATAAGTAAATCCCATGTCATACAGTTTTATTCAGCTGAAGTTATTTGCAACCCAGCACAGCAGAATTTATAGCATTATTTATTGGTATGAAAAATGCATGTTTATCTTTAAAATGACATTGAGTTTTACTTCTATCTTACGTTACGAAATAACTGTAAACTTCATCTAAATATATTTTCTGTAGATGTTATTATCTTTTATCAAATCAGATGCAGTGAAGAACAGCAGAAGACCTGTATTTTAAACTCATTAACGCTAGTTATTAAATATACCTGTAAAAAAGTGAAATGTCCCGTAATCTCTCTAAACATTGTTATTAAAATTCAAACTCTTTCTTGTGTTTGTGCGAATGTGTACACGCTATACAGTATTTAAATTCATCCTCTTAAAATGGATGTTAAATCCAAAGGTAAAATACTGAAAATTAAGTATTTTGGTTTTATTTTTTTTAAACAGCTAATCAGTTATGTTTTGTCTGATTTTTTCATAGTAGTGAAGCAGTAGAAGGTTTTTCAGGTGCACATAAAAGGAAGCACAGTGAGAGCCATACTGCTGCATTATTAATCTGAAGACACAGTGATATACTACTCACAGCTCTAAACTGAAGTGGGATTTTTATATAAAATATTTATGCCTTTTTCTGTATTATTTTTCTACTGAAACTTACATAATTTCACCACAGGATCCTGAATACTGTAAGCAGAGAACTGAATAGTGGTGTTTAGCTGAACTGATATTCCTGCATGCACTTAAAGTTAAGGGATGGACTCAACATGCAAATTTGGCAGAATTCTATGGAAATAAAGTGTTCGGGGTTCTTTTCCTGGATTTTTAGATATGTTAATATGATGGTATTGTATTAGAATTACATACTATTATAAATACTGATTTTTTATTTTATTTTATTTTATTTTATTTTTGCATGGTGGTTTGAAAATTTCTGCGTGTCGCAGTAGTTCTGGAAAGATATTTTCAAAGTTTAAATTTATTGTTTAATATTCTATTGTAATTTCAGTTTTTTGTCTGTTTTTATCTGTGTACATGTGTGAATTACACAGCAGTTCTGTGTAAACACAGACAAGTGCACAACCTGTGTATATTATACATGATGATTAAAGTTGCATCATTGCGGATGCTTTTCTGTGTGTAAGAACGAATTGCCAAAAGCATTAACATCTAAAAATGCTGCTGGCAGGCCTGCCTTGACAAATTTTAACATACATTGTGTTAATCACAAATTTATTGAGAATTTTTTCTGTATACTTCTACAAATTTAGTAGTAACTGAGACAGAGAATGCTGCATGCACACTGCTTTTATAGATCCTTCTTCTGTCCTGCATGTCCTGCATATGGAATATTACTCTGCCATGAAAGAAGAGAAAGGGAGAATGATAAGTAAAATGGCTGCCTAGATCTGTGGACCATGGTAATAAATAAACAGAGCAGTTTGTGGTGTAGGTGCAGGTTTGTGAGGTTTTCTGGAAGACGTGGATTGGAGTCCATGTGAAAGATCTTGAAAGTTCTTTGGACTACCTCACGTAGTGGAGAACTGGGTAGGGGAAAAAAATATGTTTCTCAAAGCAAAAGATTGTTTAGCAAAGGAAAGTATTAATCTTGAGGTAAAGAAACTACACAATGATAGCACTTACGTTGCATGTCTATAGCATATGACTGTGCTGCAAAGATGATATAGGAAGTATCGCATAATAAAACATCTGCAAGTCCTACTTATTGTCTACACAATTTCAGACGTAAATCCGTAGTGTTATGGCAAAAAGCTGTGCTTAAAAAATGTCGATATGTCATTTCAAAATCCATCAGCAGGATTTTGTGTCATGGGCCGTATTTCTTCCAGCTAGGCATACAAAATTGTCTGCATTCAGGTCTGGCTGACTGGCCAGTGAGGTTGCTCCGTATTTCATGCAGCTCTCATACTTCCATTATCCGGACGGACTTACCACATGCTGTAAGGCTCTTTTCTGCTTCTCATGTTTTGCTGCTTGGCTCCTGATGCCCTTACAGCTTGCCCAGCCGCTGTCACACTTCCTGCCACTGTCCCACTTAGCTGAGCCACCACTCCGACGCCTTGGGGAACTTTGCTGGTTTTCAGACTGTCTCCTCTCTTCACCACCTATCACAAGAACCATGTGGGGTCTGTAATTTCATTTCTTTCTCATTAGCTCTCTGCTTAAAAATGACACTCTTGTTCTTCCAAGAACTTCATGTAACTGCAGTCCTGTCTGTTTGAGCCATATCATTTTCTGTCATGCCTTGCAGAATTTCCGCTCTCCGTTTGTTTCCCGGTTTTACTGGAACATTTTACTCAGCACATAAAGGCTACGGAGTCTCACAAATTGTAGCAGTTCATGCCTCACTTCTTCTGATGTATGTCCAGCTCAGTTCTAATTGCAGAATTGCACAGTTTCCTCTCCTGGGCGTCCTTTGGAGCAGCATAGACCTGGATCACAGCGGAGTTAAAAGGCTGTCTTTCTGAACAAGTCGTGACGATAATTAAGTTACCTGGGTTGTAGCCAAGTGGTGCTTTTCTGTCCCTATCACTTAGGATTGTGCCAATTCCTCTTTTATGCTTTATTTTGTCATGTGAGAAAATGATCTCGCTATCTGCTGCCTCTCCCTTGCCTGGCCACCTGGCTTTTAAGAGGCCTTCTATGTCATGTCGCTACCTTTGTATCTCATTCATTAGCAAGGATATTTCACCAGGGTGCCAAAGCGGTCTTACATTCCAGGTTCTGTTAGAACTAGAGAGGGGAGGCGATTTTTGTCTCTTAGACCTGCTGATAATAAAATACTACACATAGCTCTGGTTTCCATACTTTAAAAAGGATGCAGGAGAATTTCACTGGATCAGAAAAGTTACAAAAAGTCATTTGAGGGCTGTAGGAGATGTGTTCCAAGGAAATACATAGGGAGCTGTAGGTGTTTAGCATATCAAAAGGAAGATCAAGAATAGATATGCTTATGGTATGTGAGTACCTTCACTAGAAGAAAATAAGGGGTACCAACGGCTTTTTTAACCTAGTAGAGAAAGGCATAAAAAGAACCAAAGGCCAGATATATTTAAATTAAATCAGAAATTTCTGTTCCTAGCAGTCTGGGTAATTAACACACTGAAGACATTTTCAGAGGAGGTGTTGGATTCCCCTTATATCTTCAAATCCTCCTTTTGGGGAGCTGTACCATGTTTTTGCAGCTACTCACCTATCATATTTTGGTGTACAAACTTGACACACTTACATGACTTTTTCTCCCTCCACTTGTCTCCAGACCTGAAAATCCAGATCCTGGTGTTGCTTGTTAGTGTTCGTGTGCATGGTGTGGGAGGATGTATCTCCATTTCTCATCCCGGACATGCTAGCTAGCCAGTGGTGTTGTTCTATTGTCCCTTCCCAGCACTTCTAGCATAGTTGCAGCTGTGCACTGAAAGAACTTCATAACACGGAGTAGAAAAGTGATGAAAATGCTCGGACTACCCTAAAAGCTAACATTCACCAAAGGTGATATACAGCCATGCTTGAAAATGTCTGTGGAATTGATGGCTATTTTTGCCATAGATTTTCATGCTCATCACTTCACCAAAGCTTAAGTTTTCCTCTCACCAGCAAGGTATAAATGATAGTGTGATAAGAAATTGAAATTGAAGTCTTTAAAATTCACTGCTTGCTTTTTGTTGTTGTTGTTTGTTTGTTTGTTTGTTTTTCTTTTGTTTTTTTGGTGGGTTTTTTTTTTCATTTTTTTTGGTAAGCATAGAAAAAAAGGTTTGGTAGATTTTACTACTGGTGTTAGTGAAAATTATGCCAGGATAGTTTTAGAGCTCAGATAATACCTTACTGAATGGGCTTCCTTCTCTGTTTTGTTCTCATGCTAAAAAAAAAAAAGAAAAGCTAAGAAAAGTATCTTTTTTTTTTTTTCTTTTCAGGAAAATTTGGCATAAAAGAAACATAGCTATTTATTTGTTTTCCAGGACAAGCTACTAATGGAAAGGATCACAAATTTTGTTACGGTGTAATTGTAAATTGAATGTTTTGTCTTTGAATTGAAGACCGTGCTGCTGATGCAGTTGCCTTGGCAATGCTCCTGAAGTCTCAGCATCTTCTGTGAGTTAGGTGCAAGCCAGCTACACCTCCTGTAGGGTTTTCCCCTTGCCTACAGGACGGGATGTGACACAGGATGAGAAATACACTTTCACCTGGCTTACTTGGCTTAACCAAGATTCTTATACAGCACAATAGTGGCATTCCATAATGAAATAATCTCTGATTTTTATGAAATTATCTGAAGAGTGTTCTGAGGATATTCTTCATGTAAAATGATAGAGGATTTCACTAGACATCATTTCCATCTCGCTTCCATCCTCTTTGTATGCTTTTAGAAAATAACAAACATTCATGGAGAAGCATCAAAAAGACAGCAAAGACACGTTTTGTAGTTAATCTCTCATAGATATGGTGCAATTCAGACTATTTTTATACCTGTAGGAAAATCACACAGGTAGAATTGAATTGTCACCTTATTTTATCCTAAACAAAGAATAGCAGGAACTGTAATGTTGCAAAGAGTCATGTAACTTCCTGAGACCTTGAAACTTGTAGCTCTGACATAAACACTGTAATTTTACGTTCGTTGCAATTCTACAATGCTTCTGTTTTGTGTCTTTTTGCTTTGAGTGGGCATCATTTTTGTTTTCTGTTTTTGAGTGAGAGACAGATTATTTCTGCATTACTTGTATTATAAAGACTTTATGATGATATACTGCCCTTAGTAGAGTCTAAAGTGGTTCTTCCAGTAATTGATTAGGGCTGCAATATTGTTGCAGAGACATTTCTGAGAGATATCTATTTTGAAGTAAACTAGAGGGAATGTCCTTAAGTTCCACCCTGTAGATTCAGGTTGGATATTAGGAAATACTTCTCCTTTGAAAGAGTGATAATGCATTGAAGCAGGCCCAGTGAGGTGGTCACTGTCCCTGGAGCTGCTGAAGAAACGTGTGGTGGGAATGGTGGGGCTGGGTTGGTGATTGGACTCTATGATCTCAGTGATCTTTTCCAGCCTTAACGATTTTGTGATTCTGTGATAATATTTAGTACTAGAGCCATCTTAACCTACTTTAACATAATCAAGCATTCAAAGTTATTCATTATCTTAAGGAGAGCATTAAAACCTCCACTGCAGCCAAAAGAGAAGTCTAATTGCCTGTGTATAGGTATGAAACTTTGATTGTGAACCTGCCCTGACTGCAGCACTTTTAGTATCTTGCTAATCTTGTTAATTTCATTTCTGACTCCTTATCTTCCAGAGAGTTTAAAATGAAAGGAAAACACCAAGCTCATTATCAGTTTCAAATTTTCTCATTGTTAAATAAACTTTGTTACTGCATAAGCTTTATAGTTGTTAAATTTTGACAGCAACACAAAAGACAGTAAATGTGGTTTGTTTGTTTTTTTAATAAAATTTTCCTCTAGCAAATGTAATCTGCCTGTGGTAGTATAGTACCTGTTTTACAAGGGTGAATTTATTCTGATAATTGGCAATTTCCTGTCCTTAAATGCCTATTTATTTATGTCTGCCACCTTTTTTTTTTTCAGTTTATTGGCTCTGTGGTCACCACATTAACTTTCTCATCAAAATCAATTGACATTTTATGAAGAGTTTGCTAGAACATCAGTTTAGTGAGAGTGGCATATAGGGCGTGTACTCATCACATTACATAATCACTGTTACAAGTAAAGTATGCAGTTGCTTAACTAAATATAGAATGAATTCATACACATTACTTAAATATTGGTTTTGTTGTTATTCAGATTAATGAATTGGCTAAACATTACTGGAGATACTTAAAGTATCTTAATTGCTAACAGTGCTTTTTCACAGAAATTCCTTTAAGGGGCAGGATAGCATTATGTGTGGCACAGGCACTGAATTTCTAGGCATGTTCAGAGTCGCAATCTAGAAAAGTTGAAACTTATGAAGTATAGACACGAACATATTAATACTTCTAAAGGTATTCACAGAGTGTTTACACACTGCACTGTTTTAACCAAATAGGTCTTTGTCAGCTACTTGTTAGCAAGAACATTTTTACTTTAATAGTTCTGTATTTTATTTCTGAAGATATTTCAACAGCTACAGGGCTACTGGCTGACGCATATGGAGCCATTCTTCATTAATTCAGTGCATGGTATATCCTGTGCAGCCAGGGTTATTCAGAGAGGGATCAAGCACGGAGGATTGTCTTCAGACACTGTTTGTGCAGTTATAAGCAGTCCTTGCTCATTACAACGTGAGACATCTTACTATACAGGGGCTTGCGGCATCAGATTTTATCCTGGATGCTTGCATGAAGCTTTGACCCTGAGCCATGCACAGCTTACTGCAAGAGAGCTGAGCCGTTTGGGTGGTGCTCTAGTCCTGCTTTTGTGTGTTCAGTCATGTTGACTCCATCACAATGAAGTCCACACAGGAATCTTTTTTTTTTTTTTTAAATTTTATTTGTGTTAGAGGGGATTTTTACTGTTGCTAGATGAGTGGTATCAAAAATATTTGTACCAAAACTTACATGTTATGTTTATAGAAGAGTCATAATTGAAAAGTACAATCTGTGTCTGAATTTGAATTTTTAAAATTCTCTATGTCTGGGCTCAAGTACTGCGTTTTAGATAATCTTGTTATCTTGTTTCTTTTTCGTATTCTTAATGTACACATTCATAACAAGTTATAGCTTTAAAAAAAGGCAAACGGCACAGTCTGAAAATGAAGAGAAATCCTTTCAGAAACTGAGAAGGATTTCATACTGATTTGCAGGTTTGGGGGGGGGGGGGTTGGTTTTTCTGTTTGGTTTGTTGGTTGGTTGGTTGGGTTTTTTTTGTGCAGCTGAATGCAAGTAAGCCAATGTACTGTTGTCTAATGTGATGAAAACCATATACTGATGAAAAATGTGTTTCTAGGTGCCAGGTTGACCTGTCAACCCTAAGTAAAGAACAGACTCACAAGCTGGAGATGCCACTGGAGGAGGGAGAAGGATGCCTGGTGTTGCTGGTCACTCTGACAGCCTCAGCAGCAGTCACTATCTCTGACCTCTCTGTCAACTCCTTGGAGGACCCAAAGGAGCGAGAGGAAATACTGAAGAGATATGTATGGAGTTCTCTTTTGCCTTTGTCTGTGAAATGTTTGCTCATATAAATACTAAGTATTAGAGAAAGAAGTCTAAGTATTATATCCCATGCATCCTTACTGTGTTCAACCAATGACAGTCATTTAAACTAGTCATTAATATTATTGCAGCTGAAATGGTGCAATCAAAAATGCTGCGAATTTTCTGTATACAGTAAGGTATTCTTTACATAGTGTTTCTGCTATTTTAATTAACCTTGTGACATAAGGAAGTTAATTTAATTGCCTTACAGATCATTTTTACCAAGTGCAAAATAACTAAGGGGTTATTTAGTGGCTATGCAGTTTCTAGTGAGTGTTTATGTCAACTGACTTGTAGTGCCTATAGGCTGGGGTTTTTAAGCATGGTCTAAAGAGAGTGAGATTTTAGCTGTATGTTAGAGAAGCTGTATTTTGTATCATCAAAATAATTGTTTTAAGCAGCATTTCTATTTCAAAACATTCTGGAACAAATTATTTTAATTTCCCAGCATCCTCACATTACACAGGAGCTCTGCAGTTTTATCAAAGGAACAGAGAGGGGAGCTCTTACTCCAGCATTTGTTAATACCTAAATCGCTAAAAGTAACTGTCTCTACACACAGAGAAAAGCGGGGGGGGGGGGGGGGCTGAGAAAGGTGGGGGGGAACCTATTTCCACTTAAAATTACAAAGCTTTTATTGTACGATGCTGCCAGGTGTTTAGGAAGGCTTCTCTAGACACTCAGCCATTAAACCAAGCTCTGACTAACAAAGAGCCACTTAATTTTTTTTTTTTTTTAGATTTTAAAATATTCCTATTCCATGACTGACAACCTTTCAACAACTGAATTTAATAAAGATGTACCTTATCAGTCTGTGCAGATAACGTGAAGTGCTAGTACTAATGCTGTACAATATTCTTCAAACAGATTAGCAGGATGTGCGCTTCAGCAAATTTATTCTGGCTATCTCCACTGAATCAGCTGTCTGCTAATGCTTGTACAACTCATACACCAATAGTGTTATCATAAACACAGTTTAATAGAGGTGACTTAGTGAGGCTAAACATAATATTCCTAAACCAACTGAGAACTAAAGTCTTGGGTGAAATCTCTGAAAAATAATTGCAATTAAGAGAATTATTTCATATTTGGGAAGCCACCAAGACAGCCTGTCACTGTCAGAATAGATCTTTATAAGTATAATAAATTTCTGGTGGATAGATTTTTGAGGTGACATACTTCTAGCTACCAGATGTAACAATACCATATTTCTGTGGATTATGCTGTGGGAAGATGCGACGAGAGTCAAGTGATACTGATGGTTTTGATAATTTAGAAGCAATATTGCAACATGTTATGACTGTATTATTAATCAGTTTTCATAAATACTCAATTTTTTTTCTCCACAGTGTAAAGCAGAAGATCGATCTATTTATTTCCTTTTCTTCCACATTCTTGGATGTGTGTCATTTTTCTTATATTTACAGTAATGTACGTGTTTGAAAAGGTTTGGCTTTTGTGGAGGGTGTTCATATCGCAGTAGAAGGAATCTCTCATTATATGTTTTTGAAAATTACAGCATTGATATACTTTTTGAAAAATATTACAGTTTTTATTAAAATGACCTATGGACAGCAGCAAAAAGAGATGACAAGGATTAGCAAAATTCAAATAGTTTATTTTCGCTGATGTTTGATTTATCTTTACTATTCATATCTTCTTCAGTGCAGATTAAAAGAATGAATCTGCAATTAGCAAGATGTACTATTTCCATTCATTCTCTGTATTTTGGGGCTTATTTTTTGTTCTCTTAAAAAATCTAGCTTCTATTGGAGAAATGTATTTTGCACCCTTTCCACAGCCAAAAACAGTTAATGAGCTGACCTTACCATCAGATCAAATAGCCTTGGAAAATGACTCTATTACTGTCATTTAACCATTTGTAGCTGAACATCAGAGCCTTACAAATTAAACAGGCATTACTGTTTGAACCATTATTTTACCACAATTGTCTGAAAAGATTAATTCCTTTTGGGGTGAGGAAGGGGGCGCATTAATGGGTACAGACCAAGAGAGATTGTATGACCTTTTCAGAACGGGTGTGCTGAACCCACAGTCCCCCTTGTCACAGTTTAAAAACCAGAGGAGCTAGTTTAGAGAAGAAGTTGTTAGCATTCCATTTTTATTATGACATTTCACAGTCATCCGATTTAATGTCCCTTGACCAGATTGTCCACCGTGAGACGATGGGCTTGAAATGTTATTTAGAGCATTGATAAAAGGTGAGCAGTTCTAAGATGACAGCGAGTCATAAGGCTGGTGGTGTGACATTAATTTTCTCCATAACAGAGATGGAATAAGACGTCATGGTGACAAGCTGTCAATCAGTACTGGCCCCTCAGTGTATCTCGATGCCATAGGATGGGGTATTGCTTCTCCCATAATAGAGCTGAACTGAGATGCTCTCCCTGACAGCTGCTGCAGCCATACAGAAAATATATTATACAGCCTTTCATTAAAAAAATAAAGAGGACCCATCTCCAGAGCATTTCAATCTTTTCCCATCTATTGAGGGCTGAAAAGATTCACTGCAAATCACAGATTCCTCTGCTATGGAAATTTCAGGCTTCAGAAACCATACACTTTTTGAGGCCTTCGACATTAATCATAAATAAGACAGAGTATCATCTGATAAATTGTTACTTAAAGTTACATATTTAAAGTAATGTATTAAAGTTACTTGCTTCTCCCAGAGTCTACAGTAGTGTTGTATGTAATTTCATTAGTCTTAGCCATCACAGCTTATGGTAGATTAATCTAAAGTTGCTGAATCGCTAAAACTAAAGTTCAAAAATAATTGTTTTGTGGGATGTTAACTAAGATAGCAAAGTGAAATACCAGTGCATTTTTTTTCTTTGTTTTTGGGTTTGTTTGTGGGTTTTTTTTTTCAGAATGTGCATTTTGCAGGGTGTAATCTTGAAGGAAATCCTGGGTACAGCTTGCTGGAAGGGGAGCAGTTGTTTGTTTGCCTTGATCCATGTTTGGGTTTTTGCTTTGTTTTCTTCCTGAAGCTAGCTGTTTGTTTCAGTTATTCAGAAACTTAGGTAAAAGTGGAAACCTGTTTGTAAATCCTTTCACTTCCATCTAGGTATTAGAGCAGAATTATCTGTTACAGTATGAGCTCTGATAAGAAGCTTCCAAACCTTGATCATTATAGTTGTAAGTGAGAGATGGTGCCAGTGCCAGCATGCTTTAGAATTGCAGCACTGCTATCTGTACCACCACTTCTGCCACTCTCAGCTTGTGTGTAAGCACATAAGCAGAGGACTGAATGTGTGCTAACTGAAGCTGACTACCAGTAGTTTTAAGCCCTATTTCTGATGTTAAACATACTAAATACAATTAAAAACTGTTAATGATTATGCTGAGATAACATGCATGTGCATATTTGTATGTATGCTGCATGTATGACACTGCACTTAACTGGGTTCAGGATACCAAGGTCAAACCTCCACTGTAAACAATAAGTAGTCAATTGGGGCTTGTGAAATTAATATCAGAGTGTGATCTGTTTGCTACAATTGTCTTATTAACAGAAATACAGGAATATGTGTT
The DNA here is from genome assembly GCA_030625065.1 of Alectoris magna. Classification (NCBI taxonomy): domain Eukaryota; kingdom Metazoa; phylum Chordata; class Aves; order Galliformes; family Phasianidae; genus Alectoris; species Alectoris magna. The sequence goes on along the minus strand of CM060564.1, from coordinate 20,359,377 downwards.
ATTTATCTAACATTTTAATGAGTATGTTATCTATACATAAACATATTCCAATTTTTGCAATATATGATATTACCTTCAAAGAGCAGCTGTGATTTTCGGATAAGTGATGTGATTCTGTTTTCCCTTAACAGTCAGTTTTGACTTCATGATATATTTCAGAATTTTGACCTCGTGTTTACCTGATGGTTGCATATTCTAGGAATCTAGACAGCAGCAGCAGGTAGAAAAGGCTTCAAATGCTGCTGTACCTTCACATAACTAACCAAAATATTGCAGATCATGCCTGTGGCCTTTTCTAATATTTTAGATGTTAAAATGCTCAGAAATAAGTGTTGGAGACAGCATTTGTGTACACGACTTGTAAAAACTTTAAAAAAAATGATGAAGTATATGATTCAAAATGTATTTAAAAATATAATTTTAGATTCCTCTTTTGGATTTTCTCTCATAGGTTATGAAGAAAGTAAACAATAATGTAAAATTTGATGTTATTTGGTTGCATATTCAAAATCCCATTTGATGTTTCAGCATTTGAAGCTGAACAACTTCTAAATCATATTCAAAGTTGGATCTTAAAAATTTTGGCATAACACACTCAGATGCTGCAATACTCCCGGCTTATTACTCTTAGGCATTTGAAAAAATAAAACAGAATGCAATTTCCAAGCAGCTTTCAAAAACGACGCAGGGTGTGTAAATCCAATTGTTAGTCTACTCTTCAGCTTTTCTTCCTTATTTTTAATACATGTTGATACTGAAGAAACTAATGGTAGAAGAAAAGATTTATAGTAAAAGCATTTTGCCATGTAAATAGAACTATCTTCTTGTTTATGTTTTTCAGACTTTTTTACCTGTGATTATTATGAGGATTATTAAGTTGCTAGAATCTTCTCTTGTATTTGCTCATATTATTTGCTGCATACATGCTGCTTGCAAGCTTACATATAATGATCAAGTACAGTAAAAGTAATATTGGTCCCAAGTCATTGTTCATATTATTGGAGCTATCAAAGGGAAAATATGAACACAGATTTCACAGAAGTAATCAGGGAGAGGAAATATTGTTTTATTGTTTGTATATTTTGTATTAATTTTGTTAACACCCTGATACATATTATAATTTGTGATGGTCAGTTCGCATATCAAGAGTATAAGTCAGCAGAATTAGTATGTTTAATTATTTCATAATTTTTCCTTTGTGTTTTTGATTGGTATGTTAAAATGGCAAAACACCGAAAGAAACACAATTATATGTTCTTCAGAAAGTAGTATGTAAAAGTATGAGCGTGTTAGAAATACTCTGACTTAAATCTAGAAGAGGGAAGATACTATCAATATTGCTTTAATTTTATTCTGCAACATAGAATTATACTACTTTTTTTTTTTTTTTTTTTTTACTTTTTTTTTTTTTTCAGAGCCCAATGAGAATGTTTCATAACATGAAGGATGTGGGATTTCTTCAGGTAAAAGTTATTCGAGCAGAAGCATTGATGGCAGCTGATGTTACAGGCAAGGATTCTTTTTAGTTTCTGTGAATGTAAATAGCAATACTGGGCCTCTTTACAGATTGAAAAATATATTTAAAACAGAAGATTATGCAATCATTATTGCCTGCTTTCTGTGTCTCACCTTCTCCTCATTAAAAAAATCATCAGACGTAAAAACAAAACTTGTAAGCAAGGCAGCAAGTCATTCTAATGCTAGTAGTGTCTAACATAGGTTGTTGCTGAGAAGGGTGAAATATGTGTTTTTCTCCAAAAAAGGTTCTGCAAAAAAATTGTGTGAGATACATATGCCAGATTTCTTTTTCTAGTGGCTGCAAAAATACAAAATATCCCAAATTAGAGCAAAATGCAACAGAAAAGGCAAATGAAAAGTTGTACATATGAATACTACTTCAAAGTTTTTGCCAAAATAATTGTTCCCTGCCAGATACTTAGCAAGGCTGTTTTTTTGTTTCAGATATTTCAAACAAATGCTGTTTCCTTTACCTAATGCTTGTCTGTTTAAGAAGGGAAATAAGATTTTTTGGTTTTTTTTTCTATTTTAAATTGTGGACTGATGGGATAATTTAATCTGTTTCTTTTGAAAACAAAGAAAAAATTATTTCAGCCGTACCAGCCATGTTTCCTTGGAAATATCCAAGTTGCATCCTGAAAGTAGAATCTTTGCCCTGCGTCAGAAAATAGCCATCATTCCCTTTTTTTAAAAAAAGGAAGGTAAAAAGCAAACTATCCTAATATCGCTGGTTTGAGTGCAGTTTGAACATAAATGTTCTGATGCGTGAACAGATAGATATACATAGCGAGATAATCACTTTTTAATTGTTTTGTGCAAATTGGCATGAGTAGATTTTTATTCTTATATAAGGCAACAGAATAGACATTTTATTGCTGAAACTGATCTTCCAGTTTGTGGCACACAAAAAAGTAGATTCTATTTTCAGAGAGGTTGGAGAAATGCTTCTAAAGATTCCTCACTCTGCTTTGACCTTATAATCCAATGTGGTCTGAACAGAGAGAGAGATTAAGTTATTCAGGGGCAAATGGGATAATTCAGTCCCTGACCTCGTTCGGTCTTCGACTTTTCCAGATCAACATGTCATTTGTGCTGGTTGAACAGATTTTTTGGAAATACATTTTATTCAATTAAAGATGTAGAGAGCTACCAAAATTTTCCAGGTATTCTATTTAAAGTGACAGTTAGGAAGGCTGGAAAGAACACTCAATATCTTGCCCGTGTCCTGAGTATTTTGTTCACTAGCATTATACATTATATATGCTCTTTAAAAAGGCTGAGCATTCAAAGACAACAGAAATGCTTGCGTAGTTCAGATAATAGTACTTGATATTTTGAAAGGAGGACAAAGGGCTTAATGAAATTAATTTATGTGAAGTGTACAGAATATTTCAGATTAAACTTCAAGGAGGAATATTTACAAATTATTCAAAGTAGTCATTTGCTGATTGTCAGAAAATGTTTGCAAAAATTATAAAAATAGCTTGGCCATTCCCCTTTATGCAACTGAGCAATAATTACTAGTCAGCGTAGAGAACTCTGTCAGTAGTAGTATGACTTACACAACTACAGATTGGTTTATGTGAGTAAAAGCTCAGGCATGGCTTGCTCTTCCTAATACGTCTTTTTTTCACAGCTTATCTTTTGCCTTCCTATGAGTCTGAAAAGTAGCTGAAGCACCTGTGCGATACTTGTCTGTTTTGCTCTGTTTCCTTTCTGTTGCACTTATCCCGTTTCAATTTCAGAAATCTTTTCATATGAAGTAGTAAGCAAAAATTTGCTATTTGGGGCTGAATGGATTTTCAAAATTCATAATATTCCATCATTAAGCGTAAGTGTAGATTCCTTTAAAAATGTGAAAATTTTCTTTTGTTACCATACATTCATTGAGAAGCATTGTAATACTGTATTAACTCTGTGTGAATAAAGAATAATTGAGGCTCCCATTGAATGAATGACTAAAAAGCACAAATTACTTTTTAATGAAACCCTCAATTCTTCTCCTTTCTAGGGAAAGCCCATAGCTTTGTTCAGCTGAATACTACTACAGTAGGTCACTTCAGTTAAGCCTCTAATAAACTGTTGATAGTTGAGGGTAGGTTTTTTTTCCGTGTCAGTAGCCCAGTGTTGGACAGTGCAATTCAAATCGTTAAGGTTAATACAGATCTTTAAAAAAGAGAGTGAGAATGAGAGGGGGAGAGAGGAAAATAAAGAAGAGGAAAAAGAGATTAAAGGTACTGGTTAAGGTCTCAGTTTTCAGCTCCCATGTTTACACACATGACTTGAAAAAGATGCCATGTCAGACTGAAATTTTAGTGTTTAGATGTGGGCAGGTGAGAAAATGGTGACTAGCAGTCTGCAAATGGGGTGCTGTATGAGTGTGTCATTAATGGGTTTGAAAAATATATGAGAAGAACGCCAAGTCCTCTCTATCCAGCCTACCCGCAAGGAAGTGCCTTTCCTGGGAAACAGATTACCATGGAAGGATGAGAGGTTCCTGATGGGTGCCTGAAGCCTTTCCCTGGCTTCCGAGGGAGTTGAAACACAGGGCCTCTGGCAGGACCAGGGTCTGGAAGAGTGCTGTTCGGATTATCAGAATGTTATACCTGGAAAATTGTGTCTCAAGATCATTCTTTCTAACGTCAAAACATAATGCTAGAGCTGCCATCCAAACAAAATTATGTTCTGTTGGAAATTCTAGTTGCTGCAGGTCTTCATTTTTATGTGGCTTTTGTTTGGAAACTATAATCTAACAATTGGAATTAAATTATTGGCTACGTATTTCCATTTTCTGCTCTTCCTGAGAAGGAAGCTGTTGTTTTGTAGCTACTTGGTGCCAGGCTGTTTTCTCCCTATAACCTCAGATAAAAGGAGTTGTACTTTTCCCTCTCCCCTTTATCTTTGCTCAGCTATTGGTCCTCCAGAAGACATACAGCCTGGCATAATTTCGTATATGGTTATAATGAAGAACTTTTAAATTAGGAAGTATTCTGGTAATGCCATAAAATATATAGTGGGTTCATCGTGTCAGTTGACCTTTGAAATTAATACATAATCTGTTTTAAAAGTCCGTACTATTTTTGGAAGGCAGTAGATGTTTCACAAATTAAACAGTATCAGATAAAGCAATAGGTAAATTTCTGCTGCAGAATTATATGCAGATAGAGTTTGGGGGAAACCTGCTATTTTCACAGCATTTGCTTCTCCTTTATTGGGTCATATACATTTATTCTTTCCCTTATAATGTGGAATAAAATTAAAAATCTCCACATTGTTAATGATGAGAAGGAAGCATGGTGGGAAAAGATGTGCTACAGGTTTTATCAACGTCAGTACAAGTCCTATTATTTTGCAGAATAATAGTTAGCAACTCAGATTCATTAGCAGAGCAAAATCTGAGCTCCTTGTGACAGTCTGCCTGGAAAACAGTTTGTTTTGCTGTCTTTGGGCTTTAATTAAGACATGTTCCATTCTAGCCCCCTTGCCTGCCCCTCGCCCACCCCCACCCTGCTTGCTGTGTCACAGACCGGCGATCAGACGCTTTCAGATGGTCCAGCCCATGACTTTGACCTTCTGCGCGGTCCGGCGTTCCCTGGGGAACCGTTCAGCTCATGAGGTCTGATTTCACACTTCCAGGATGCCTCGGCTCTCTTAACAATGACAGGGAGACAAAGCCCTTTAGAGCGGGCCGCATGGGGACTTGTTTAAATTGGAAACTAGAGAGGAGTCAAGGAACAAGGTTACAGGCTACAGAATAGTGCTTTTAATAAAGAGCTCACAGCTCTGGTTCAGCTCAAAGAGGGCTACCTCTGTACAATTAATTGAGACATTTATCTGGAGCATCTTAGGCCTCTACTTTCTCACAGAATTATGTGATAAATATCAGCTAAGAGGCAAATGAGATGTGCATGAAATGAATTTTTAACACTTTGATTACTGTGTCTCCAGTCTTCATTAGAAGTTAATTTATTTGTATTTCTGACCTCGTTATTAGTCTGATGTCTGCATTTTTGGGGGCTACTGAGATTTCAGCACCTGATATTTGAGACAGATTTTATTGAAGAGCTCAGTGATATTTATGTTTGCAATCAAAAGCATTTCCAGTTTCTCCACCTTTGAAGAAAAGAAGCAGGCGTAGAAAGTGAGAGTCTTATTTTCTTTGTATGAAAATGGTATTCAGCCTTCTTTCTAAGTAAATCCCATGTTAAAATTTTGATTGAAATACTTGAAAGTAGAATGAAGACACCAAGATGGCTAAACGTGCAGAATGTAAATGATTTTTCTAAAATCTGTTCTACTAAAATGTCCTAATATGTTGTGTGCAAAAAATAGTCATGGAAATTGTTCCTCAAATGCTAGCAAATGTCAGAATGATGTACACAAATGTTAAATTCAAAAAGGTATGGAAGCCTGTACATATAAAATTGAAGGAATAAATTCAGAGACCCTTTGGAAATATGTTTCCAAAAGCAATTTGCTCTGTCGATTAGTGTGTTTAGAATTGAATATACACTTGAATTATCTTCACAAGGTAATTAAATCTATTAGACAGGCAGCGTTCTGGGGTAGATAAAATCTCATCTGATCCTGCATCGTTTACCTGAAGACATTAGTCCAATATAATGTACTGCAAAACTACCCTTTTTTTTCCTATTAAAAGTAGCATTTTCAAGTTATTAATGGCAAAATTAGAATTTAAAAGACATTTTTTATTAATACTACCTTTCAGAGTTAAATACCCAGGAAAAATATTCATAATTATTAACATGTATCTGCTTTTCTTTAAATATTCTGTGGAAATGATTTGAGAGTTGTTGTGGCACTGCACTGAATTGCTTGGTAAGATGCCTTCAGCATTTATGAAATCAGCCCATTGCAACATGATTGCAGCAACATTGCTGAAGAGGAATTATCATTTCCACTTTAAAGATGGAAAACTAGGAAAGGTTAACTGACTCAGCTAAGGCCCACAGAGCAAGTCCTTGTCAAAGCTGGCATTTGGCTTGGGTCCTGTGCTTAATCCATTAGATAAGGCAGCTTCTCGTGCTATTGAGCCATTCCTCTTTCTGGCCAAAGGTCAGACTGACTGCTCTGTTGCAGGCAGCTGGCTGGCAGGGTTCTTGGAACAACATTAGTGACATTAGCGTCTGCATGAGTGGCACTGCCCCCCAGAGTCATGAACTGGGTGTCTTGTCTTGTCTTTCCCCAAAATAAAGGCATTTTTTTGACTGTGGGGACACACTTGGACAGGCATGGCCGGCATTAGGGAAGAACCTTAATAACCAATGAAATATTCAAACGATATTTCAGCTTTCATAACCAACTTAAACGTGGTTGAACTTTGTGAAAGTATGGCCTATGAGCTTGACTTTTCAAAACAGAACTGGACTTGAAATTTACTATTAAAACTTTAGACTATCCAAAACATTTTTACTAGTCTTTCTGATTCTAGTTCAGTTTTGATACTGTAATTTGACTGACAGACAAATTCATATAATACTTAGTCCAGAATAAAGCTGATAGTCTACTGGTGGTCTGCTTAAAAACAATTCATAGTCTAGCATATGCTGGAGTTGGTTTCTACTAGTTTATATAATTGGTAGACTGATCAATGACAGATAAATGTTAGATTCTAATCTATATTTAATGTGCCACATGGCTCCTTTTCTTTTGAGGAAATGTTAAAAAACGAAATTAGGAAATGATTTGTGACTTTGAATTTCAATCAATGTATGCTTTTTATAGCTGGAGTAGAAACGTCTCCAGAGGGTTGATGGGGATCTAGTCCCGTGCTATCTGCAGTCCTTCCAAGTTAATCTTTATGAAGTGCAGTAGGTTTTTCAGAGGACAGGTAGATCTCTCAAAAGCTTCTTGGCTTGAATCTACTCTGGAAAGCAATTACATCAATGGTCGTTGCTTCCTTGACTAGGAGAAAAAGTCATTGTATGATGACTGATGGTTTGATTTTTTTTTTAATTTTGTTTACTACAAGCTGATTTCTCAAAGACTAAAAGCAGAATGGCATTATGTTAATAACTGTGCACAGGTGTTTTTTCATGCCTAAAAAAGGGAATAATTTTACTGCATAAAATATGGATGTTGCCAAATGTTTGATTACTACAGTTTCTTTTTTTTTTTTTTTAATTATCCAAATAATATATAGCTGGCATGCAATCTTCTGGAGAGTTTTGTAATCAAGTAAACATCACAGGTTAAGTTGTACAAAGCAGGATAAACAAGAAGTGCAAATTTTATCTCTGATAGCTATTTATCAAGGAAAATAATTTGATTACAAGTGGAGCCAGAAAGTAAGCATGGACGTGCAATGATGTCAAATTAATGTTCTTCTTTTCAAGAACAGCTGGGGAGATTTTTGTTGGGAAGACAGTCTACCAGGAAACAAAACATTTTGTTGGACAACTCTGTACTGCAGAGACTATTGAAAGGCGTCACATATGTTTAACTTGACCATAAATACAAATAAGCTTGTATTGCAATTTGGGAGCTCTAATGTTCAGCTAAAATTCCTTTTTATGCATTTATGTGTCATTTATACATATCTGTATTATCTTCTATAAGATACTAGCATCTGAATTGGTTGCGTCATTCAGTCTGTGGTTAAAAAAGGTGTTACTCTGGGAGTTGAACTGGGGGTGAAGCTCACTTTGTTGTTTTGGCTGGACCTGTTGCCCACTGGAGTTGACGTCGTGTAGAGCTTGTATAGAGGCTCTACATCACCTCAAGTCTGGAAGATGGGCTGCAGCAACATATGACTCTGAGATGAATGCCCTACTTAGATTTCCGTTAGGCATACAACATCAGTGCTCAAGTGTTCGCAAGTTACCTAACATCCTTTGTGCTTGCTAATTAGGTAGAGCGTAACAAGCCTGCTTGTGTAGGAATGTGGAAATACAGTGGTCTTTGAATTTGTGAAACAGTCATTTCCCAAACTTTCCTAGCTGTAAAACACAACAGAAGTATTAGATAATTTGGTGTTGAACCTGTTTGAGGAAAACAAGTCAGAAGATAAAATTGTTTGAGGTTTTACTGTTTTCATTTTCTAAGTGTTCTGAGAAGCAATTCAACACTGTCACTACTTATGTCTTTTTAATAGTTAAGAAAAGTGTATTGCATATCCTTTAAAGAGAAAAGAAAGTTGTTCCAGTTCCCATCCTTTTGTGCTCCTGATAGTGAAGCCAAGGGTTTCATGTGTTTATAGTATTCAGTGTGAGGGACTTAGTGCTGATTGAAGAAAGTAAAACAATTTATGTAGATCTAAGTGCAGCAATCTCAGTTTGCACTCCAGTCTTGCTGACTGCTGAAACATTAAATGCAATACAGCATTCTACAAAATGGATATCTGTCAAACTAGTTGCAATCCATGGTATAATAAATAAAGTGGGAGGCTTCAAAAGACAAGGTAGTTCTTTAATTTTTTTAAGCAAGAGCTTACAGTATGAAGTGCAATAGCTTCTGGGTATAATTCTCTGAGAGTATGAGTCTGTAATGAATAAAGAGGGGAAAAGAGTGAGAAAGATCCATCAAAATACAGGCTGATTTCTCTTCTAGATTACTATAAGGATTATTTAAATTAGCTCTCTATTTCCATCGTTTTAGGAACATTTAGAACTCTACAAGTAGAGTTCAAAAAGCACGTGACATTACAGTAACAGTGTGGATTAATGAGATTTGTTTGACTTCCTATAGAGGTTTACTGCAGGTTTGATTTTAGTCACTGGGAAGGTGTACTTCACTGGTTTTACTACCTACACATTTTATGAATTCCTACAAACAGTGCCAGACATAATAGTGATTAGTCCCACTAAGGTCATAGGATTACTCAGAATCATAAGTGCTGGTTTCAGTCATGCTGGGAGCATGCTGTAATGTGTGAGTGGATGCCAGGCAGTGGTCTTATCATTTCTTGCACAGCACTAAGCACACACGTTTAGGGCTATATTTGGATGCAGTTTGTGGATATCATCCTGATCAATAAACTTAAGTACCTCTGAATTCATCAAATCAGAAGTTGAAGTCCTCTGAAGGGCACAGAGCAGGAAGCTAGTTAGAGCAGCCTCAGTAGACACATAAGTTTGGGTAAAATTTCTTGACGTATGACAGATGATACAAGGTGATATATGACAGTTGTGATTCAGTTTGTAGTAGAAGGCATACTTCTGATAATGATTCAATTTAGACTGATGTAGTTGAGCTTAGGCAGCTCAAGTCTAATTGAAAGTTTCTAGGAGTGTTAAGTAGATATCACACGTTTCTGAACATACATGTTTCTTTCTTTAATATAGAAATAAAAAGTTACCAGTTTCATTAACTACTCACAAAGTTGCATGGTTTGGTTAAAATATGTGTTGTATTTAAGATACTGGTTTGGGAATAACCCAATGATGAGTATATGTTCTAAGTTCCTCCATTTCCTGAGCCTAGAGACTAAGCAGACCTAAGGACATTACCTTTTAATGTGTTACTGCGTTCTTAAGGCTTTCATTAGGAATGGTCCCATTACTTTAAACTCTTGCAATGTGGCAGGTTTCCATAGCTATCAGTGAGAGTGAGCCTGTAGTTATTATTTCTAATAATGAAAACTTGAAGGATGAAGGATGTGAGTTTCATCTAGCTCTTGTATATTTCTTAGGCCTTGTCTTTCTAGATCGTGTTCACTTATTTGGGTTGATATCCAAATAATGCTTGCACATACCATATGTTTCACCTGTCAACTAAGAGTATTCTTTCCAATACTCAGCTTAGTTTTGTGGTTTTTAGTATACAGAAAAAACACCCATAGGCGGTAGTGAAAGGCCTTGCAGATAGGAACTTGATAGCCTTCTCTTATGCTAAAAGCAGTATGCCTTAGCAGAGATGTCATAGCAGGGAAAGTTCTACCTGGAAACCATGGTATTTGAGCATTTGCACGTACCGTTTCATAATACTTCCTTTTGTCAACATTGATCTCAAACTGTTCTTCACTTAATTGGGCAGATAGGTAAGCTACTTGAAAAGGTGAGCATGAGAGAATGATTCTTTCATTTCTGACGCCTGTTTGTCTTTGGTTTATCAAGGACTTCTGTGATTAATTGTGCATTATATTTAGCATTCTTAAATTGATTGATACTCATAAATTTAAACAGAGTCATTGAAAAAGTGCACTTCAACAGATGCAGACCATAAATGCATCTAATAACTGTTTTGGTGTTTTTTTTCCAGAGTGTGCTTTTAGACACTCCGGTACATTTTATTCTGTGTGACTGAGGCAGTAAATAAAAATGCCCAGGTCACCTTTTTTTTTTTTTTTTTTGTCAGTTTTGCCTTATTACTGTTACTACCCAGGAGTTTGTTTTTTCTTGTTTGGTTTTTGTTTTTGCGTTGTTGTTATGGTGACTACAGAATTAATCCTTTTTCAAGTTTAATGGGACAGATTCTGTGATATTCTGTGTTCTGGAAAAGGTAAACATCTATTCTAACTGTAGTTCACAATGTGTTTAAAACAATTATTCTTTGTCATTAAAGTTAATAATATGCACATTAACCTCTGATGTAGTCTGAATCAATATTGCAGTTTGGAAGATTTGACCCCTGGACAGTTTTGTCTAAATATTGATTTCATTGTCATTTGTATAAGGTATGAAACAAATTACATGCCTTCCTAATATCATTAATGTAGCCCCATTGAGCTAATCAATTTATAGCTTCTTATAATACATGACATAGCATGACGGAATTATTGAAGACACTGTGAAATGCAATTGCATAGTGAGCTAGACTCGACTGTGGAAGGCCAATGCCAACATTCAATACCTTTTCAGCACTGCCACCCAAAGAAAGTCCAGAGACAAGAGCGATGCACTCTGTAATGTGCAATTCGGTTCTTAATTTCCAACAGAAAAAAGTTTTTGGATTCTGGGTGCAGCAATATATTTAAGGCTTTGTGGCCTTAAATGTAAATAATACGTACACTTGTATTCTGCACTGAGGGCAAATGTCAGGTACAGAAGTCAGCCGGGCTAGAAGCATGATCACTGTACGTTGTTCAAATTTGCCAGTAGCATACCTGGTTGTGAATGAAACTCATCGTTTCATTTTGCTAATTGTTTAATAGTAAAACAGTGAACATCAGATTGTTCCTTTCAGCTAGTGGATGAAATCAAACTAAGAGAGAGAGCATCCCTCTGTCTTGGCCAGCATTTACAGTTATCGTCGTTGCTGCCATAATTTAAAATTTTACTCCACACTGTGATTTATTCTCTTTAATGGCTCCTTACTGCATCTGTCTTCACACCATGACTCCTCATGTTTTTATGATTGCTCCTTCCATCATAGCTGTTCCTCAGATCTATACATTCTTACCCTTCCTTCCAGGAAATTTCAGGGATGCCCTTGAAATCTTTCTCTTCTTTTGCTTCTTCCCTCTTTGGAGAGCTCCCTTTTTACACAGGTAAACTGTTGCTAAACATGTGATTCAGATGTCAGATTGCTTTCTTTTCCTTTCCAAATACAAACCCTGGTGTTGAGAATATCTAAGAAAAAGCTTAGTGTGACTTAGACATCTTCTTCCTACTTCTAGTCAAAGTGGTTTTTCTTCCTGTCTGTTTGACTGGTAGTTGAGTACAGCTCTCTGTAAGTAATTAACTCTATGTTGACACACATTTTGGAGGCATTCCTTTCCCATTCTTTCCCTTTATATTTAAAAAAAGACAAACTAACAACTTCAATACCCAGGCAAGGATGTTGTTTCCATTATCTGTGTATTAAATTTTCAAAGCAGCATCTTCATACTTTCTCATGTGTTGGCTTTCACACTGAGGGACCTTTTTGTAAATATATGCAAAGCTACTTCATTGTGCATTAATGTATACAAAAGTCTCAAACACATTTGAGCTTCTGCTGTGCTGAGACTACGGCCGGCCCACCATTCCAACTGATATTGTCTTATTGCTTAATTGTACTTGCCTATTTTCTCAGGTGTTAGGCTTTTATCTGAGTCTGTCTTTAAGGCTTTTTGATTTTGAAGAAAAAATTTGTACAGCATGAAACATGTAGGGCATAGTAATCTTTGGATAAGTATCATAGATTCTATGTTATTACAAATAGTATGGAATGATAAACTTCCAACATATCAAAATCCTCTAATTATGTTATCATTCCAGTCAACATGAGTTTGCATGATTAAAGTTCTCTTAGCTGTCTCAGAAGGGTGCTTGGCATCTTTTGGGAACATGCTGGTTTTGATCAGAAAAAACAGTATGGCAATTTTTTCATTTCTCTCCTTTTCTTCCTCTTGCCCTTTGCTTTCACAAAAAGATGTTGTTTTAGTGAAAAATGTTAGTAGATTACGGGGATGAACACTCTGTAATGACCTGTATTGTATTCTACATCATCATAAGACTTACCTGAATTAATTATTGAGTGTATTAAAAAGCAGCTTGGAAAAACAAGTAATCTTGATTTTAAAGTTGCTCACAGTGAGTTTTCTCAATTCATAAAATTTGTTCCAAATTCTCTCTTAATAGGTAAAAGTGACCCATTTTGTGTAGTTGAACTGAACAATGACAGACTGCTGACACATACCGTCTACAAGAACCTCAATCCAGAATGGAATAAGATCTTCACATTGTAGGTGTTCGAGTTTTGTAAGAGTGTGATTCTTTTGATTTTGTGTTTCATTTGTGGTTTTTTTCCTCTTTCGTTCTTTTTTTGAATAGAAAGTATATATAAATCAAAGATACTTACTGCCGATTCAAGTGAAAGTAGTGTCTGATGACATGCTGCTGTTTCTGAAGTAAGCAGGTGAATACTTGTCTAAGAATCAAAAACATGAAAAAAATATAAACTTTCAAAGTTTTAAAGTATAAAAAATGTACAATTTTAAAAGTTAAAAAAACAAACAAAAAAAAAGTAAAATCTGCTTCTGGTAAACAAGCCATATGGAATGCTAAACATTTTGGACTCCTGCAATCTTTAGTGGAAATTTGAAGTAATTTCACAGTGATTTTGACTCTGAAGATTTTTGTGAGAAAGAGGATTTTGTTATCTTTAGTAAAATGTTGTAATTTTAGTAAACATTAGAAAGCTATGAAAAAGGAGGACTTCTAAATGCATTCATACTTTTCTGAATGATGGTCTTTATATGTTTATATGAACTCCACTTGTTATTTCCATTTATCAACCTCATTTCTCACAATGTGTTTCAGCGTCATAATAGTGCAATGCTGCTATTGGGCAAAATGCAGTATTAAGTGTTTAGTTTGTTGGGAAGTAATACAGTAATTATTTTTTTCCTTTGTTAATTTGAAGACAGTAAGAGGTTTTGATAAAGTAGGAGAAAGCATGCCACCAACAAAATGTCCCTGTTATTTTTCTTGCTCTGTTGCCTTATTTTTCTCCCAGTTTCTCTCAGTCTGACTGCAGTGTGACATCACTAAGCAGAAAAATGGATCAGCTGCAGGTTCCTCTGCTGCTGAAATCTTCTAGTAATCCACTGCAAAACCAATAGAGTCTTTAGCTTTGTGTGCATTTATCTAACTTTATCATAAGTGAAAGTGTTGTGTTTTGTCCTTGATCTCAAAGCACAGTCTGACTTTAATCTTTGTATTTGTTTCCTCTGTTTGTTGTTTGTATACTTAGCACCCACAGCTTTCCTTGCCTTGCTTGCAGTTGACTCTCAGGAATGAACTCTGAACAAAAGAAAAAATCTCACAATAGTTGTACTCCTCATTATCTTATTAACATAGTTCTCATTTATATATCTGTACAAACATGCTAAATTTTTCATTAATTTATTTTTAATTGTCTATTTATAGAGCTAGTAACTAATCAACCTGCGCTGCTTGACGTTGTTCTCTGTGTAAGGAACTGCCTGATTTATAGAGGACAAAAAAGTCAAGAAACAAATGGAAAAACTCCAAGCGACCTTAAAAGAAAGTTTTTACCTATCTTACACGTTTATTAGTTATTCTCAAATTTGTCATTTAATTTTGGAATACTGATGCAGTTTATCTGGAGGTATTTTAGTAAAGTTGAATTGCTGTCCTTGAATTCCTGTTTCCTGAATCATCAGTTTATTCAAAGATGACTTCTCTCAAGCAATTTTGGTACCTTTTCCCTCAATAAGGAATGTGATTTTTTCACTTGAGAGTCTGCATTTTTACTTTGATGTTTGTTGTGCGTGTTGGTGGAGTGTTTAATAACTTTCAGGCAAGGAAGAGAACTAGCTGAAAAATACATTGCTTCTCATTGCTTTTTCCTAATTTGTTGTAATCACTGCTCTATGTTTGTAGTTAAGCAAGGATTCTAAAATTAAAGACCTCATTCTCAGTACAAGGATGTGCTCGTGTATCTGATGATTGTTTTCACTTATGAACCTGCAGACTGCACAGTATTTGCAATAGGAATTACAGCAAAAGTAGCAGTGTTTGAATGTGGCTTTAAGGCTCTTGGTTTGCTGCCTGCCATGGTAAATCCCCAGCACTGCTACACGCTGGCTCCCTTTGCACTCATGCAGCGTTAGCACCAGGTAGGAAATTTAAAGCAACATCCTTCAGAAAACTTCTGTCAAAGCCCCGCAGAGCACACAATTGCTGAAGCTCCTTGAGAGCACTTGGGTTGTACAGAGGGATGCCTAATTCACTTGAATTTTGCTCTCTGCCTGTGACCTGACAAAGTACACTGGCTTCTGGCTTTGCTACCCTTTTGCACTTTTGTCCTTGATAACTGCTGGTGTAGGTGAATTCTCTCCTCCATCTCTGCTTTTCCTTCTGTAGCAATATTAAAGACATCCACTCGGTGCTTGAAGTGACAGTTTATGATGAGGACCGCGATCGGAGTGCTGACTTTCTAGGCAAAGTTGTGATACCACTGCTATCTGTAAGTTTCATTCACCTGACACACTGCTACGTATTTTTCTTGCTGAGGGAGGGAGAAAGGAAAAGAAAAAAAAAAAAAAAAGGGGGGGGGAGGGGGGGGGCGGTGGAAATTTGCAGCTCCATGTCTGTCATTTCTCAACCAAGGTCTGTAATAAGAACACTAAAATTTTAACATACTCCATTCACGGCCATGTTGAATCCCATGATAGTTAATTTTTCCTGACAGACTCGGTCCTGGTAATGAACAGGTACTTGTCAGACTTGCCACAGTTGTTTTGGGTTCTCTGTCAGTTTCAGCAGCTGGGGGTCAGGGGTCACCAGGGGGGGGTATTCAGCGGAGACCGCGAGACAGACGGCTGTCATGTCCTTTTCCTGCAGATTCAAAATGGTGAACAGAAAGCCTACGTCTTGAAAAACAAGCAGCTGACAGGGCCAACAAAGGGGGTCATCTATCTTGAAATAGATGTGATTTTTAATGCTGTAAGTCTTAACTTTGGCTTTTTTGTACTGCTAAAGAGTTCAGTTTCATGAAAGCTTTTGTTCCCGATTTGTAGAGAATTTCTGTCATTCCTCATTTTCTCTAAACCTTGATGTATACCACAGAATACTCTTCTGCCACTGCCTGGCACACCCACTCTTTTTGTTGTTGCTGCTCCTGCTACTATTGCTGCTAATGCACGACGCAGCAGCCCCTGCCTCTGCGTGCACCTGTGTGTCCTGGGCTTGGCAGCTGTGACTTTGAAACTTCCTAATTTTTGCAAATCGGAGCATGTGCTTTTAGTTAGGAGCGAGTAAGCTTGAAATATTGACATACATTTTAATGTGTAGGTGAAAGCCAGCGTACGAACCTTAATGCCCAAAGAACAGAAGTACATTGAAGAGGAAAACAGACTGTCTAAACAGGTAAAGAGTAAGGAAACACTAATCCTATCCAAAAGCCTTAATATCGAGTGTGCACATCTAAATATCTGGTATCACACTGCTGAGGGTAAAGAATAACATTTTCATTACCTGTTTACAAAAGAATATGATAGGTAGATTGAGGCAGAAACAAAATACGTGGTTTTATTGTATCTCTTCTTTATAAACTGCAACTTAATTTCCGTGAAATAAGTGAATAAGAACACAGTTCAAAACATCAGGTTCCACACATATCAGATTATAGTGCAGGTGCATGTAAGCTAAGTCTTGCATAAATTTTTGCTGTTAACCTTGACTTGAAAGACTTCCATTTTTTTGCATGGTAGAGAGGCATTAAGCATTCTTGTCCCAAATTTTAAGCAAATTCATGGAAAAAGGTTTGAATCCCAGTTGAAGGCAAACTAAAACTCATTATAACTTTTCAGAGCTGTCTGGGTAAGAAATGTGTGGACCTTGTTTCTTTTTTTCCTAAATACTCTTTCCACGGTTAATTTTAATAGTTGTTAAACGTTATTTAAATGCACGTCTTACTTTTTTCTGTGTCTGAACTACTTTCATTTAATTTTTTTCTTCTAATATGAATGATCTATTTTATATGGGAGAACTGAGCTTTTGTTTGAATTGTAGCAAAAAAGCATTTTGTTCATTAACAAAGACAGAAGTCTTTGAACTGATTTTTATTTTGAAGAGAACTTGCAGAACTGAGCATAATTTGTGTGGTCTGCTGGATGAATTGTACATCAGCTATTCCCTTAACATTATTCAAAAGGCAGAATATTTCTTTCTTTATTCTTTTGGGTAAAGGTGTTACTAAATCTGCACTTTTCGCTGTTATGTCAGTGAAGAAACAGGAAGGAATTTTATTCAAAATTCATTCTTCTGCCCACTTTCATAGGAGAAAATGACATAATGGTTTCTGCAGATTGCAGGAGGAATTCACTTTAAATATCCAACTGTTGTTTAGGTTTGGTTTGGTTTGTTTTTTTTTAACTTACATGGCGTATCCCACTACAGTAACACCTAGAGGGAAAAAAAGAAAAAATCTTTATATGTCAGTAATGTAATAGCATTTCAAAAGACCCAAAAGTTCTGGAAGAGATGTGTCTACCCAGCATTTACTACACTATTCAACACAGAAATTGAACAAATAACTTGTTTGTGTACATTTATTGTGATCAAATGTTTTGCCATTTTAGTAGACTTATGGGTGATCTCCTGAATTAAAATGTAAACCTGCTAAATTTCATTTTGATGTAGATACAGTTGAAGTTACTTCCATAAAACACTCAAACACACATGGTGGTGATAAGAATTTATTAAGAAGGAAAAAATTTGGGTGCTAAAGAAATGGTTGATCTTTGAGAAGTAATTTTGCATGGTTTCAGGTTAGCATCCTACAGCATCTTCTTATTAAGAAAGATAAGAATTTTCTTAATGCTTAAGAATAGGGACAGCATCACCTGCTCGATTAAACTCTGGTATGCTGATAACAAAATTGTTCATGATTTAACACCCAAGTGGCTTCTTTAAAATCTCAAGTTGCCACTAAGCTATGGAATTGAAGAGAACAATCTGTATATCAGTTAGAAGTAAATTCAACAAATAAAAATTTACACACTTATCTAAAATTCTCTCTTCCAAGTGTCTCTAAATATTCTCTTTGTGTGAGTTAGACAGCTTACCATGCAGGTTGTTTTTTTAAACTTTGCCCAAATTGACTATGAGAATATTATAAGGATGAAGCTCTTCTGAAGCTTTTATGGGGTTTTGAAATATTTTTGTTCTTTCATCTTTTTAATAGTTGCTATTAAGAAACTTCATTCGCATGAAGCGTTGTGTCATGGTGCTCATAAATGCCGCCTACTACATTAACAGTTGCTTTGACTGGGATTCACCCCCAAGAAGTCTTGCTGCTTTTTTGGTATGATCTTCTTTATATTGCTATTAATCACCACTGTGTATTTACACTGTAGACTGAGAGATGAGGCAGTGCTCATGTGGAGGTATCTGATTGCACGTTTCACTTGAAGTTTTATTTAAAACTGAGAGGATATCACAAATCGTTTTCATTCACATTTTTAAGAAGTAATTGTATAATGTCACACAAACAATATAGTCTTTTAAATATATACATATAAATGTGCAAATAAAAAATGTGCTCCAACTAAATACAGCTACTGAACTGTACGTATTTTAGCTTTTCACAGATTAGTATGCATTGGAATACCTACCTAATGTCTATTGAAGAAAGGAAAATGGAATGACATCCTGTCCTCTTTGTCCAGTGAGATTCTTTCTTTCCCTTGGTGCACTGCTGTGACCATGGAAAATGCTGTGTTGCTCTTAAATCATGCTGGTTTCCAATCACAGAATGCATTCAGTGTCATAGTTGGAAATGCACTGGATTTCGTGGGGAGAGCTGTTATTTTATTACTGTAGTTTTAGAGCATTCCAATAGCAATGTCTTCCTGATTATATAGGCATAAAAGCTTGAGTCTTTTCAGTTTTCTTTTAGTGCTTGTTTTGCTGTGTGGTAGTTGTGGATATATTCTGTCTGCACAAGTAGTGTGACAATAGATGTATGTAGGTCTGCATCCAAAGACTTGATCTCTGCTTCTCAGTGAGATGTTATTCTGTCCAAGGATCACATCATCCTACTGTGGAACAAATTTTCCACAGCATATTTTTTTTATTAGCTGAATAAGATCCACATGAACTTTCATCGTGATTGTGAAGTTTGAACTTAGTTATTTTCTGGAGATTTGTAGCTATCACTGGTCCATGAAGAATCTCATAATCTGTCTTGGGAGTGGTTCACTTCCAGATTAAACTGGAATTCAATAGATGCTGTTAAAAACCTGTACTTTTATGTATCATTTTCATCTCTTCACTATTATACACATTGTGTCTCGTCTTGAAGGTGCCTCCCAGAGGTTAGAGCATGTCACTGTGAAATGTCAGTTCCAGAAAGGAGATGAGAAATAGGCCATTTTGCAGGTTTCCAGCCCTGAAGACAGACAAATAATGTCCAAGAAGTAAACTTTTAAACTAGCTGTTTCTTGTTGAATTTGAAGGCACATGCTGATAGATGATATCCCAGTACAAACTTACAGCCATATCACAAGTATGTAAGGGTTGACTTTTCAGACCTCAGATTTTCCAGTTACAGATACTCTTTCTTCATACCTTGCCCCATCTCTTTGCTTTCCAATGGGACCTTTCTGACAGAAGACAATATATGAAGAAGCACTGTTTGACTAGCTTGGTTTTCATAAGTATAATGGGTTAATTATGGTTAATATAAGCCCTGGAAAGCAGAACTACCCTTGGAAAGCCTTGATTAATATGACTCTGTAATAAATTGCAGTTATCTGCTTTATGCTATCTGCACACTGAAGTGTTCACCAGTTTTTTGGTTTTTTTTGAAGTCATTCTTCTTGGAGAGTCACAGTGTTAGTAGAAGAGACTGAAAAGTGCTGAGCGCTGATTACTTACATGATAGAACTTACAGAATAAAATTTTAAATTAGTGGAAGCCTTTTTTAAAGAGGAAGTGCTTTATGAATGTTTTATCATGTTACTCCTTGCTTGTTCTTTCTCAAAGCTACCCAAACCTACCAGCTTAACAACTGCTGTTTCACATGCTGTACCGTATAGAGAGTATAGAGAGCGAGAAGTTTTCAACATTCTGGATTATGCATTTCCCATCTCAGACAGTATTTTGTCTGTTTCTGTTTTACTTCATTGCTTTCACTAGGGATTTTGCCTGAATGACATTTTATTCTTTTTTTCTTTTTTTTTTTCCCTCTCCTTTTTTTTTTCTTCTTCTTTTTTTTTTTTTCCTTTCCCCTTGTGCCTCAGTAATTCACAGGAGAAGAGTAATTGCTATCTAGATGTAATTTTTTAATTTTTGTTGCTGAAATCATTGTGACATACTATTGTCATGGACTTATTTTTTATTCAGATATTCAAATATATTTGCAAATAGCTCATGAGATGCAGGTTGATCTCACTACGGTTATGTGACTTTGGATTTGAACTACCAGATTTTATATTCTATCCTCCTTCTTCTTTCTTTCCTGTTAAATAAAAGTGTGTGTTACCAGTTTGCACTTGACACTTCTGAAGAAACTAAATACATTAGAAAAGAGCAGAATACATGCAGAGAGCCCTTGCTGTAAATTCACTTTAAAATAAATTTCTAGATTAATTTGGAAGTTTATTTTTGTACCCAATAATTAAAACACTATGCTTGAGGCACAAGAACTGTATTAGAATATGCAAAAGTTGGGTTGTTGTTTTTTTTTTTTCTTTAGATTAATCTACTCTGGGCACAGAAATGTCTACTAAATTGGGCCTAATTTCCATCAGTTTCTTGGCCAGACATTTGTGTTCTTGCAGATGTCAGTGGGTGCAACGTAGGGGGAAAAAAGTGTGTACTCTTTTTCCGGTACTGTCATTTCTCACCGTAATGAGCACAAAAATAATTGGACAACTGAGCTATCAGTAAAAGGACACACTTCAACGTGAGTCAATGAATTATTTTATGGGACAAACTTTAATCTTTAAATGTGATTGTAGATAATTTGTGCTACCATCTGTCCGTTTGGAATTCTTTTAGCCTTTTCAGTCGTTATACAGTAAGTGCTGCTGTGTTTAACATTAGCATTTGATATTTTACACATTTAATTTCTGTACTGCTGCGTGGTCCTTGGGGAGCTTCGCTCTAGTGCTACATGAGAGAGACAAAGTATTGATCAGTTAACATTTCAGCTACATTTATGTATGTCGCAAAATTAATGAAAATGCCAGACAAAAATGTCAGAGTGCACAAAAAGGTAGAATTTAAATTTGGTAGTTTAATGAAAAGTTTAAGATGTGCATTATCAAAAATGTCCCCTTGCCTTTAAAGTACAATTCATAACTGAGTAGCTAAAAGGAGATACGTATTTTACTTAGAAGAATATTGAATATGAAATATGAGTGAATATTAAATCTTCAAACTATTTGGTATCCCAAAATGGCCTCTGTAAAGCACTTCAGTTGCCTGCTTGAACATATAACTGTTACTCATGAAATAAACTTGTTTCCTTTCCAGTTTGAAAGCAGAGTACCCTGGCCCAATCACACACAGACTTTCAAGTACGTCCTCAAATTAAAGTTTTCTGTGAACACATTCTTATTCCTCTGAATCTTTCTATACATGTGTATACAGGCACACAGAAAGTATTTTCTTTCTTAAGCTCTGAAATATTGATAAAATGATGCACCCTGCGTCTGAGTCATTTGTCAGGTCTAACTCACCTTCTCTTTGTCTTCTAATGTTACACAATTCTTGTGCAGAAATGACATACTAGTCCTTAGCCTTTGATTAAGTGTTAGTTCTCTTGCACATGCACTTAGTTGTGGTGGTGCCATACAACTTAATGGAAATGAAGAAGAAAACAGAAGTAGAAAAGAACTGGCAGGAAATTAGACTGTAAGGTAATTTTGTCAACTTGAGTAGCTTTTTCCTATAGAGCAGGGAAATGCTCACTATCATGTATTTCAGGAGTGAATTTCACTAAAAGCTGAAGGAAAAAAATAAAATTTATGGTACCATTAGGAGTAGAAATGTGCTTAAGTATTAAACATTTAAAAAAAAAAAAACACTGTAATTTTATGAAAAAAATCATGAGATATGTTTAATGACTTTAAACAAGATTTTGTTTTTGTGAATACCATTTTTTGAGAATCTATCATATAAATACTGTCAAATTGTTTTTTATTAAACCTGGTGAAATGGTTTGTTGGATTGTTGGGTTGCCTTTGCCACCTGTTGCCTAGAGTGTTAAATTGGATAAAGTGCTGGTAAGATAGTTTAAAAAAAAAAAGAAAAGAAAAAAGAAAGAGGAAGAAGAAAGAAAGAGAGGGAGAGAAAGAGAGAAAGAAAGAAAACTTTTTTGTCCTAAGAGGCCTTTCCAAAATTGCTGTTGGTGTCAGAACTGCTTGCTCCCAAAAGATAGACTTCAAGAGTACAGGTACAAGATTTATTTTTTGATGCAGGGCGCACACACAAGAGCCTTTCAGCTTTTCATGCCCACAAACAGGAAAGAGAGTGAGATACACCAGGCTGTTGTCATTCTGTTTTTCCAAAAATAAAGCCAGACAGAAAGAAGAGCGATCTAAATCCTGTTTCCCTTTCCTAGTTTTCAGAAAAAGCAGTACTGTGTGAGGCTGCTGCAAATACATAGCAGAATTTGACCTTTCTTCAGCACTTTGTAATAAAAAAAAAAAAACAAAAAAAAAGGCTATGTGCCAGGTTTTGGGCAGTGGGACAGGAGAGAAACATGTATATACACCACATCTTGGCATTTATGACCACTGAACACTCCATCACCAACAGACATTAAAAATCCCGTTGTGCTTAACTGTAGCAATTGAGGAGAGATGCTGATGTGGAAAATCTTGCTATCATCAATCCATGCCTTCTCCAGCACTGTAATGACTTCTGAAGTGTGATGTGTTTGGCACATTTTGTGCTTGCAAGTCTGATGCATGGAAGGACTGGGAATGTTTATATGTTTAATAATTTCCTCTGGTATTTCTTTTTAATGTTTACTTTCATTTTACTTCCTTCAAAGAGTGAATTCATATTTGCTGAACCAGTTTGGTAGTGTGATTCATTGTATGAGTGCAGACTTGGTGCCATTGTAGATAGCATCATGTATACTGCATGCCATCCAGGTGCTGCTCCAGGAGGGCAAGTTTCTGTCTTAGGGTCTGTGTCACATCTGTGATCATCTTCCCAGTGACGGGGATACCCACCCCAGAACATCTTAAATGGTACTGTCTCTACCTCTAGTTACTCTAATTGAACCCACAGGTGTTTGTTTCATCTGCATGTCTGTTATGGGTGTGTATCTAGCTTCCATTCTGAGTTCTGCATAATCTTGAAGTGTTTCATCTCAAAAATTCCTTTGTATTGTGTAGAGATACTTCCATCATTTTGCATGAACAGTTGAGGTGAGGAGCCTTTATTGTTTCTCAGACAGGAAGCACACGACAGATAAATGCATTGGTATCCCTACTGGACATTGCCTTAACTACCACAGTATTCTTCCCACTTATTTTACTTGACTCACTGCTTAGAGGACTGTCAACTGTGCTGTAAACTATTTGCTTATCAAAACTTTTAAAATGCTGCTAAAGCCCGATTCACCAGAATGAGATAAAAAATTATAGAAATTTAAAAAAGTGGTTGTCAACCTACATCTTTTTGTTATCCAAAAAGTTTTTTAAACATGCCTCAGTTTCTTCTCGAGGTGGCAACATGAGCAGAAAACTAGCTGGACAAATTATGCGATTTGTAATCTTGGGTCTAGAATAAGTAAGTTCCATACAGCAATACCTTGAAGTGATGTTGCTTTTGTGAGCAACTAGGACAGTTTTTGAATATGCAAAATCAAAAAAGAGGAGAAGTTGAGTGCATAGATTTGCTAAAATTAATGCTAAATAAGAAATTATAGGTATCAGTACAGTGTTTGTGATGTGCTGTAAACAGTATGTAGACAGTATTGGAAAAAAAGAATCTAGTATAATTTTTTTACAGATGGATCTGGGAATTTTAACTTTATCTTAATGCCATGCATATGAAAATAATGCATCTTGTTGTAGTGCCAGTGGTTGATGAAGCACTTGCACAGGGACCCAGAAATGCTCCACAAGACACCTGAACGAGGTGCTGGGCACCCCTCTCTGGGTGTCTCTGCTGCAGGAGCTGGGCCAGAGGGGCCCAGAGGTCCTGCCAACCTCAGCCTGTCTGGGATTTTGTTAACTGCTGAGGACAAGTGAGGTGACAAACATGTATGGCTTGGGAGGCTCGCCTGTAGAGAGCAGCTTGTAGACATCCCCTCAGGCTCCAGCTGTGTGGTGTTACTGGAAGAGTGAGTTGCAGGATGGTTGCATATCACTGCATGGCTGCATGACCAAATAGGAGCTTCACTACAAGCAATCATCATGTGCTCTAGTTGTCTCTTTCTTCTTGAGTGTTCAACATTCTCCTGAACGAAAATAAATTTATTTTAGGAGCAGTATTATAATTTTTTGCTTAAAATGAAAGAACTGTGGTCAATGTCAACTTGACTGGACCTTGCAAGAATTAAAATAATACAATCTAATGCTTTATGAATGGTTTCAGTGTAGCAAGAAAGGCAGAAACAAGATATGGTATAGCAAGAGAAGTCCAAATGAGGGAAATCAAACAGAAAAGCACTGTTTTAAAAGCTTCTGAAAACAGCATGCAGTAGGGATAGAAAAACAACTTGTTCAAAAAAGAAACTACCAGTTTCTTCCTTAAGGGAAGCTGAAGTTCCTTTGTTTAGTAGGCATGTAGATGGTAGGTGCAAATATCTGTCTTTGGGCAGAAGAATCAAGAGCAAGTAAAATATTTTCAGTGTGTTCAGTTTTACTGCAGAGAAAACACTTCATAGTGTTTCAAATATACATAATTAAAATGTTTGTCCTGCTTTCGTTGCTTAGCATGCAATTTTATCATTTTGATTTTGATCGCAGAAACTGAAATCCGTGCAAAAAAATGAAATAAAGAACATTAACTAGAAAAAAAAACAGAACAAACCACCTTGCTTCTGCTAGTGCTGCACCTGCTGAATGACTAACTGTTATTGGTCTTATTGGTGTTGCAAATAAAGCCTCAAGAAAAATATACCCTTAAGTAACAATTGTAAAAATTACCCAGGAGGCTTTACAGCATATTCCTAAAATGGGACAGTCTGCCACTCACAGCTTTATCCTACATTTTGACAAAAGAGTGTTGCTTGCTTCCCGTTGGTTAGTAGAATGAGGGAGGTGATAGGTACATGTGACATGTATCCAGAACTGGCATGGAGGGTGAATGATTGATCTGTTCCCCTGCGGACAGTGAGAGACTGAAATGACAGAACTGGCCTGAGAGCCATCATTTCCAAGACCTCCGTGTTTCAGGCCTGAAGGTTGATGTCTCAAGGTGATGCTGCTCGGCTCCTCCTAGCTCCTCTCATGCTGAAAGTGGCACACATTCTTCTGCTTTTCCCTTTCTTGCAGCCACTCTGCCTTCCTCCTCACTATAAGGTGTCCTTCCCATCCAAGAAGCTTCATTTTTGCTTGATCTCCTTTAAGACACATGTAGGAAAGTCCTATGAAGCACTTGGATAGTTATGACAAATGTGGAAAAACTCCTTGTTTTCTCTGAGAAATTTCAGTGGAATCGATAAAAGCTGTAGTACTAGACAATGCCCTTTGCTTTGGGCAGTGTGTGTCTGTGTACAGAGCAGACCTTGAAATTTCAAGTGGGCAAACCACTGAAGCATGGTGGATCAGAAGAATAATTAATTTTAGATTTTTTAATTTTTCTTCTCAATTAGGCATAAGGTGTATAGCACATTATTTACAGTTTATTCAGGTTAAGCTTTGTGTCTATGCAGGTGTCCTCTGTACCCGAAGAGCTAGTATTAAATCCCAGCTTTGAAGAAAGCCTTTACCTCGGTGCCTCTCTACGATGCCTTTATGCATGGTTTTCTCCCTCCCTTCTGAGTGCTAGCTCAAGGCTGAAGCACTGAGTTATGGGCCTGCACTGAGCAGCTTGAAGTCTAGGCAGAATATTTACTTAAATTTCTTAATTTAAGGCCAGGCTAATGGTTGCAAAGTTGGGAAGAACGTCCTGGTTAGTTTTAGCAGCCTTGCCATTGTAAAAGGTGGGTGTTAGTTATGGTCTGTCTAGCCTGTTAGCTTTTTACACTGGTTCCAGCAAAGAGTAGCCAAAATTGCCCTAAAGAAACTTTCAGTTAAGTGTCATTGTGAGAAACAATTATCATCCAACTAGTTTTTAGGTACATAAAACACTCTTTTGGACTTTGAGAGCAATGTTAAATTTTTATCTAGCGTCATGCATAAGTGACTTATCTTTTGCAGGAAAGCAGAATTCCAGTTGACTTTGAAGTAAAAAGCCTGTAAACGTCATAGATGCTTTTTTGGTATAACTTAATTTAATTTTCAAAAGAAAAACAATAGATGCTTATATCCCCAAATAATTTTTCACTGAACAAAGGGGCATAGCAAGAACATTATTTATTTTGAATTTACTGGTCAATTTTTCTTTATTCCTCAGTACACATTAACACTTTTATTCATTAGACATAACTAAATTTGTTCTTAGAAGTGTTACTGTAGAGAGAGAGAGAAAGAAAAAAGATTTACAGCTCTAGATCAAATGCTTGCCATGCATACTCAGTAGTCTTGCAGCTGCATGTCAGGCCATTGGAGTTCATACATTTCCATGAGGAGCATCAGCAGAATTACTGTATCTCTGGTGTTGCTTCTGCAAGGCTTTTGACATGGTCCCACACAATATTCATAGTTCTAAATCCGAAAGATATGGATCTTAAGGATTTACTTTTCAGTGATGAGGAATTGGTTGGATTGTCACAACCACGGGGTTGTGAGGTGGAGACCAGAGATGAGTATGGCCTGAACTGGCGGGTTGCAACCCTACCCACAGCCTGAAAAAAAAAAAAAAAAAAGGAAAAAAAAAAAAAAAAGAAGAAGAAGAAGCCACTGATCTGCAAAAGCAAAAATAGCTGTCATAATCGAGTCTTGTTTATTTGACATTGACTACTGCTCTCACAGCTATTGCTAGCACTGCAAAGTTATCTGTTAAAACTGGTATTATGCAATGGGAACTTCTTGGGCAATTAGTGTACAGCACCAAGTGAATAGGAGACATGATTTTCTTTCCACAGCCGTATAGTAGCTGTGATTACATGAGCCTGTATTCCAGTTCTAATTGACTAGCCTCTGTAAGTAGACACTGCTCATTAATGAATACAGACAGACACTTCCTAACCCCATTAAAGAAAAAATAGAAAGCTAGCAAAGAATTGTGCTCAAAAGGGAGTAAAATTAATTCTGGTTTGATATACTGAATATATATTTTGCATTAATTGCTACAGGAAGTGGCACTGGATGCCTGGGAAAGCTATGATTTAAATAAATAAATAAATAAATAAATGTATCTCTAGCTAATATTAATGCATGGCTGTAATTCTTTACCCTAAGTATGTCTCTGCTAAATATAACTTGAGACATAAACATATTAAGATGGAGGTAAATCTCTGCTTTAATAGTAGCCAGGGCAGTAGTAATGCAGGAGATTTTGCTGTTTACTTTTATTTCTTATTCTTTGAATATATGAATGTGTGGTGTGGTTTGAAACGCTCTTTTCTGAACTATTCTCGTCTTAATAAAGTCAGCTTGTATAATATTTCTGTTCTTTCTCAGCCTCTCATGAGCTCTCTTTCTTTCCGATGCTCATTTTTAAGGCAGAGGGAAAATCTCTTCTTTATTGTAGACCAGATGGCACAGGTGTGCAAATTTGGAAGCCTATTTTCTTATGCTAAATTCTTCAATTTCCGGGACAAATTTATTTTTAATGATCAAAAGCAGTGAATTCCTTTGAAGATAGGTAATCAGGACTGTAAAGTCTACATTTAATGACTATTAAAGTTTTAAGAAAATTGAGTGGTTGTATTTGTTCGGTACGCAACATTTTTGTTGGCCTTTTCCTTTACGAGCCACTAATGCTGGCAGATACTGTATTCCTTTAACATGACTGAAGGAGTTAAAAGCAGATATTCTTAATATTTGCCACCATCTTAATTATTACTTGCTAAAAGCACCACTGTTAGCAGAAGGATTATGAGTTAATAAAAATGTCACAGTATTAGTATATAAAACACAATTTAATTTTCCCAAGATAATGATTAACAGCATAAGGCCATATTAAGAACGTTCAACGCCTGTTCCCTAAATGTGCTCAATTTTCATATTTTAGGAAGAGTATTATAATTTTGTAACAAATAAACGTAAATATTTCGGAGGAATTGATCTTAAAGATCAGGCAACTAATGAAATCTCTTTTGAGCTTGTTTGAGCTTTGTTTTTGTATTATATCACTGCATTCTTAGCATTACAACTTGCAATCTGAGCAGTGTTGGGTTTTTTTGTTAGGTATTATTATTTGCTAGTGCATCTTCAGTGAAACACATTAAAAATTATTTATCAGCCGTAGTCTGTTATCTAAAGCATTTGGAAAACAACTTAAGTAGACCAGTGGGTCACCAGTACGTAGGCATTCTTTTCATGTACAGGAACCAGTTTGGGTGCAGGTCAGTCCTTTTAACCTTTCCAGACGTTGCTGCTTTGTCCCCAGCTGCGCCCAGTTTTATGGGGCATCTGGGTTACGTCGCTAAGAACAAGATACAGCTCTGGAAGCCATCGATGCGTTGAGAGCTGCAGCCCCCTGAAGTTATCTACCCAGGTGCCCTCCCGCTGCGCTACCTGAGCACCCGCAAGCTGAGCCGCGTCCCATTCAGTGCTGCAAGAACAGGCCCATTGTCGCTGCAGGAATCGTTTGTGTCTGGGAGAAAATTATGCCCTCTCCACTTCTGAATGAAAGACAAGGCT
The DNA here is from genome assembly GCA_030625065.1 of Alectoris magna. Classification (NCBI taxonomy): domain Eukaryota; kingdom Metazoa; phylum Chordata; class Aves; order Galliformes; family Phasianidae; genus Alectoris; species Alectoris magna. Next base: position 20,330,567 of record CM060564.1, on the reverse strand, counting down.
GTTGTTACTCTAGGGATATTAGGCCTCACTGCTTTTCTGAGAAAACAAATTTGCTGTAACTTTATCTGTAATTTAGTACTGAATGGGTACAAACAGGATCTACATGGTATAGAATGCAAGGCAGAAGTAAGGGTTTGTTAAAGGCATGAAAGGGATGTGTAACCCTTACATTCCCAAAAGCAGCCTCCTCGGGGCCGTGGGTTATAAAGGAGAAAATTTCATGGCAACCTTTGCATTAGACAGGTTTAGTCTTTACTTTAGAAGAACAATTGAAAAAACAAGGCTTCTGTTTATGTGGTAAATTTGGCAAACTTGCAAGTTCCTGAAATCGAAGGCACTTACTTTGCCTTGACTAACAGCCTTCCTGGTGAATGACTGCAGTTTAGACTACTCAAGTTGTCGGGGGGTTGGGGGGGGGGAGGTTGTGGGTTTTTTTGTGTTGCAGGATCCGTTATTTTTCCCTTTCTCTCAGTAAAGGCAGCAGAGCATTCTTATTCTCAAGTTCTGCTTTCTTGAAAATATCATGTCACAGTGCTTGAATAAAATTTCTCTTTTATTGGTTGATTCCAGATGATCAACCTTTGGTAGGAGGGAACGCTATTAATTGTTTTAAGCCTTTGTCCTGAGGAACACTCCACCCTTCCAAACGGTGCTAGTGAAGCTGTTGCACACCAACCAGAGTGTTTTATTCCAGCAGCGTTACTTTTCACGGTTGTGCACTCACTCAATGCTTTACGTCCTGATTAAGTGGCAAATGTGCAAACTGTTTGCTTCACGTTCTTTCTTATTCTCTTTTTTTCCCCCCTTTTTTTTAGTAGAAAAAAAAAAAAAAATTCAATCCAGTTGTAGGAGCTTGATCTTACCGATTAGCAAAGTTAAAGTTAAGAACTTAATGTGGTTTCTAATCAGCTGGCAGCTGTCATTAGTGAGTGACAATGTAGTTAATCCCCCCTGACATACAGCCCTGCTCCTCCATTCTCCCAAAAGCAGGGAAAGCCACCTCCAGGCACACTCCCAACCCAGGCTGAGAGCAGGCAGTGAATGTCTGACCCCGGGATCTGAACCTGGGAATCTCTGGTTAGTATGCTTCATCGCCTCCGGATCACTGCACTCGCCCTTCTGCGCCTTTGCTTAGAATCTCTAATATGCCTAATTTAAATTAAATTATTTTAATTAAATCATTCAACTATTTCTCACAGTGCAAAACAGTTAGGAATTCTAGGTGACTGTGTTTAAAATCAGGTGTCATGACTTCACCGGACTGAAGTTAGCCAGCCAAAGATGACTATAAATTCTGGCACAGGCAAAGCAAAGTGTGGGAGGATGGTCACAAATTAAACTGGAACTAAGAGTCATATCAGTTATTCCTATACTTGCACGCAGCAGCTTCATTCCTGCTGGTATTTTTATCTTGACATTGTGCCACACACGTTGGCTTCACAATTTTCAGAGGAAGCAAAGGGCTGAGCAGGCTGTGCAGGGAGTTTGTGATTTCTAGGTGGAGAGAAAGCTCCTCTTGGTTTATTTCCTGATTTGAGCAGTCCTGTAATTTGCCAGTCAAAGAACGTATAGAATTCTCTGCTGTATCCCCAGTCAGGATTTGTCACAGGTAGCCACAACACCTGATGACAAGGCACTGTTGTACTCTCAGGCTGATGTTATTTTATTTTCCCTGGACACCCCCTTTTTCTCTAACTTCTCCGGTTAAAAAAAGCCTATGTGTTTCCTTTCCTGCTCCCCCAAGATACAGAGAGCAATGCAAACCCCAAAAGCTGAAGAATTTTAATGCAGGAGGAGTGCTTCAAAACAAACTGTCTGTGCTCTAAAATGTAGTTACAGACTAATTAAATTCTGTTGTCTGCCTGGCAGAGACAAATACGGCACTTCTGCAAGACCACTTTAAGACTTGGATGTTTGAACCAACACTCCCCATACAACCCTGAAGTACAGGACTACCTGGTTGCTCTGTGATGGATCTAGTCTCTGCTGGCTTTTGATGTTTAGAACTGATTGTTGAAAATAAAATATACGTTGGTTAAAAATGACAGATTGTTTCTGGGGGCGTTTTCAATGTTCACCTTTATAATGGTTGCATTTTTTTAAGTTTAATGCAGTTTAAAAATCATTTTAAGTTTTCCAACACAAAGGAAAGAAATGAGATATTGGATTCGCAAACAAAAGCTTTATTGGTTTATGACAAGTAATCCATCTTTTTGCATTACTGTAGCATCCTACCCCAGATTATTTTTCATAATTGATAATTTGTGAGTCATATATTTGTTATCTGTTCTTTCATGGGTTTCTAAATAGTGAATGATATCAAAGGTCATTGAGCTTTCATAAACAAAATGTTTTTATTTTATATTTTAAGTTTTGATTTGTGTTCTGAAGAACTTTGTAAACATTTCAGGGAAGAGTACAAGGGAAAAAAAATAATAGCAGTTTTCCTGATGGAAAATTCGTGCTCTGTAATATTATGATTTGAAGAAAAAATGAATGTTAAGGCACAAATTAAGTACTGGAGCCATATATAAATGCTTAACCAGTGTTACTTTGCATTAGAAGACTATTATGATTTGTATTATAGAGGTTAAGCTGTGGAAGTTTGAAAGACATACATGGCACATGTGTACAGCAGAATTAACAGTGATATTTATATGTGGCTGATTCATTTTAATTTTTCCTTTTCAGAAATATTTTTACTATGATCAAAAAGCCATTGCTTTCCTTTAGCCATAAAATAGAGACGGGAAGATGGAGAGAGGTGTTTCAGTCATGTGTAACCTCCATTTTTTTTGAGAAATATAATATTGGGTGTGAATTAAGAAAATCCAATAAGGAAATAAGGCATAGATTTTAATGTAAAGCAATAGAGGGCAACAAAAATGACGTTACATGTTTTGATACAGTAGTGTGCCCCAGAAAAGTAATTAACAAAAAGATATGGGCTTATGATACAAAATTTAGTTAGCCTAATGAGACAACTAGTAGGAACTTTTCTCTTTATTAATTTTTCTCCTGCAGCCCATGAACATTATCACTAACTGTGCTCACAGAGCTTTCTGATGCAATTAAAAATTGGGAGAACAGAATAAAATATGAATACATTCAATCAGTGGGGAAGGCAACTTAAAATAATTTACTGATAACTATATAGGAGGCATAAAGTATTTTTAAATAAATTAAATTTTAATTTCAGAGCAAATTTGTTATGAATACACTATTACAGCTTATGTAGTTCTGTCTTCAGTGTTCATTAAAGTGTTCTCTGAACAGTTTAATCATACTGAGACATTTCTATTAAAAAAAATGATTCAGGATTATCCTCTTAATTGAAATAGAATAGTACTCATTTAATTGTGATGTAATTATTTTAATAGACGTATATAATGTCACTAGAATAACATAAACAAGGTTTTCCCAAGTTGTTCAAATGAGGAAATAGTAGCTGATAGTTTTTGGTAAAGCTGTCCTCAAGCTTTCATCTGAAAGTCATCAGTAATTGAATATTTTGCAAAATGTTTTGAACTGCAAATCAGTAACAATATTAGCAGGATCAGTATTTTTTTTTCCCCCTAAGTTGCATTTTAGCTGCTAAAGAATAGAATCATTGAGTCATAGAATGGTGCTATGTACAACTGATATGTGCTGTACGTATCATACCATAGCTCAGACCAGCAGTGTTCTTTTCTTCTCTGAGACTGTGTTTGGTTTTGTTTTGTTTTTTTCAGTGAAAGCTTGTATTATATGTTTCTTTTTTTCTAATACATTTTCTTACCAAGGTGTGAGTGCTTAATAATAAATCCTACCTACTTCAGAGGCATACTTTAGGTGTTCTGTTCAGCTGGAGCTGTAAAACAGAATAGTTTTTCAGCTCTTCAGATTATCCGTCTTGAATGCCGTAAGTGTTTAAGACAGTAGAAACTATCTTGATGTTTGGTCCCAGAAAAGTATTCAGGATTTGGAAAAATGGGTGGAAAACCCACATCATTTTAAAATAGCCCCTTTCATAGGATTGCAGCAATAGTAAAATAAATTCAATCGTACTTCTGACTTAGTGATGTTCTTTTGTCACTGAGGATATAAAAATGCAGACTTTAAATACAGAAATGCTGAATTCTGTATCTAGAAGGAAAAATATCCTTGGTTGTTACTTTGTTATGTAATATAAAATGTTTGGTTTTTTTTTTAAAACTGTTTTTATACTATTTGGGTCTCCAAAATGTGTGTGTGTGTGGTGTTGGGGGGGGGGGGGGGGGGGGGGATGAAGGGAAGAAAAAGAGACAGAAAGGATGTGATGATTTATTAAAAACCACGACATACTTTTGTATTGCATGGCTTGCTGGATTCTCAGCTGAACATGAATGTAAGAGAACGCTGCTGCTACTACTGTTTATCAATTAGATGAGTTGCAGCAGTGGTGTCTGCAGAGTATGACACACATTGCTGGGCTCCTGTCCTGAAAATTTAAAAAGCTGTGCCATTAAATGTATATCCTTAATTTTGGTTCCTATCAGTGGTGCTGTCCCAGGAGTAAATTTGCATCTCTGTGTTAAGGTATTTGCTTTATTTGACCTACGTATGGAATAAGAACATGTAAAAGAAGCAGAAAAGAAAAAGCATGCCCTTAGATTAATGAAGTTTCCCATGTTTCATTATGTTAAAAATATTGGAAATACTGTATTTAGACTATTGTAATTAATTCTCAATGCAGTTGCACCGCACTGACTGGAGAATTGATTCACAAGAGATATATAACAGTAGTATATTCAATACGTTACGAATACTATCAACCGACCCGGTTTGATAGTTGCAGCCAAAATTGGTTGTCAAAAATGTATGTCCGAAATGTGTTTCAGGAGGGCTTAGGTTTTATATAACTTTGGTGAATTAAAAAAATAATAATACCTGCAGTAGAAATTATTTAAATATAGATAGAAAAATATCAGTGGCACCATTAGACGTAGGATTAAATTGGGTTTACTGAAAATCTTTGGTTGTACGAATCTAAAGAAGTTTTAGTAGAACATGTTTTCTTTAGCCGGAAATGAAGAAGGATTTAATTTAGAGATAATGCCACTATTTTCTCATAAAACTGGGGATTCTTTTAGCTTTCTTCCCTGCATGCCATTCTCCACTCACACCTGTAGGTAGCACCCTTGCATCGCAGAAGAATGGTCTGCCGTTTCCGAGACTCAATTACTATTTAGGTCGGGAAGTCTCTGCTTATGCAGACCTCTAAATGTAGCTAGTTTTATTTGCATAATTTCCAGACTTTGATGACAATCTGCGATCTTAAAACAGTAGCCTAAAGATTACGCATTAAGTTGTTTGGCCTTGTGATTCACTTCTCTCTTCAGATGGATCCCTTTTTTTTTTCCGTGGGACTAGCAGAGGGAAGGCAAGCAGGCACTCTGATGAGGAGTCTTACACAACGTCCTCGTAATTGTTTGTTTTAACATACTGTCCATCAGGTATTAATACATTTTAAAAATTTTCTCCTCTGTTCTGCAAAATACTGGACACGATCTCTTTTAGCACGTTAGCAAGGAAAGCTCCAAGGCTGTAAGCAAGCTCCAGGGCACTGCCATTCATCTCCTTGCCGTGGGCCAGCTCAGTGCAGGTCCCTGGCGTGATAGAGCTGTGCCGTGTCAGCATATGGCAACAGCCCTTCCCAGCCTCCCTCCATTCCTGCTGTGGGGAGGTGACCATGTACCCACGCTACTATTCCTGCTCTTGCAACTTCTGAAACAGACAGTAGCAAAACAATAAAATGAAATTAAAAAGCAATGTAATATAAGCATTACTTTTAGAGCCAGGGTTGTTCAGATAGAAAATTGTTCTGCAAATTATCTTTAGAGTTTAACTTTTTTTTTTTCCCCTCCCTTCAATATATGCTGGACTGGATGATCTTCTAGGTCTTTTCCAACCTCGATAATTCTGTGATTCTGTGATTCTGTGATAATATCACTGCTTCCATTTCCAGAACTCAGCAACAGCATGCCATCTCCTAAAATGATAGTTTATTCTCTTTTGGAGTTACTCTCCTGTCACTTAATGCAGAATGTTTCTAGGTTTATTAATTTCCTCCTAAGAGGTCATGCCAAAGAATTTCTTGTTACCACCATAAGCGGTGGCCGCATTGTGCTGAATGTCACTGTTGATATTTGCTCTGCTGTGTTAAATTTTTCTGGGATTCAGTATGTTGAGTTTAAAGAAAAAAAAAAAAAAGTCTTACAAAGCTCCCATTAATATATGTAGTCATTGTTTTGTCCATGTGTGACTCAGTAGAGAATAGGGGACATGGTAAACACACTGTTTTTGAATCGCATCATCTGAATGTTGGTGCATTTTTACAAGCAAGGTGCGGTGCAGGTGGCTGGGAAGCCAGCTTCTCACTGTATCACCATAAAGGACACATCAGGACTGTGAGCACAGCTTCTCCTTTCCTCTCCAGAACAGGAGACGCTTTTGTCATAAAGAGGCACAGACTGAGATCACACACATACATTGAGCCACTCTTGTCTGCTTTTTTTTCCCCAAAATATGAACCTCCTCATCTTTCAAATTGTTGCAGGAATCCAAGCATTAAAAAAATAAAAATTAAAAAAAAAAATGCCGTGAGAGTATTTTTAATTAGTTATTTTGCCTGGGGATATGCAGCATGGTTAACAAGAAAAAAATGCTTGCTTTATTTATTTATTTATTTATTAAGGCCAGAGTCAATTTGTCGTGCAGTAACCATGTTAAGGAAGGTGTTTGCAGCAAACATTCATATTTAACTGGTGAGGCAGAGGAGTCATTTTCCAGCATGGGGGTCCCTCAGTGAAGCAGGAAGCCCAGGAGGTGGAGGAGCTCATCATTGCTGGGTGCTTCCAGGCAGGAGTGAGTCCTTGGGAGGAGGTGGAAAAAGCAATGGTGTGAGGGGAAGAAACTTCTCAATCAACACATTTTTTAAAAACATCCTGCTTTTTAATCTCCCATTGTATCGTTTGCCAGTGTTTTCGGGTTTTTTTTCATGTCACATATTTTATATGCAGGTCATACATAAGTATCAATTTGTGTAGCAAGAGAAAGTCTGCAGACACGCTGGCGCTGTTTCTCTGTGTTATATTCTCCGTATTTCTTTTCTCAGAGTGTAGCAAATACAAGACCACACTAAACATGACAGGAAACCATTTAACTGCTTGTCTGGAGGATATGCTGTAAGTTATCTTGTTTAAGTTTTCATCATAGATACTTGCAGGTAAAAATCTTCTGAGGTCTGTGGCAGAAAGGTTACAGAGAAAAACAGCTCCTTGCCACTATTGTAGATTCCTCTAAACTTAAAAGAAAATCTCAAGTGAGAAAATAAAACAGTATTTTGTAATAAACTTACGCTAGAACTGCTGTAGTGCAGTTGGTTTTTTCCCATTTTTTTTTCTGTTTTTGTGCTTTTGAAGTCCACTAACTGTTCTTCGAGAATTATTCAGAATATGAATACCACTTTGCTAGCATTTTGCATAAAATATTACAGCAGTGTAGAATATTTGTATCACAGATATTATTTACAGTATCTTAAGAAATGTGGGTGTTTTTAATGTTTGAAGTTGTTTGAAGCTTTCCCAGTAATGAGAATTAAGATGTTCTGTCTTATTATGACAAGCAAGTCATTGAAACAAACTTTTTTTTCAGTAAAGGGCAGTCCCAGTCCATGTGAATATGTTTACCTGAAATATTCCTTCTCTTGGGGAAGAATATTTTCTATTATCAGGAAGGTCCACTGAGTAAAGGACCAGCGATTTGTCACTGTCAAGACACAAGATCAGATTTTCAAAGGAAAAACCTGGAATGCAATCACAAGCTTTCACAAAGCGTACACTGAGTATTGTAGTCCTTCTTTTAATGTGTTTTTCCGTCTGAAATCTGGCACAGATAAGCATTATTGAAGTATTGTTTTAGGGGATTATGCGTATTATTTAATTGCATGGAGTGAAAAATGTTTGGCCAGATTCTGTTCTCATTAGGCTGATTTTACGTCGAGACTTTCACTTTATAGGGATTCCACTTGCGTACACCATTTTTAGATCAAGTTTCAGATATTTTGTTGCAGAGACTGGTTTGCTGGGGGAGAGTGCTGACGACTTCCTTTTTCTAGGAGGGAAAGGAGGATGTTTTATAGCAGTGACACATTCATTCAGCTTGAATTGCTGTTGATGGGATCTAGAGTACACTGCTTTCTAGATTTTTGACACTGCAGGGGCTATGGCTCCTTTACCACTGTTACGTGTATTTCTTTCATTTCTGTATTTAATTCCTGGCAAGAAAAGGGTTTTTCGTTTGGGTGTTTTGGAAGGCTGGTGCCTGAATTTGCAGTGAACTGGTATAAAGATTCAGGAGAATTAAAGAGAATTACAGACAGTTCTTTGTGATCTTTACTCTCTGGTTTTCATATAACACTATTTTAAAGTGGCGTGGAAGTGCTATTCTGGTTTTGGTTTTCTTAAATGGCTGTACCCTTCCAGTATATTCCTGCCTCTGCAAAAAGCATTCCGGAACAGTTTAATGTTACAGCTGATCCTTCTGCTTGCAAACTAGAGCAGTCATTTTATTCTGAGATGAAATGTAAATCCTACAGTTTTCTCTCTTGTACTGGGAAGATCAAGTGAACCTTCTGTTTAGTTTTACCTTCCACTGGGATGAGAAGTCCAGTATCATTCTGGTTACCCATAGCATGCTCCACCTTTTTCTTCAGTTACTGTCTCTAACTGGCCAAATGGTGAGGCATAATTCATTCCACTGTCCATATACTTTCTCAGTCCATGTATGGTAAAGGAGCAGTTTTTCTTAGGAAATGTCTAGTGCTGTGAGGAACTACATAAATAAAGAGTTGAAAGTGAAAGGCAGCTATCCAGTGCTGGTCCCAAATGTGAGCACAGGAGATCACGATTTAATTTCTACCTCATCTTGGGCAATTCCATTTGGCTTAGATTCTTAGGATGGACTTAATACGCCGTACTAAAGCAGAATGGCTAGTGTTTGTGCCTGGCTGCTTTGTGTCTTTAGAGGTGCAGTAAATATGAAACCATAGTCACCTGAATGCTTACATTGGTAACCATTTTGTACAGTGGGTGGGCAACGTGTATTGCTTAGGCATTACCAGAACACTGATTCCCTTGTCCCTGATAGGTTTTCGCAGGATGCTAGTTGCTCATGACCAGCTGGAAACCACCCCTTTTCCAAAACGTGGAAGTTGCACATCTAAGGCCATGCACCCAGGCCATTTAGGTGTCTTGTAGTTAGAGGCAGTATCACAAACAATAGCTTGGCAATTCTATTTGAGAACTTTTAATTTATCCAGTGTTTTCCAGAAGTTATAGTTCCAGTTGTAGATTTAAGGCTTATCTTATTGAACCTTGAAATTTAACATGTTGGATACAGGCAATTCATGTTAAGTTTGGGAGCTGCAGATCTATACTGGAAGATACGCTTTTTAACTAATGAGCACTGTCAGTATTAAGGTTTGATTCACATTCCTATGCAGTGGTCTTCTTCCCCTTTGTCCTTAGCACAAATGCATGTTGTGCTCTGACACTTACTGGTATCTCAGTAGAGAGCAGCTGGCCTGAGTAATGTGATGTGCAGAAGTCAAACCCAATGGAGCGTGCCATTAAAGCACTCTGGGCACAACCTTGGTTTACTTTGGCCCCTGTATTTCCTTGGCTTATATTCTCACTTTAATCCTTTGATATGTAGGTGAGCAGTCTTCAGCTCATTTTGTTTTCAGAGTAGTATCTGTGAACTGTCCATTAAATAACTAAAGGTATCAGGTCAGTGCAGTGCTTGAGACCTTTGGCATGATTTAAGTTAGTATTTAATTGTAGTAAAGGTGCTTAATAACTAGTGAAGCTGGGAACTTGTACAGACATGAATTTATATCCTAATTCAATATGGTATTGCGTTACTTCCTTCATGAATGCCTTAAGAATGTAAATGTATGAAATGGCTTCAAACTTTCTCTCTGGACAAGAAAATTGTGTGGAAAAGAGAAATGATTTCAGGAAAAAGATGAAGAAAGGAGAAAGAAATGTTTCACTTCCTTACCTTAGATGATTTCAGGTTGTTTTCACATATCTACTAGATAATTTTTTAAAAACACATCTAATGTAATATTTAACTATTTTCTACATTGATTTTAGGATGGAATAATTTTACTTCAACAGCCAGTATTATTTTGATTGTAACATGGAGCAAAGAGTACGAGTGTTTACTTTGTAAAAAGCAGCTTTAAAATGAAGAAGGGTGCTCTACCTTTTGGATATTTGGTATAACAATTGTAGTAATGTCTTTACATGATGTTGTTTCTCACTGAAAATCTAAGCCATCAAATAAATCTGAGCTTGTTTATTTCACAGCTACTTTAATTTTACATTTTTTTCCTCCTTCCCTTGTCTGAAAGTTTAAATAGACCTTTTCTTTCTCAATCTGCTTAAGCAATGCAAGACCTAAATCAATCCTAAGTGGCAACCACTTCGCACAGTGTTGTGTGTGGCTGTGTGTTAATTAGCTGAAATAGATTATCCCCTGGTGTGAGGCGTAGTGTTTGCGGTAACTGTTAGTGTGCATACTTTGCAGTGGATTTCATGTTTATTTTCATGTACTGAGGCAAATGCTCAGTATGTCTTCAAATTATCTCCTTGGGGGTGTTTTTTCCTGAGCTAATCCTGACAGACTCTTCCTGCCAGATATGCCCGTCATCAAGAAGAGGAGAACACTACACATGCAGGAACCTCGGTGCTTGGGGCTGTATGCAAATTTAATGCCCAGCTCATTTCTGTTTCTCTTACATGGATGACAGACATTTTAACAATAACTTTCGCATTTCCCCATGGATATACCATTGTATTACTGTATGTATATGAGTGCATACATGCATTTGCTTCTTGTATGCGTTTGAATAGGATATCAGCAATACCTATGCTTGTAAATATGTTTTATATCCTTTTTGTGTATTTACATACAGATAAAATGTGTGTAAGGAAGCTTGTGTCAAGAATGCAGTCGTCAAACACCTCTTTATCAGAGATGTAGCTAGATCCCAGGGAGACTTATCAGATACTGAAAAATAGATAGGGTGGAAAATGTGATAAACAAGAAATTGACACTGAAAATAATTCTACAGCATTTGGGGGTTTTGTGCCTTCATATGGTAGTGAGAAGCAAGAGCATAAAAAATAAGCTTTGTTTTCTGATATTTGGAGCAAGCACAGTCAGAGCAAATGATATTCCAATGATTGCAAATAGAGCTTTCTCCAGGTATGTCACAATCTTCATGGCTGAAGTGAATTCTCACTGGTGCTACGGTTTTTGGAAGAGCTGAAAGTAGCTAAAAAGTTCTGTATTATTTCTTAGGCACTTAAAGGGCCGCAACCAAAGTGTAGGCACTTAGACACTAAAATTTGTAGGTAGATAATGAAATGAGGGCCAAGTTGGCTGGGTAGGGCACCCACAGTCCCTCCCCTCTTCTTGTGTCTGTGCTTCCATCTGTGTGCAGACATTTTTCTGAAAGAAATTACAGGTGGAAAGGACTGCATCCTTGCCCCATACTGAGGGCGGCACACGTATCTGCCCCTTTGTTGGTTTCACAGAGGTGAAACCAACATTCAATTTCGTTGCTTTGTGTGTTTAAATTATGGTAGCAAAAAAGTCACTCTTCAAAAGAATTTTGAAATAAAGATTCCAGAAATATGGAGAGACATTTTAAAGAGATTTTAAGATGGAGAATTCATACAGGAAGTATTTTCTTCAGTCTTGTGCATTCACATTTTAGTTAGATATTTTTTTCTCTCTGAAATTCCTTGTCTACTTGTATGTCTAAGTTGGGTTTCTACACATTTCCCCTTCTTCCTCTCCTCTTGTCTTTGTTTGTCTTGGTTCGGGGGCTGAAAAAGCTGTCCGTATTGTCATGGTACTTTTTACATAAGTGTATTATTAGAAAACTTGTTCTGCTTTTTTTCTTCGGTTGAAAATGACAGTTTTGTGGTGATGGTGTGCATAAGAGAAGAAAAACAAGAAAAAACACCCACCTACAAAAGTATGCAAAAAAATTGTCATCACAGCTAGAGAAAAACTCTGTAAAACTAATACTAATATATTCAAGTATAAAAATACTCTATAGAAGTAATTCAACCAATTGTCTTTCTTTTTATTCTTAGGAACAAAATTGTTATTCGTATGGAGAGATATAGCTAAACCTATGTGTAGATGTAGTTACAAAGTGTAAGATCTTGTTTACCTCCTGGATGCTACCTACTCAGAAATAATGTTAAAAAAAAAATTAAAGTACCTCATAATTGAGATTCTTTCAACAAAACATACCGTGCCCCATCAATTTTAATATTATTTCACAATTAATGAGCACCATATAGTGGTACTGAATAGCATGAAATAAAGTGACGGGAATGAAAAAAGTGATGTAATTATCGGGTGGGGTTTTGACACTGCCTTTATTTTTGTTACTGCAGGGGTTGATTAGTGTTGAAACATAAGGAGTACATACAGCTTTCCAAAATGTCTATTGATTTCGTATGTTTATACTTATTTGTGTTACTTCTTTTTTTCCCTCATTATGCTGTCCTCCTTTGTCTCAGATTGCATATATTCTGTGACTTTATCTTTCATCATGCTGTATAACAATCTGTTACACCACTCGTTCGCAAACTGTGATTTGTAGTTGCTTCCTACAGCAAGTGCTTCCCGGTTAGATATCCATATTAAAGAGTATATATATTTAAACGTTTGATGATAAGGCTCTGTGTTAGTCTGGAAGAAGTTGTAATAACTTGGCCTATCATTTCAGAAGCTTGAGAAACAGTGCTCTAGGCGGTAGAGACTTGCTGAGGTATAGCTGTGTCTTGAGTGATGGGAACGTAAGGTGAGTAACACTCACGATATGCTGTCTCATCATTGCATGGCCTGATTCACAGACAGGGCGAAATTGTGTCACTATAAAACAGAAGTAAACAAAGGTATCCACATTTTGGGAGGCCTTGGAGGTGACTCCTGTCGCTCATCTTGTGAAAATCCCTTCTTTCAGGTGCTGAAAGTTAAGGATTTCCTAGTCAACTGTTACTGCTGTAGCAGGATTGTGTCTAGGGACGTAGCCTACCATCTTCTTTGATCTTTTTTTGACCTGTGCTGTGATCAGTAGAGGCCAGTACATTGTGCCAATTTGTTTCCTGAAAGATGTTCTACTCATTAACCCAGTGGAGAAGCACTGGTGGGAAAGTTCAGGTAGAAAAGTAGTGTAGGCAAACTTATAAGGGTACAGAAAATTCTATAGTACTTTCACAAGATTTCAATAATTCTGTTTTATTTTTAAAAAATTAAAAGTGATTAAATAGAGTTTTAAGAAATTCAAGTAGTTTTTGGACCATTACACTTAAGCACTCTGCGGTAGTTAAAGAATATTCATTCAGATTTTCAAATAAATTTGTTGCCTTTAGCATGATAAAAAAAACTCTTAGTGTTCAGAGAAGATGGTAAAATGGTGATTGCTTATCACTAAATTTGAAATTTCATCTATACTTACCCACACCTATATTGTCTTTTTCTTGGTGTTTTCGTAGAAAGTTCAAAAGCTAACAACTACTTAGCTGTGGATGCAACATCAAACAAAACCCTATTACTTTTTAAAACAAGCTTATGCACTCTGAAATCATAAGGGAGTTGGGGGGAAGGATGCTGTAGTAAAGCAAAAGGAATAACACTTTAAGAAAGTAAAGCAGCCTTGCCTGTGAAATTGGAGGGCATGGTAGAAGGATGCCTTGCATAGTCAGTAAGAATTTTTTCAAGTGGAAAGCATTGATTTTCTTATTTCTCACTGTTCCCAACTGAAAGCCAGTGCTTTCCTCTGTTCATTTATTTGTGAACATAATGTGTCTGTGTGAAAGTGAGGTAATATAGAAAAAACATGTGTAAAATGCATCTGGCTATGCAAGCGGGACGGTTCTCCTGAGTCCTAGAAAGTTGTGACATAAATTGTGATGTGAGTAAAGCTGTGATGGATGATAGGTGCACAGGGTAAAGGAAAGCCTCTGCCAAAATAATGGGAAATACAAAAAATATTTTGTAGTAACTTGTGAGTAATTGTTCACTTATATTCAAAAGGTATGTCATTGAGTTGTCATTGCTTTGCACCATACATAACCACGGACAACACAAGGACATGATTTCTCATCAGAAGGGTGGATGTACCTCTGTTCTGCCATTTGATCTGCCATGCATTCAAAAAAATAGCAAATTAATGTCATCTCTACTTTCAGAAAATACCAGACAAATTATTGCTTCTGATTTTGCCTTGCACCATTTGAACAGGTACCCAAGGCACAGGAGAGCATCCTGGCTCTGCAAGGAAATTTTTTAAAATACTACAGCAGTTTGAAGGTTGTTTCCTATTCAGTAAGAGCAGGTTCACTGGAGCAGAACAAATACAAAGTAGTAGAAACAGCTTTTCTGTTTTGTCTCATATTTTAACTAAGCAAAGATGTGAATGATCAAATTAGGTACCAAGCAATGAAACGTCATGCCAACAATGAGATTTCTAAATGCTGAGTATAGCCCAAAGGACCCCTGTAAAATGTATAAAATGGAATTAAAATGTACGTGGCAGAAAGATTAATGTGCTATGTGAATATGTAGTTTTATCTGTGTGGGCATACGTATAAAATTATGCATGCCCATAATATTTACTCATCTTTTTATTTGGAACTCATTCATTTCTGTTTCTAAATGTAATATATTATTTTGGTGCCATGACAGGTAACTTCCAGCTATTGTGTTTACCACTTTGCTGGTATTTCAAAGAAATATGTCTTTACTAGTTAGATTCCACCAAGAACTTTTAGAGACCCAAGAAGCAGTTGCATTTTTTTAAGATAGGAATAGAAACTGTAAGAAGGGACTCCAGACAGTTTGTTCTAATGTGGATGAACACTGCAACTGTGAAACCGTTAATGAGGAATACAGCTTTTGTGATTATCTTAGATCTCCATAGAGACTTTTTCCAATAACTCAGATCCTGTTCTGGTTATACACTCAAATTCCTTCTTTCTGCCTCATATTTGTTGTAGGTTATATCAGTTGTGCTGTCTGCAATTGAGATCTGTCTATAATCTCCTTGGCTGTATTTGACTTTGTCAGTCTTCAAATTCTAGAGTTAACGCTTTTCATTGGGCCAAAGTAGTAATGTAGTTCATTTCTTTTTCTGAAGCAGAAAAATGTTCTATTTATAATCATAAAATGTTTGCAGTCATGTTGAGTATACATTCTTACATTTTTACACTTCACAAGACTTCATAAGAAGGGGCCATGTTCAGTGTTTTGCACACTGATTTCTGACAGTGCACTGGGACATACTGGTCAGCTCTTGAAAGATGGTCTGTATGTTGGGAGACTAGTTATATGTGTCAGCTTGGCTATCATCCTCACCCATACAGTGTTTTTCTCTGCTAGCATTCCCCACACTCCATCCAGGTTCTCCTAAGCCAGAGCTGTGGACAGCTGCCTGCAGAAATTGAGAGCTGGGCAGTCCCATGTGTTTTCTTCTTCTTCTGGTAGCTTGGTAAATTAATTGGAATCCTGATTTGACTCCATGACGTTTTCTGGAGGGAAGCAGAGAGTGAATGGAAAGGATTGGAAAGGAGACAATTCGGGATTCTGCTGAACATCAAAACAAAACTGGGAGAGCAAGAAAAAGAAAAGAGAATGCAGTTTATGAGGTAAGACAGAGCATTGGGATGTGAGTCTTGTTTCCTTCCAGCAGGAGTTAGGTTAATGTAGTAAATGAGAGGATGAGATGAGAAGTATATAATTCAGAGCTGATCTGATAAGGATCTGCAATGAGGGGGTAGAGGAATCTGTACCTGCAGCATTAGTCTTTCTGGAATATATGCAGTTGAATTCTTGAGTCTTGCAAATAGCTGTTATAAGCATGTCTGTGAGAACATGCAGCCCACTTTCATCTGTCATTGCAAACGCTGCTATTATGCAGTGCATTAGCTCAAGTAGTAAACTGTATGCTGCATTCTGAAGAGTCTAAGCCTGCACATAAACCATCAGCCTCCTCAGTGCAAGAGATCAGTTCCAGAGTACTCTACAAGATTTCTAAAAATCCTAGCAGAAGTCAGCCTTCCACTCCCTCGTGTCAACAAAACCTTGGGTGGGAGATGGGTGCTTAGGAGCTGAGGAAAGAAGAATGATTCCAGAATGAAGGTGGCTTGCTCAAACCTCAAGCCTGCTGTCTTGAATAGAAATGGAAATATGTAAATGGTCAGTAATTACAGCATGCTTCATCTAAGAGGGTCACAAGATCAAACCTTACTCTCGGGTTTTCAAGGTCATTGTTATATTGGCCTTCTACCAATTCACAAGTGTTTAGGGAAGTTTAAAAAGCTTGCTTAAGTCAACTGAACATTACTGAATTCATGTTTGAAAGCCAAAATGCAGTCATTTTACCCTAGAGAAAATTTCTTGTTTTATATATATATATATATATAATATATATTTATATAATATATATATATTTCAAAGGTGCATTTTAATTAACAAATATATTATAACTTTGTTTAAAGTTAGAAGAAAATTCTTTAGAATGGGAAGTGTTAGGCAACTTAATTATTGGAGTTTTGAATGAAAGATGTGGAAAACATGTATGTAGGTTACTGAAATAATACCTCCTATTTATTTCCACGGAAACTATAACAGATAAAAAGAGCACAAGAACACTGTTTAATAGAGCAAATTCTTAGCTAAAACCCTTTTTTTCATCATGGTCACCACCATTAGATGTGCATTTTCACCAGAAATGAACAAGAGCCCACATGCCACATTTGTAAAAATCTGCACTAGCAGAAGTGACCCACTGTTTAACAGCTGTTATGACAGCTACAAAAATGTTGCCTATGCAGTCCATCTTTCATCAGACCAAACAGATGGAAGTCAGAAGGCACCAAATCTGATGTATGTGGTGGGTGTGGTACGACAGTTCAGGCAACATTGGCAATATACTCCACAGTCCTCAAACTGGCATGGGTTGTGGCATTATCATGAGAAAGGCTGTCGCCTAATTCTGGAAGTTCAAGCCTTCAGTTTCATCAGTGTCATGGTGCAGTTTAAACCCAGAGTTTAGGGTTTGTCCAGGTTCACCCCTTTCCTATTCCAAAAGACAATGCACGAGACTTTACCCACTGAGGGCTGTGTCTTGCACTTTTTCTTTGATGAGGAATTCACATTTCACCACCCTATGGACTGCCGTTTTGACTCTGGCTTGTCATGGTGACACCACATCTCATCAATAGTAATGATGCAGTCCAGGAAACTGTCATATTCAGCCTCATATTGGTTCAGTCAGTAGATACTGGCAAACGTTGTGATGTTCCAACACTGCCAGCATTGTTTCCAGTGCAAGGTTTTGCACTTGGGCCAGAAGAACCCCAGGCATCTGTACAGGCTGGGAGGAGTGGTCCTTGAGAGCAGCTCGGCAGAGAAGGACCTGGGGGTCCTGATGGACGAGAGACTTAACATGAGCCAGCAGCACGCTCTGGCAGCTCGGAAAGCAAATGGGATCCTGGGCTCCATCAGGACAGGGGTGGTCAGCAGGGATAGGGAGGTGATTGTCCCTCTCTACTCGGCTCTTGTGAGGCCCCATCTGGAGTACTGTGTCCAGGTGTGGAGCCCTCAGTACAAGAAGGACATGGAGATTTTGGAAAGGGTCCAGAGGAGGGCCACGAACATGATCAGGGGGCTGGAGCACCTCCCCTGTGAGGACAGGCTGAGGGAGTTAGGCTTGTTCAACCTGAAGAAGAGAAGGCTGCGGGGTGACCTCATTGCAGCCTTTCAATACCTGAAGGGAACCTACACCCAGGAGGGGAATAAACTCTTTGAAAGGGCTGACAATAGCAGGACTAGGGGAAATGGATCCAAGTTGAAGGAGGGAAGATTTAGGTTGGATGTTAGGGGGAAGTTCTTTACTAGGAGAGTGGTTAGGCCCTGGAACAAGCTGCCCAGGGAGGTTGTGGATGCCCTGTCCTTGGAGGTGTTCAAGGCCAGGTTGGACGGGGCCCTGGGCAACCTGATCTAGTAAATGGGGAGGTTGGTGGCCCTGCTAGGCGGGGGGGTTGGAACTACATGATCCTTGAGGTCCCTTCCAACCTGGGTCATTCTGTGATTCTGTGATTCCTTGGTCATAATCTGCCTGTTTGCATGAATGAGCTGATCAAGACAGTCTTCATTTTGTGGTGTGGGAGCTCTGCACAGGCATCCACAATGTGGCCTGTCTTTCACATTGCTGTTGCCACTGCTGAAGTACACCACTCACCACCTCAGTGTGTTCCCATCCACCATTTGGTCTTTGTAAGTGTTTAGCAAGCATCTCAAACATCAGTGAGTGCCTTTTATTCAGCACGGAGTAATTCATTAGCGCACCTTTGCTTCATGCACACTTCCATGACAGGTGCTCTTATGAGAGAGTGCCCCTCTGCTGCCATCTGTTGCATGGGAACAAAATGCAAGAGAATGTTGATTAGAAAGGTTCAGCATCTACTACCGTAGCTGTAGTCACCACCATTTGCCTCTGACACTGTGGGCCAACATCATAATATAGAAGGCATTACTTTCAGAGCAGCTCTCATATGCATAATTGCAAATCTTGTGCTCACTTAAATATATGAAATCTCAAATTTCAGGTTTTGATCTTGTCAGTTTGGGTATCTGTAGCACACTGAAATAAAGAAATATATATCTCTTTTTTTTTTTGACACCAGCACACTTACTGCTCTGCTATTCTGCAAAAAAACCCAACAAAACAGCACAAGTGCAAGTGTAGCAATGACTACCAAGAATGATGTCAGTGTTCTGCAGATAGCAATAAAATACTCTGCATTCCCCTTTTCACCATTTAAGAATACACACTGAAATGAGGATCTGTAAAATGTAGTATTCTTCACTGGTGAGTAAGCGTTATTGATGATGATAATGGCTCACTATTTTTATTGTTATTATTATTTTTGAGCTGTATAACATTTCTATGTTAAAGTATGGATAAACATATATAAGTAGCAGATGATGCCTGAATTTAGATGATGCCTGAAGGTAATGTTCCTAAAACAGTGATCAACTGAAAAGTGAGAAAAACTATATGAAACGTCATCTTTTTGGAGTGTGCAACCACAATTCCTGCAAGCTCCTACAGCGTGGAGGGAGATAGTAATAAAAAGAGAGACTGTTTGGACTGCAGCATTTTTTTTGCTGGATAAAGTAACTATAAAAACAGTGGGAAAATTGCCAGGGCACACGTCTGTGTGCTAATATCATCTAATGTAGTTTGTAGAAATACAAATGTAATTAAATTTATTATACATAAACAATTGGAAGGGCATGTTTTGTTTTTTTAATAGCATGAAAATATATTTTTCTCTGAAGAAGCATCAACAAAAGCAGCAGGAAATATTCTTCCACTTACAATCTTAAGAAAGGAAAATCTTGTTTTGTTGAATTTTTATCCTATGAGAAATTATATTGCAAGTTACAGACAAAAAATTCTTTTATCAATAGAGCTAACAATGTTGGACCTCAAAAAAGCAGGTGCCAAAATCTCAAAAAATGTTTGTAGGCTAGCCTCTATAATTGTGAGATGTACTCTAGAGTATGCTCTTTATATTTGTCTTGTCCACTGCCTGGTGTATTGGTGTCCATAGAACTTGTTGTTATTGCTGTGAACTTCTGAATATTGTCCACCTTGTTTTGTCTTTCAGTCTTCCCATTTCTGGTTTTCCAGCATTTATATGAATGCCTATCTGCCTGTAGCCAGAATTTGAGGGTTTTTTTTGTTTGTTTGGTTGTTTTTTTTGTAATTTCTTAACAAAATGAGGCCATTTTTGTTTTGCAAGTTTACCCTTGACATTCTTTTGCTTCAGGTAGCATCCCTGGTTTCTTGAAGAGACATTCTTCTCTGTTGCTTTCTCCATAATAGAGTAAAATGTAAAGCTTTATCCTTGGCCCCAGTTAAGTGGGCAGCTCAGTGGGTGTTGAGAGTGAACTTTTGACAAGAGTGAAAGTGCACTGACCATCACTGTGTATGACCACCACTTTTCTTAACCAAGCATCTGACTTCATTTCTTGTACATCTCCAAGGAGTTCAGTATGATAGCTACTCTTGCAGGAAATGCTGAATTAACCAGGTGCCAGTCTGAGATATTTAGCAAAGTTATGAGGAAATGAAGTAAGCCAATTAATGACTGTTAGTAGTCTTACTTCAAATAATTTTTATTTATCCTAGTTGCGACTGTTTCTATCAAATTTGAATTGTTATAGCAATCTTTCCACTCCTTTGCATTCTCTTTGGTAGGACTCTCTATATGCAAATATACAAGATATCACTAATTGTATTCTAAATACTGTGTCATTTATCTCACTGAAGTATTTTGTGTTCATGCTGTTTATGCTAATATCATAAATCAGCTATCATTTTTTTTTTACTTACTATGTATTTTTTTTCACCTATACCTATAAGGACATGAACATACATTACCTTTTTTGAGATCTGTAGTCTTCTAAAGAACACTGCCAGCTAAAAATGAACTGAGGTTTATTTTGCATTTTGCTTAAAGATAGCATTGCAGAATGTGGAATATAGATACTCTACCAGTGAACTAAAGATACTCGCTTCTCTCAGTGGCCTTAGCCCAGAGACAATCCTTTTACTACAGAATTCAGGTTGTTCAAACACACAGAGCTCACTGGCTCTCCTGTCTAAACAAGCATCCTCTGCTGACTTCTCATTTCTGCTATCTACAATTTTATTCTGCACAGGAAAGTTTAGAGACTTGGTAAGCACTGAAGGAAAATATGCACCTTGAATCACTTCCAGGTATCTCTAGCATCTAAATAAGTTCATGCTGATCATCTGGGATGGAAGGAGGTAATACTACATGAAGTCTATGGGGAAAGAATGAAACGCTAAAGAAATGAGAAGTCAGTGTTATCAGCATTGGATAAATATTAGAGCTGCAAATAGAAACACATACACATTGCTAGAGATGCTAAACATAACTGGAAGTTTTTTCAGAACTGAAGCTGAAGGGAAGTCTAGCAATCAGTGAAGGGGAAAATTAGAAAATTACAAGACAGACTGAGAAATGAAGTCGTAGAAAGTGGAAAGGTAACTGAAATCTATTATTATTCATTAAAATATATTTACAATGAAGTCTGTTAATAGGTAGAAGGACATTTTCTTACACTGTAAATGTGTTGTAATTTAAGCCATAGTTTACATAAAGTAAGCTGGACAGTGAAAGGCAATCTTCAGCTTTTCAAAGAATCATAGTGAGTCTACGGAATAGAATCTAGGGAAATAGTGATTAGGTGGAATAGAATCACTAGGGGACACATGAGGATCACCAAGTTCAACCTCTGGCTCCACACAGCACCACTCAAAATTCAAACCCTGTGTCTGAGAGCAGTGTCCAAACACTCCCTGAACTCCAGCACTGGGGCTGTGCCCACAGCCCTGCGCAGCCCGTTCCATGCCCACCGCCCTCTGGTGCAGACCCTTTCCCTGACCTCAGCTGCCCCTCCCCTGGCACAGCTCCATGCCGTTCCCTCGGGCCCTGTCGCTGTCACACAGAGCAGAGCTCAGCTCTGCCCTCCACTCTCTGTGAGGAGCTGCAGCCGCCATGAGGGCTCCCCTCAGCTCCCCTGCTCTACACTGAGCACACCCAGGGACGTCAGCCACTCCTCATATGTCTTGCCTACCAGACCCTTCATCATATTTTTTGTCCTTTATTTTGATTTATCCTTTACAGTTACATTCTACCAATACCCCAGATATCATAGAACAACAAAATGAAACAAGTTAACAGTCTCAGGTGTGAAGATTAACCTGAAAAGCTCACTGAAGCTGACTGACTGATTAATCAATTCCATGTTAAAGCCAACGTTAGACCAAGTTACTTGCCATCAAATGGTAGTTGGTGGCAAATGTCTCCTTCCAGAATAGATCATAATACGTAAAAAGGATTTTAAGGAGATCAGTAGAGAAATCTGTATTTGTCTGCATGTACTACTGCTCTAATGAATGGATGTTTTTTTAATTTTGAAAAGCATTGATCCTGTCTTTTGGTAATTCTTCTTTCTTCCTGTTCCATAATAGCTCCACCTTTCCATCCATTTTTAAGAACAGAAAGAAAAAATGAATCAAACAGTGTTTGATTCTTCATGACTTTAACCTCTGAGTGAAGGGACAGATTCAGCAAGAGCAGTCTGTGTGTGACCAGCTGACATCTGTAGGACGTCAGAGAAAACAGTGTGACAATGCATTTATTTCTAAATAAATGTGGAAACTAGATACAGGGTTTAGCCGTGACTAAATGTTTAAGCCAAAGTATCTTCCTTATAGTGGGGGCGATATGGAGTATTTTTTTGTGAAGTGAGATTCCAGAACCACTTGTGGAAATGTCTCTGCTTCTTTATGGAATCCAATATTTTTGTTAATTCCCAACATGAGTATGGTTATCAATATATAAACCAGTACTTTTTGCCTTTTATTACAGGAAATCACAGTATACTTCTTAACCAGATGACTTCAGACTCTGTTCACACAACTTAAATTATATTGCTGTCCCTTTCATTTCTGACAGACTGTTGGCAATCTGTAGGTTTTCCGATAGTCAAAAGGCTGACTTCCTAATTTATTTTGGTGGTGATTATTGAAGAATACCTGGTGGGGAGGGGTTGTTTAGTTTTTCTCTGGTACCAGTAAATATGAGCACAGTTTAGTCATTTGTGAAGTCTAAGTAGCTCTCATTCAGTTGGTAAGTTTAAACTGCATGACCTATTTTTCTTTGGAAAAAAAAAATAAAATTAATTTGTAAGTCTTTCTTTTCTTTTTCAACATTTGGGAAATGATGACTATTTATGTTCTATTACACTTCTGTAATGTTTTTCTTAAAATTTTGAATGGTTTTCTTTCACCTCCAATTACTTTACAAGTAGTTGTAATTATTGAGTATGATCCATATTGTGATTTTACATTTCTCATAAAGTCAGCACTTTGGATTTTGCTTCTAAAGTGACACATGCATTTACACTTCCAACCATCCTACTGTCCTAGCAGTGCGATTGTAATAGAGCAGAAATCTGCTTGGTTTCAAATTTTTTTTGTAAAAGGAGCAGGATTTGTAGTGTAAATATGTATGCTCAAAAAATGTCTAATGTTATATGAAGTGTACTTTATAGAAATGTCTTTCACAGCAAGTCACTTGCTACGGAAATGACATTTTCCTGTCTATAACTTAAGCAACTTCTGAGGTTTTTTTAAGTTAGGAAACAGAGGAAGAGGACTAAATGTGTCCTTTCTAAAAGTGCATATTAAAATCAGAGTTATAATGTGGCTTGAGCCTTACAACTAGTTATCACCACTCTCAGCTGAACCGTGCTGGGAAGTATGGGTCACTGTAAGAGTTCTATTTGAAAGTAAAATCAGCCCGAGGACAGGTATTAAAAGCACTTTTCAAGTTAGAAAATAATTAGTATGTGGAACTGCTTTTGCGGTTATGTTGCTAAAGCAAAGACTTGGGTCATTCAGAAAACAATTAGGTATTGTTCAGAAAATGCGGTATTAGAATGGGACCAAAGATCAATGAACCTAATAGCCATTCTCAGACATTCCTTTGATCTAGCATATCCTAGTAGGGAGATCGTTACTTGATATCAGGTATTACTGCTCATAGAGAAAATAGTATCAATTTCTCTGAGTTTGTCTGCATCTTAAAAGTCAGAGAGAACAAATCTGTGTTGAACCGCTGTAACAACGGCAGTAGGCAGTTTGATATCATAATAGTCTTAGTGAACCACATTTCCCTTTTCTACTTTTAACCTGAGTGCTAACTTGGCAGCTCATAAACTGGTAAGTAAAGAAGAAATGAACCAAGAGATTCCACGTTTTGTAAATATTTACAGATTTTTTATTTTTTTTTTTACTTTTTTTATTTCCACCAACTTTTACTGTGTGAAACTGTTAACGGTGACATGAATTTTACATTACTAATTCATGTGCTGTTTAAAATAGTGCCGTATTCATGCTCTGGGCTTCACTTTCTTGGAATTGTCAGCATTCTCAGAGCAAAGTCTTAGCACTTTCATCTATGGCTCTTGGAAAATGATGTGAAATGTCAGTTACAACTTGTAAGGAAAAAAAATTAAATGAAAAATTTTAAGCTTCTAACAAGAAGGTTTTATTGGTTCTGACAAGCTTGTAAAAACTCAGGTAACTCACACTGCAGTGTCACTGGATGATAGTATCATCATGCAGGTTCCTCAGATTTAATAAGTCAATCCATCTGTAGATGTGTTTCAAAACATCCTGGGTGGTTTGAGGAGTGTCAAGTGTGTCATTTCTAATTGTTAGACTTTCTTCTTTCATAATTAGCATTACACCACACTTTGATAAAAGGATGGAGGTGTAATAGAAGCATAGATTTTTTGGTATATGTCATCATGGAAAAAAAACGTGACAAGTATCCTACCTAGTAAGAAATGGAAATTCTATTGCTGAATGTTCTTCTAGACAATGGGACTAAAATGTTCTAATGAGAGCTGTTCGAACTCTTCCAGTGTACCAGAAATCTCTTGAAGACTGTTGTTAAAATAATCCTTAATCTGGTATTAATTTTTATCTTGTAATTATCTCTGTGTTTTTTTGTTTTGTTTTGTTTTAAGATGAATCAACCTGAGTTGAATAGACCTGATGTGACCAAAATCTAAATCATAGTGTGTAATTCTAGCAGGGAAAAGGGAGATGCAGGAAATCATGCAAGTTTGTTGCCTAGTTAAAGGAAAAGTTATTAGAATCATTTGAGTTTAAAAGTGCCAGTAAAGATTACCTAGTCCAACTCCCCTGCAGTGAACAGGAGCATGTATTGCTACATCTGGTTGCTCAGAGTTCCGTCTAGTCTGACTCTGAGTATCTTCAGGGAAGGGTCAGCTACCACCTCTCTTGGCAACCTGTGTCTGTGCTTCACTATCATTACAGCAAAAAATTTTTCATTATATCTAACCTAAATCTCTATTCTTTTAGTTTGAAACCATTCCCTCGTGTCCTATCATAGCAGATCCTGCTGAAGAGCCTGTCCCCTTCTTTCTTACAGCCCTCCTTTAGGTACTGAACAGCCGCTATCAGGTCTTCCTGGAGCCTTCTCTTGTCCAGGCTGAGCAGCCTCAGCTCTCTCAGCCTGTACTGAAGATGCTCAGGGTCAGATTAGATGGAACTCTGAGCAACCAGACGTAGCAATACATGCTCCTGTTCACTGCAGGGGAGTTGGACTAGGTAATCTTTACTGGCACTTTTAAACTCAAATGATTCTAAGCATTCCATCCCATGGGTCATTTTTGTGGCCCTCCTCTGGACACACTCCAACAGATCCACATCTCTCCTCTGCTGAAGACTCCACATCTGGACTCAGTACTCCAGGTGATGGCTAACCAGCTCAGAGTAGAGTAGAGCAGGATCCCTCTTTGACCTGCTGGCCACTCCTTTTGTTGTGCAGCTCAGCACACAAATGACTTTCTGGGATGGCTCTTGTCCACCAGGACCCTCAAACCCCATTCAGCAGGGTTTCAGCAGCACTAAGGAAGGCTTCCTTAAAGATCTGCCCTCTCTGCTCTGCTTCTTTGTCTTAGGGGACAGATTGCGAGGGGGTGTTTCTCATTAACTCCCTGGAAAGATGGAATTTGGATTTCCTAAAATTTTGCATCCTGATTTTACTCTTGGTCTGTCCCATCAAAAGTTCTTGTAGGTTCAAAAATAATAATTATTCACAGTTTCTCAGATATCCAAGGCCTCTGCCATTTGAAGAGGAGGACCACTGCTAATCCAAGGTGTACTTGTCAAAATAATGTAGTCATGAGTTATACGCATTTTTTTCCTTTTTTTTTTTTTTTGTTAAAGTGTCTCATATTTTTTCCATTGTCAATTTGACTTTACCATTTTGAAAGAAATTGAGTAACGTGTGTTTTAGACTCAAACCTTTCAAAGCCTACCTCTACAAGCACCCAAGTAGTTGGAAATGAAATTTAAGGAAAGTGAAAAAAAAACACTGCTGGAAGATGCTTTATGATATGTTCAGAAGTTACAAGGGTACCATGGTCTAAATGAACTTCCGTATATGTTTACATTAATACTAGCATAGTTCAGGATGTGAAATAGCTAAATTTATTTAAATGGAAACGTCAAACAAGATGAGAAGCCATCATTGTCAGAGACGACAGACTAATTTTTTTACTAGAAGATGCTGCTGACTCTCAAAGTTACAATGAAAGTTATTTCTAAGTTTTCTGTAGTGTAAATATCCTGGAGGATTTTGCTGGAGCCTTAAAACCTGCAGTACTTAATAGAAAGTCTGTACCATGCAGATATGTGGGTTATCTTTCATTCTTCCCAGTCTTCTGAGAATACATCCAAGGGACAAAGCCTCGGGAAATACAATTGTCCTCTTAAGCTAAAAGGGTAAATGGATGATCTTGTGATTAGAGCACACTGGAGTTGCAGGCGCAGGCTCTGTTTGTGATTGTGCCAAAACTCCATACAGCCAACTTTTGAATTTTGAGAATAATCAGGAGTTGAGTAAAGCAGACAGTGTATGGATATAGATAATATATAAATGAAGCTGTAAGAATCCTCTTTAAAAGATGAATAAAGCTCTAACTAGAAGAGGGGGCTGTGGTCTGAATGCCATGCACTGTGTGACATGGCGGTGACAACGGCCGTATCTCACCGTACTGCTGAGCACCTTACAGCATGTGACTCTGGGTGCTGCGAATGCAGATTTCAAAGGTTCCAGTGTCAGCCTGGGATTCACCAGGTGATTCATCTCCTTAGGCTTCCACTTCCCAGTCACAGCAGCGACAGCCCCTCAAAGCTTAAAGGTGGCATGCTGTTGAGCTCCCTTTACTTCTTTGCCACAAGGTAATCCAGATATCAAGGTTGCTGTAAGGCTGCAGGTTCTGGAAAGCTTCCAGCTTGTCAACTGGAAGCATCTTACGCTCTGTTATGTGATTTTCACTGAAGCCAGGCTTTTCTGTGAAGAGAGAGTTTCCTAATTTTTGTCAGAAAGTTCTAAACAGCTGTGCTTGCAGCCCTTCTTCAGCTGTGAGCTACTCCCTGCTGCACCTGAAGGTGTGTGTATATCTCTTGTCTGGGATGCTCCTTTTTTTATGCTCTTTTCTGCTGGTAGTTAAAAGAAAGAATAAAAAGAGCTAGGAAACAGAAGGGTTAATGCTGGGAAGTCTGCGGGTGCAAACAGGGTTCTGTGAAAAATGAAATGAAATTGGGTGGAGGTAGATAAAAAGAAATCTGAAATGATTGTTCTGTAGAATATGGCCTTTCCACATAGGCAGAAATTTTTCTCTTCACTTCTGTCTGAAGAGAGAGTCAAATAGACGATCTCATCTCTTAATTAGAAAGAAAAATACTCATCAAACACATCTCATCACTGGAAAGCTAATGATCCACAGCTGCTAGTCTGAAAGGGCAGGCTTTTTTTCTGAACAGTAGGAAGTGTTAATCACTTTGGATGAGATTTCTTTTTAAAATATACCGTAGTTTGCAAAAGAATAGGTTATTCAATATTCCAACTTAAATTATTTTTTGAAGTGTTGTACACCAGGGATTGTGTCATGTGTCTCCCTGAATGATCATTTAATGCATGTGTCTCTCGCTAAGATTATCAACTGATGTGATGTTGTAAATGGCCAGTTCATGCCTGTGACTATGAAAATCTTGATCTCACGGAGGAGAAGAAAAAAGTCTTCCCTTACAGTCTTCTATGTAGGAGATGGCAGTTATATTAAACCGTAACCTTTGAGACACCTACTCCTCCCTTAAAATAGTTGGGTTGTTTCAGTAACGATAAGGATTCTTTTTTAAGCAAAGTTAGAGCCATTATTTCTTTGGAAGAGAGTGAAACAGATAGAATCCATGTTCCAGTGGGTGTTTTAGAGGCACAGACAAATCCTAGACCAGCCCTTTTATATCTGTTCTTAGTTTTCCTGGATTTTATTTATTTATTTATTTTAATTTTTCTTGCCTGTACATCTTTATTGGATGGATATGTAGATTTTCCTTGACTTCATGGATGAAATGAAGTCAAGGAAATAGTTTCATACATACTGCTTCTTCCCTTTCCCCATAAGCATTAGGTCCTTTATGTGTTATGGCTGAGCCCTAGGATTTTCTTTCTGTTCTGCATTAGATTTTGGGATTGTTCATGTTCACTGAGAAGTTTTATTTACTGCTGGTAATCTTCCTGTTTTTTCCCCTGTGTATATCTGTGAATCCAGATCTGTTCTGGGGAAGATAGTGAGGCTATTTCACTTGCAGTGCCATCACTGTGCTAGCCTCATGCAGCATATATCTCATTTGTGTTGCAAATATAGAGTCCCTGTTTTCCTGGTGCCTGGCTGAGACAGGTGCCTAAAAGGAAAAAGTGATTAAAATTCATCCACACTAAGTGGAAATGAGGCTGGTAGGTCAACAAAATCATCTGAAGGAAACAGCGGAAATAATAGTCATGTTATAGAAAGGTATGTCCATAGAAGTCATAAAAATGTAGTATCTTAGTATAATGTCTTATTAGCCTACAGATTACAGTTTTTGAAGGAATTAATGGCCTTAAGGATCACTTCACATGTAGAAATCTCATATGAGGAGTATTTTAATGAGAACTTATTGATGTTCTGAAGTGCAAGCTACATTGTGACCATGTTCCACCATCTCCAGTCCGGTCAGTATCTCCTGAGACCATCTAGGTTGCTGATTTTATTTCTCCGGAGTCTGGGGTATTACTTGAAGTTTGTTTTGTTTTGTTTTGTTTTGTTTTTCCCAGCTTTTTAACCAAAGTAGGGTGGAAACATGAGGAGGACTCTATGCATTGCCATTCCTCAACTGTTAATCTCTGGGGCCCTCTTTAATGGTAGTTGGATACCGTTTGCTGACTTCCGAGGCTCCCTTCAGCATCTATCCATTGACTCAGGGCATTTCTGGGGTTAATGGGTGCAAGGACTTTTTGCTTTGCTTTTGAGATATGAATTCTGGTCCAAATTGGCTATATCAGATTTACAGCATCAAGTCCCTGCAGATCTTGCTCTCAAAAGGGTAGTTAGCAAGCTAGTGGAAGAACTCTCAAAATCTGTGAGCTGTTGTTTGCTTCTTATTCATTACCATTCCTAACAGATTTCCTTTTAAACTAAACAACCTAAAAAAGATGGTTTTCTTTCAAATGAAATATTAACTGTTAGAAGTGCCAGTATCCTCTTACATATGTCACACACAGAGCTTTTTCAGTCCTTTCAGCATTTGTTGTATTTGTCTTGCAGTCTCACAGGACTTCTGTATGTACAGCACTCAGTGATAGAAGGTTGGGAAGTAACATAGGTTAGCTGATCAGGAGACAAGAAATTACTTAAAATGCAGATTTTTATTGTATTTTTATGTGGAAGAATTTGGTAAGAAGATTTTGTTTTAACTCAAAACAGAAATCCAACAGAAGGCTGTTAAATAGGAATACATACTAAAATGCCTATTTTCTTCTTATTTAAATGTATATACATCTTCATGAGTGATTCAGCAGAATGAGCCACATGGCTTTTGGTTTGCAATTCTGTGACACAACACCTTTGTTTAGTTGATAGTAAAAATACAAATATTCCAAAGTTTAGCTAGTTGGATGACAATGACTTAGCAAGATTTCTGAAGCTTAAGTGTATGTCCAGTTACAGTAAGCACTGTGATTTGTTACAATACTTTCATTTGTGGTTTTGGTCATTTGTTGAGAAAACAACCCCAGGTTATGGATATAGCTGTCTAAAATTAAAAGGGGGATTTTTCATAGGGGAAATGAAATGTAGAATTGTTTTTAGCCTCACCCTGTCTAATCTAGATATTCTTAATTCTTTCTTGTAAACCAATAATTTCATTCTAGAACCAAAAAGGAACAGTATCTGTCTAGATGACAGACACCTACAGCATCCAACAAATGTTTAGGGCTTCCAAGCTCCACAAAGTCATCTCCATACTGCTTGACACGTCTGACAGACCTGGGACTAAAGCTCACCCTTATGGAGCGCGTCACAGCCCTGCAACAGAGCTGCAGTGCTGGGAGTTGTGCAGTGGAGATGGGTCCTGATGGATCGTAATCTTCATGCTCGGACATATGGCACCAGGAACAGCCGTCCTTATCGTGGCTCACATGTCTGGGAGGTGTCACCTGGCCACACTGTGCTGAACAGCATTTGGGATATTTTGAGGAAATGCTTCAAATTCAGCAAGTAAATGTTGTTGGACTACTGGATGTGGGTGGTTTCTCAGCATGCCCTTCAGTCCCATTTTCTGCGATACTGAGATCATCACTATTTTACACTGTTTTGAGTAAAATACTTCAACATAATTTCCCTATTACTGTGATTTTTCAACATGGCTTTTCTGTACAAAGGAATTTTTCAGGTTTGTTTATTCCTGTTTGTGTGACATTACTACAAAGTTATCAACTTCTGTCTTTTGAACAGCAAATTAACTGTAGAAATACCCAACCTTCTCTTCATTACACTGTGATCTTATTTTTATGCAATTTTGCTTTATTTTGTCCACATGAGCATTTTTAATGAGAAAAAAATTAACATTCCCTCAGGCTACACTACAGCAACGTTCCTTTGCAAAAATGAAACTACAAAGCTATAACATAATTAGCAGTTATTTTACACAGGTAAGTGGCTACTCAGCAAAATGGTTAAACAGTTTATCTGCCTAAATAGATGTGATTTAGAATCATTACTTTAGAATCATTTTAATTTGTTGGTCTTGGTTTTAACCATGCTCAAGAGCTTAACGTAATGCTAAGTTGAATCACCTTTCTTCCTGCTCTGTCTTCCAGCTTTTCCTTTTTGTGGTCTGGAACTTTGAGCTCTACATGATACCACTGGCTTTGTTGTTGCTGTTGGCATGGAACTACTTCTTGATCATATCAGGGAAAGATAACAGGCAACATGATACAGTAAGTCTTCTCTACATCAAGCACATATATGTACTTTTCTTTTTAAAACAGATACAACTTTGTAACTATTTTTAAATATGAAAAATTTTGAAAATTTTGAAAATTTGTTTTTGTTTGGAATACTCAGTGGACAGTTTTCCCACTTAGCAATTTAATTTTTCTCCAGCTGTCCAAGGAATGTGCCCATTTTTGCTGAAAATATATTTGAAAGATATAGAACATATACTATCCTCAGAATAGGGTTTGTGTGGGAGCAGAGATGAGAGGCTTATAGGTCATGAGAAGCCAAATTCTTTGGAAACGATTGTGTGAGACTATGTCCTTATGTTGCATTTTTTCTTTCACATACTGAAGTTAAAGGTTAAAATGATTACAAATTGCTAACAGTTTCAAAATGTATCACATTTTATTGGATTTCACAGTTTATCTTTAGTATGTTACCATCATCGAGCTTAATATAAGCCTTTTCTTCTTCATCTATGCCATTATTTAATTAAATGTATGTATCTGGGATATAGGGTAGCAAACATTTACTAATAACTGACATTTATTAATTAAAAAAAATCATGGTTCACATTTTCAGGAGTACATATCAAAAGTTGAAGTTGTATTCTGTGCTATACAAATTTTCTAGTATCCAGGCAGCTTATGGATTTTGCTTAGCCTTATGAGTTTAATGTTTGTGTCCACACTCATTCCACAAAAGCAGTCTGTTGTCTAGGACACTGTGCACTGGATGGAAAACTGGGTGGATTAAAAGAAGAAAAAAGAGGAAGGAGTGTAGTTGGTCTCAGAGAATAGGGTTTAATGGGTCACACTCCATCTGGAGGTTGGTAACAAGTGGAGCATCACAGCATACAAGAGCCTGTTTCATTTAATGTCTTTATCAGTGTCCTGTAGGTAGTAACAGACAGCACTCCCATCACCAGGGCAGTGGGACCAGTTGATACAATGGATGTGTCAGATAGATAGACCTAGGCTGGCTGTTGGAATGAGCCTCATGAAATTCAAGAAGGAAAAATGTGAAGTCTTGCTCTTTGCATGCAATAATACCACGCAAAGATACAGGCTGAGGATTGATTGTTAGGGGATCGGTTCTCCTGAACTGGACCTGGATATCTTGGTAGACAGCAAGGTAAATGCGCCAGCAGCAAGAATCACCACGAGCATAACGGGTTATGTTAATAGAAGCACAGCCTGTGGTTTAAGGGAAGCAATTGTCCTCCTCAGTATTTATGAGACTACATCTGAAATACTGTTCAGATTTGGACGGCCTAGTTCAAGAATGAAGTTGATTAACAGTAGTGAGTAGAGTGGAGAGCCAGCTAGGTGGTGAGGGACTTGAGAACTCACCCACGAGGAGACATTAAGAGAAGCAGGTTCAAAATAGCCTGGAGAAGAGGCTTCAGCTGACCCAGACAGCAGCCCTCTGCTATCTGCAAGCGGTTATTGTGAAGGTGAAGCTAGGTTTTTCACTCGCTCCCTGCTACTGATGGTGGCATACAGTGAAACAGAAGAGGTTCAGGCTGGATAATCTTTTTTGTTGTGAGGGCAGTTAAGTAGTGAAATAGGTTACCTATCAAGGGAGGCTATGCAGTTTCTGTTGCATGTTTTCAGGACCTGGCTGGCTAAAGCCCTAAGCAACCTGACCTGACCTCATGGCTGACCTTGCTGTGGGCATGAGGTTGGATTAAACCCTTTCTCAGGTTCCTTCCAGCCTGAATGGTCATACGACCCTAATGTCTAGTAGCTGCAATTAATAGTAACTGTAGGAGCTAATATAGCCCTTATCCTGGCGCTACTGTTACCTATCCATATCACTAAGATTGTTAGGCTTCAAAGGGTCATCAAAAATTAAGGGTGGGGATGATAGAGATATTCCCTAATCCCAGAAGTCGTTACATTTCTAGGAAAAGCCTAAGATCAAGTTTTAAAAGGCACATTTCTTAAATCACAGGCCTTTGTCTCCTGCTGCCTTAAATGCTTAAATCTTCCGCATCTGAGATTTTATGAGTAACTGAAATCCCTTATCAAAGGAGAGATTTTGCTTGTGAGCTGCAATACACTTAATTTCTCTCTGAAATAACACATGCCTGTGAAGATTAATTGCGTCATGCAACTTTGCTAACAAAATAATGAAGCTGTTGATGGGCTCTCTGTTGAGAACACCAAGTGATGTTCTGAAAACGTTCCTCTTGCTGAGATTGTTTCAGACCAAGCCGTATGGCTTGTATCAGCTAGTCAGGTTCTTCCTAAATATTTGATATCTGTTCTGCTAATTACTGCTTTTTATTTATTAGAAGGAAGTTGGGACCTCATTTTTAATGAATTGAGCTTGGTTATCATCATGGTGAGCATCTGTCTTCTATGAAGTGGTCTGCCGACTTATTGAATGTCTTTCTAATTAACTCACAAATCTTCAGTAATATCGCTAGTCCTTAGCTCAGGTCATTAGCGCACTATCATTAAATTAGGAGTCATTTAAATATTTCTGTTTTCTTATGCAAAGTGTAAATATTAACTAAATTAATTAAGCAGTGTTTCCTGGTGACTGGAGAATGCTTTAGGATTCATGTGATCTTGCTTCTGTTCCCAGGTCTTCAGAGATTTCTTATACCTCAGTGAATCACTGACTACTTATCTTAGAAATAACATCTACCTTTAAAAGTTACTTTGGAATCCTTAAGTTAATGCAAAAAGATAAATATATTTGCTGTTTTTTTCTTGCTCAGCGGAGAATTGTAGTTAAAGTGCATGCATTTTGAACTTGTTTCATGAAAATGGGAGATACTTAAATTTTGGGCCTTAAAAAGAAGTTCCAAAGAGTTCTTTTTCATTGTAATATCTCTGCAGGAAAATAATTATCAATTATCTGATCAATTAAAGTTTTAGTGACTGCACTTCACTGCAGATCAAGGAAATGATTCAGTAAGTTTCTGTCCACTTGGATCAGCCTTAACTCATCCACATTTGAGTATCTCTGTCTACAGCCAAGGTCTCCTTTACTCTGTCCTCTTGTGCACTGGTTTCTTTGAAGCAACTTGTGACTTAATTGCTTGTGGTATAATTCACCTGCAAAGTGGTCTAGTTTACTCCTTCCTAACATGAGGCACTGCTGCTCATCAGTGTGTGATTATTCTGCCATATAATCTGATTCCTTGTAAGTTCAACGTGCAAGTTCTTTATTGAGTTAAATGTGCAACAAGGCTGGGGCAAGGGAGAGCCCTAAGTGCATCTGTATAATACAAGTCTGATGGAAAGCCCAGTGGAGAGGTGAAGGTGCACTTTAGGTATTATTTCTTTCCTGGATTCAGCTGCACTCTATAAGATTGATTGTTACTGTGGTTTTACTCAAATGCTGGCACAAATTTAAAAAAAATTTTGGATTCCCTATCTATTGTACATGAAGGTCAATATTAGTTGTGTTTCTGAAAGGCAAGTTTTCATCAGATGGAAACTCTTGCATGAAATGTTGGGGTAACTAGTGAGGTTTCGTGTCCTGTAACAAAGGAAAGTGTAGGAGAAGCGATCTAGATGTAGGTTTAGTGGATGGTTTTCTGAATGATATGTGAGAATGGAGAACTGATCTAAAACAAATAAATTCCCGGCATTGACTCATACGGCAGGAAGTAAAAATCACAGAATAAATATTCTCTTCCAATATTAAGCAAGGAAAAACCACTGAAGAATCATTCTTAATGCTTTCCTCTGAATTTTGCTGCAACATTTTTTGCCTGAAGCTTACCTAGATTCTTTCCCTGAGGATATTTCTTGACTTAAAAAAATACTGCTTAAATTTTTGCACTTCCTTATAGTCATACTCCTAAGTATCTGATCTCACAAAATAATTCATTTCCATTATGACTGCCATTCTGATCTTAAGCAGTCACCACCAAAATGCACAAGATTGGAAATGATTGGATCTGAGTGCTTTCCGCATGTGCGCCATTTTTTTCCAGTGTCTTTTTCACCTTCTCTGAGGGAGAGGAGAGGTATCAACTGCTTCCACTTTCCTGTCCCCACTGCCCACAGCTCCATGTCATTGTGCTGTTGGAAGCAGCACTTCCTATTATCTGCTGAGGGAACTGCTCCCACTACATCCTGGTGGCCCTGTGCACATTACAGGTACAGGGCAACTGAGCATGTCGTGGTGACAGACTGCTTGGACTGCCTGGGGCAAAGAAGGTCTGGCTTACTTCACAGCCACCTTACCTTGCTGGGAAACCCAAATTGCATTGCAATAACTGTATAGCCTGAAACATTCATCCCCACGTGGCTACAGTTGGAAGAATCGTATCCAAATTAGCAGAAAGTGTGCTGGGGTTTATAGCTTCTTTTCATTCATTTTTGGAAATTTGTAAGTAATTTTCAAGTATGCTGGAAAGAAAGATCTCATCTTTATAAAGCTGCAAAAAGAGTAGCATTGCTGTCTGGATTTTTTTTTTCTCACTTCTGTCTGGGATCTTTTTTCTCACTTCTATTTCTGTCTGGGATCTTTTTTTCTCAATTCTATTTCTTAGCAGTAATTATTAGGATCTCATGAAACTGGTGGAAGCATTCTACTTTGGGTTCTGCTGGAGCTGCCTGACTTAAGGGATGGGCAGATAGTCTCTCAAAGTAATTAGAATTGTCCCTACTTTCCAGCTGCTGTTGTCCCCTTCTCTGAGATGAAGTATTTGACTGTGATCAGAACGTATATTGAAAATGCAGCATGGTTTGCATGAGTGACCGATTAAAATGTTTGGTGATTTTTTTTTCTGTGTACACATTTCTTTGTTCCACTGTTAGGACAGACTTTGACGTTCTCTTGGCTGCTGGGCTGGCATGTTAGATCTGTTCCTGTTTTCCCTTGACTAAGCAAGTGACAGATAGGGTACCTAGGTGGTTTTCCCCGCAGTGCTCCCAGTGAGGTGGAAGGGCTGAAAGAGGAACAACTGTATCTGGTGGGTCAACAAGCATTTGCACAGCTATTATCAACAACAGGACTTGGTTTTCACAGGCATGGGGTCTTCTTTGAGTACTGAGGACTGATAGGAAGAGACAAGATCCACCTCACCAAGTTGGTCAGTGTCACCTTTCCCAGAAGGCTGGCCAACATGATGAGGAGAGCATTAAACTTGAAGTAATGGGGAAAGGTGCTGTTGCATGCATGCAGGATTGTGGAGATGTGGTGGGGTTGCTCTCACAGCTGAAGTATAGTGTATGAATATGAGATTTTTAGTTGTGGCAGGTCAAGAAGTCAATGCAATGCAGTTCAGCAAAGGGAAGGTGGTGAAGGAATTGGAGAAGAGTCTGAGAGCTGGGACTGGAAAGATCTTACCAATGTGTTCAAGTCACTGATGGGAAGGGAAGAAGGAGCCAGTTTTAGTGGTGCCCAGTGACAGGACAGGAGTCAATGGGCACAAACTGAAGTTTCTGGTGTTCCATATGAACATGAGAAAGACATTTATAATGAGGGTGGTCCAACACTGGAACAGGATGTCCAGAGAGGCTGAGGAATACCTGTCCTTAGAGATATTCAGGACCAGATTTGACATGGTTCTGGACAACCTGCTTGTAGATGACCCTGCTTCAACAGGAGAGTTGGACCGAATGCCAGATGGCCTCAACAAGTCCCTGCAGACTGCAGCTATCCTGTGATTCTCTAAGGATACTAACCCCACACGCCTTTTGGTCTATTATTTGTTAGATTTTTTTTCCCCAAATAATTAAAAATTTAATAAGAAGAATAATGCACATGCTTGGAGTTACCTTTAAATGTTCCTCTGCCATATATACCCCTATGGAAAAGTGCTTTAATCACTTCAGTTCACATCCTGCATTTATAGTTAATATTTAGAGCCTTAAAGGAAATATTAAATAGCTGATTTCCTCTTGAAGTTTCAAGTTGCACGTCATTGCATAGAAAATGATGGTGAGCAGCTGGGAGTTAATGTGCCATACACAAATTCTTATGAATCTGTATAATAGAGTATATACGCATATTATTAATCTTGTAAGACTGATATAAAATGATATGATACATCTTTTAATTTCAGTGGAGATCTTTTATGAAATAGGCTTTGATGACTTACGTTTCTAGAGTATATGTTTCTATTAAGAGTTAGATATGGACTCATTTAGGGTAAAATTATTGAACAGAATAACAGTAACTTTAGTAAAATACGAGACTTTGACCAGTTCCTGTGGATACTTTTTACATAGTCCTCTGAAAGGACAGAAAGAGAATTTTGCTCTCATCTTCAAATAACTTTATGGTATATGTGGGTTTTATCTGATAGTTTATTTTAACCTTTGTTTGTAGGCTCAAGATTTTTTTGTTCTTTGACTTTATATGTACTCTGGAAATAAGCACATGAAGAAAAACAAAAATGGGAGTGGAAACAAGGGTGCTCGTGAGTATATCCATCTCACTGGCTTCCCTCTGTCCTCAGGAAAGCACAAGGAGTTTTAGTTAGCAGCATAACACCCAATTCAGTTGCAGCTTTTTTGCCTACTGTCCAACTAATTTTCTCTTGGGCATAAGGCAGCAGTGTGTCAGAGCCTTTGGTGAATTTGGGTCAGCTTCTTCTTGGTAGAGAGCACTGTTTTGTACAAACAAATACCGCCAAGAAAGGAGCTGACTCTAGCATCCTGTTTTCTCCTGGACAAGAAAAGTGAGTTACCAAGCAAATAATGGGACAATTACTTGCTTTACCATTTTTTGTTTATTTGTTTGTTTTGTTTTCTTTTACCCATTATAGTCTTACTATGTGGAAGAATGACTCCAAAGTTTGGCAGGATTTCTGCAGATTAATACAGTACAAACACCAAGTTTATCCAAGTTTTTGGATCCATTGCACATGCAGCACTGAGATGCTTGTGCTAGAAGTTCCAGTGCCACTTACTTATACTAAAGAGACAACAGGGAATTTTAGCTGAGGACTGAAGTTTTTTGAAGTCATGGCAAAAGTAATTATTATCCCTGTATTCTACCTAGACTGTGTCTAGAACACAGTCATTTGCACAGTGTGATACAAAAGAAGATAGTCGTGTTGACCATTACATATTGGCTTCCTGTTTTGACTGTACTTCACAGAGAACTTGGCCTCCAGTGTAATAGCAGAAGCCTTAAAATCTCCAAAGTATGAGGGCTAATGGGAGAATAATACAGAGTTGGGGATAGAACAATATCTGCGTGAAAATTAAGTTATGGTGCCACTAATCAGAAGAACAGTTATTTTTCTGGGAATGGTTTAAAACGTTACTTACAAGGGTTTTACCTTGTGTTTGCTGACTGCTGCTAACTAGCCAAATGTACTCTGTACCAGAAAATAGATGTTCGTTCTGTTGCAGATGGCAATCAGCACATCACTGAACAGCGCAACAACATCCAGAAGGTTTTTTTCAACCAGGCAGCCCTCCTTACCGTTGCCAAATTAATCAGAATCTCAAACCTGCTCTCCGTTTGTTATCGTCAGTAAAAGAAGTTAGAAAGGCTTTTGTAAATAGGTCATCGCCTGCCTGTGTGCTCAGCCTGGGTGCTGTCAGAGCACAAAGACCACAGGCAACACGTGCCTGAATATTAAGCAGTCTGCTGAGAACCGTCGCTGTCTTCATGCAGCTGTTTGTTCTTTCTATACAATCCATACAGCCAGGGAGGAAAAACACATGAGAGTGCCCCACTGTGGGACAGAGGCTTTTTTAATAAATCAGAAAAGAAACATGAAAATGTCAGCTTAATCAAGCATTTAAATTTTATTAATCAAGTCTAATTTTTATGAGTGCAAATAATCGCTGAAGCTGGACAAATTTGCTTTAGATTGCATCAGAAACATAATTTTAATATTTAATGGCCTGCTGAATTTAAATGGAGAATTATCTTTATGAAACATGCTCTTCATAATTTGCCATTAAGTGAGAAATGAGCAAATCAACATAAATCTTACATAAAGGTTATTTAACTAAATGTTGGTACTATAAATATTTTAAATGCATTATGCACTAATTTAGCAGTCACACAGTACACTATATAAAGATATAAGTTCGGCAGGAAGCATTTCTCTCCGGCAGCATAATAGAATGTAATACTGCAGTTAGCTCTCTGTGCCGTGGTTAGACAAGACTGTCCACACTGCCAGTACAGTCCCTGCATCGAAGGCTTATCTACAACATCTGAGTATGCAGTAACCCCTTGCTAAAACTTTGCATAGCTGTTCTCAACCCAGTAGCATTTACAAAAGACAAATGCACTGCAGAATTGGAATATTATGTCTGGTTTTGGTCACTTTGAAGACAAAATGTCAAAATCCAGCCCTAGACATTTTCAGCATTAAAAAATAAAAAAATATATTAAAATTAAAAAAAAAAAAAAAGATATTTTTTCCTATCAGATGCCAGCTGATTAGTTAATTAAGTTTTGCAACACTTTTTCAATTACAGTCTTGCAGTATTATTGGCATCAAGCACAAAATTGAAGTTCAGTGGACATAGAGGCATTTTTCCTAAGGAATTGTTTTAATGACTTTTGTTTGCATTTGTGTCAGGATTTACATGGCAACAAGATTGGCATGACAAGTTAAGGTGTCTATTGCAAATAGTATTTTATAAACTAAGATCAGTTTAGTTCACAGTAAAAAATCTGGTAGTCATGTGAATTTTTTTATTCTTCTGCAGATTGTATTTTCCTCAAAAGCATTTTAATTCAGACTAGACTGATATAACTTTGGAATTACTCTGCAGTGTTAATGTATTAATCAAAATATACCGATATCCAATTATTTTGTTTATTTTACTGAAATTACATTAATATGTACATTGTATGCAAATCCCATAAAATTAGTAACAGCTTTTTTTTCCTACTGAAAAGTTTACAGCTCCAAATCATAATGTAGTAGATACTGTTAGGCTCACAATGTTACATTTACTTGAATAAATGCTGGTTTATAAGAGAAGGGTATCTGTCTCTACTGGAATC
The DNA here is from genome assembly GCA_030625065.1 of Alectoris magna. Taxonomy (NCBI): domain Eukaryota; kingdom Metazoa; phylum Chordata; class Aves; order Galliformes; family Phasianidae; genus Alectoris; species Alectoris magna. Next base: position 20,290,532 of record CM060564.1, on the reverse strand, counting down.
TTAACATTACTTGGAGAGAGCTAATAACAGTTTAAAGCACTGTTGTCCCTTTATGCTGTTAACAAATAGAATAAGCTATATTATTATGGAGAACTATCATAAAATTTTGTTAAGCTGTTTTTATTAGTGCTGTATAGTAAACTTATGATATTTCACCATACAAATAATGGTTTTTTTTGTCATGCTGAGCTGAAAATGAAGCACTCTAAAACCAGAGATATGACATTTTAAAATGTACAGTGCATGTTGAAGCCTTTAGATGGAGACATACTTCAAATAAACGCCTAATATTCAGTTCACAGTGCATTATGTAAATGCAGGAAAAAGCTAAAATAATTGAGAACCAAACACTGAAAAAAAAAAAAAAAATACATAGAGAGAAGCAGGGCTTCTACTCATGCCATTTTTTATATTAAAAATTACATATTCTTAGCTACATTAACAACTGAATATTGAGGGCATACAAAACTGATAACAGGAGAAAGGTTACATGTTCTTGTATAATAAACTGCATTTACTGCCTATGCATATTGCCAAGAAATGTATTATACTGCAAATAAAAATTCTGTTGTTGACATTACAGAACTACATGTAATCAGTAGCATGCATCAAAAAGCATCTGATGGCCATATTAAAGTCTCGTTTCCTATTAACAATGAGACTAAATTATAACATGAGCACTTCCCAGAACAGGCTAAAAAAAAATGCATTTTGTAAGACGAAATAATTGTATTTGAGTGTCTCTGTTAAAATCAGGAAGTATTTTAGCAGTAAAGTACTAATACTTCTCTTTTTAGTCTGCTGTCTCCTGTACTGCGATATATTCAGCCTTACTGGCAAGCTTATCACACTAATTATTATTACATCTAGTGGCTCAGTTATCTTGATGATTACTGCAGATGAAATACCCCAAGGTCAAACATTAACAGTATAAATCAGGATCAATTGTATTCCAGATCTACTGTGCTATTAAATCAGAATCTGTTAATTTCATTTTTATTTTTCTCATAAATGAGGTACAAAGTACTGGACATTTTAATTAAGCTGTATCTCCCGCAAAGTTTCTCCTTAACAATTCAATGAAAGGAGCAGACATCACGTTGTGAAAGTGACCACAAAAACACAGCTGTTGTGGGCTTGTGTGTGGTGGATGTCTTTGCTTTAAGTTCAAGGACTTCAAAACTACCTGAAAAATCCTGATTTTTTGCACCCTGCTTAACTGAGACACTGTGCGTATAATTTTATACTGGATTGTACAACCAAACACTGTGAATTGTGAGACACACAAGCGTGTGGTATAGTCTACGTGTAGGCAGTATGAATTACATGAAATCCAAACAGCCTCAAGCAGTACAATTCTGACTACATTCTTTGCATATCTAAAAGGAATGTGATTCAGAACCAAGTTGCATTCTCTTTTATTTTATCTTCCAAAAGTCAATGCCTTCATGTGAAAATCAAAATCTCTGCAGATATTTTGACACTGTTGCATGAGATACAGCATAAACTATTTTCTTTTGCTTTTCATTTAAGCCAACTATGTTTGAAGAACTAAATCAAGTAAGATATAAGCAAATGGAGGGAAGATCTAATGGCACAGATTGTTGTGTACTTCATGTTGTTGGATTAGCCAAAGAAATTAGAGCAGGAGACAGTTCATGAAGTGACTTGCTGTTTGCAGTGAGAAACAGCAGGCTGGTAATGAGAGAGTAAGGCCTTTCATTAAAAGTGTTCTTGAGTTTCAATGCGCCACTATTCCACAAAGCATTTTCAAGAGGTATTGTAAAGTTCTCTGCAATCATTGATTTTTGATTCAAGATGCTTCTGAATAACTAGAATGCAAGCATGCTTTGCAGGTGTTGATGTTGGAAGTTGCAACAAATTACTTTCTCATGAATCTTGTATTGTTTGTAAGTCAGCAGATCATTTTTAGAATAAGTGCAAGTTGCAGTTAATTGTCAACTAACTAAAAAGACAGCATTCTAGCCCATAAATATTTGGGCATTTTCTATGATGCAAATATAGTATTTGTGCTGCCTTGTGGTAACCTTATTCAAAAAAACTGCACATAGTTGCTGCTTTGACAGAACAAGTGTTCCTGTAATCCTGTATGAAGTACAAATTGTACAATCTTTATAGACAAAGCTCTTTTACCCCAAAGAAGGTGGGAATGGGTCAATAGGAAAGGCAGCATGTAGGAGTTAGACGGCTTTTTGTGATTAATATGTTTTCAAAAGGTCTATTTTGCACAGAAACAATCTCATTTTGCTACATTTAAACAACATCTGCTTACTGTTTGTCTGTGGAGTAGCTGACATGCCATATTTAAGGACATCTACGTGTGTTTTTTAAAATGTCATCTGTATTAGTATTACATTCAAAGAACAGTACCAAGAATTAGGTTCCTTCAAGACCTTCTACCAGTATGCGGCATATAAGTCTGTGACAAGTGACATTACAGAAGGTCATGTCACTTTTAACTGCTTGCATTAGATCTTTCTGATTTCCCCAGTGCCCTTCCTTTGTTTGATTAATACTACTTGATTTCAAGCAAGCTATCGGAAGGCATAATTTAGAGTGAGTGTTCTAGGGACAATCTAAGATTTTTGCCATAGAACTTTTAATAAAATAACTCCAATGTTTCATTTTATCTTCATATGCTTTTTCCTGTTCTCCCTCTCCCTCTGTTCTGTTCTCCTCCTCCTCTCTATTATACCTCCCCAGGGTGTAAGGGTTGACATAGAGATTTGAGTAACTACTACGTTGCTTCAAACCAAAGAAGCACATTCACACTTTATTTGAATGGCAAGAAGCCACTATCAAAGGGGAAAAAAAAATCCATTGTGTCATAGAATGGCTTGAGTTGGAAGGGACCTCAAGCATCATCAAGTTCCAACCCATGTGCCACAGGCAGGGATGCCAGCTGCTAGATAAAGTTCTAGGTCAGATTGCACAGGGACACATCTAGCTTGGCCTTAAACACCTCCAGGGGTTGGGCATCCACAACCTCTCTGGGCAGCCTGTGCCAGCACAGAATCACAGAATCACAGAATTGTAGGGGTTGGAAGGGACCTCCAGAGATCATCGAGTCCAGCCCCACTGCCAAAGCAGGTTCCCTACAGCAGGTCACAGAGGTAGGCATCCAGGCGGGTCTTGAATATCTCCAGAGAAGGAGACTCCACAACCCCCCTGGGCAGCCTGTTCCAGTGCTCCGTCACCCTCACCGTAAAGAAGTTCTTGCGCACATTCGTGCGGAACTTCCTATGCCCTAGCTTCATCCCATTTCCCCTTGTCCTGTCCCCACGCACTACTGAAAAGAGTCCGGCCTCACCACTATGGCCCCCACACCTCAGGTATTTATAAACCTGGATCAAATTCCCTCTCAGCCTTCTTTTCTCAAGGCTAAACAGACCCAGTTCACTTGGCCTTTCTTCACAGAGGAGATGCTCCAGGCCCTTCACCATCTTTGTGGCCCTCTGCTGGACTCTTTCCAAGAGATCCCTGTCTTTTTTGTACTGGGGAGCCCAGAACTGGACACAGTACTCCAGATGAGGCCTTACCAGGGCAGAGTACCTCACCACTCTCTCAGTAAAAAATTTCTGCTTGACATCTAATCTAAATCTCCCTTCCTTTAGTTTAAAACCATTCCCACTTGTCCTTTTATGATCTACCCTCGTAAAAGGTTGATTTTCTTCATGTTTATAAACTCCCTTGAAATACTGGAAGGCCGCAGTGACGTCTCCCTGCAGCCTCCTCTTCTCTGGACTGAACAAGCCCAGTTCTTTCAGCCTGTCTTCATAAGAGAGGTGCTCCAGCCCTCTGATCATCTTTATTGCCCTCCTCTGGACCCTTTCCAAAAGCCCCACATTTTTCCCATGTTGAAGGCCCCAGACTTAAATGCAGTACTCCAGCTGGGTCCTCACAAGGGAAGAGTAGAAGAGGACAATCACCTCCTTCTCCCTGCTGCCGCATCTCTTCTGATGGAACTTATGATACCATTGGTCTCCCAGTCTGCTAGCACCCACCATTGGCTCATGTAAAGTTTTTCATCACCAGGACCCCTAAGTCCTTCTCAGCAAGGCTGCTCTTAAGGATTTATATTCCCAGTTTGTATACGTATCTGGGATTACCTTAACACAAGTGCAGAACTTTGCACTTTCTTTTGTTGAACCTTATTTTTTCACAAGGACCCGCCTTTCAAGTCTATCAAGGTCCCTTTGGACGGCATCCCTTCCTTCTGCTTTATCAATCACACTGTTCAACTTGGTGTCATCAGCAAACTTGTTGCGGGTGCACTCAATCCCATCTTCTATGTAATTGATAAAGAAGTTAAAGAGTACCAAGACGGACCCATGAGAGGACACTGCTCATCACCAGCCTCCACCTGGACGTAGAGCCATTGACCACAACCCTCTGGCTGCAACCTTCCAACCAACTCCTTACTCACCAAATAGTCCACCCTATCTCTACAACTTAGAGATAGGGATGTTGTGGGGGACCATGTCAAAAGCCCTGCAGAAGTCCGCGTTGATGACATCAGTTGCCTTCCCTTTGTCCACCGATTCTTTCACTGAATCATTATGTCCACCAGGTTGTTCAGATATAACCGTCTATTCCTTGGTGAACCTACGCTGGCTGTCTCAGATCACCCACTGGTCCCTCTCATGTGCCTTAGCATTTCTCCCAGGAGGATCAGAGGATCTGTTCCACGATTTTCCCCTGCACAGAAATGAGGCTCACCAGCCTGTGGTTCCCTGAGTCATTCCTTCCTTTTTTTTTTTTCTTTTTTTTTTTTTCTCAAAATGGGAATGGTGTTTCCCTTTTTCTAGTCCACAGGGACCTCACCTGACAACCATGACTTTTTGCATATGATGGCGAGTGACTCAGCAACCACATCAGCCAGCTTGCTTAGGACCCTGGGCTATATGTTGTTCTGCTGCGTGGAACTGTACTCCTTCAGTCTTGTGAGTAGGGCTTGGACTTGTTCCACCCTTAGACAGGGGGAAGTTTTCTCCCCCATTTTCCACCTAGAGGTTGAGGTTCAGAGATGTGAGGCTCAGGGATGTGAGAATCTTGACTGCCAGCAAAGACTGAGGCAAAGAACTCACTGGGTACCTCAGCCTTCTCCATATCTGCTGTATCCAGTTCTTCTTTCTTACTTAGCAGAAGACAGTATGCTCTCTTTGGCCTGTCTCTTCTACCTGTGTACCTGTAAAATCCCTTCTTGTTTTTAAGATCTCTTGTCAAGTTCAGTTCCATCTGCACCTTGGCTTTCCTAATCCCATCTCTGTAAGTCGGTAGAACATCCCTGTATTCTTTTCAGGTGACACACCCTTGCTTCCACTGTCTGTACTCGCCCTTCTTTTCCCTCAGTTTGACCAGCAGGTCCTTGCCAAGCCATGCCAGTTTCCTGCCTCCCCTGCCCATGTTCTTATTTTGAAGGATAGAGAACTCTTATGCTATCAGAAGGGCATCTTTAGAGCGTAGCTAGCTTTGTTCCACTCCTGTCTCTAAGGACTTCTTCCCAGGAGATCTCACCCAACAATTCCTTAAACAGCCTGAAGTTTGCTCTCCTGAAGTTCAGAGTCCTGACTCTACTCTTTCCCAGGCCCATGTTCCCTGAGATCATGAACTCATTCATGGCATGGTCGCTGCAGCCCAGGCTGCCCCCAATCTTAATGTCTTTAATGATCTCCCCCAGACTGGTGAGCACCAGGTCCAGCAACGCTTCACATCCTGTTGGTCTGTCAAGTACTTGAACCAGAAAGTTATTGTCAGTGGGCTCCAGGATTCTCCTTGGTCACTTGCAGCTCACCATACTGTCTTGCCAGCAGATATCCGGGTGGTTGAAATCCCTCTTCAGGATAAAAGCCTGTTGAGCGTGTAGCTGACACAGGAGGGCCTCATCAACAGGCTTCTCTTGGTCAGGTGGCCCCTAGTAAACCCCGACCGCTGTTGTCCTTTATTGGTCCCATCCCTAATTTTAACCTGCAGGCTGTCCATGTGTTCCTGACTATTTTTCTGAAGGAGCTTCTTGTAGTCTATCCACTCCTTAACATCGAGAGCAACTCTCCTGCCCCTCCTTATCTTGCCTATCCCTGCGAAAAAGCTTATGGCCATCAATCGTGGTGTTCCAGCTATGTGTGAATCATCCTGCCATGTTTCTGTGATGGCAATAAGATCAAAGTTTGAATTCAGAGTCCATCACAGTTTCCAGCTCCCCTTGCTTATTTCCCATGCGATGGAATTTATTGGCTTAGAGGCGCTTCAGCTACGCTTTTGGATGCAGTGCCTTCCTAGAAGAGTCATTCAGCTGGTCAGTTCTCCTCCTTCTGCTCGGATCCCTGTTTCCTACTGGGAGGACTATGGAGAACAACATCACTTGTGCTCCTGACCCCTTCAACACCTTCCCAGGGGAAGCAAAGTTCTTTGGAGATTTTGTTGTTTCCTGGTTGCAGCCTCATTCTTCAGTATACAGCTTTTATAAGGCTTCAGCATATTCTTCATATATTCTCTAATTCTTCATATATCTAATAACGATGAAGAATCTACTATTCTTTCTTTAATTTGTGTGAAAGTTCTGAAAAAAACATTGTTATGGTGCTTTAATAGATTGTATTATTCTGTCCATACTGTCTGAATATTCATGTTTTGCTGTTTTTCTTAACTCTTCTTTAGAATTTCAAGAAAAGTGAAAGCACAGACTAAGTTTCATTTACATTAAAGAGTCTGTATCTTGGGCTTGAGGATACTGTTACTTTATTTCACTGCAGTAATTGAATTCTGTTTTCCTTTCCAGATATCTCAGTACTCTAAAGCCAAATTTAATTGATGGTACGATTGACCTAGAACAAGTACACGGATTGGTAGTGACTTTTGAATTAAAAAATGGAATGGTTGAGATGAAAATCTGGGTTCAGTCCGGGGTTTCAGGGATTTCAAAGGACTTTCTATGTCCTTCAAAGGACTTTCTATGTCCTTTGAAGAATTTAACATTTTGCCACTATGTAGAAGCTTGTAAAGTACTTTAAAATCATTAGATGAGGAAGAAAAAAAATGACTTTGAAGTATTATTATCTGGATAATTCAAATCATAATTCAGAATGATTATTGTTGTGTAAGTGATCTCAATGAGATGCCATTATTTGCAACGGTTCTAGAGGTTTCCAATTCAACTACTCGTCTCCTAGCTAACTTCAGCACTAATCTGATGTGGGCATTCCTCTGGCAAGACAAGGAAATTCTGGATGTACAGTAAAGTGTCTGGGGAATATTAATGCTGAAAAAATAAGAGACTTAGTGAGGTTAGTCAACTCCAGGCATAGACAGTATCTGAATCAACAGATTCAGGCTTATGCCTTCAGCTTTAGTCACTTAATGATGTAATTACTGACCTCCTTCTGTGTGGCAAAAGGGTTTCCATCCCATTGTAGCCCTTAAGAGTTTGTTTTTATCCTCTCAGTTCACCAATTCCTCAGTAGAATTGATGCAAGCATTTCCAGAGATGCTTTCTAAACTGGATCTCTGAAACTATCCATGTTAGGATTTTTAGGATGGATTTGTTTTATGTAGTTGGTGTAGTTAAAGCTGATCTCCACGACCAATTGGAACACCACTGGGAAGACAACAGTAAGCTACAAACAGAGGAGCAAGTTGTTAAGGCAGGTCCATGGGAAACTGAAAATGCCTTTTTCTCCACAGTAAGGTCCTTGAAACGGGGTTTGTGGCACCTCCAAATGGGGTCCATAAAATGGTACACTGAGCTAAGCAGTAGCTAGTAAGCATTTCAAAGGCATGTTCTCAACCCTTACCAGTCTTGGTGTTGAAAGGTTCAACTCACCTGTCACTATTCTGAGCTCTCTGGTTCTTACCTCTGATCCTATTTCTTTAATAGAGCTGTGTTGACTTTAAAGGGAAGTAGAGGAGAGACTGGTGAGGGAAGCTCCTTCACCTACAAAATCCTCATCTGTTATAGGAAGTGGTAGGCAAGGGACTCATATGGGGATGAGCATCTGGATCTGGAATTGTTTTAAATCGTGCTGTTGACTGGCATGTAGGCAGAGTGCTTTATGTTAGGTGTGATAAAACTGTATGTGTTTATCTTCCAAATAGATCCATTAACATGGAAAAACAGAATGAATCACAGAATGGTTCGGAAGGTTGGTTTAAGGTTGGAAGGACCTTAAAGATCTCCTGGTTCCCGCTACCCGGCATGAGCAGAGTTGTCGTGATTATGTGAAATCTTCATGACAATTGAGCTTACCCAGAGAAAGGCCTCTGATGTGTGCTTTTTTCTTTCCCTTTCCTGAATTTTTCTATTTTTCTATTTCCAAGTTTGGCCCTTTGATCACATTCAGGTCCTTTAGTTCTTGGATATGGGTATGGATCTGCTTAGAATACACTCACTACTGTCTTTCTGGGGAGATTATGGAGTTACAGTTGTAATGTGTTATCCTAAACGACATGTACACTAAAGCTATTTGTCATTTACTTCGTGACAAAATAAATGGTTGTTTCAGATGGTGACCAATCTGTAACACAGACCAAAGGAGTAAGGTTTCATACCAATGAATTTTTATTTCGCTTTTTTATGAATGTTTTATAATATATAGTTTTTTTGTTAAGCACCTGTATGACATTGGGGTAGGAGGATCTTTACTGAGCTTCATAATGTCTGTTCTTATATTACAATTAATTACATATTACAAATAATTACATATACAATTTCAATTACACATAAGTTATTATATAAGTAGCCACATCTTTTCCCGATATGAGAGAATACCAACTTAATTAGAACTGTCTCCACTATTTAAATTGAAAAATACATAATGTATACATGTGGCAACTAGTTAGCGATTAACGTGCAGAAAGTTAGATGCACAGATTGCATAAAATTGCTATTAAGAAATATAGAGATAATAGGACATATGGTATGTGTCATTGTTGTAGATCATAAGGAGGCAAGATAATATGAATTTATTCCTGGCTTTTTATCCTCCAAAAATCTCTTGGTGTATACTATAAATTCTATTAGAAATGTTGCATGTTTCTCTAGGTAACAGTAAATTAAAATGAGCATGTGTGTACTGTACAGCCACCAGCGGAGATGACAAAGGATTCCTTTAGTTAAAACAATCATACATTGAATTTTGAACTAGCTTTTAAATACTTAAATTGTCAAGCAAGCATTTTGTACAGGAAAGGTTTTCAGTATGCAATTCCCTAATGTATGTCAGTTAACGCTACAACACTTTCCCAAATTTGAATCTCTAGATGAAGTGTATTTTCCTAGTTGTACATTTTCCTTCTGTGCATTTATTTCAAATGTTAATAAAGTTTTCATCTAGAAAAGGTTTAGAATTGACAGAACAAAACTCTTCCTTTTTAAATCATGACAACTACTACTGTTTCTGTCTGCAGGTAGTGGAGGACATGCTAGAGGACGAGGAAGAAGAGGATGACAGAGATGACAAGGTAATTATCTTTCCTAGCACTTGGGTACCTGGGGATGGGAGAATTTAGACATGACACTGTTTTTACAGACAGTTAAAAAAGGAGTTGAAGTGTTTTAGTCCAGAAAATTGGACAGAGCTGTTTATCATCCTAACAATGCTACTGTGTGTTGCAGAAAAGGATAGAGGACTATAAATCCTGCTTTTTTATTTATTTATTTATTTTATTTTGTTATTTGGTCCAGAGCTGGGTCAAATATTTTTTCTGCCAGGAACAAAAATAATTCAGCTTGTCTGGAACTTGATAGCTCTTGTGAAGATAACTGCAGTGACAACTGTTTTTGAAGGACAAAAATTTGTCCTGTCTTGAGTATTACAAATAGGACTGTGCTTTAGGGGAAAAGTGGTGTAAAAATAGCAACTCCATACTGGTTAAAGACAGGATATTGACATCTATAATTTTCAAAGGATTACTTGGTAGAAGAATGGCTGAAATGTTTTGCACTCTGTATGACATTTAAATAATCACAATTCTTGTAGGCGTCCATTTGATTTGAAGTTGGAGTTGTGGCCCAGCAAGCTGGGAAACTATTGCAGATCATTTGGCTATTTGAGGAAAGGTGGTTCACTTTGGAGGCCGCTGGTTGGGTTGAGGGTTGCAACCACAGTAAATAACAGCTCGTTTCCACATCTTATTGAGCCAAGCTATGGGACTGCTCGGATTGGCTGTCCCCTGGGGAGAGGGGAAAAACGGAGGGAAGAAATTAGAATGACCTTGCACCATGGAAGCAGTGGCTAGTGCTGGCGGGACACCTTTCTGACAAAACAAGTACAGTGTAGATAGTCCTGTTGTTTCTGGTATTTTCACACTAGTTAGATGACATTTGTGAAAGAAAAGGAAAAAAGGAAAAAAAAAAAAACCCCCATAATTTTACAAGAACTCTAAATTAAAATACAGATGCTATTGTCCTTCACAGATGTTTCCCCACTTCAGTTATAGAAAAGCAATGAATTTATTTTTTTTTTTTTTTGAGAGGAGAAAAAACAGTGTATCTTAATTTATGCCCTTGACCTTTGTTTCTAGTTGAGATGTGTAGTTATATACCACTGTAAGAATTCATATGCTGGCAGCAGCATTTGAAATGTCAGAAAATTCACTTTGATTAGTTAATCCCCTGAATGATTATTTTTCTGTTAGCTAACACCTAAGATCTGAGAGATGATAAAAAAAAAAGTATTTTCCTCATTCTGTTGCCAGCTCAAACATTTTACAATTGACAGAAAGATATTATGTGAAATTCTTCTATACATCAGTTAAATCGTTAGCTACATCATTTCAGAATTGGCAAACACTGCAGCAACAAAACCTTCTTTTACAAAACACGTAGGTGATGGTTTTTAGCACTAAATGATATGAGCATGCACTTCTGGCAATAAAATATATGATTTATTGCAAAGGTCAGCCATGTAGCTGTGTAGGGCTTGTATTTTAACTCAACATGCTGGCTTTGAATCATCATTTCTCTTCTGATAAACACTGATCTGCCATCCATTTGAGGCCATTTTCTCCTGTTTGCTCCTGCTTTATTATTAGAGCTAGTGCAAAAGTACTATCCCAGCAGTATATGTATTCCTGGGTATTTTAAATAACTGTGATTAGTTCACAAAGAATAATGCTTGACTGCTTCTGTAGTTTGAGTCAGCCTGAGTAGTTACAGCCTAGTTGTTTTGGAAATTGCTAAACAAACTCCTTCAGAGAGGATGGTGAGGGTGGGGGCAAGCCCCCTCTCACTAGCATGCCCATCCAGTTTTGTGGCTATAAGCAGATGCCAGGCAAGCATACCCAGTTGGAAGTACCACTCAAGGTTTCAGTGTCGTGATCAAGTATTTAGTTTTCTCAAAGTGACAGCAGTATTTCTAGATGCAATTACCAACACTGAATAAAAGTAAGTACTTGTGTTGCCATGTACATTCAGTGAGCCTTTTTACTGAATATTTAAGAAGTGAGTTTCTACGCAGAAGGTGTTTAGGAATATTTTTGTGAATTCAAATCTGTCTCCATTACTGCAAACATTTTGAGTTCTCATAACTGAATACGCTGTATGAGCAGAAAATTACACTTCTTAAAAATGTGTGGACTTCCATGTATATTCAGCAGTCCTCACAGCGGGCGTTACTTAGCACTGGGCTAGACTATAAAATATAAGCATATCATTCAAACTGAGCTTTCTGTGGTTAGATGTGTGTCAGAGTGGTTTTTCCTTTGTGGTGCACTCAAACATGCCCTGTCAACTACTGCTGGTTCTTTTGCTTCCTTCTGTCAAAATGTAAGGAGCGCCATTTCATACTATTTTAATTTATATCTGTGTTGTCCTAAAGCTGTGTGAAGAACAAAATTTTGTGAGAAAACATGCATGCATGTAACACCAGCTGGTAGTGACCTTTGGCTTTTATTATTTGTCTGTTTCTTCATATGGTAAGATAGAAAAGTCAAGTAAATGAGTCTTCTGATGTGATAAAAGTAAGATTAATAAATGTGCCAAAGCCTCACTTTAATTGAAAATGAAGCGTATGTTGCCGGTATTTAAAATATGTCCCAGATGTTTGACCATGGCTAGTGTCTTAGCTTTCCCTGATTATCACGAGGCAGTTATTAGTCCTGTAACCTTTGTACTTAACGGTAAATGGGGTATTACATGGCACAGAACCGGAGCACCTGTTTTCCATTCAGCAAAGACCCCTGGCAGGCTTTACCTAAGCCTATCCATATGTTTTCACTTAGCAGATTGTTGGGTGATTATGAAAAGTGTCTTTCTTTAGAGCCGGCTTAGCTATTAGTCATTTGCTCACAGTGAAAAAGCAGCTCCTCAGCTACTTGATGAGGTCCATGTGAGCGCGCACTGATGTAGGTTGTGGGACATGCAACAGAGGACTGTCGCTTGACACTCCAAATTGCACAGCTACAGAAGTAATAAACTGAAGATGATACATACTGGAGTGCACGTAATTAGTTAATGTGTTTTACTAGTGGTAGTGTATGTAATTGCTGAGAGGAGTTTTACAGGGTAGATATGCACTTACCATGCTATTTGCTTAGTCTCATTCTAATATTCTGGATTTTATTAACTTTTTTTTAAAAAAAAAAAACCTCTACTGCAATTAACTTAGACAGTATTGTTAATTTAAGGTCACAGGATGTGTTTTTAACTGGGGGATATTAACTTTCATCTTCAGTTTCAATAAGACTAAAAACGGACAGTATATTTCTTGTTATATCAGTTACAAAGCAGTGTTTAAAGTGGAATATTCTTTCTCTAATTTTGTTTCTTTGTCACATAATGTGTTTAGAAACTGAGATTTGTTTGGCTCAGGCATTTGTCATAGGTTTAATACTAGTTTCCAAAGAAGTTGCACTGGATTCTTTATTCCATATATTCTATATGGCTTGCTAAACCTGTGCGAACCACAGATTTACAGTTTAATCAGACTTCTTTCTCCTCCCTCTCCTTACTTTTTGGTTCCCTTCCAAACACTGGCTTACACACTACCTTAACAAATAGGGGCCAGTTGAATTACTTGAAGTCACACTATTAACAATCTACCAAAAAGATTTTAAAACATGTATGTGATTAAAACATTTATGTCAATAGGCATAACCTATGTATATAATATAGATTTTAGTTAGTCATTTCAGAAGTTCAGGTATGCTTTTCACAGAACTTTGTTCTTTGAAAAAGTTCCACGTAAGATTTCAGATGTTCACAAAGAATTTCAGCTTGGCATTGTGTGGGAAGCACACAGCCGGCCACAGAATTGGCCCAGCAAGAGACACTACTATTGCAGATTTTAGTGGAGGAAGACTCATGGTATGAGCACTATCCTATTTTTACATTTTATTGACAGCAACAATATTTTAGTAATACAGAATATACAAATCATTTGCGCTTTCAGCTATTCTTTCTTTAGGCTTCTGTTCTTTCAGAAATTCTTTGCAGTTCTCAGTCAATGTTGTTATGCTTCAAGATCACTGTAAACCTTTGTAATGAAAATTACTTGAGTCAAGTTAAAGTCTTTCTAAAACTTGTAATCATCTTCACCAAGAGGTAACAGCCTTGTTTTCAAGCTAACATACATTCATAAACCATGTCCTGCATTTTTTACCATGAATAGGTCACGAAGAATAGGTAACTTCGCTATAGCAGATATAATATTCTATTAAAAATAAGATTGCAGTTCGTTGTAGTTGTAGTCAGTTCCTCTAAAATACATAGTGGGAAAACAATAAAGGAAAAGGTAGTGAGTGAAGTAAAAAGAGAAAATTCCAAAATGTAACAAATAAGTACATAGGCAAAGCTGTAGTTTTATTCCACCATTAGAATGATACATTCATGTAACATACAAACACTGACAATAAGTACTGAAATTTTAAAAGTTTCCATTCAAACTGTAATGGCATATGAAACTGCGGTCCCCTAAAAAGTTTGTTAGATTGTTAGTACTTATGAAACAAACCTAGAAGAGCAGTCTGAAAAAATAAGTAGCTGCAGCGAAAGTCAAAGGTTATCAGTGCAGTTTGTTTTAGAAGTTTAGTTATTCACAGAGAGGCAGTGGTAAGCATTGTGATGTTTGTATCATGGTTGTATGTAGTAGGAGGGATAATAGATAGGCTTCTAAACTAGAATATCAACTGATTCTATTTTCTGATCTTTCAGTCATCCCACTTCTCAGCTGTGGACCTACTATAGCCTGGACGTACCTCATATCATGCGGACTTTTCACACAGGCACTTTTCCAAAAATCAATTTTATCCTACTTAGGACAAGGGCATCAAATGCACTTTGTGATCAGAGTGTGCACCTTTGCAAACAGATGACTGAAAGCCTTCTCACAGATTCAGTTTTAGCAAGATCAGGCTGCTTCTCCCAGTGCAGTCTTGCAAAGCTATCAAAATTAGTGAAGTAAAACAAATTAATGAGATCAGAACCTGAGATTTGTCTTTAAAGTTTGGTGCCCAAGGTGTGTGAAATTGTCTCTGGAGGACTGTGAACCTATAAACCATTGAATGAATTACACTCCTCCATGTATGTGAGTTTTTTTCACCTGTGACTAATGTAGTGTGGGTAACGTTCTTCATTTATTAAGTAATCCAAGTATAATTCAATAAATTATTAAATCAAATGAAGAATATGTCTTAATTATGTTAGCTGTTTCAGAATGTGACATAATTTTGTCCTACGTTTTTCCTCTAGCCTTAGTATTACTCCTTAACATAAGTAAGCCAATTTAAAGTATTTGAAACTAGGCAAAGGTTTGATTTTACCAATTTCTTCGAAAAGTGTCTGTATGAAGAGAAGTGTAGGAAAGGCATCTGTATGATGGTCTTCTCAGTGACTCAGGGAAGAGCCAAAGCTTTATTGTCATGCAGGTTGTTTGGCTCCTTAGCTGCAAAGGCATTCATTTGCCATACAGCTTCAAATGCAGGGAGAACAGGCCATTTCCCATTCTCTAATGTATTTTTTTAATGTAAATTTCCACGCAGACTCATGAGATGAAGGTTTAAGCCACTGTCACAAACCACCTGCAACTGCAGGCAAGCCTCTCTGTCTCCTGTACTTGAGTATTTGTCAGACCCTTGGATACTTCATTAGGTGTACTTGTAGTCTTCCACTTTATCCTTCCAAAGAGAAGCCTTAAATGCCTGTTTTAGAGAGATACTTCTTGAACTTGTTCTACAGCCAAACGTATTGTGCATGATATAGAACAGGTCTTCATCCAAGTCCCACAGAAGGCAGAGATAGTAACGGGTAAGACACAAATTTGGAAGCCTGGTAGAAGAGTGAGATGCTTTGAGATGTATTAGTGTGAATGCTGTGTGGACCCTGTCCCTTGCAGTGGGATGAGTGCCTGAAACAGCATACATGAGAGTGAGTAAATGAAGGAGTGGCAGAAGATGTTGATGCCCAGCAACGTGTCTCTCTGCAAAATGGATAGCACGTCACAGTCTTTGTTTTCAGATGTGATTTGCAGCTGAAGGTTGCAGCACAGCACAACCGAAAATTTCGTACAACCTAGCTGAAAATTTGCCTTCAATGCCAGCAGGTGCTTTTTGTTTTACTGAAAGGCTTGTAAGAAAAGGTGCAGTGTGAGCTACAAAAATTTGGCAGGACAGTTATCAGATATTGCAGACAGATACAGGATTCTGGGAAAATAAATTGCAGATTTTTGCAAATAATATGAATATATTTTGTGTGCAGTTTGAAATATGAATGTGTCAGTACATTTTACATGTTTTTCTTAATGTTGATGTGTGGATCAGTGAAGGGTGTGCTGGACAGATCATCCAGGAAATATAATCCTGGCCAAATGAAACAGGCATCCTTGTCCCAAAGAATTTAAGTGCAAACCTTCTCCCAGATGAGTGTGATATGGAAGGGCAAAGTTGGCAGTTTGCAGCAGAGTTTGCAAAAGTAAAATTGCAGGGAGCAATCTGTGGCAGAGAAACAGGTAAACTGGATGTAAATAAAGCTTGTGGACAAATGAAGCATGTAATTGGCTTTATTCTTTCTTTTACTATTGTAGATACAAATTTTACACATTTACTGATTCCTACTATAAAAGATGCAAAGGTATGGCAGTTTAGCAGGACAGTTGATCACTAAATGAATTGCTGTGATCATCTGCTTTAGAAACCTTCAGATGTGCTTCCATTCAGAAAAGGGCAATGTTTTTCATCCATCCCAGAAGACGCTCATGGACATACAGCTCCCAGTGACAGACATTACCTGCCTTGAGACCTTCCCACTGGAGTTCTTCCACCAGGTGTCTACGCTACTGTCTTGCAGTATGTTTGTCTTTTGGAGAAAGAAGGTGTATTTGAGTACTAACAGGTCAGACAGCTTCCCTGCAGAAGAAGGCTTCCGTCCATTCTTCCATCCTGCATCTCTTCCTCCATTTTTGGGGGAGATGGAGGATAAAGCAGCCCTTTGGTGCTTTGTTTCTGTAGCTTCTTGGTTTTGGTGTCTTTTGAGATCAGGTGTGCATCACATTTTGAAGAGCTCTTAGTTCAGCATAATAAAGCGTGCCAACCAATTCTTTAAACATGGGGACTTTCCATTAAAACAGCTCTGTAGATTTCAAAGCACTAGTGTAAGGAAGCATATATTGCTTTTTCAGTGTGAAAAAAGTACATTTTTCTGTTGAAATTTACCTTCTAGGACCATGGCTAGCAGAGGCTTGAAAATAGCATGGCAGACAGGTGACTGTAATGTGAAGGATGAGACTTTACTGATTCCTGTGAAACTGTGCCTTTGTATGTGCACTTTAGGGGCATGTTTGGAGAATCTGGATTCCTGTAGAGCATCCCTCAGGTGGGCCAGGCCCCACCATGGCTGCTATGGCCTGGTGTTGAGTATAACTGGGCCCAGTGCTGACCTGATTGCTGGACCTGCCTCTTGCTTGGGCTCCCCAACATTTCTGTGAAGACATGTTCAGGTGTGAACACTGTGGGAGCAGCTCTGCATGAAGAGCCTTCGCCTTCAGCAGCAGGAGCTGGGACAGGAAGGAGACATGACACAAAAAAACAAAACACAGACAACATGGGCCAGGAGCAGGATGCGCTGTGACAGCAAGTGGGCAAGGATACCACAAGGAATGGCAAGAGGAGGGAGGGAGAGGCCATAGGCCTTGGGAAGGTGCACTCTGCGGAGCAAAGGCTGGTTGCATGGGCATGTCCAGAGCCAGCCTCAATCTCACATGGCCTAATTTTGGAGTGGTTGACATCACTCTCTGTAATGCTTTGAATACAGTCCTTAGTATACCATTCAGAGATAGTTGAAAATTAGAATTTATGGCATATGGAAAAGTAATAAATGGTTCTTTTACCACTCTTGCTTAGTATTAAGTGTGACTTAAGAACTGGAATGGTATCTGTGTTATCTGCATGATCAGCAAATGTATGTTTGACTGGTCTGGGAACAGATGAGATAATACGATAGGTTAAAATACAGCTGTAGCAGTCTGATAATGCAGTGTTTTTATTGATTGTCTAGCTGAGTAACTACACTAGGTATTCGGTTTGCTTGTCACTGTGCTTAGTGCCTGGGGTAGTTGAGCAAGTTACTTTTCCACTGAGTTGACCTCAAAGTCTCACGGTCTTTCAATCAGACTCCTCAGATTTCATACGCTGGCAATTCCTTTCCTTTTCTAATGGGCTATAGTAAAAAAAATGTGTCACCTTTTGCACCATGTAATACTAAATCAGATCAGAGTTCATGCACAATTATGTCAGTGGAAATCTAATATTACAGACCTGCTTATCTTGAGATAGCACATGGAAAAATAAACTTGCACAACTGACAGACTTACTTGATTCTACAGATAAGTTATTTGTAAGTAATTGAGCTGAAGAATGCTTCTGGATTATTTTCACACATTTCAAAAAGTATATAAGATAAATTGCTAATAAATATTATTAAGTATTATCTTTTTTCCTTTTTGCTCCTGCTTCCTTTTGCTTTTTATGCTTTGTTATTCTGCTTGAGTGCTAGAGTAACCAAGTCCAAGATGGGAAAAACGGGTTTTGTGTTAGCGAACTGTTTTTGTTCTGAAGACTAACAAGCTTAGAAAAGCAAAATGGGCACCGCTCATTAATGTAATGTAACAGATACCTAATGGCATCTAAGTAACACAGAAGCGTTTTGTCAAAAAAGTATTGCTTTCTGTTTTTCTTTAACAGTGTGACAAAGTCAAAACACCATCTAAAGCTTTCTTTTAGTCAGAAATAGTAATTTAGGATCCGTTGCTCAGCAGATGTGCTTTCTTGGTATTTTATACTAAAAAATGTTTCAATTCCTCTTGCCTTCAGCTTATACAGCTGTGTTTTGTTATTTCTTTAATATGTGGTATTAGCAATAATTTAAATTCAGCTATGGAAAAGGTCATTATTGGTCTTCAATTATTGCTTGGTTAGCATTTTAATTATCAGTAGGTATGGAATAAGGAGAAATCCTTCAGCTTACTTTCTCTGCTGCTGTGTAGGAGACTGATTCCTCAATGGATTGTTTAAAACTTTGGGGGTGAATTGGAAATATGTGTAAGTGCACCAAAACATTTTCATGATTATTCTGAGAAGTGCCTGCTCTTCTCCTTTCCACTCTCAAAGAACAAATGCTGCCTCAATATCTTAGATCAATATGTAGCACATTGTGAAGATCAAGAAACAGTTTACTCAGCTGTTTATTCTTAATTTTGATAAAGAAATGGTTGACATAGTAATACTTGTGGTTTCTGGACAGTCTGTTAAAAACTAAGATTTTATTATCTGTTCGGGGAAAGATTAAAGGTGTATTATCAAAAGTTACTTTATATAATGTAGCCCAAGAGCCATGTTGGTACTAAATAATTTCTTAAACAATTTGTTATGCTGAGCAGTCCTTCTCACTTGTCTTTCTCAGATTGTATTGATTCAGAAGAGAATGTGTCCTAACACCATGTTTGTTTGGTTGGTTGTTTTTGGTGTTTTTGTTATTGTTGTTTTTAAGTTTTATGCTGAATTTTGAAGCCCTAGAGCATAAGCATGGAACTGACATTTCCTGCAAGTGCTGATGTATTTTTTTCCCAAGTGGAACATTGTCTGTTTATTTGAAAATGGACTTAAAGTGTTCAAAACACAGCCGCATATTGGTTTTTTTTTGTTGGTTTGCAAAGGCAAACCAATGCCTGCAGACTGTGGAGAGGAACTTCAGTAGCTTACCAACAATTGTATTCAAACAAGATTGCAGGTGCTTTTCAAAGTAATCTAATCAGAAATGTAATTACTGGTGCTTGAGGGAAGAAACTCGAGACAGTAAGCTAACTCAGGCCCCTTGGGCTGTCTTTGACTGTCCTCTTTACGTGACTCTTCATGCTCCGAAACTCAAGCATTTCAGTTCCTTTGCTTTTCACATCTGCTGTTGCAGAAATGGATTGCACTTAGAGGAACTGAGAGGTTTTAGGTTATAGCTCATAGGGAGGGGTTTACAACGTCTCACTCCCTACAAGAACAAAGAAACTATAAATTATTGATTCACAGTAGTGTTTACCAGATCTCCTTCCGTATGACTTATCACAAAATTCAGTCATGCAAAGTGGCTTTCTAGCCGACAGATCCAAGGCCTCCCACAAAAATATTCCCTGATAAGTATCTTTTCCAGTAATCCAACTCTATGTGGCTTTCTCTACTGGTATAGTCAAAGAACAGTGTGAGCCTTCAGGAGCCTGCAGGAAGAGTTATACAGGATAAGTCCAACATGTACTGCATCTCCAAACTGTCATTTTGAAAAGGAGTTCAGATGTCACCTCAGAGAGGCAGAATCTACAGAGTTTTAAAGTTTTGGGGGGAAAAAGTTTTAATCTTCTTCTCCCAGGCCATTAACAAGTGTTACTGAGGGTATCTCAAGTGCATAGGAATGTTTTGCAAAGGTTTTTCTTTGTTCTCTTCTTAATTCTAAGATATTTAGAATGTGGTTTCAGATTGCTAACATTCAGAAGACTGTACGTATGTCCTGAGCTGGAGTGAAGAGAGTAAGGTCTCTTATCATTCCATTAAGGATTTCTTCTTCTACCTATTTCCAGGTGTTCACCTACTTATTTCCCAGTCATCGTGAATTTCTTCTGAGCTAGTAAAAATGTCTAACGTCAGAGATACATCCTAACCAGAGGATGTAAGGACAATTCTTGTTTGCAGAAGGGCAGCCAGAGCCCTGGCACAAGATTATAAAGCCAGATACATTAGCCAGGCTACATTCTGTTAGTACTTCAACACGTTTTTGTACTACCAAATTACTTATTTTCTTCCTTCTCCCTCCTTTTCTCTATGTACAATGCTTCTGTTACTCAAGGAGGAAATTGGAGCTGTGCTTAGATATGCTAAATTGCCTTAACTTTAAACTGTAAATAATTGGTAGCATTTAGTTATCGCTACTGTTTTACAGATTAAGATCTTTCTTTAAACCACTTAAATGGTAACTGAGCTTTTTTAAATGTTTCTTGAGAGTAACATTTATAGTAACAGTAAGGAAAATTGAGTACTGGATGAGATTGAAGCATAGTTTCTTAATAGTATTTCAGATTAATAGTTTGGGTCTTTCTCCTAATGATATTAAATTCTTTCTGTATACTTCTAATTTTCTCTGTAATATTAGGGAAGACGGGGGACGGGAAACTCAGCACAACACCTTGATTGGATTTAGCAAACATATTCATACACATTAATGGCATATAAAGAAGTTGGGGGGAAAAATGAGCATGTGAAAGACTATTAAACAATAGCCTCTTGCCATTGAGCACATCTCATCCCTCTGAAGCTGGGATGCATGCAGTGATGCAGTGCTCTATAAAATGGTGCATCATACTCAGTGAGGTGTTTATGCATTTTCAGAATACAGCTAAGAACAGAACAAGGGACCAGGTTAGGAAAGTCAGTAAAACTCCTGTGAATGAAAGGCAAAAAATAATAACAATCACCAGCTGTGAAGAGGGTAGCTGCCTTTTTATACTATTTTCCTGAGGGATAGTACCTATCTGGTTCTAACTTCACTGTCTTAACTAGGCTTGCTTTGTTGTCTTGCACGCTCAGAGGTAATTGTTAATGTAACCTTCCATTACTTTTTATTCATCCACCTTCTCTGATGAAGCTAATGGGCTTTCTGGCCCTGTCTAAAGGTAAGCTTCTGTGCTGGGAGAGCTGGACCCACCAGGCTCTCCTTGAGAGGTCCCCTGGCCCTTCCTAGGGCAAGCAACAAAAAAGCCTTAGTAACAATGGTCATTATTATTAATTATTAATATTATTGACATTGTCACTTATTAATATTAATACTTCTGCTAATAAAGAGCTCAGTCCATCTCCCTGCAGTGTGGAGCAATCTCAAAGAAATCCATGGAAGGGTACACAATCAGATGTGCCATCTCCATTTGCCACAGTAGCTTCCTTGTATTCCCTTTGCTTTAGCACAACTTGCAGGGGCATTTCACAGGTGCTTACAGGTGCTGGGGAGAAATGTTCTACATGCTACAGAGTTCTGTGCTCCCCTGTTTTCCAATAAGCCTTGTTAGTGAATTCCCTCCATTTTTCCCCCATGTAACACAATGTTAATATTTTCCACTGCATTCATTAGTATTTCCCACTGCACAGGAATCAAAAACACTAAAGTCAATACAAAGGAATGAAACCTCTGGGCTGAGACCAAACAGCACGATGCTGTGAAAGAGCTGTAAGTTCTGAGTGCTGACTTTGCCAAAGCTGCTGGGGGTTGTGGTGGGAGTACAGCTCTGTTCAGAGGATGAGGAATAATTTCCTGCTGAATATTTGGGGCACTACTGACTGGTAAGAGCTGATTTATAAGCTCTGGAAGTAAAACTAAGCAAGCTCTAAGGAAACTGTGTTTTTATACACAAAGCAGAGGTTCCCAGGTGAATTTTAGCTTGAGATTGTGTAGAAGATATTCTAATTTCCCCTCCTCCCTGAGTGTGCTGGCGATCTTAAATATATGTTTTCATACATACTGTTGTACAAGCATGTAATAAAAATTAATCTATTTCAAAGCATGTGTTGGCAGACTTCAAGAGAAAGAGACATAAAATAACTGTTAGGACCTAACTATTGATATCAGCGAATAGCGTTATAATCATGACTATGCCAAACTTTCTCATAGCTCTAATTTTCATAATTGGGAAAAAAAAACATGATAAGAATGTTTCTTCTTCTGAGATGGGAAAAGTAGGATTTGAAGGTGGTTTTGTTGTATTTTTATTTTTATTTTTCCTTCTAGATGTCAGAGCTGTGGATGAAAAGCACTTATGTGACTCCATTTGTTCAGACAGGTTTTGGAAGTTCTGTTTTCACTGTTCATAGAAACTGAAAAATCAGGAGAGTTTTTGTTGTTTGTATCTGTGCAATCCCTTTTAGAAAGCAGCAGACATTATTTCTCAGTATTTGTTCTTGGCTCCAGTGTCAGCACCTCCATAATTCTATCCACCGATTACTTGTATTTATATTACATGTTTGTTTGAGACCTTTTAACAAACGTACAGTATTTCAGTAACAAACAGGAAAGATTTCAGCTCATGTACGCATACTACATACTTAATTTTCACGATGACTTCTACTCTCCATTCTGTCTCAAAGTCTGTATGAGTTTCATCAGAGTTTTTAACTGTATTGTATTTTTGTCTAAAATGATGAGTAGTTGTTCTACATGCTATGCTGATAATCTTCATAGGAAAATGTCTGCATAGTTAATTCTGCTGTTAGTTTTGTTAAGCTCTTCCTATTAGTGCTGTTTTGGCAGTGAGTTTCACCAGTAAGTTTTGTGTTGCATGAATAGAAAATTTACTTATATCAGTTTACCTCTGCTGCCTATCAAGTTCACAGAACATTTCTCACTATTGCCTTATGAGAATAATTAAGAGTCCCAATTTCCTTTCTCTAAACCACTCATTGTTTTGAATATCTTGACTGCATTCATTCATCTTCTGCATAAATTAAAATGTAATAGTACTTTCTGTTGCTTATTGTTTTATTTTTCTTCACAGAATTCTTATGATTTCAATAGCTCCGCTCTAATTTTTTTCTGGATCCGATTTTCTAAGTTTTGTTGTTGTTGTTGTTGTTGGTTTATTTTTAAACTTGAATTCAGTACTTCAGCTGAGATTATTTCATCATGTTATATAATGGCATTAGGTAAAGTTAAATCATTAGTGTTGGTCATCCATTTAAGCTGGTTATACTCTTCAGAAATTTGACATCACCTCCTTAAATAATCCTGTCACCTATAAATTTGGCAGTTCAACCTTCCTTTTTTTTGATGTGAATTAATAAATATATTAAATAACATCGGGTCTGGTATCAAATTTTATGATAGTTCACTATTAATCTTTTGAAATATGTATGCTCTTTTACCTCTTTCTCCTGGCTTCATTACCTTTAATATCCTATTTCCTTTAGGAGCACTTTGAAAGATTTCTTTTGAGAGCAGTGTTAGTTATTATTTGCTTTCCCAGTATTAATTGCACTGGTTTTTCATTCTGTAAAGTTTGAAGAAATGAGTCACAAATAATTTTAAAGCTTCAGACAGCCCTGTGTATGGTACTTGAAAAACAACTTGTGTGGGGACCTTGAATTTAAGCCCCACTCCTTATTTCTTACATCTGTATTCCTTGTGGAAGAGCTTGCAGAGGTTTTCCTAGGGATTGTGACAGAGAATATGCTTCAAATCAAGAGTGTTAGTAAAAGAAGTTATAGAATGAATCAGCAAAATAGGCAATATCAAATTATGGGAGACTGAGTGCTGTTTGCCCAAAGGCTCTGAAGGAACTTTGGGTGAAATGGTTTAACTACTTACAGCAGTGCTTAAAGCTTTCGTAGGTTCAGAATGAGAACAGATAGGCTCATGGAAGGAAAAGCCATTAAGAGCTGTTAGGAAGAAGGAGCTGTCCAGTAAACCACAATCCTCCCTGTGCCTAAAAAACCATCTGGGGTTGTCTAAGTGTCTGCTTGACCTTCCCTTGCTTTTGTGTTTGGGTATTCACTGCTGACTGCTCTGCAACAGAGTGTGCAAACAGTCCATCCGCATGTTTAATTGCAAATAATTTTAGTGTAGTCTGGGTGCTCCTAAGTATCATCCAAAACAAATGAGACACTTTACGGAAGCTGTTTTAGTCCAGTGCAGGTGCTTGTTGTGGTCTGTTTGCTAACTGATATGCCACAAAGCCAAAATACCTGAAGTGCTTGTGTGTTTAATTTCAAGCTGTCAGGATGGAATAGTGTCGAGCTTTTTCTGGAGGAGTGACATCTACTCTCTTTCTTGTTTTCTTTGGAAAAAGTTGAATGCAGTATATGCTCCCAGCCAGTTGTTTCAATGATGATAAAAATTTCACAACTCTTTTCCCTGTTTACTTAGTATATCTGTGCCCCAGATCTGACAATGAGTGCAGATCCAGGAGAAATAATGAAATCTATGGAAAGCAGGCACACATGAGAAAAAAGACATTATACAGCAGCAGCTTTATTCCCTGCTGCTGTTGGACTGCAGATGGGTATTGAGCTTGCAACCAGGGCTGAAAAGAATTTAAACTTTGTTTACTAGACAGTGAATAATCCAGAAACTGCTGAAAGTTGAAGATGAGAGCTGTTGTTGAATTCTTGCAATCTAGTGCATTTGACTACTGATTGTTTCTTCTGTGAGTGGTACTAAAGTGAAGAGTTAATGGGTTTTTTGGAGGCCTAATTAGTCTTCCCTGTTGGAAAGGACTATGGGAATAAAATGGGTTATTCTAAACAGACTGTGCCTTTGTAGGGATCATGCATGATATAACAGTTAGTTAGATGGCAAAGGCAGAATCAGGGAAGCAGGAGATAATGGTGTCATACTCACACCCACCCCTGGTCCGTTGGTGCCAGCAAAGCTTTGAAGCTGATGTCATCCTACATGGATTTCTGGCATCTGTGAAAATGTCAGGAAAGGATCAGGGATTTTGGAGGGAGATGCTCTCCAATTGTCTTTTCAGTGTTCTGTTTTCTTCCCTAAAAGGAAGTCCATGTTGGAAAGGGTCCGATTCCAACAGGGATGCATCATGTTTTGAATGCTAGCTCTTCCTTCAGTCTTTCACATGCTAAATGCTGCTGAGTGCCCCTTTTGCTCACTTATCCATTTGTTTGCTTAATACTTCATACGCAATCTACAATGATTTGTAGGTTTGCTGTCAAGCTTATTATTCCCAGCAGGTTTCCTAGCCTTTCTCCTCCCAGTGTTTTGAGTATCTGTGGATCTTAGCAATTCTTAGTTTCCAAACACAGAGCATGCAAGTTAGGAGACGACGAGGAAAAAAGTGTTATCTGGGGAAATGCATGGGTTAGGGTGACTGGTTAAAGTACTTTGTTTATTTGTTTCTCTAGGAAAGCTCATAAATTCCATTAAACACCTATTTTTCATCTTCTGTAAATTAGATATCTCAGCTTTTTTTTCTGCTTTGTTTGTAAGATTTTGTGTAAACAACATTATTTGTGATCCAGTATAGCTTCTATGTCATGAGTACTCAGTGGTCACGTTAATATTGCCTGAAGACTAGCAAACTTCTGTGTTTCAGGCCATTTATTTTATTCAGTTATCATTCTAACATTACATTAATCATCTAAATGTTGTATGTAATTTTAACAATAGTTTGCTTTCCCTTTTCTTCCTACAGTATCCTTGTTCATTATCTTTTCAACTAAGCATTATTAATTTCTCAAAATTAAATTCACATAAGTTGACAAAAGACAAGCTAGTAGCTTTGAATAGTAGGTCTTTTATTGTAAATTAACAGTTATATGCATACGGTACACAGTCAATGATTTTGGTTTTGCTACAGAAGTTAGTTTTATGGGGGGGGTGGGAGGGGAGTGGAAAAAAAGCAGTGAAGTGTTATCAGGCTTTTCTCTGGATTCCAAAGGAATGTGGAATTTGTGGTTTACACATCTCTCCTTGCCCACTGTATGCCCAGAATATTTTCAGGGAAATTTTCCAGATGCTGATCTTTTCTTCTTTCTTAAATTGTTTTGCCTCAAATGCCAAACTGTTTTTCTGCATTAAGTAATTTTCCAAAAGCACAGCTTGAGCTTTGATCCAGGAGATTTATATTAAATAAACAGTATTTTTGGAAGTCTTTCTACAATTTATTAATATTTGATGGCTTTCTTGAATAATTGTAGCTACCATTTGAAATGTGTATGTGTCTACGCTATCTTTGGAACATTATTTCATAGTTGTTCTGGACATGTCAGGATTTGTCTTGAGCTGAAATAAGGCTAATAACATGATGATTGTATTGCAATTTTTGCTTTTGGGTGCTTGTGGTTCTTTCAGTCAGCATCTCAGTCACAAACGTGGGATTCAGTCTCAAACAGCTTCCAAGGTGATTTTCTTTAAACATTCAACTTCTGTAAATAATGTTGCCTAGATCTCACATATTAGTATTTTCATCTTGATTGCTGCAGATTCATGTTTTGAATGCAAGATTTTGGATAACCTACTCTGGCTTATCTGAGCATGAGGCATTTTTCTCATCTGGATCCAATCCCTTAATGAAGGCATTTTGGACCTGGAAGGCCAAAAGTGAGAAAACTGATCGGTTGAGATTAATACATAAAAGAAGTGGGAAAAGCAAAACTAATCAAGAAAAGCAAGTGATAAAAAAACACTTGTTTATGGGTAACCAACAAATGTCCAGCCAGTCCCTAACAACAGCAGCTCTGTCAAACCCAACCCCCACTTCTTCCACCCTGTGGCCTGGAATTTTCATTGGATCAGTCTGAGCCCACTGTTTTAGTTGCGTTCCCTCCCAGGCTCTTGTCTGTCTGCAACAAGCCCTCTGATCTGCAGTGCTGTGGGTGCATGTCTGCAGCAGGCCTTCTGGTGGGAGGTGTCCCACTGAAACAGTGGGATGGGGCAAACAGCCCACAAAAGGGGAAGAGCGGCCGCCTGTGGTAGGCAGCATTGGCTGTGTAGAGTCAGAGTGAGATCTTTGTGTGTGCTATATTTGTATTATTTTTCATTCTTGAGTAGCTGTAGCCCTACTCGTGCCCTTCCTGGCACTGGCTCTTGCAGAGCTGGGGAGGGTCCTTGGGTTTACTGGCTCTTCTCTTAGCAGGGTAGCAGAGGGCCCCTTGGGCAAGCAGTTTCTCTGTAGGTGCTGGAAAGTGTGTGCTACCACCCAGAGGGCATGGAGGTTTCCCGAGGGAGTTCTGCCGTTGCCTCCCAGGATCTTCAAATGTGAACCTAAAGTGACTGGTAGATTCATTGCAATGCATAACACTACCATCACTTAATTTGTTAAGATTCATACCAAACTAAAGTCAAGATAGGCACACCATCGATTGACATTGTTTAATTCATCACCACAGCTAAAGGCAGTAACCGAGAAGTTATAATACAATGAAAATTCGTGTTTTTGTTTCCTCCCACTAGATGGCCCTTCAGTGAAATGGCAAGTCAGTTAACATGGAGCTCTTCTGCATTCATGTCCCTATTTTATCTGGAATGTTGCTGTCACTGTACTAAAATGTTCAGTAAAGGAAGGACCAGGAAGGACCAGAATTAGGCAATACTATGCAATTGAGCCAGGAAAAAAAGGGAAAATAAAAAGTGTTGGCCAAAAAATCTTCATTTGAACTGTATGAGAATTACCTTTTTTTTTTTTTTTTTTTCTACTTCACAGGAAGCTTGTAATACCACCTTTTCCCCCAGAGTTAGTACTGTTCCTCGACTTTTTTTTTAATTGTATGTTTATGTTTTAGTACTGCAGCTGTTCATTATATACAAAAAGAGCCTAATTCGTTAGATAGGTGGTAGTGCCAGAAAGTCACAGAAGGTTCAAATGATTTTTATCAACTCTTACTGTATGTTTGAGAAAGAACAGATTGTTGTAATATTCATGCTCACAGAAATGGCGTCTTCATAAACAGGGAACCGTCAGTGTTTTCATCCACATGTTTATGTGGTTTCTATTGTGCCTGCTTTATACTGCTTAAAATACTGAATGTTCAGTATGTAATAACACTTTATTGCTTCTTTCTTTAATAATCATGACCACAGATACCATTTATCTCTGTAAAACCCTACCTTTTTAATAGGACGATGTGGTTTTCTCTGTATTTTAGAAATTGTCAGCCTAATTTCCATTTGCTCATCAGCAGTTATTTTCAAATCTATTATCTATGTATTGTTCTCTGTAGTAAAATTCACACGTAAAGACCTAAGCTAGCAGGTAGTGCTTACTTACAGATGAAATATGCAGCATTTGTAAACAACTGATCTGCTTTTTTACAAATAGAGTCACTGAATGTGCATTAACAAGTATTGAGGTCAAAACTAAGTCCACAGTTTAAAAGCTCAATTCTAATTGTCTAAGATAACCCTGAGATATGATCTCCATGTTAAACTGTGCTATTACTGTGGAAAGCCCTCTCTGACTGTTCTCTTTCAGAATGGTTTCAAAACTATCCAGGCTTTTTTTGTTGTTGTTGTTATTGGTGCTAAGAGAAGAACAGATGCTGGTACATGACATGCAGTCAGTCAGTATTCAAAATAACTAATATTATATGGTCTGAAGAATTACAAGATGGCTTAGTGGAAGGGTGGGATCTTATAAATTGCTAAGCTCCCATTGAAGAATTTTAATCTCTTCAAGAGTCTTCCCAGAAGTGACAAGATAACATGGTTATTGTACTGCACAAGTGGCATCCTTCAAGAGGTAAGAACGGTTAAAGCAACCTGACCCTCTCGTTCATTACAGACAAAATGGAGGAGGCCTGTTTCAGGTCATCTTTCCAGGTCCTATAGAACATACAGCTTTACCTCATGGTCTTACTTCCAAAGTCTGCTTGAATATAACAGTATTGTCATAGTTGCCTGCCCTGTTTCCATTTCCCTGATGAAAAGATAAGATAATGACTTACTCCTGTATCAGTCACCAGGTCTGAAGCCTGGAGATCAAATGCCTTCTGAAATGGATTAATGTGGGCTTGCTGTCTTCTTCATAGTGACTTTCCAGCCCCAAAAAAAGAGGTTAGAGCCTAGGAGGTAATTGGTGAGGGCATTAATCCCCAGTCACAGATTTTGAGTAGCAACCAGCCCTTGGACAGTATCCAACAGCCACTGTCTCCATACCCTCTGCAGGAAGTACTAATGAATCCTGCATAGTGCTTTTTCTACCAACATTCTGGACCTACTGCTCAGAGGTCTGCCAGACGCTGCAGCCTTGCACATGGCTTGCACTCTGACTGAGAGATGATGTGCATGCACACAGATGGGGCAGCTCTGCTTTGGAAAGCAATTGTTAGTTGAAGTAAACTGTAGTGATCCTCATCAAAGTATTCCTATGCTATTCAAGTAGTTGATATTTACAGATTTTTTACCAGCAGCCAAGGAATGATTAGAGTGATTCCTCGCTGACCTCACTGTCACCAGTGATTTTGTAGCGACATTTAAGTAACACAAGCAAAGAATAGTGCACACCTTCTTGTGGCCAAGTGACAAGACCATACCAGTTTCTTAGAACACACTGTGTGAATATATAGGTCCTAGCCAGTGATGGCATGATGTCCTTTCTGTGTTCCTATCAGTCTGGTTTTGTCACCTTGGTTTGTCCAGCAGTGCTTTATTGAAATCACTTGGACAACAAGGGATATTTTTGGAAGATTGTTTTTGAGAGCATCTCCTCAAAGTTTCAAAATTTACTCATATTCTGGATGAAACACTCAGATTTTGTATGATTTTTGTTTTTATGACCATACCTTCCTCTCCAACATCTCAGTTTATTAATAGGACAGTTGCCTAACATAAGCTCCAACATAGCAGCTCATTAGCAGGACAGCTATCTACCATAAGGCATTCAGATCTTTATTCTCTGTCCTAAAGATATCTCCTATCGCTTAAAGCTCTTCTTTTATTTTTTTTTTTTTTCCACTTCTTTCAATTCCATTAACATGAGCAAAGTTCACTTTTGAGTCTGGCTTCTTTACTTCTCCTCCTTTATTTTCTTTTGGAATGTTTGGTTTGTAAATGCACTTCAGCCTAGAGGAGAGAGAGGTTTGGGCTTAGAGGTGTAATCCTTTCCTAAATCACCCTGTTTTATCATGAGGCCGGAATCACAGTGCACTGAATAAAGAGATTCAGACAACATGTGTTGTGCTCAGATTTTGATGTGAATCAGCTCCATACAGTCTAGAGCAAGTAATTTACTTTGTTTTGCTTCACTGAATAAAAAAGAGTTTTGGCTAAAAGCCATATCCAAAAATTAAATATTATTATTGGCCAAACAGTATATCAGTCTGTAATGTACATTTTACTGCAGAGTGGGAAGAGGACTTGGTTTCAAGTCTTTACTTTGTGTTCATTCCCTTTTGTAAATTCCAGTCAGACTGTCAACATCAATTTGACATTGCTTTCACAGTTTATAGTTAAATCCATCCCCTAGCAAACATCTTGCTTTTCAGATACCTTAAGCCTTCTGCAAGCAAACAAATCACGGAAATTAAATAGCAATAAAGCTGTTGATAGCTTTGTATAATAAATTTTATCTACTATTTAAATGGCAATTATTTCCAGAAACTTGGCAATTGTAGCCATACAAATGATGAAATTGATTCCAGTCACAGCCCATCTTTCTTTGGAAAGGGAATATCAGTAGTGTTTGAAACATGGACTATTAAGAACCTTGGTTTGCTCATGGTGGCTTGTAAGTTGTATTTGCTAACGCAGCATCTTGCTGGAAGAAAACAAGTGCAGCCCTTCCCTAGCCCAGATTATTTTCTCCACAAATCTTTGGAGAAAGAAATAAAAAACAGCTAATAGTTGTAGGGCATGTGGAATTATTTTAAGTAAAGCTGAGCCCTGATCCTTCTGAATGCCTCTACTTTCCTGTGCTGTTTTGTCTATTCCTTCCTTTGAATATGTCAGCAAATTTTCTGTAAGTTCAGAAAGTGCAGGGAATGGAAATTGTGACTCTTTTCTCTGTCTCTTTCTTTTTTGTTGTTGCTCTTGTGTGTGTGTGTGTGTGTGCTTTTGTTAAGGGAATGATTTAAAGCAGATGTATTTTCAAAAAAAGTGCAAGTTTGTCTTGTAAAATATTTTTAAAGAAAAATAACCTCAGGACTTCTTAAAGCTGTCCCTCGGGTTCTGGAGATGTCACAAAGGGTACTGTTTTTGTAATATTTGCATAATTCTTTTCTCACACAATTTAATTATAAATCAAGATAACAGAGCAGAATTTGTGTATCTACGCTGAAGAGACAAAGCTTATATATATTTAAAAAGCAGAAGGATATCTGTGATTTCTGTATGAAATATTGCCTACTTCTGCTGGAATAGAAAACAGATTATTTTCGTGTTTCTCCAGTACTGGAAGTATATGTTTTACATGAATGAATAAAAGAGTCTTTCCTGTTAGTAAATTAAATGCATTAGATATATTCTGCACCTCTTCAGTAGTTGTATATCTGAGGACGATAGTGCTCTCACAGCGAATTCCTCAAGGGTGTAATAAATATTAAATAAATATTCAAGAATCACTTGCACAGCATTAGAGGTGCTACATGTTAGTGGTCGTGATTGTGTGGTCATCTGCAGAAATATTTATTTGTGATAATAATAATTATTAATAATATTAAAAATAATACATAATTATTAATCTTAACTGAGAACAAAAGACCTGTCATGATCCTTCGTAATCGGACTTTTATTGCATCTCTGAATTGTTGGATTAAGTTACACTCAGTCACTGGAAGTAGTTTTACCACTGCGCTCTCACTCTCTTTCTCTCCCTCACGATGGTTTATTTTCCAACAACCTGTGTTTTGTGTCTAAGTTCTTTCAACATCTTCATAACTCTTGACAATATAGTTACCGAACCTGTGTCACTAGAATAACTTCAATGATCTAATATTAAGTGACATTTTCCACATATAGTCTGGCTTAGAAAGACAGAAAAAATGTCAACAAAAGAAGGGAACCAATATGGTGACTGCTAATTAAGAATCAGGAGAAGAATAGAAAAATGCAATGCAGCCTATCGTAATTTCTTAAGTGCTTGTCCTTGGAGTCAGTTACAGAGACTGCTGTAGTAAGTTATGATGGCAAAATGCTGAACAACTTTTTTTATCAAAGATTTTGCTTTTTTTTTGTTAATCTTGAAATATTTTTTATTACATTTCATAGTTTGGGAAAGCACTAATCAAATTTAACCTAGAAAGTATAATATGACATTAATCCGCTGAAAATGTTGAGTGACACTTCTGACTTCCCCGGTAGTCAGTAAAAATGAAGGGAAATTGTTATTTTTGCCTGGAGTTGTGCTTGGTTTTAAGCCCATCTAATTCAGCATTTTTATTGAATTCTGTCTGTGTATGGACTTGATGCTACAGCCTGCCTGGGATTAGAGACAGACAGCTTGGAGTTATGTCTCCAGTACATTTCATACAGTTGAATATTAAGAAGAAGGACTTGCCCAGCACTGTATGATAGGCACAGGTTTGTGGGGTGGGTACCACAGGCTGTCACACAGTAAGATGGGGTGCAGGCTGCCCCTGTGCTGCAGTGCTCATGGCCAGCGGTCTGAAGGCAACATAGATTGTGCTGAAGGGCTGGCAGTTTCTGTGAGCATGGTAGATATGTGAGACTGGGTATAAGAAAGGGATGTGTGGCACAGAATGATAACTGTGCCTTTCCTGTGCTAAACAAAGCAACTCTTCTGAAACTTCTTGGATGGATGCATGGCATACTTCCTACAGATTTGTTTTTGTATAATAACTATTATTCTTTCCTTTAGGACAGCGAGAAAAAAGGATTTATGGATAAACTGTATGCCATTCAAGAGGTGTGTGTCAGTGTCCAGAACATCCTTGATGAAGTAGCTTCCTTTGGAGAAAGGATAAAGAAGTAAGTGCTGACATGGTACTGAATTGGTCTCTACTCTTGTTCATGGGAGGCTCCAGTTTTGGCTGATCTGTTCCTAGAACTCGGCTTTATTTACTTGCTCTGTGGCAGCCCTAACTTAATGACAATATTGCCAGATTAATTTTGGAATTCAAAAATATATTAATTGGGAGGAAAATATCAGAATTAAGGCATTGGAGTGAAACAGAATGAGAATCTTACTGTGAATCCAACAGCAGTTACTTAATAATAAAAAACACAGTTTTGATAAAGGAGATAAGCAGAGCTGAAATGAGGGTTCAGGATATGTACGTGAAGGCCCACAGCATCCTGGCTTCTATCAGCAGCTCCCAGCATGAGCAGGGAGGTGATCATCCCTCCCATACTCAGGTCTGGTGAGGCTGTACCTCAAGTATTGCATTCAGTTTTGGGCCCTTTGCTGCATGAGAGACATTGAGGCCCTGGAGCACATCCAGAGAAGGGCAGCAAAGCTGTGAGGGGTGTGGAACATAAGTCTTACAGGGAGCTGCTGAGAGAACTTGGATGGTTCAGTCTGGAGAAGAGGAGGCTCAGGGGAGACTTTATCCCTCTTTACAATGACGTGAAGGGAGGCTGTGGTGAGGTAGAGGGGTCAGCCTCTTCTCCTAGCTAACAGTGATAGGATGAGAGGTAATAGCTTTAAATTGCACCAAGGTAGGTTCAGGTTGGATATAAGGAAAAATTTATTCTCTGAAAGAGTGGTGATGTATTGAATAGGCAGCCCTGGCAGGTGGTGGAGTCACTGTCCCTGGAGGTGTTTGATAACTATGTGGATGTGGCACTGAGGGGCATAATGATGCAGGTGTCTTTGGGTTGGACATGATGATCCTAGTGGTCTTTTCCAACCTTAACGATTCTATGTTTCTACAATATACATATTCATTTGCTGTAGATGTTCTCTTTATGTAAGTTAGGAAAACCTTTCCTCTGGGATTAAATTTAATTTATAACATTTTATAGATGATATATCAGAACTGCCAACAAGTTTAGATCTTAAGCAAGAGAGGCTTGAGATTTATGACAGGAAGTTTGGTGGGTTTTTTGCCTGGACACCAAGCAGCAGTCTAAGGACTTCTGACATCAGAAGAGCTCCCTCCAGAAGCACTGTCAGCTGAGAAGCAGGGACAGAGCTGACTTGGCTTTCTGCCCTTTGAAAGCTGAGAGCAGAGACTTGCAAGATGAAGAGTCATGAGCAGAGTGTTCACATCCTGCTTTCCACTGTGGCAGAGAGGGTAGGCAGAAAGGTGTCTTGTGAGCCATACAGAGTAGTCTTGCTATGAAGTTTCTGTTCACACACTTCACATGTCTTAAAGAAAAGTTAAAGCTGTGTGTTCTTGTTTGGTTTGGGTATACTCTGAGCACAAGGCATCTGGACTATGTTCTTTTTTTTCCCCACTACTCAGTGCAATGTGCAGCACTTTGGTGTTCCCAGTTTCTAAGACCATGGGCTCATACAGAGGGATATGACCCCAAAATAAATGCTGTTGTAAGGCAATTTTAGAAAATAGATATATTGGGTGGAGGTCATGCTGCAAGAAACATTCTCACAGGGGCACCTCCAGACAGGCCACATTCACAGCAGCAGAAGCAGATGTGAGCACAGTTTATTGCACAAGTTTTCCAGACAAATAAAATGAGCCTCTGTAAAATAAGTCTTTTATCAGAAGACTGCTTATGGAAGTTGCCTTGATGATTAAGTTTTTCAAATTGTGCACTTTGGAAGTAGGGTTTGTTCTGTTATATACCAGATGAGAGCAACAGAATTTTCTAAGCATAGTGAGACCGAATCTTCCTATAAATCTCTGTAATTTGTTCCTAAAACTATAATGGGAAACCTGTACTAAATGCTGTGCTAACACAGCACATAAGGAGGTTTGCTAAGTGAGGAGCCAGTGTTCCCACACATGGTGTGTCTGTGATCCATTGCACAAAGCCGAGTCACAGGAACATGAGCAGACCCTCAACCTTCTGTTCATCCCAAATGCATGCAGAAGAGGGGAAAAGAGCAGGTGTCCCTTGAGGAGAGCGGGAGTGATCCCACACCAAGTGACACTACATAATGTTCGCTCTGGAGACATGTCAAAATTGCCAGGGAGAAAAGAAGACAAATAAACACATGAAGCCAGAGCTCATTATGAAAAATATGGCTAGCAATTCAGATAATTGCAATTATTCAGCCAGAGAAGCCAAAATAATGTAATCGCACTGATTGGGCATATAGTTAGTGGTAATACTTTAAAGAGTATCATCAAGCTACTTAGAGCCAAAGCTGCATTTTCCTTCTGCATAAATGTCACGCTGCACCTTTGACATGGTAGTGCTTTCATGGTGCAGTCCCACTTAGTCAAGCTCCCTGTACTGGTGTTCCCATGGGACACACATCTAAGTTGGCCATCTGTCCTTTCTCTCTTCCCTGCCTGTAGAGACTGGGGAGCCACCGCATGGCTATTTCTGGACTCATTATTTTTCACTTATTCTGCCCATACATCAACCTCTGCAAAATGAGGTGATCAGCAGGTTTTTTTTATCAAGTAATAGAATATTAAGTAATAGAATTTTGAACTCTTGTTAAGTAATTTTTAATCTGGGGCTTTTTTTGTAAAGTCAGTGCCCTGAAACTCTGGTGGGATCCCAGAAATTCTGCTCTTTTATTCAAAGAGTATCCATTTGATTTGATTTTATCTGGAATGCTGAAGTTTTTTGTGCCTTTTCCTGTAATGTAATGTATCTTACGCTACTTCCCCTCCCCTCCTTTCTTGATTTTACTCCTGCCACTCAAAGTGTGGGGGGGGGGTTTATACTTTTTTCATCCCCTACTGTTGTATCATCCCTGGCTTCAGGGCCAATTGTTCTGTCTCTTCCTTTTCATAACACTCCTCCTACTTCCTGCCCTTGCTGGTCAAGGAAAAATGAGCTGAAAATGGAGATCACTGTTGCCTGAGCAAATACATTTGCAGGGACAGAAAGTGTTTGTTTTGTCCAGTGCTGAAAATGGGGGCAAGCACGGAAATTTATAAAGCTGAGCACACTTCCTTTAGAAGAGGTGGGCAGCTGGGCCGTGGACACATGCCATTCAGCGGTGCGGTGGTGATGCCAGGACATCCTTTCTTTTTACCTGAGAATGGATCCAAACATTCGTCCTGATGTCCAGCATCCATGCCTTCATTTGTAGTTTGAGTTTGTTGTCACTAATGGAAACTGCTACTCCTCCTAGGCTATTTCCTGCCCAGTGTGCATTTTATCATTGACTGTCAGGTGACCAAAGTTCTGACTTTTGTTAATCTTTTGCTTAGCACATTCAACTGGACTGTCCCATTCCTGAGCTGGCTGGCAATTGTTGCCCTCTGTGTGTTCACAGTCATCCTGTATTTCATTCCACTGAGATACATTGTCCTTGTCTGGGGTAAGTAAAGCCTTTTCTTAACTGTCTGTGCCACTTAGAAAAATCTGTTTTTTTAAGGGATGACTTACATTGTCAGTACTTTTCTGTATTTATGGTCATGAAGCTTCTCCATGATGGAAGCAGACAGGTTAGTTAAAAATCACAACTGCGTAAAGATTTAGGCCCACCTGCAAAATGCATTTTTCTTGGCTGGCATTCTAGACTTCATCATACTATAAACATGTAGCCACGAGGATTCTTCATATATCAAAGTGTAGCTTTGTCTAGATATTACTCTGATTTATCTTCACCACTTATACACAAACAGAGGCATTTCAATCTATATAGTGCATTTAGGACAACATGACTGTTTTACTGCTGTACTTTATCTTGTGAAAGTATATGTAAACATAGCAAAAAGAAACCTTTTTAAAAGGTCACCTTTAGTCTGAAGGAAAGATGCACATTGTGTCTAGCCAGTTGATAGTGAAATGAAACTAAGGACCTGGAGTGCGGGTCTTGGGGATGAAACTGTGATTGAGCCAAACTCTCATTACTTCTCCTTATGTTTATACTGATTTTAAACAGTACCACTACTTCATCTGTTGTAAATTATACAACTAAATTTGCACTTGTTCATTTCTTATACATTGTACATCACCAGCAGCTGTATGCTAAACTCGGGAGTGTGGAGTTGTAAAGAACACTGTCTCTGTTAAAACTTTTCTAAAGGAAACAATCATGCCTCTGTAAAGAACTTTTGAATTCAATGAACATAAAGTCATCAAAATTACCTCAAAAGGTGTGTTTATTCTATATCAGCCAGGATTGGTATTATTCTTGCAGAGTCTTTACAAATCAGTGCTGCAGAATACACAAAATAGAGAAGTACAAATGATGAGGATTTGAACTAAAGAAAGAACTAAAAGAAGCAAATATATAGTCTTCTATAGTGTCTTTTCTTGCATGGGAATTTCATTTATTCCTATACCCTATGTCACTTGGATGCAACCCACACTTTTAGTTTATTTCCAGAGTTGCACTCTTACTGCTACAGACAAGATGTTAGGCTTTTTGTTTAAAGTACTTGGCCTTTCTTGTTCGGCAGTTTTCTTGAGCAGATCTGGGCTCTTGTACACCCAACATCATACATCCCCTTGATTTTATGCAAGAATTTAAGCTTACAATACCCCTCCAAGACCCAGAGAAGTGTTAAGTCAGCATTTGAAAGGCTACTGACAGCAGCCCCCATGAAATACCTTGGGAGGTTCTACACTTCACACAGAAATCTAAGTTTATATCTCTGTCTCAAGTAAGAAAAAGCCTCCCCTCCCAAACTTGAATCCATGCCTCCCAAAATGCAAATTAGTAATTAATAACTAATTATTTTAGATGCACCTTGTTCTCTTTCCCTTTTTTATTTCTGCATCTCAGAAGCTACCTGGTCATATGACTTCTTCAAGCATCTCATTAGAGATTTCAGCTCCACATTTTTCATTTTCATTTCAGTTCAGGCAGCCTCTTGTTCAGCAGGTATGTGGGGTTACCTATTAGTCTTGCATCATGCAGGGATACCAGAGAGGTACCGTGTGGCTGTGGTTCTAGCAATCCAAACCTCCTCAGGGGTTAAATGCATTAGCAGAGAGAATGTCATACCATGTGAAGGGGAGTGGCTCTCCTTTCAGAAATGTAGCATTCCAAACACATGCCTGTTTTCTGCATTATTTTATGTTTCTAACCTCTCCACTGTATATACATTTCTTCATCCCGTTTGTATATCCTGCTCTTGAAAGGAATCATCTCTGTTGCTTGACTTTTGTCCATAGGAAACTGAGCGTCTCTGTAGTGGCATCTGCCCATGTTGTTCTTTGGGAAGGCAGATGGTTTTTTTATGAAAATTTCTCCACACTGTGGCTGGTCTTATGTATAGCTGTCTTTCTCCTGTGCATCTGTAGGGACGGCCTGTTCCTGCCTGCTCTGGCAAGCAATTCTCAGTTCTTTGCCTCCTAGCTGTTTTTCTCTTCAGCAGGCTCTTGGTCCTTGAGCTTGTGCTGCATTAGCCCTACTGGAACAGGAGCCACATTTGCACTCTAATCCCAGCACTGCAAAGTCCTAGTTGATGCTACAGTTGTTTATGTATTAAAGAGTATAAAGAAAATAACCTTAAACTGAAAATTTTCAATCTTTTAGAAGAGGCCTAATCCTCTTGTTGCATTTTGTTTCCCCTGTAGCATCCTGGATCATATGTTCTGCTCTTCTTTTTTCTCAAGCCTTGCTGCTGCATGCATTTTCTTTCACAGTGTCTTTCAAACTGTGTTTTCACAGTGTCTGTTCTTTGAGTAACGACATAAAAGGTAGGTCTGTTTAATGCCTGAGTTGACCAGTGGGTGGTCCAATGGCCATTTGCAATAAACAGTTGGGCAGACCTTGAATTTCTTAGTAACTTGATGATGGAAAGGATCTTCTTCAACAAACATCTTTGAATTCCATGTGTTCTTTTCCAGTATTCATTGTGCAATGTCCAGATAAAGGTATTGCTGCAGTCTTCTATCTTCATCAGAGAGTTGAGAATTCATTTAGTGAGAGTCCATGGGCATTTCCAAGACTGCTGCTGCTTCTGCACTGTGTCCTGAAGTTTTATGTCCCTGCTAAAGCTTTCTGAAAGTCCCCAAAGATGTCTTGAAAGATAAACTGAATTGTCGCTGATGTAGCCTTGATAAATTACACAGAGCAGTATTCTCCTGCTCAATTGAGAATCTGTGCAGTTTGTTCCATTCCTGGCCATGACTTAGAAGTGTGTTTCCAGCGCCCACACACAAGACTCTCATGAAAACTACATGAATCTGAGATTATATTTCATGGAACATAAACAAAGATAAGTTAAAAGCTTACTTTTACCTCAGTTAAGGGAAGATTTTCTTGGTGCTTTTGAATGCTGTTTGCCAGTTGGAGCTGTAAGGCTATATATTTAGAAGAGCCATTGCATCCATTCTCTGTGCAATCACAGTATCTGTATCTGTCATTCCTGGACAGAGGTTTGTGTTACTTCTTCCTTCAGCCTTGATATGGTGAGCTACTTCCCATCTGCTTCATCATCCATAGCTCTAGAAAGATATTCCTTTTATCTAACCTGTAATTAAGCCTTCCATTACTAGTCCTATCCATCTTAGGGATGGGACATGTGTTACTCCTCTCCTCCTCCTAACTTTTTCATAATGAACACAGTTCTCATTGTAAAGGGAGTTCTCAGTCAGATCTGTTTAAAATTATTAGAGTTGGAATGCGTTGCTAGAATGCTTGCACTTTGAATCAAAGGGAACTACAGCAGCAGATGATGACTGCTAGAGCGTGAGTTTATAGTTTGTGCATTCATTCATCAGGCTTGGAAATTGATCCTAAGTTATTTCTCAGGGCTTGATCTGTGTATGTATCTACTGAGTAAAAAAGATGACTGCAGTAACATTTGAATGCTCACTTCTGCAGGTATCAATAAATTTACAAAGAAGCTTCGAAGTCCATATGCAATTGATAACAACGAGCTACTTGACTTTCTTTCCAGAGTTCCTTCGGATGTGCAAGTGGTGTGTATAGTTTTTAAGCTGTTAAATGTTAGTTTAACAGATGACATCATTATTTTCTGATTAAAAAAAAATAAATGTATGTACTTTAAAGCTATTGATTTGATTTCACTTTCTTTGGCTTAAAGAAATAGAAACTCAAGTGTGGTAAAGGCCATGAGTTTTAAGAAATCTGGTACTTCGTCTTGCAAGCAGTTGTCTACTGTCTCCATTATGCTTACAGGAAATCTGTAAAAATACAAGTATTTGGGAATTGTTTGTACGTGCTAGAGCTTGTGTTGAGCAGCCTCCAGGGATGAGGCACTACAGCCATTTTTTGTAGGAAACACTGCTATCTTGGGCCACTGAGGCATGCAGAAAGGCCAGTTGAGGGTCAAACAATGCCAGGAGCCAGTGTTCTATGTCCTGTGATGCTCTGTGTACTTCACAGGTGAAGATTTTTGGCTACAGTTCTACTGAGACCATAAAATTCTTTAGAAGTGACCTAGTTGTGAATTGTAAGAAAGATTTTATAGTGCAGTATATAACCCCTTGTGAAGGTGCAAGCACTGAGATATGTTGAACACATAAATTACCTCCAGTATCACAATGATGATACTCTTGACATATTTTCTGTAGTGGCTTCAGGTCAGAGGTGGTGTAAATAAGAGGTGCATGTGCACATGCCTGATGTGAATCTGATCCTGCCTTTGTTAGGCCTTTGGAAATAAGTATGTTTTTGTTAAACAAATTGCAAAGAATATTCATTCAGCTCCTTAGAGATGGTAGTGTTTATTTTCTTTCACATCTCATGCAATTGGGAAAAAAAAAAAAAAAAAAAAAAGCCTTTTTAAAGCTTACATCAGTAGAGTCTTACTTCCTGGCAGGATTTTCCTAATGGTGTTTTTTCTTCTTATTTCAGAACTATCATTCTGTTGTTGAAGCACAGCTGTAGATTCCATGTAGTTTGCAAGGGGATGGTTTTCCCTGTTTTTTTTCATTTCACCTTGGAAAAAAATAGAACTTCTTTCTCTAGCAAGTGCCCAACTGACCAGTTTCCAAATGCTGTGTTTAAACAGGTGCAATATCATGAACTGAAACAAGATCCCAGTCACAGCCCAAGCAAGAGGAAGAAAAACAATCCTGGCTAGACACTAGCATCTTCTGGGGGACGACAAAAGGAGAAGCCTGTAGCCTAAGCAGCATTTCCTTTCTCTAAGCTTTTTATTTATTTTGCCTTTTTTTCTAACGGGGAGAATTTGTAAATACTATATAAAGGTGTTTTTCATTGAATATATACTTAGCACTGTAAAGACATATTTAATGAAGGTTTCAAGTAAGGCTGTTGCTGTTTGAATAGCATAGCATATTGAAGAAGCCAGTGTAGAATGGAAGAAACACACTGCTACTCAATGGTCAGACGGATCTGAAATACTCAAATCATGCCGATGAAATCTACAAAAGGTATCAGTTTAAATCTGACTCAGAAGTTCAGTCAGATTTTATTTGTGAACCGTAATATTTTTATCCAGGAAGTCATCGTTAAAGTTTTCTATGTTTTATACATCTCAATAGAAATACAATGTAGTGAAACCTACTGCACTTAAGTTTTAGCAGTTTTTTTCAACTCCAAACCCTGGTGTTAACTTCTGGTGCAATGTACTCCTGTGCAGTAGGGCTACTTAGAAGATAATGAAAAACTCCAAGTGCAAATCTCTCTTTGGAGCTCCCCAATGAAGTTCCTGCCATTTTAATCATTCCATTATAAGACCTGAAAATCTCTGTCTCAAAGATCAAAATACTGCCAGGTTTGTAATTGATTGCCTATCTATCTGATTTTTTTATATGTACCTGTAATCTTCATTTGTACTGCATAGTTTAGTGAATTAGGTCCATAGTTCTGCTGTATTGGAAACACTATCAAACTATCTATCTCCATGTTGCTTTGGGTGTCATGCTATGAACACCCTTTGTGCACGTGAATATTTTACTATGGAAATCCTGCAGAAAATGTTTTTGCTTTCAAATCACAAAATCATATTTATATGTGCTCTATGCTACAACACATTACCTGTTACCGGTGTGAAATATAGAGTAGAAGAAATTAGGCAGTTATGGTT
This sequence comes from Alectoris magna, assembly GCA_030625065.1. Classification (NCBI taxonomy): domain Eukaryota; kingdom Metazoa; phylum Chordata; class Aves; order Galliformes; family Phasianidae; genus Alectoris; species Alectoris magna. The sequence continues at coordinate 20,248,532 of CM060564.1, read as the reverse complement.
AAACTGATATACTGACTATTTTGTTAGCTGATCACATCATCAGTTCTGATAACAACTGTGCCCTACTGCATGGAAATGGCATTGTTTTATGAATTGAACGGAACTTAGAGTAGGAAAGGTTTACATTTCAATGGTTTTAGTGGCCACTGCATAAAGAGTGCTTGGGGATATATTCTGATTCCGCTTGTAGACTTCCACGCTCAGCTCCCTGGGTAGTGAGCAGAGAGCTCGTTCCAGGGGGACTTTCTGTGCTCAGCTCTTAGTCGTAGCTCCCAGTGACTCTAAAGGGGATTTCTGCCCAGGGGAGGCTGCAGAACTCCATCCTCCAGAGGAGTTTTCCGTGTTGTTCTCCATGGGTTACCTCTCGTTGGTTGCAATTGCTGATGAAGTTATATTGCACTACTCTGACAATACTTTTTGAAGAGACTATTTAGAAATACTTTGCAAGCAGATGTATATATCTTTGTCTAAAGAGTTCTATGTTAGTTGCATTGCTCCTGAAAGATCATTCTGAATTTATTTTACAGATACATTGATAGCCAATTTTGGATGTAAGAGTTATTTTGATCTTGTTTCTTGTGTTTGAAAAAATGCCTATCAACCATTCTGTAGAAAGCCGTAGGCCTAAATATGCTATTGTTACATCATGATTTTAAATGAATTTATTTGCATAACTTATGTAGCCACCTTTTCACTTTGTGTTACCCAAAGAGTAGCTTACTATTCACGATAACAGATTTATTTATGAGCCTTGTTTAAAAAAAAAAAAAAAAAGCAAAAAAAGCAAACTTCTGACTTGACAGTGTGCAAATATTTATTGCCAGTTTTTGGTTTTGCTTAGTTCTTTGATACATTGCAAGCCTTGTACCTTCTTAAAACTACCCATCATTCTGTGTGCGATCTCCAGCTGAGTTTTTTTGTTTCTGTTTTTGTTTTTCCTGTACTCAATTTCAGATGTCTTCTCTGGTGGCAATGTCTTGAACACACATTTTCTGCATTAAACACAGTTTTAAGCATCTCTCTATTTATTGCAGAATGCAACTTTTTTGTAGTCCTGCGGTGTCATCACACAGGTGGAATGAGGGCAAGTGTTTGAAAACACTGTATGTACTGCACTTGTCTGTGTGCAAGGTTTCTGTGTGCTAAGCCTCTACATATGGAAGTGGAGGGTGGGGGGAACATCAGTTTCCTGAAACTTGCTTAATCACCATTAATGCCTCTGTCGTTCAGAGCTGATGTCACTGAAAATGTAATGTACAGAAGTAGAACTGACTCAGAAAACATTGATTAACTCCGTCTTATCCTTGCCACAAAGGGGCGTTTTAAAATTATGTTTTAAAATGTTTTGTCTGTGCTCATCAATATTTTTAGTTTCTGTTTGTGGGAGAGGCTTCTTTAGAGGTTTGGTCTTGCCTTATACTGTAAGTATTTCAGAGTAACTTTGATTTCTGTTTGGAAGCTGAAGTCAGTTCCTCGTTAGATTTGTCTGGTATTATTGCTTAGCAACTTTTCCATGCATAAGCAATCAGGAAAGAATGGTGTATCTCACTATCATAAAATGCTTTTTTGCTGTAGGGAAAGAAAATGTATATGGTTCCACACTTAAAATAAGTGTTAGAGCACTCTGGATCCATTACAGGCTATTTGCCCAAGGTGCAGTTATGTTTCTGCTGAAATTTCACAGTGCAGTGACTTCTATTCAAAGTCAGAAATAACTGAAAACATTTGTAATAGCATCAGTAATCTTTAACTTGAAGAGTTACAGTACTGTAAATTGGCATTTTAAATCCGAGTGGACTAAAAAGGAAGGTGCAATTAAAAGAATAATGGAATAATCAACAATTCATTAAGAAGTCTGCGTATCTGCTAAAAGGAACTCTAACAGCAAGAGGAAGGGTTGTTGGACCTGTCAGCAATGTACTGCATGATAGTGAAGTATTTCATTTTGGCATAGTCCAGGAACACAAAGCAAGAAAAGAAAGGAAAAATTCATTTTCTAGTCAGCATTAAATCATCCAAAAATCAGTGTGATGTTTGCAGCTCTCTCCCATCTGCAGGAGATCTCAACCTGCAGAAGGACACGATCCACCTACACCTCCTTTCTGCCTCCCTTCTGCAGGTGACATGCTGGCAGCTGGACACAAACTTCTGTACAATTCTGAGCTTGTTTCTCTTTGGAGGACAAACATTTTTCCTCCCAACTGGGCTGATTTCCAGATTGCTGTGCAGCTGCTTCTATTAAAGCTGCTAATTTCCCACCCCCCACCTAAACTGCAATTGCAAATTTTCAGTAAATGCTTCCTCCTTTGGAATTTTTTAAAAATTTCGCCGAGGTAAACAACCAAAGATTTAAAAGTTGAATGTAGTTGAAATTATAGGTATTTTTCAGTGTGAATCACTGGATTTCCGTCGCCTTCTGCCTAATTAGAGCACAGCATAAAGGTATTGTGTCTTTCTGAGAGGAGAAATCTGACTATTCCCAAATAAAATAAAGTTTTAGATGGCAACTGAGAAAAAAGTAAAGTCTTTAGAAAAGCACGCTATTCCCCACTTGGCCACTGACGAAGCAGGTGAAATGCATGTGGCTGGAAGCATTGTGCAGTGTGTGAGGAATGCAGAAGCAAAAGTGAGAATGGTCTGAAGTACGGGCTCAGCTCCAGGTGGGCTCCTTCTGCTCTGGATGAAGAAAGGACGCATCATTCCTACCCGAGGAGCTTCTGCCCTCAGCCACCTTAACCAAACCAACCAACCAACCAACCAAACCTGTCCACAGTGGTCACCAGCCATAGAAATGGATGTGCATAGGCCATGCCATCCATCAGACCAGGTTGGATACTTTTGCTGCAAGAGCTATTGGGAAGTCTTTGCTTCTTTTTTGTCACAGTAGTTAATCAAACAGAGATGTTTCTCACAAACTAAGATTTTTAGGTCTTAATTAAATTAAAAATCCATGAGCTACCATTGTTTAGAAAAGAAAAGAAGAGAGAAGAAGAGAGTAGAAGATAGATAGAAGAACAAAAAAGGAAAGGAAAGGAAAAGAAAAAAAGGAAAAAAGGAAAAGGAAAGGAAAAGGAAGGGAGAGGAAGGGAGGGGAAAGGAAGGGAAAGACAAAGGCAAAGGAAAAAGGAAAAGGGAAGAAGAAAAGAAAAGAGAAAAGAGAAAAGAGAAAAGGGAAGGGAAGGGAAGGGAAGGGAAGGGAAGGGAAGGGAAGGGAAGGGAAGGGAAGGGAAGGGAAGGGAAGGGAAGGGAAGGGAAGGGAAGGGAAGGGAAGGGAAGGGAAGGGAAGGGAAGGGAAGGGAAAAGACTATCCATTGCACAGGGCACTGTACTTCTGGATAATTTCCTTTTTCTCACTAAGGGTTCAGTGCTCAAGGGATGTCAGATTTAGCTGTATTTTGAAGTGGACACATTCTGCAAGTGGAATCTTGAGTGTCCAACTTAAAATTCTGAAAGTTTTAAATTGACTTTTTTTTTTTACTAAAGGCCATGTTTTTCTAGACATCAGCCTTAGTACTGAATTAAATTTAAATGTCAAAAGCTTTTCTATGCTTGGGGTTGCACAATATAAAAGCCTGAAATCCTTAGCTGTGATTCATTCAGTAATAAAGATTTTTTCCATTTTAATATAATCAAAGGTAACACTCAAAACTGCTTTTCTTGCTCAGCTTTTGATTAAATTACAGCAGGTGATTAAAGGAAAGGCCACAATGTTGATCATTGATATCTTTTTGATTAAAGAGTGCAGGCTAATATTTTCTGGAGTCATTTAATAAGTTGATATTGCCTGACCTTCTGTACCCTGACATAAAGACACACTCCTACAAAGTTTACTTTGCATAATTGTTCATTATTACACATGGTCTTCTCTGTGAATATCACAAAAAAAAAAGGAAAAGAAAAAACACCTATTAGAGCCACAACTGATGAAGATCTCCAGTCAAAAGTAAGAAAGAAAGCACAGACACGCTGCATGAATACGCAAAAAACGTGTTCGAATTTATAGAGAGTGTTAAGCATGGAGCAGTTGTGAGGAAATGAGCAAGAGCTGGAATTCAGGACCTTACCATCCTCCTTTAATGCCTCATTACAGTGGCCACAACTATCAGAAATTTGAAAAGGAAATGGAAACATTAAACGTCACATTGTGTTATTCCTAAGTATTATTTGAAGAAAGGAGGAAAGAAGCACAGTGTTGATGTCTGCCGTAGCAGGGCGCTTCCTGGCAGAAGCTCACCCGCTGCACAGGGCCATGTGATGGACATGCTCTGTTCACTGCTGCTGTGGTGGCTTCTATCAATCAGCTCACACAGAGGCGCAAAAAAAGACATCAGCTTTCTGCCCAACAAGGCACTGGAAAAGCTCTTTAAGAGATCTCATGCCCAGCTCTGCTTCACATGTTAGAACCAGCCTCATTAACCAATGTTTTGGTGCACTGACTTACTTTCTCTCAGTAGCATAAGTTTCCATCTCGTAAACCAGTGTGCTCAGTGTACACCTGTTCTTGAGCTATAACACAGAGGAACTATGTCCCCTGAACAAATATGGTAATAAAAGCAAAAAAAATGTTCTTCTTTACCCTGGGACTACCAGCCTTGGGACATGCACTAACTGTACAAGCCATCCCTCTTGTGCTTGGATGAGCTGATGCTCACAAGTCACGGTCAGATTGGAAGAAAGGGGCCTGGAGACCACAGCAGCTCTTTCTCTCAGCTGCATTTCTGTTCTTCCAGCTGAGGCCCCTATAAACGTGTATTGAGAAGGGGAAGGAGAAGGGAGGATGGCCATGGATCGTTAGGTGCATTTCTTGTAAACTAGGTGGCTGTTAATAGCAGCTAATTCTTGCAGGATTATTAATTTCTTTTTAAAAGTGGGGTTTAATTAAAGAATGAAATCCTATCTGCAGAATATGTCTAGAAGTTAACATCTCACTTTAGAAGAATGTTCGGGGCAGCAGTTTGCTGTGTCAATGCAGTTTTGGAAGAACTGGATGGCATTTTGAAGAAGAGCTAGGGGGAGATCTGCAGGGGCACCAGCCTCTTTTTATTTTCCCTTCACAATACAGCCATGTCATTTCCCCGGCATCCCTGTTGAGATTCACAGCTCAAAGCCTTGGCTACATCAGTGCCCCCTTCCCCCGTTGCCGCCTTCTTTCCCATCTCTCAATGCTAGACGTTGCTGACTGTGCTGTGGGGCTGTTCCTATGCCTACAGGTGCCAAGGACACTCCTTCCTACCTTGGCCCACAGCTTCCAGACACCAGACTATGGGCTGCAGTACCCCGTCTCCTCTCCTGGATGTCCCAGTCACTTCCAGTGCTGGCAACCAAAACCTGACTGGGGAATCTCACTGTTTGCCACATCACACTCTCCTGCTGCTTCTCCCTGTGTTGCTTTGTGTTTTGGTGGGCTCCTCCTTTCTTTCATATACACAATTTCTCTTTGCCTTATGTTCTTATAGACCTAATTCCTAGGCAGAATGTTACCTAAGCTTCAGATATTGCTCTTATGTCAGCACTTTTTTTCCTGACCTCAATTGTTTCGCTGCTCTTGTTGCTGCCATAAGCCATGCACGGCACCTGTAATGGCTCACTTAGACCATGCTCCTCCTTGTGCTCTGCTCCCACACTCCATTCCCTCACCACACCTCTTCAGAGTTCTCCCTGGTGTTCATGGGCATTTTGGAAGAGACCTTCAAGCCAATGGTCACAAACTGATGTTCTTTTAGAGCACTGAGGCCTCTCTGGAAGGTGGGTGGTAACCATGCCCACAGCAGAGACTGGAACTGAATGATCTTTAAGGTCCCCTTCCAATGTGAGCCATTCTGTAATTCTGTGGTTCCGTGATTCTGTGATACTGAACTTCAAAAGCCATGAAATTGTGGCACCGCTGTTGGCTGCGACATGTGGCAAACCCCAGGTGGTATCTCAGCAGAAACAGGGCTTTGTCTGCAAAGCCTGAAGGCAGAAGGGACCTCAGGGTCAGACTGTCAGTGCTCTCACCTTGTGGTTCCCCTGCTGCAGGCAACTGGCCTTTGGCTGCCATGCTCCCATCTCGTTCCCGTGTGCTCACTGCAGTGAGTGCAGGTCAGTTGTGAGATGTTTTAAAATTGTTCCCCATGAAAAATCAGACTGGAAATGAAGAATACAAGGAAAGAAAATCCACATTTAACAGAAATAAGTTTCTTCTGGGAGTTGTGTAACCATTGCATTATATTTGTATGTGTATATATACACATCTTGCTGTCTGTTCATGGCTCTGAAATGTTGGACTTCGGAGTCTCCATTCCATTTAGATGCTTTGTACCTCTGTACGACTGGAATTGAATCGTAATGGATATTTTGGAAAATATATAACAGAAACCGTAGGAAAGCATAAAACCTATAGTTTGTGAAGAGTCATATTTAAAACCAGTAATTGTATCAAAGTGTGGGTGGGAGGGAGCTGCTGTGATGAATTCTCCATGGTGGAAAAGTGGTTGCCACTGCACAGTCTGCAGGTTCAGGGCTGCAGCTTATAACTAAATGCAGCCCTGTGGGCTTCTCTACAGCACGATGCAGAGGCTGCATTTTGACCAGAGAGCAAATAGCAGCATTGTAAAAAATAAATTTTTGAAGCAGTTGATGCACTTTGTGCCAACACTTTGAAATGCAAGGAATTTTGAAGCCAGATATTGTTTACTTTTTGATTTAAGCTGTGATATAGCAAAGAGAGCTATGGAGTGATCTGGAGTCAGGTGGTGAGTTTGTTTCCAGTGCAACCTGAGGATGCGGGTAGCTGGGACTGCTGTGTGCAATCCCAGAGCTGCAGACAAGCCTGGGAGAGCAGAGCTGTAACTGATGGGCAGCAGCTGCACACTCATCCACCTTCTTTGTGGGTTTTGTACTGTGTCTGCCTTGCTGCCCTGGCTCAAGCTGCTGCATTAGTTTGTCGCTTTGTGTGTGATGACCTGTTAAAAAGAAGATGGCAATACTGCTAGACAAGGAGGAACTCTCACCTGTAGTTCTGAATTTCTTGTGTTCTCTGCGCCTCAGCCTAGATATTTAACTCTCTTTTTGCCTTCAGCACATACCAGGGGAATGTGACATACATACTCCACTGCAGCTGACATGTTTCTAATTTTTAGAATTACCAGTTCCTATATAAGTATTTTTTTCAGTTCATCTGTATACAACCCTATGGAGTGCATCTTCCACTGAGTACTGAACTGCAGCCATTCCCCTGCATGTCCATGAATTGGGGAAAGCCTGTGCATCTCAATTCTCTCATCAGCTGAATTAAATGGTGGAATACACATGTAAATTCTTACATTATTTCCAAATAATGTGCTTTAACAATAATGTATGGTTCCTACATTCAGCACTGAAAGCAGTTTGTCTTCTAATTTCATCCCTGTTCAGCCTGCAACAGTAGGGGACCTGCTTTTGTGGGGAATTGGACTCACAGAATCACAGAATTACCAAGGTTGGAAAAGACCTACAAGGTCATCCAGTCCAACTATCCACCCATCACCAATAGTTCTCACTAAACCATGTCCCTCAACACAATGTCCAAACGTTCCTTGAACACCTCCGGGGTCAGTGACTCCACCACCTCCTGGGCAGCCCATTCCACTGCCTGAACACTCTTTCAGAGAAGTAGCATTTCCTAACTTCCTAACATTAGCAGATAAGAAGACCTCTGTGGAGCATTACTTGATCTGCATCTTCCCCCTTCACATTCTGCCTGCCCACAGGTCTCCCTGCCCACAGAACACACTGCTCAGCAGTCCTCAGCTTGGCCTTTTGTCCAGTAAAGGTTTCTGTATTTCTAGAACTGCCTAAAACTTGCTACTATCAAAGTAGTTCATAATATCCTGACTTAAAGCTACTTCTCAAGCCAGCCTGAGTCCATAATATTTTCTTCACAGAGATTGGTTGATGAATTGGGTGCATTTGCACAATCTTCATCTGACTATGACAGCAGCGCTGAATGTTTGGCAAAGTGCAATATTTAGATCAGTTTTCCTGAAGAAGCATTATTTCACATCCCAGTAAGCATGATGACAGATTTATGAACTTGTAAGGATCCTTGTGTATTAGTTTTGATGATTAATACAGTAAGAGATTATTTAATGTACATTTAACAGATTTAAAAAAAAAAAGTAGTAAGAAGTTAGTTAGTTACCTATCTGACAGATTTTAAAGAGTCTTCAGTGGGGAATAATCACCAAGCGTGCAATGTTCCCACAGTGTTCTGCTGGGGTTGGCACTGGGACCAACATATTGCTCCACCACTGGATCAAACATAGCCATTTGCATTTAATTTTGCATATGGTGCATGGGGTGATGAAATGGTCACTCACACAGACAGATCTGATCAGTCCCTAAAAAAAGAAAAAAACCCAAAACTTTTCCATGCAGCCAGTTAAAGGTGAATATAGGTCTGTACGATAAGTGCCATGCACACACCTGCCAAGAAACTGAAGATGAGTTGCTCTGACTTCATTGCACTTGGCCAGAGGACCACAGTGTGATGCTACAGCCAAAGGGTTCAAAACAAACACGCAGGCAAAGGGGGCATTGAGACAGGGGGCTGCTGTTAGCTCTGCACCTTAGCATTTATGGAACTGCCCTTTGTCAATGCAGAAATTTAGCAACGTGACATGGGAAAGAGCTTCAGCACTGTTTGAAGTTACGTATTTTAAAGAATCATAGAATCACAGAATAATTAAGGATGGAAAAGACCAGCAAGATTATTTAGTTCAATGGTCCATCCATCCCCACCACCTCAATGCCACATCCACATTGTTCTTGACTACCAGCAGAGAAAGTGATTCTTCCACTCCCCTTGGCAACCTGTGCCAATGCATCATCACTGTTCTGGAGAATAAATTCTTCCTAACATCCAACTTGAAGATGGAAGCACTGGCACTGAACTCTGAGACACTTTTCAATCAGAAACTTTCAATGGGTATCAAAACCACAGCAATATTTAAGCTGTGTGAGTTAAACTCTGTTCCTAAAAAAGAATTAAACAGCAGCAAAACACCCAGCGCACTGTTTGTATCTCATCTTTGGTCATTTCTTTGCTATGAGCCACATTTTGAAATATAAGAGACACTCAGGAAAAAGTCTTTACAGATATCACTGATCACTTTGTACACAAAATTCATCTTTAATACACTTGTGTTCAGTAATGCCAGTGCTGTGAAACAACAGGTATGTGTCAGAGATGCTACAATACTGAATTTGGTGTATTTCTACTCTTTTTTGGCAACTTCTGAGGCTTTAGCAACAAGTCTGCATGCCACTATAATTCCTGACTGCGTATCACAGCGTGCTGCACCAATTTTGCTTTTACCAAGCATCATGCTGCCAACAAGCCAACAACCACTCTGGGCAATACTTGGTGTCTGTACGTGTAACAGAGCTGTTCTGCAGCTGCATGCTGCAGGTAGAGATGTCGAGGAACTTACTAAAGGCCTAAGAAAGTGAGGTTGGCTGAGTATGAACCCTTGTGAAGCACCCTGGCTTGCAAAACATGGAGGGATTTTAAAAAGAGACAGTTTAATCATTTAATGGAGCTCACTTCATTGTGATCATGACTTAACAAAAAATTTGCTATTCTGAAAGAGAATAGGTGCTCTCTAATAAAAGAGATGAAGCACATAATCTTATGTCAAATATGACAGAGAAATACTTAAGATTTTTCAAGGATATGGAGTCTGCAAACATGATTATACCTAAAACTGAATATGTATAAAAGTGACCGATCCTTACTCAAACTGAGAGAACATAAGGGAAAAATAATGCCACCATATAATTAAAGACTGATACTGTACATCAGTGATCTCTAAGTCAGAGTTAGATGTGGAATATTATGATGTAGTTAAAGAAAATTTTAATATGGGTGGCATACTTTGCATCCCTTACAAAGTATGTGCACAGTATTCCTTTCATCACACATCACAACAGGGAATATTGAAGTCTGTTGTTAGTTCACCTCACACAGAACAAAAGCTTTTTGAGTGTTGTTTTTTCACTCCCAACTCTTTCACTGTAGGAAACACAAGAGGGAACAAACAGAACCAAATCCAATATGAACTGGCCCTCTATTCTACCAGAGCAGGCTGTTCTGCATGCACAAATAAAAATAATAATTGGTCATTAATAAACACTGAACATTTGTAAAGAAGGTCTGGTTCGAAGACCAATCCAGTCTGAGCATCTTCAGTAGATTAATTGCTGTGAGATCATGTATCTCTGCTGCAGAAAGGCTAAATGGAAGTTTTAATGTGCTGCAAGCCAGCTGCATCAATGTAACTTACTTATTCCCCCTAGTCAAGCAACATCAATTTCAGAAGCAGCTATTATCCACACCCTTTCTTTTAAGGTTCTTTTTTTTAATGTTATAACTTGCTACTATACAAGAACTGGAAACGTTGCTAATTAGTACCTTCTTTTTGAAGGCTAAGATTCTGAATTATTCCTGATCTTGTACTGAATCCATTAGAAGAAATAAAATCAGTTGTCCTTATTCTAAAGCAGCATTTCCTTCTCTTTCTCAGGAAGGGCAAAGTTAATCTTCCACTAGAAGTGCATCTTCTCACATTCTAGTCTGAACTAAATTTGTACCGTATCTCTACAAAGAAGCACAATGGGAAGGATGGTCATTGCCATATAAATCTGTGACAAGAGCTCTCCAAAATACGCAACTCTTCCACACCCCCAATCTCATGCAGCACAATTACACAGCTCAGCTGCTGCAGGAGCCTCAATACCTTTCAAGAACAGCACGGGATTTTCTCTGTTTCTTAATTAAAAGGACCATCCGATAGAATATGTAACATACAATGCTAAATTAGGTTAGAGGATTAGTTTAGAGGATTTATCATGTATAGTTTGCATGTATTCACAAAACGGAGAACAAAATTCTCACATTAAATGGGCTGTAATTTTTAAGGAGATTCATACTTAGTGTCAGAATCTGATGCCCAGTACATATTCAACCTGTCTTGTCTAATCCTTAGTAAATTCCTCCGCCAACACAGCTAGATTTATACCACTACTGCTACCAGCATCTGAACTGGAGGAATCCCAGGGGTGTTACCAAGATGACTTTATGTACTGCCAATGTACAGGATTTATCAAATCACTGCAAGCCAGCATGAGTCAGAGCAGAGCTAGCAACATCATAACTCATGCTGAAGGTGCATTTGGTCCTTTACAGCATCACTAGCCTGGGAGGAGGGAAGATGCCCTGGTCACTGTAAAGCTCCAGTCAGTGACACCCACTGGAGTGCCAGATAAAATCCAAGTGTCTGGGCCAGACTCCTCAAGTTGGTCTGCTTAAACAAATGTGACCATTAGCAACCCTGGAGCATCTTTGGGTACTACCAAACTAACAAAGACGACAGAAATGTTACTACACTGATTCTGTAAACACAGTTTTATTATCTACTGTATTTAATTTTACAGGACTTTAAGCTAACTTTTACAAGACGAGGTTACGTAAGATGCAGAGAAGACGTTTTTTTCCCCTCCATTTTTGTTTACTGAAAGACAGTTAGAATATTGTTAAAATACAGTAAATTACATAGGTATGCACTTTTCTAAGGGAAAAGCTGCTTTTTATCTAGTGTGTAACTCAGTTTAAGGTGTTCTACCTTTAGAAACCAAACTGAACTACGGCACAAGACTGGTGACAAGTATTTGCAAAACAGAGAAAGATTAAAACAACATAGCACCTCTTGAAGTGCTGTCATGCATCCAGAGATGTCTGACAATTAGAAGGTGTTGTGAGTGGACAGATTTTGCCTAAAAATTGCACTGAATCAATGCATCTGACTTCCAGGTCCCACTAGAAGAAAGTATTGATGTAATGGGTGATAGTAACATGCATGGCTGTGACATCTGTACCTCAGTTACCAAAAAACTATCAGCCAAATATCGTAGGTTAGCAGTCATGATTTAACCAATGCAACTGGTTACAGAAGCTACTTATGGAAAGGATTTAAGCAAAGAGCTGATTTGTCTTTACCACACTTTCCAGAGTTGCTAATAAAGCCTTCATCTGTTCTCCAGGAAAAGCACACACGTATGCAGATACCTCTTCAATAAACAGTGGTAGCTTCTGAAAAGTTTCTAGCTCTTTAAAATATGTATCTACTAACCAGTGTGCAGGAAATGTACCTTTCATCTTATGGCTATCAGCAGTCATCACTAGAAGCATACCTGAATGAGCTACCTTGCTGAGAGTTAAAGTCAAAGGCGAAAACAGATTATAAACAGAACAAAAATTGAGCAGCATCTTGTTAAATAAAATCAACCACAATTCTTTTTGCTGCCTGCTGAAATCTTGTTCTGTATGTTTGTAGAAGCTTTCAATTTTCTCTTCTGGAAGAACAATGTTCAGAAGTTCTTGTTTTACTGGGAGGGACTGAACATAATCCAGTGGGAATTTTCCATTGGAGTCCCTATGCTGTAGAAGGACTGGTCCTGCAGGAAAAAAACAAATATTATTGCTTTATTAATATTATTATTTATATTAATAGTAGCATGTTCTGTTTGGCAGCTGAGCAAGACGTTAATGTTTTGGGTTGGTGGAGTTTTTTTTGCCAGAAACTAGGAGTCTCTTTAAATTCCTTTTCTTACTAAATTATGTTGATGCAACTGATGAGGTAGACATTACCAACACAATCTAGAACATGCAGAGAAAAACAGTCTAACAGTTTGTTTATGACATTGTTTTAATTTTCTCCCTGCCTTTGCTATGCTAAAAATGAAGGATTACTATATAGAACTGTAAAAGAAATTCAAATCTATCTTATCCTAATTTCAAGTTGCAATACATGGAATATGTAAGAAGTTAGTTAATATTATTACTGATGCACATAATCATCAAGCATTTTACAGTCTAGGTTATTCACTGACACTGTCTGAAAATGAATGCCAATTTACTATGATGGTCTTTACCTTCCTGGATGGTGTGGCCAGCCTGATATTAGGCAATGCAGAAAGGTAAACCATTGAGACTGGTAGTTTTCCTTAACTAAAGTACAAATTTGTTTTGAAATCTCTGCAAAAATTAATTACCATAATAAGTAGCTTTAAAGTAAGGAAATGAGATGTGTTTTACTTGTTAAGATTAAATTCTTTCAGCATTTCCTGTTTATTAGTACAACAGAGCTATTAATACTTAAACAGTTAACATACATCTTGTAAGTTTAAGAAGAGCCATATAAAAAATGAAGTGGGTTGAAGCACTACAGCTTTAGGTGATGCTTTTCAAAGGTGAAAACAACATAAATCTGGTTATGTAAATCTGGGTTACTATGCTAAAGCAATGATGCAATTTTCTAACTTTGTATGTTTTCAGAAATATATTTTAATTACTAAGGGTAATTCAGTGCATGATGTATCTGTATGTATGGTGTTATCTTTGTATCTTTTATATGTATCTGGTCTTAGCTTTGCTATGATTGAAGCCACATTGATATAAAAAAGCCACATATATAAAACATCACTTTTGCAACTTAAGAACTTCTTTAGGGAAAGAAATGGAAGAAGCTATTGCAGAGATGTACTCTAAGTGACTAAGCCGACTAAATACAGACTAAAAGGGTAATATGCTTTCTACCATAGTCTTGTCAGCTACTTGACAGGCCTAAAGCCCAGAATGTGACAAAGGCAAAGATAAGGGTGAATGCAGCCTTATAGTTGCTGGAAAACTTTGATGAATGCAAGTGCAAGTAGAGCTCTTCCCTTAGGACAACAGGATCATCCGCAACCTATTCCTCACAATAGCCAAGGAAAAATGCACATCTGTCAGTGCAATGCCACTTCCAATTGAAGAGCTGGGCTTACGGTAGTATTGGCTATTGCATCACTTAGACCGATGGAACTGAGCCCAGGTATTGGCTTGGCATGTCAGATGCATGGTTCAGTAGATACATAAAACACCTGGGAGCTCCAGAACTCAAGCTCAGCAAACACAGAGAGGTAGAACTGCAGAGGAATGTATCGATCATGAGCCAGTGCTTGCAAACAGACAGAAATAGCCTTTAGGGGGCAGGAGAAGACTGTAAATGCAAAGGGTCATATGCCAAGAATGAAATAAAATTTTGTTTCTGTAGCTTAATTAAGTAATAGGCCATCTAAATACAGTGCATTATTTTACCTTAAGGCTACAAACAGAATTATCTTTATTGAAAATTTTAGACTCGGCATATCATGCAAAGAGATTAAATTGACACAGTGGGTCAAGAGTAAAGACAGTGCAAATTGTGATTTTAGTAAACAAATTAAAAGAAGAGTTGATATCCAAGATGAATCTTTTGTTTTTTAAAAACAAAACATGCTAATTATTTTGAAACAAGATATTCCAAAATGAGATACAACAAGTTTCCTGTCACTGAACAAAAAATATTGTTTAAAATAAATATACTGTTTAAAATAAAACCACGTGTCTGCCTAAGGGAAAATGTATTTTTCTTAGAAACCAACACATCCCTCCCACTATTATCCCTAAACAGCAGTTATCACAATTACAATATAGATCCCCTTCTTAAACTAATTACCAAGCTAATTGTGTTCTTCAAAGACCATCACATTAATTTTCATAAATGCTGAATAACTTTATATTGAAATATGTGGTTACATAGAGATTTACTGATCTATTTTTGCATTGTGGTAAAAATAGGTCAAAATAAAATCCTTAGCTTTGCTTGGTTACTAGGTAATCTTTATCTTCATTAGTTACTTAAGAGGATATAGTTACAGTGCAAATGGAATAAAATACAGAATAAAAATATTACCATATTGGAAAAAAAAGTGAAATCCCTCATTAATTTCATATTCAGCTGATAAACAGAGGTGTGAGAACAGTAATATTTTTACTGTGGCCAAGACAGCTTGGCTTGAAAATATTTTAAAATAAATATTTCATATTAACACTTTATTTTACATATCTATTCATCAAAGCACCACAAACTTCATATGCCTTCAGAACAGGGTTATTTCCCTAAGCCAGGTTAGCATAAATGCACTCACCCCCATGCTGAAGCAGCAGCTTGCCAATTTCTACATGTCCATTTGACAGTGCATCATGCAAAGGAGTCACCCCGTCCACTTGACTGAGCAGGTCTACCTCTGGACAACGCTGCAAAATTTCACTGACACACACTGTGCTGCCATGGTTACAGGCTTCATGCAAAGGCGTCCAGCCAGCATAGTCTGAATTATAAATCAAGGGAAGTTTTAAAACAGTAGAAGTAGTACTAAAATGATAATAATGTAATTCATTGGACAGCAGAACAGTTTACTTTTTAGTATTCATTACGGTCACAGTGGTAAACTGAAAAGCATCTGATAAAAATTAAATGCTTTTTAAAAAAATTGTTAGAAAATGTGATGTTAAAACACATCTCAGCTACAAATTAACCTAACAGCCATTTCTAGTAGTCCTTATTTTGTGTTATTTAGAATAATACAGGCAGTGTTTACAGGACAAATGCAAACTTTATTCACAGAAGTACATTAATACAGTTCTTTATCTGGCTTAATTTCTTAGTTCTGTAGAGAAAATGAATAACTTACCTTTAGAATTAATGTCTATTCCAGGGGAAGAGAGAAGCTGAATCAATCTCTCCACTTTGTTTCTTATGCAAGCTACATGCAGGGCTGTCTGTCCTACCATAAAAAATTAATAGATTACACTAGACTAGGCAAGATAGCAACTAAAGAAAATAATCAAAGTGCCTGGAACTAGGAGACCTGGCTATATGCCAGAAAATTCAATAATGAGTAAGATTTTCCTTTATGCTGCTTAACCATCTTTTAAGAAAATTCAAAAAAAAAAAAAACCAACCCACAGAGCTTCTGTTCCACCAGAGATCCAGAAATGAAACTGTATTGCAAATGGTTTAACACAGGAATTATATCCCCCCAGTTCAAGGTTTAAAGCTTCAATCACACTATAAAAGCACCAAGTGATCACAGAACACGAAAAATACTGGGTTTTGAAGCAATAAAACTTTAGAGTGCAGTTGCCCTCCCTTAAATTTATTCATGAACCTGCGTTAAAATGTATGGTTCTTTTTACACAGCATTTATAGCTTAATTCAAATGAATGTTTCTGGCTAAGCACGAGTGCCTCTACACACTCAAGTATAATTCAGAACTTCAAATCCGTTAACAGATGGTTTGCTGTTTCTCAATAGGCTGTCTGACTTGGCTACAGTAACAAGGGAGGGGGGAAAGAGGGAGAAATAAATGAAGGGGTCCTAATAATAATAATAATAATAATAAAAAGAAAGTCCACTGAAAAAAAATCCCAAGCCTTAGTATCACATAATACTGAAGTGTGAAAAATTGAACAGCAAGAAACTGAGAACTGCTGCTTTTATGTAAAGACATCATCAGTCTCTGCATGATAAAAAGTTCAGACCCATTCTGAACACTGTTTTGCTTTCACTACATGATTAGTTTTGAACAAGAGCCAGAGAAGAATCTTGATGCCAGGTGAAAGATGATGCAACAAACATCTTAGAAATGAAAAATATCTCAGGGTAAATCCCTCAGCATTTGCAATAAGATTAACATAGTGTATTTTGTTATATTAATACCTTCATTATATTAATCTGTCAACTTCATACACATTCTTTCAACAGTAGATACTACTTAAATTTTGGCAGGGAAAGAACAGAAAAAAAAAAAAAAGCTTTTTTATGGTTTTGGTTGTTGTTTTTTTTTTTTTTGCTTTTATGCCCTAGTCCTTCAGCTCACTTTTCTTTCTAGAAGTCAGCCTGTAATAATTCACATCAATTTTACTTGCAAAAGCAATAAAGAGAAAGCGAACCAATTTCAAAAATGCATGGTCTGGCTCTGTTACTGAAGCGCTCTTAAATCCCAAAAGAGAGTGAGGGGTTTTTTCTCCTTCAGTGTTTGTGATACAATTCTGATTATAATTATAATATAATATAATAATATAATGTAATAATCAACAATCCTGGGTTGCTTTTGCCAGATCTTTCTAAGCTTGGGTGTCATGATTCATATAGCTATGTTTTAAGTGATATAGCTAAATATCTGATGATAAAGATGAGAAAAAGTAGTTCTAACGAGTCATTCTGTTGGGGTAAAGCCTCGCATAAAATACAATTTATTACATTTGTGTAATAAGTAGGAACTGAATGAATTACTGCAGTGCTGTTTTATTCCTTAGGTACTTGGGTTCCAGTACAGCTAAGACAAAAGCCAAATGCCTTTCATAGTCTGGGCTGAATGCCTGGAAGAAAACAGTCCATATGCTTAACACAGCTATGTAACATAGCATACTCTTCAGTCTTTGTTCACAAAATGTCTAGGACTGAAAGCGGTGAAGACCGAATTATACTTTCAAATCAAGAAGACGTTGATCCTACCAAGCACAGGTTGAGGTGGATTAGCAAAGTAAGACGGGCAAGACTGGAATGAGCTCACACAAGCTGTACACTGTATTTAATATCGGGGGGGGGGTGGAGGGGGGGGAGGGGAATGAAGAAGGCAGCTTTATTCCACCATATATACAATTCCTTCTTTCAAACATACATTGAAAAAAGGAACAAGAACCATAAGAAAATAATTATTGGACATAAGCCATCATTTTAGACCAGCATTTGTAAGGTCAAGATTTTTAAACGTGAAACCGTGAATTCTAACCATATAAAGTCTCTAACACAAATCAGATATATATAATACCTTTAGCATTTCTCCTGTAAAAATTCACCTTTTCAGCCCAAGGGGAACAATTCTCTTTGGTGTCTGAAGCCTTGACTCTCTTCCTGGTATGGCGCTTACTGTCTCTGAAAAGACAGAAAAGGGGACACATCTAAAAACTCTATTTCGTACCATATATGTATGTACTTAGTGCCTTTAGAGTATATAAACATCAGACCTAGATCTACGCATTTCAGAGTTATTTCTGAAATGTACTAATGACATTTCCATGTCATTTAATTATAACTGCATTTAATACAGCAATACAATCAAATTATCTATATTAAACTTTTTTAAAAGGTAATTTTGTGGATTGTTCAACTTACCTACGTATCCTTTACATCACATATTGGGAAAATGTAACTACTTTCATTTGTATAAGCTGAGATGGAGGAATGGGAAGGAAGGGGGAATCCCAGCCCAGAGGTGTTACAGGTTCAAAATTGAGCTTTCTGTCAATTGTAGTAATTGGTAGACAACAAAACAGGTCATATAAAGTTCAAGAAATGTGTCGGGTCAGAAGCTGTCCCCCAAAGCAGAATAAAACTGGTGATGTTATAGGCATTACTTACGGTAGATCAGGCAGCACTTTGACTTGGTTCTGCTCATCACCATTTAGCATCTGTAATGCCCTCTGAGATACAGGGCATGGCCAATGCCCTATTTTCTTTGCTTTGTGAACTTTTCTTGTCTCGCACATCCCCACCTCTCGCAAAGCAAGAAAATAGGGACCAACCTGTTTCAAAAGTAAAATTTTCAGTGACTTTGTAACATAGTCTTTTTTGTCGTACTTCTTATGAAACAGTCATCTACCACCCATACCCTGTTGCCCCTTATTTTTTATAAACATGATCCTCACATGACTTGTAAGGATCTTGCACATACAGGTTGCTTCATGTCATCTCTGTAATACTTTTTTCAACTACTGCTGTAATTCACTCCTGTAAGCTGGCCTCAGTGGTGAGTGAAGTGTCTAGAAAATGGAAAATTTTAGATCTCTTTTTTTTCCACAGCTGAGATTTTCTTCTCTTCAGCTGGACATAAGACTGAAGCAAAGCTAACTGATTCTAAGCTACTTAATGGAAGTATGTACAAGCTTTTCTCTTCCAGTCCAGGAAGAAAAACCCAGGGATCAATCTGGCAAAGAATCCCCTCCTTCAACCCTTCTAAACTAGGAATTGGAATAAGCTTCTTGACACTATGGAGGCAACAAGCTAGTTAGTTAGCTCTACGGTGCTCTTTGTAGAAGTTTCGGCTTCTTTCTAGCAATACAGAGCTTCCAACCCAAACTTACAGCTCTTTTTAAAAGTCATGCAAGTTTTTTGCATAGTCCAGTGAGGGAATTCATTGAATAATTACACAATCACTGTATCTGACCACTAAAGAAGGCTTTGAGTATTTTTTGAGTATTTAACAGATCACCTATGATTCTGCAGGTCACTTGCTGTAGAGGGACTCTTAACCTGCACTGTACAATTACCAGCAGCAAGTAGGAAAGCACTCTCTGAACATACTGAAAATTATAGTTGGTAAGATGCAGTATGACAAGAGTGTGCAAAATTGGACCATAGTTTATAGTATGGAGCAAGAATGAAAGAATAGTCGTGCTAAGGAAAGCCACAAAAATCACATGAAAATTTTTAAAGCTCTATAAGTTGTTTTTTTTTTAAGAAGCAGAGAGTAATCAACAGCCATGGTAATACTGAAAACAGTGATTGTTGCTGTGCATACATTGACAACATTTGTTAAATAGTAGATCTTTTTGGTTATTCTTAAAATTCTGACAGTCTTTTGTACATGTTCTGTTTAAACACAGTGTATTAATAAACAATAATTTCTGTTCAGAATAAATTCCTGTAAAGTTTGAGAAAACTTAGGTATGGAGTAATTTATAACAGCACAACTTTGTCTTTCTTTGACTTTATCTATACAATTTTGGGTTATATAGCAACAGTTATGAATTTCATATTCTCATTAGTCTTTACTATTAAGGTTATTGCAGAGTGGCTCCAAATTAGATCATGTCATTCCTGTGTGGTCTCCCTGACTTGTGACTGTGGTCTTCCTGCCAGTAGGAAACTGTATTTCCGAAAACTTGTATTTCCAAATAAGCTATCAGAGTTTGTGACTTAAAGGCAAGATAAAGTCTACAAGTTTTTAAGAGGACAGATTCATAGCAATATACTGTGGTTCAGAATCACAAAATCCTGTATCTAGCAGCAAAGTAATAGACTGTCACCTCTTCAAAAATCTGAAGGAAAAAATATCCCTGAAAAACTATGCAATATTTTGCATTTTCCTGAATTACAAATATAATATTTCAATAAACGATACACATCAAAGATTACTTTAAAAATCTTTAATTTTGACTTCTCATGATAGTTGCACATGAACAGATTAATTTTACAACGTGTTACCAATTCCTTAACCAGAAAATTTCACCACTGTTTTGAACCCTGCCCTCAGACAAAAAGAAACAAAAATGCAGCAGTTTCCACAGGTGGAAGAGCATGCATGCAGTGAACGTGATTTTACATCACAAAGAAAGACATCTTCCAATACTTTAATTAATCTAATTATTTTTGAAGTGCTTCAGTGTGCTAGGTACTAAGGAGTTACTTACTATTTTCTGGAGAGAAAGAGGTTCTGTAGAGATAGTTACATTCCTCTGTAAACACATTTTTTTAAAAACTGCTTCAGCAACAAACATTTGAAGCCAGAGGGATGGTATGGAACAAATGAACGTTTTAAAATCACATACTGAAAAATCTGGATGAAAGCAAAGAGAAGAGAAAGAGCCTTAAAATCAGAATATAGAAACCTGCACATGTATAGTTGTCTGGAATATATCTCCTACTGATTTTTAATTCTTCTATTGCAGATTTATAAGTTATTCTCCATGAAATTTACCACAGTGGCCTTATTAAAACAGATTTATCCATCACCTGATAAGAAGACAAGCTACTTGGAACAGCCACCTTATTTTTGCATTTAAAATGCAAAGAAATACTTTTTACAGTGGCAAACATTTCAAAAACACACTCAAAGTACAGTATTTCAAAAGTTACAGCTTGATTTTGAGATAAAATTATTAATTCAGTGAAATTATGCAAGTGATTTAAAACTTCACAAGATGTATTACAAACACAATTTGGGTAAAAAAATATGTAACATGAAGAAAAAAAAGCTGTTTAAGTTATGCAGAGGAATTCTATATTAAAAGTGACCTTGCGCAAATTCCCAACATTTTTCAGATGTAGCTATCATCAGGCTTATCTTTGGCCTATCTATCTCATTGGTTTTTTTCTTTTGCTTTGTTTTGCTTTGTTTTTTAGAAAAGGAATGGTGGATACTAAAGCACACTGCATTGCCGTAGTGTTAGACTTCTGAGAAATACTCACACAGGAGCTTATCAACTAACACAGTGAAATGGAAGAACAAGATTTAAGGGTACAGATGTCTTCTACTCCAAACTGACAAGATTCTTACAAGAATTCTGCTATAATTTTTCATAAGTGCTATTGTCCAAACTGTAGAGATCACCAATTAGTCAAGTAATTTTTATTCTTTATATCCTGACTACGAATGTTGTTTCCATGAACATTCTGAACGGATGAAGAAGCGCATAAAAACACTGTTTTGTAAGCAAGAAAGTGAGAAAGTAATACCAAAATTTATTTACAAGATTTTTCCTAATATATTAAAGCTAGAAAGTCCTAGAGACACTGCAAAAGCTACAGAACTAAAAGTCCCATTGATTTAAATACTATAAAGTCCAACTGATCTGTTGTTTTTTTTTGTTGTTTTTAATCTAAGGCATATTATAATGTGCCTAGAAAATGTTATAATGTTCCCTAAGAAAGACCAGAGTGGAACTATCTGGCTAGAGACTAACATTTTAGTTTTGTTTTGTTCAGGACAAATCTTTTCAAGTGTCCAAGTAGAAGCACCAGCACACAATGAAGCCTACCCACACCTCTAGAGAAACTCATGACTGAAATCAGGACACAGAGATAGAAAAGCTGAGTTACAGTTTTCCAAACATTTTCTAATTAAAAACAAAACAAAACAAAACATGGAAATGTATTTTGAATATGTAATAGAAAAACACTGAGTCGTTTTTCTAAGATTATTTCTTGGTCCAGTTGAGTTCCTCATCTCTGCATGCTGAAACAACAGACACTGCAGTGAATATCCCATTTGGTTTGAGTCATGACATTTATTTTTATCTAGCATAACGTTTAACCTTGTCTCTATTTTACATTAATATCGATCGAGATTTATTTAAAAGGACTTTCATCAGAAAGCAGTGCTATTTGGTCTTTGCTTGGAAGAGACATACAGCCTGCCACATACACACAGATATACACACAGCAAAGCAGTGTTTCTTGCATACATATGCATCACACTGCACAACAGCACTGGCTGCAAAAGAAAGAAAAATATAACTTGAATGCAAACTAGGAATTTTAATTTAGGGCTTCTTGAGTATATCTGGTTAAAAGATACTCAGATGCATTTCAAACACTCACCATCACAGGCAATGGCAATGTAGTGTGCTAAATCATCAGCTATTTGATGAAACACATTTCTGTCCATAAGCAAACCTGAGACGATCCAATAATCCACTACAGTTCCAAGAATTGCATTTAATAGACAAGCTACTTCACGTCTGAAAGCCTAAAAGGGAAAGAAAAGAGTATCTATGGACCAGTACTGTACAGTAAACTCATGCCGATAATGTAACAGTAATAACACTGGAAAACATCTTCAAATAAAAGCCTACTGTGTTGCCATATCACGTCTTCACTGTTATTTCTTCTTCTGCTCAAAAGCCAACTGCTGAAATCAGGTCAACAAAACTAATTATTTCATTGAAGCCACATCAATTAAGATTTGGAGAAATACAAGTTATTTTGAAACACACTTTCTAAAACACCATGCAAATTGCAGAGATCTTATCCTCCTTGTTCTATCAGGATTCTCTTTTCCTAAGGTTACCATCACAAAATCAAAGGCGCTGTTGTGATTAACCACATACCCCTGTAATAAAAAGGAGCCTGGTTGGACAGTTGAAAGTGTTACTCTCCTGCACAGAAAAAGTATGTCAGATCAGGAAACTGCATTCTGTTAAAACAAAACAAAACAAAACAAAAAACCCACACAAAACCAACTAAAAGAGCAGCAGGTGCATATATAGAAGGAACAAAAGAAAGGACACTAACCGTACCATATTCTCTCCTGAACCTGCAGGAAAGGCCATGTGCAGATAAAGAAAGTAAGGAAAAATGTATACATCATAGTGGGAACACATGAAATTAATGTGACGACATTAGCAGAACTACCGAAGTACCACAGAATTACTATGGATACACTTGAACACCTGCTGATCCACTGCATTCTGGAGAAAGAGAATGCATAGTTCACAACAGACAATTTTGGATAGGAGGGAAATTGAACCAAAAGCATATTTATTGGCCAGTTTTTGACCAAGGAATTATTTAAAAGAAACAGACATTTTCTGTCTTTTGTTGTGTTCTCACACCACAATCAACAGTTCTTATACTCCTCTGAGAATAAAACATGTTTGGGGTTGGTTTAAAACTTTGAAAAGTACTTCCTCAGCAGCTGGAAAGTGCCGAAGACCAAAGACTGAAATAGTTTTAGCTTCATCAAGAACACAGACAAAGACAACAAAGACTGTGACAGAGATGAGATTTATCATAAGAAGATTATAAAATCATTTGCAAAAAACCTAAATAAATACTTTCCATACAGCTAACAGACTTCCTTATTCTTCAATGAAAAGGAATAAACAGAACTAGAAGGGCTGCTCTGAAAGTAATGGCTCATATTTTATTATATTGGCCAAAGACATCTAGATGCGGGTGTTGGTGTTATGGCAGTAAAGACTGAACCTTCCCACCTTCCTGTTACATGCTGTTGCTGTGAGACATACACATACAGTAGAGGGGCAGTCTGGCAGAATGGTGACTGACATGGAAGTATGTATGAAGCAAAGATGCATTTCTCCATGAGGGAAAAATGGCACCCACTGACATTCATTGATGCTTCTGAATGTTTACGGACACCAAACAGCAGATGTGAGCACAGTGAGGCAGTGGGTGGTGCGTTTCAGTAGCAGCTCACCTCTACTGGTGCAGACTTTTATGAAGGCTCTTGTCCATCGTTAGCAAAATGTACAAATAACAGTGGTGTCTATGTTGAAAAAGAATGTTTTGTAACTGAGAAATTGCTCTAACAAATAGCACTATTGTGCTCTTTGTACCTATTGAAGTTACCAAGGAAATAAATAGGAGGCATTAATTTCAGAGCAACCTATGCACAAGTAGAGACTGTGTGGGGAGGTGAGGTAATCTACATTACTGAAGGCTTTTAAGGACTGGTAAAACAAAATCTGTCAGTAATGTGATCTCTGAAATAGATCCCAGCTTCCACTCCTCATTTTTTGTTCAGCTCTATTTGATTTATTTTACCCACTGCTTTTCCAATACATTATCTTAGATTAACAATGAGATCTCTTAAGAAATAAGAGAGAACACTGACATGGCTGATCAACAACATGAAAATGAATTTTGTTTCAGCTAATATTTAAAGATTTTAAAAGATATATTACTCCCTATCTTCTCAGAATAATTCAAAAATTCAAAATTCAATTCAATAATTCAAAAAAATTCTAAAGGAATTTCCTTTAGGTCGCATACCTCTTCATCACTGGACCCCAAAGCAAAATACTGGGCAAATAATCCTCAATAGTTCTTCAACGGAAATAAATTACACAAATGCAGCAAATAATGAGATTTTTAAAAGAAGTGACAGAGACAAGGACTTACATATGTATTCTGATGCAGGAAGATCTAAAGCAAAAGTATTTACATTGTTTTTCTTAATTTCTAAACCACAATGTTTTATCACTTGATCTGTGAAGTATTTTTCCGGGTGGCTGGGGGGCAGTAGACTGAACTAATGACTGTTAACACTGCAAACATTAATGTTGTTTCACAAAGTCAGACATACAGTTGCAATGTAAATCTTGCTGATGATATATGAGCTGCAACTACCTTCACTAAGCTAAGTATCCGCACACAAACAAAGACATCCTAGATCATGCCAACTAGTACAGGCTTAGCTGATACTTTGATAAATGGTGTGAACCAAGAGCTTCTCCTCAATTTCTTGAAATAAATGGTTCATCATTACAAATGAGAAAAAAAAAACCCTCTAATTTACTGAGAGTATCTCCCTTTAAAAATACTGAAATATTTACATATCAAACGTTTGTTTCAATCACAAAACAATACAAACATAGTAATGAAAATGTATGTGTACATTATGAGAAAGGAGAATGAAACAGTTATTTCCATTTGATGTGGGAATCGCTACCATGTGTGACAAAACTTCACTGTGCAAATAAACAGCTTCTGCTTCCAAACTCAGGAGGCCAAATCTTAAAAAGTAAAGTCTCTTTTACAACTCTGTTTTACAACTCTGTAGTTGTTTTAAACTTGCAGTTTTCCTTAAATTTGGTTGATATTGTAATGATCAGATTGACATAAAGAAAAAAATACATAAAACAAAAACTTTCAGCAACAGTACTTTTAGAGTGTAAGAATAAATTCATAGAAAGCTAAGTGATCCCTGTATGCAAGTCAGTAACAAAGTAAATTCAGAAAAGCCACTTGATTATTTGTACACATACAAAAGCAATATTTAGAACATTATATCAAAACTCTTATTCCGAGTAAGAAAAAACAAGTCACCCATATAAATGACATAAGTTTCTATGCTATTACCAAAGACAATTTTGGATAAAGTAAAAATACTTCCATTGTTAAGAAATCTTTGTTCACACCACCATTTAGTTAAAGCATGTGATTATCGTTCACTCAAACACAAGACTCCAATCAACCAAAGTTGAGAATATTTGCAAACCACTGATTTTGGCTCCACCATTTATTATTTGACTTTTAACCAAGCACGAACCCAGTTAATTTTTAACATTTTGTTCCCCTACATATCATCAAACAATGAAATGGTTTTTGAAACTATTTTAGTGTCTCTCTTTTCCCTATAAACAAGTACTTCTAAAATTCCTAAGAATAATGTACTGTTACAAACAGTATTTCAAATTATTCTGAAAACATTCTTAACAGAACTGCAGTTTTATTTTTACTTATAATACCCAAGTGGGTCAGGTTGGCACTAAATTCATTTTCTTCACAGCAGCCTCTATGGTGCTTTGCTTTGAATTTGTTCCCAAAAGAGCATTGATAACACACAGTGTTTTTCCTATTTCTGAACAGCGCATGCACAGCATCGAGGCTTTCATATTTTTCCAATAAATGTTTGTAAGGCTAGGGAAGCTAACTGGAAAAGAAAGCCCTGACACTTACTTTTGGGGGATGCACAAAGAACTGGGAGGGGACACAGCTGCAGGAGATGACCTCAGCTAACAAAAGGTATAGTCTATAGCATATGACATCATACTCAACATGAAAATCTTGTGGGGAAGAAGAAATGGGGACATCTGGAGTTATGGCATTTGTTTTGCCATGTAAAAGCTATGTGTGCTGAAGCCCTGCTTTCCAGGAAGCTGCTCGGTGCCTGTCTGCCAATGGGAAGTAGTGAATTAACTTCTTATTGTCCTGTGGTTGTGTGCACGCCTTTGCTTCACTTACTTAACCATCTCTGTTACTTCTCATGAGTTTTATTGCTTTTGCCCTTCAATTTCTCTCCCCCATCCTGCTGTGGGGAGAGCGGTTTTGCAAGAGCTTGCCTGCCAGCTGAGGTCAACCCTGTGCACCATACTTACCTAAATGAACAACAACCAGTCAAGCACTTTTTTTTTCCCAAAACTCTCTTCCTGTTGTTAGTGTTGAGAATCAATACTATCTCATTGAAAAAAAGCACTGAAGTGGGAAGAGACTGTTGACTGTATTAGTTGTATCAGTACAGCTGATGACTGCTAGCTTTGCAAAGGCAATTCCTGTATTGCTGTTCCATTTAATGCTTTCCTCCGTCAACTACAGTGCTCCAGTGAGAGAAGTTTTAGTACACATAAAAGTTCTCGTTGGAAAGCTTTTAAGCCCTAAGAAAATTCATCTTAACTTTTTCACTTTGAATTACAGAAATTTTAGAGATGCTTTTTAGAGGGTTTTTTTTATGAGGTGCAATGTTTTTAGGGTAATGCAGAACTCCTAAAATGCCTAAAACATACTTCCAGGACAGTTTAAGGGACTGACAGAAGGACAATCAGTTCTGTGAATTTACACCACACTGAAATATTTGAAATGTGTTAGAAAGGACATCAGAAATATGCGATATGATGCAAATAAAAAATTGAACGTACCTCTTTTTTGTTCTTTTGTCAGATTATATAAGACAACCTTCTGAAAGGAAGGGAAAAAAACTGCAGATGTAGGAGGAACAGCGTTTTGGATAACATTACAAACATAGCATCACTGTGAAAAGATGCAATAACTGAATGTCTACTAGCTACTCAGTGTTAAAAACAATACACATGTTTCTAAGCTCCAAGGCTAAGTTAAAACTTATGTTTCAAGGAACCATGCTGTTTCACCACCCATCTTACTTGCTTTTTAACTGTGTCATGTACAGAATTATTTCTATAATTCTATGATTTTAACCTGATATTCAGTATTGATTCAAAAAGGCTTCAGAGTAGGAAAGTCTACATTCTTTGCTTCCACATTTTTATCTGCAAGTATAGTTTGTGTTTTTTTTCCATCAAGTTGTCTCAGTAAATTAACGCAGTAATGAGTGAGGGCACTCAAATTCGTGTCACTGATTTTATTTTTTATTTAAAATAAAGGAAATTCTATCTAACATGAAAGCAAATCACAGAATCACAAAGCGTAGAGATAGGAAAGGACCTCTGGGGATCATCTATTCCAATGCCTAAAGCAGGTTCTCTACAGCATTGGTAAGATTCCCACTCAGTCTTCTCCGCTGAACAGTTAGAGGTGTCTCAGCCTTTCCTCATAAGGGAGATGTTCCAGGCCCCTAATAATCTTTGTGGCCCGCTGCTAGGCTCTCTCTAGAAGTTCTCTGCCTTTCTTAAACTGGGGAGTCCAGAATTAGATGCAGTACTCCGGGTGCGGCCTTACCAGGACAGAGTAGAGGGGGAGGATCACCTCCCTCACCTGCTGGCCATGCTCTTTTTAATGCACTTCAGAGTACCATCAGCTTTCTTGGCTTCAGGGGCACACTGCTGGCTCATGGCCAGTCAGGACATTCTGTACATCAGGACACGCAGGTCCTTCTTCACAGAGCTCCACTTCAGCAGTTGAGCCCCTAACCTGTACTGACGCACATGATTATTTCTCTCCAGGTGTAGGACTCCACCTTTGCCCACGTTGAACCTCATCAGGTTCCTCTCCACTCAACCCTCCAGCCTGCCCAGGTCTTGTTAAATGGCATCAGAGCCTTCTGGTGTGTTAGCTACTCCTCCCAGTTCTGTATTATCAGCAACCTTGTCATCAGTCCAAGTAGTTTAAGATGTTGGATAAGACTGGACCCAGTACCAACCGCTGAGGAACACCACTAGGTACAGTCCTCCAGCTAGACTCTGTGCTGTGTACCACAACATTCTGAGCTCTGCCACTCAGACAGTTCTCAATCCACCTCACTGTCCACTTGCATATCCCACATTTCCTAAGCTGATCTATGAGGATACTATGGGAGACAGTGTGAAAAGCCTTGCTGAATTCAAGGTACACCACATCCACTGCTCTCCCCTCATTTATACAGACAGTTCTGACCTATCTGTGTACTTATAGTCTCTCATCTATGTAACCATAGTCTATACAGCCCTTTTTCCTTTCTTTTTCTTTGTTTCTGATACAGGTTATAAGAGACCTGGAAAATGAAACAACTACAGAGCATTTATTCCAAGAAAAACAGCAGCTCTCATTCCGAATTTTAGCATAAAATTTCTTTCTTACTACAATCGTTTCTAAATTGCTCTTTTTACACATATAAATCTGTATATGATTACATACATAACATATTTTCTTGCGACAAATGGAGAGGTGAAGGAAAATATACAGATACATTTCTTCCCTACAGATATAGTGCTGACTATAGTGCTGACTATAGTGCTGACTTGCTGCAATCTCTTTGAATCACGTAAGAATAGATGCCTCTTATCTCAAGATCTAAAAAAACCAAAGAAACAAACCTCACTTTTACTGCTTAGAAATAAATTTGTTAGACATGGTCCTCAAAAATTTTATGAAATTCTCTGTTTTCATTCATACGTATTTTCACTGGACAATTGCACAAAATTTCAGCATATTGCAAGTTGTATGTTTGCTTCTTTCCACTAGCTAATAACCTTTTGTAAGCAGGCAGATATGGTCACCCCTTTACGCTGTACTATCAAACAATTTATCTGATATACATACAGAAGACTGCCTAAGCCACCCCTTTGATTTTGGTTTCTAAGTGTATATTGCCAATGTGTTGCCTCTTAAGTAAAAAGCTTATTTAAAAAAAGTAGTAACAGTGAATCATATCCTTGAAGTGTGTGAGTGAAAAATTCTGCATGCAATACTGGCATATGTTTTTACATATGTATGTGCTTCTAGAATACTTTAAAAATTAATAGGTGAATAAAACACATTTTTCTTCTGATTGCATAATGGGGGAGAAACTGGTCATTTGGCTTCTTTGATCTTTCCAACCATGTTATTTAAGTCTTTGAATATAGAAAAATATCAGTATTTCAAGTTTTAGTATAACAAAATTAATAGTGCTGAAAGCATTGAGTTCTGTATATAAAAACACAGCATTTTGGTTTAGAATTTATTTTTGTCAAAGAATGCAAAGGAAAAGAGAATATGATATAAATATACAAGAGTAAAGGATAATACTGTATTATAGAAATGCTGCTTTTTAAGTGTAGAATTTGCATCTGTAGGGATATTGTACATTATAGCACATAAGACCAAAACAGAAAAGCAGTGGGCAAAAAAAACAAAAGGCTTTGTGACAAAAGTACAATTCTTATATGTATACTTACATGAAATACAGTTGGAAATACCACACAAACAAACAAACAAAACAAACAAACAAAAAAACAACCCATAATCTAAATGAGACAGGGCTATCTTTTATGTTGCATTTTAGCATTGCTCTGTTTTTCATGTAAGTACTATGCTCTGCCTGCCACAAGAGATTATTCTGCTTATGCATAGAACAGTTTATAATAAAGGAATGGCTTATAGTACTGGAACTGGTGAAAAAAAGGCATGGTAGATAAAAAGAAAATGGAGTCCACACTTAAACTGCACACTCAACACCAGGAAACATATAAAAGCAGTCTCATTTTCCAAAGAAACAGAATGGTCACTGAAATCAACTGAATGTAAGCCTGCTTGGTGCTCAGGACCTTTAAAAAAGTAGGTTGTTTTAACATAAATATGGGTATAAAAGCCTAATTTTAGATGCTTTTTAATATCTTGACCAAGGATAAAAGGCAGCACTGTTTCAGAATATCTGGCTTTGATAGCCCTCAAAAAAAGGTAGGAGGTCTGGCTAGGTAAGATGAGTGAAACACTCATTATGTTTAATCTTTCTGCTTTCTTAACATAATGAAGAACTAGTAGCTATTATATTGAAAGTGCTTTTTTCTCCCTAACACTTGATTTTCTATTGTTGTTCTGTTATTGTAATGAAAAAGTGAATGAAGTATCTATTTATTCTGTGCTTCCACAATAATTTAAAAGAGAACGCAGAGACAGCAGTAAGTTTGTATTTTATGTGAGAATCTATAAGTCAAAGATGTTTTACAAGGCCCCCAGCTTCTGAAAAGAAAGAGGTGGTATAGAGGACACTCAGTATCTTTCAGGTCAATGTCCTGCTGGTCAGCAGGTCACAGAACAGCAATTAAGTTGCCTTCAATTGCATTTTTATGAAAAGATCTAGGTAAGATACCAAATGAAACTAAAGCACTTGGGAAGTAATTGGGGCATTTAACAAAATAATAAAATGTGTATGTATAGAAAACAATAAAAAACTACTTGTTTTCTTAGCTTTCACCTTCCAACATTTCCTGAATACAGTCACTGTAAAATAAGATAATCATCTCTTTTGTTACACTTTATTGTTTGACAGAATGTTTTAAGCTTGTGTCCCTAATGACTACAGTAATACCTGCTGGTAAGGGCATGTGAAGATCTGAATGTAGCCAATAAGCTACTCACAACTCGTTTCTTCTCTGCAGATCAATATGAGAATCTTATGGATCAATTCATTTCCTTTAATGGAGCAAAAACCAGCATGCTTCACAACAAAAGGTAGATATAACAAGCAGCTGTGATACATATAATTCCTCACAAAGGAATGAACAAAGAAACGTCTTTTAAAAAAAGTCAGTCTTCATTATTTTAAAGCATAAAATTCATACTCACATCATTTTTTCTTTCCAATTCTCTATAGGAAAGTATGACCCAATCCACTAGAATATTTATGTGTTTGGTAAAAAGCACAGAGGTTTCACTTCCCAACCAAAAGGTCTTCAGAAGAACAGTCTGTGGCATTACTTGCTGGTGCTGTGAATTGGTCCCCTCAACCAAACTGCAAAAAAAAAAAAAAAAAAAGCACGTGGAAAAACCTAAATCTTCATGCCACTTTGATTACTGTAGCTACTAGACAGAAACCTTATCTTCTGTCAAAACACATAAAGATTTGGTAATTTTTAAGTATAGAAAGATCAGACAATTTCTGATGAATAATAAGTAAAATAATGATGACTATTAAAGTCAAACTGAAGGAATTCTGATACTGTGCTAATATATAAAGGCTGCCTTTATTACTTAAAGGCAGAGCAAAATCAAGATTTCTTCATATTTCATAAACTAAGGAAAGATAATTATCTCCCTAGCGAAAGATAACATTTAATTGAATTTTTTTTAATATCAGTGTGTTCAAAATACTGCTTGTCTAACTTTAAGAATGGATATGAAAGCAATGCAAAACTAAAGATGTAGCTTTATGAGCAATATTAAATGCTTACTGAAACTTGCAATACAGTGAAATAATAATACTGTGAAAAGCTAGAGGTCTTAAACAACAATTAGGAAAAAACCAATACCAATTACAAAGCACTGGTGGAATAGAGTATTATTACAAACATACAAAAATCAGGAAAATAACCTGCTGTAGATACAGAAATGCATGTAAAATTGTGGAAAAGCAATATTATCGTATAAAACCTACCTTTTTGTCAAAAATTTTACTTCAGCTTTTACTAAATCAAAGAAAAACTTCAATAGTGTTTTGTGAACTGTCCTCTGTTCATCTGCTTTCCCTGAAACTGGGACTGCATGACAAATGTTTTTGCGATAAAGGCAAGACCTGCAAAACAAACACCAACAAAATCCATTTGTACGACAGAAATGATAGTCTGATTTATTGGGAAGGAAAGCAGATTTGACTTTTGACAATTTTGACAATACCTTACTCCTCAGCAACATTCATAATTTAAAGCCAAACATTTTGTTTTTAAAGCTACACTCCCGCCAAAAACTTAACATGCTTGATACTGGGGCCTTGTGTTATACAGATGAAGACTCTGTATTATAGCGTAAACTAAACTGTTTTCTGTATGTCTGTATTTTTCTGTCTCTGAGTTATTGTGCAATTACTAGATTTAACAGAACTTCTTACAAATCCTTTAACCACATGGTAGTCTTGCAGTATTTCACTGACACTGTAATATCCTATAAGCAATTCACTACGTTTTGAAAGGAATACAGGTTTTGATGAAATCTAATGCTTGTCTGACACAATAAAGACAATTTTGAAGAAAAGTGTACAAAATTTTTCTGGCTAGAATTTTGACTATTGGAGGGGAATTGGACTAGACGACCTCTAAAGTTCCTTTCCATGATTGTATAGTTCAATGAAACACATACAAAAAAAAAAAAAAAAAGAAAAAGAAAAAGAAGAAAAAAAGAACAGGTATACAACTCCTGAGTGTTCACATTCTGCCAGAAAGTACTAAAAGATAAAATAAAAAATACTTTATCTAACAGATTAACTCTCTTCTGTTCCAATGGTATGTGACATATTCCTAAGCAAAATCATTAGCTGTCCAATTACAGTGATTCTAGCAGCTATACAACAGCTGTTGTATACTGAATCTTGTGTTTGTACATGCATAGGATTGAATCAGTCCTGTTGAACACAGTAAAATTATAATTAAAATCAAAGTAGATCATGAAGCTTAATGCCTGATAAGACATTCAGATAAGACTGAATTTTGCTATCTAACTACAGATATATTTGTGTATACACATGAGAAACAGCAATAATACACAGATTACTGTAATTTTGAAAAGTTTAAAACAAGTCTATCACTACATTTTTTTATTATTTTTTTTTTTACCTTACAAGCATCTCTATCAAGTTCCACGTGCCTTTCTTACAGATAGGACACTGAAGAAGATCTAAATAGTATCCTAACATAGATGCAGATTTCCAAGGAGGATCATGTTGGAGAACAAGGTACAAAACATGATGAAGTTTAGCACAAAATACGGCATCAGTATTTTCCTGTAATATAATAAGGAAATAATACTGGCTACAAAATGATCCAATTTCATGTGACCAAATTAAATCAGTGAAGTAACACATAATGCATAATCAGAAGCAGCAAAATTCTGAGTTTACAATAAGTAAAACAAGAGAACAATTGACACTAGTATCTAATTTCAGTTGAATGTATTAGTGCTTAGAACAAAGCTTCTTTTCCATGTAGTATTCTATCTGTAGCCTACTAGGTTAAGAAAATATGTTGCAAAAGTGCTATTTCCAAAAGCAAGGAAAAAAAATATGGGCTAGCTCTTCCACAATATTTAGAGGCTACATTCATACTATTTGCAAATTAATAATAAAAACCATCACGTTTCAAATCCCCCCCCGCCCCCCTTTGCATTAACACTAAGGGATTGATGAACTTGAAGGGTTAATATGAAGGCTGCTCCAAAACGAATGCCTCCTGTTTTAATATGTTGGCCCACAACATCAGAGGTGGATGTTTGTGGTATGGCAGTAAAGGTAGCACCTTCCCTCCAATATCCCATTACATTTTGTTGCCATGTGACAGATGGGAGCAGAGGGGCAGTCTGACAAAAGGGTTTCTGACATGGAAAAGCAGATGAAGCAAAGGTGAGTCACTGCCATGAGGAAAAATGGCACCTGCTGACATTCACTGGTCTTTGATGAACATTGATGGAGAAGAAACAGTGGATGCAAGCTCAGTGAGGCAGTGGTATGTTTCAGCAGTGGCAACAGTGGGTCACCACCCCAGCTGCAGGTTATTCTGAATACACCATGCAGGCTCTTGTTCATCACTGGTGAAAATGCATAGCTAGTTGTGGTGACAATGTTGAAAAACAGTGTTTTGTAGCTGAGAATTTTCTCAACCAAATAGTTCTATTCTGCACTTCGTTGTAGTTTCCACAGAAATAAATAAGAGGCATTACTTTCAAGCGACTTATGTGAATCACTATAAAGATGTAAACATACTGTAAGAAGCAAGGATAATAATATTAATATTTCCATCTTTCATATTTATAATATTTTAGTGTTTTGTAGTACTTAAGCATTCTGTTCTCACCAACAGGACGCATTCAAGAAGAGAATGAAAAAGTGGAACAGGAGGTAGAGAGTACTTCTGGCCAACAGCAAGTTCTATAATCACTTCAGATATTAAATGCTCTTCTATTAATTCTTCAAATATGTACAATCTGCCTCCAGAGAGGTTAGTATTTTTAACCTGTGAAAGAGATATATTTGTGAATAAAATAACAGAGAATAAACATACTTACAAACTCAAAACAAAATACACAAAATGAAATCTTTAACTAAATGTTCGCAATATACAGGAGAACATTAAAAAATATAACATAAATATTACTTATTGCCTGATCCAATGAGCTACTGCAATCTAGAGAAACCTTATCTCCTACTGAGCTGTTTTTTCATTCACAAGAAAATGCTTTCAGAATGTGCTTCCCTTCTTAAGACTACCTGAATACATTTCCCTTTTTAAAACACAGACTACAATTCACATACCCCATAGGTTGTGTGTAACTTATTTTGAGAGTTTGTGCACAGGAATAACTGCTAACATTTCCAAACACGTACAAGTACATCCTACAGAATATGGCTGGAGCACTAAGATAATTACTATCACCGAACAGCTGAAGGAAACAGAGCAAAAGTATAAAACCATGAAATACATCATTTATGAATAAGCTTCATAAAACTAGAAGCTGTGTATCTATTTTGTCTCCCTAATTTTCCTGTAATAATTGGGTATGTCAAAGAAGCACTATTGATCCCAGTGTATTTCGAAGCTCTGAAGATCTTCTTAATGGCCCAAGACTTCCCTCTTATTCAGTGCCACTAAGGACAGTGAAACTATAAACTTCATAAGCTTTCAGAGGACCCAGAAGAATGTAATGGTTTTCCTGAAATGCAGTATCTGCCCCACAATTTACCTGTTAGTGTCTGAACTCTCAGCTTTCAAAAACTTTCCTTCCATTTATAAATGATATGAAAGAGGAGCTACTGAAGATCCTAACTATGTTGCTATTTACACCCCACCTATATTCAAAATCAAAGCTAAGATGCATAAGTCAGTTACAATTACATTGCTGATCGAACTTTCAGTTTTGAAATTCAGCTCTTTTGTTCAACCACATGACCTGAGGTTCTGGCAAATTCAAGTACACTGGGAAATGAGAGTAGGGATTCACAACCGAGAAAAGTAATCAAAGAGAGAAGAAGAATGACTGACCTGCTGGAAGTTATGCAGATTTACTATTGCTTTAGTCCCTTAACATCTAGCAGACTTCACTACCTTCTGCCGCGAAACTTTGCTCTGCGCAGTAGGCAAAACTACTTGAGACGTTCTACCAATTGTTTCAAAGTTAATTTAAAATGAATACAGGCTTCAAGTCCAACTGTGGTTTTGAGGTCATGGAGTTTTCTACTATTAGCAAGAGTTCCTAGAAATGTTTTAGTACTAAACATAAAGAGCTCAGGTCAAACCTGAACATGATCTTCTGGAAGAAATAATAATCATAGTTAAATCTTAGCAAAAGTATCAGTGAATGAGCTCTACCTTAGCATTAGATGTTTAGTTTCTCTGCAAATGCTGCAATTCTCAGATGCCTAACATATGCTGTTGTAATATTAATGATAAATAAAAATGCACACTTAGATTATTTTAATTAAATCATAGTGCACTTGACGTTTGCAACTCATATTTATTTTAATTTTATAATTCATGTATGCACTATAAAAATATTCATATTATTTCCTTTGGAAATAATAGTTGCAATCATACATTTGTAATGTTAATTATATGCAAACAGCACATCTAAAAAACAATCACAAAGTGCTTAAGAGCAGTTAAGACGTGTGAAGATGACTTAGTATTTTGCTTAGGTACAAGCATGTCGCTACTGCCAAGGTCACAATCTGGTGATTGTACCAGCAGGACCTCCTACCTTCTGACTGAAACTTACATTTCTTGAAAGTTTTGACACTAGAAAAAAAAGATGTCATTCATGCATTATTTGTAAAGCACACTGAAAAAAACAAACAAACAAACAAGGAAAACAATCCTCTTTTGGGAGACTTTGAGGAATCATGCAGTAATTTTAAAACAGGACGAAAGTGCAGAATGAATTTTCTCTTATTTTAAGGGGTAAGGAAGGATGACAGGAAACTGGTGGGGTAGAGTTTTTTCAGTAATAGGAGACACTTTTTGCAGGGCCTCAATATTCTATAAGCTGTGTACAAAGCTGCTTTGGTTGGCAGTCTGGCCGATGAGAATTAGCAGTTTCTTGTACAGAACTACCTGTACAAGCACTAATACTATGACCAAAAACAAATGAAAAATGAAGGTGCATAAAAATAAACTGTGTTTAGAAATCAAAATGCAGAAGAGAAGCTGTCAAAATATATATTTAAAAAAAAACAGAAAAGACGGATGATAGGAGAACAAGCAAACTATGACTGAATATAATACATAGCTCTAATCGGTTAATTTAGTTTACAGAATACTTTTTTTTTTACTTTTCCAGTATGATTGGAAATACTCACTGGAACCATATTAGAGCAATGTTTAACAGATTTAAATATTCTGCCAATAAAAGACCCACACTGGATGCAAAGGCTAGCAAAAGATATTCCACCAAACAATAAAAACAGTAACATATTCATATTATATAAATAATAAGAACTAGATTCAAAAAATTGAAATTAAAAATTATATTGGGTGCAGAATAACAATTTATTTTCAGAAGCATTATGAAATCTTATTACAAAATTTTATTGCCTCATAAACTCACTGAACTAAATATTAACATTACAGTGTAGGACAATAAAAAAAGAATGTTGATGCTTATGTTTAAAAATATTTTTCTCCTCCTCTTCAATAGAAAGAAATTAGATAAAAGGGGAATTCTGTGAAGACTGGGACCTCATTTCTATGCCAAGTAACTAAGAAACTAGTATGGGCGAAAATGAGTCTTCAGCTACAGAAAAATGCACAAAGCTAATAAATATGATTTAAGTATTTCCATTTTAACCTTTAAAGTGATGAAAGTACTGAGAATGTTTCAACAAACTTATTTAATGAATTCATTTTTAGTCTTAGAGATAGAAAAGGGAATATTTTTGAAAGTATTTATTTACTTAAGATAAAACAAAAACTTGATAAAACCTGGTGCTGACCTGTACTTGATTTATGATACATATTTGGATTAATGGGAAGAAAAATGAGAAATGAACTAAATTGCACAATTCTACCTCTTCCCTCCTCTGCCTCTTCATAAGAGGTAGGCAGTAGTGGAGTACTGAACAATAGACCGGAAAAATAAACAAATCAATCAGTACCCCACGATGTTCTTTTCTTTCTTTTAATACAATTTAAAAAGTATTTCTTCAATAGCAAATCTCACAACAGAAGTGTGTTTACCTAGCTTTGGTACAAAATTTCGTTAAGTGCAACATGTGTTCTTTGCAAGAATCCTTACCTTTGGATTGCATCTATTCAGAAAGTCTTTATGAGTAAACTTCTGCTTAGCAGCCTACAAAACAAGAAAAATTCAACCTGTACAGTGGATATTAGTAAACAATCTAGAAATAGCACATAAAAAGACAAAAAAACATTTTTTTTTAAAAATACATTTTTTTAAACATTCAACAAAACAACCTATTTGTTTTTAATATTTAGATGGCAAAATTAAGAAATAAGGGACTGATATATGGACAATTTTTCTTCACAGCTTTCCTGTTATTGTCTACTTCTTTTTTATGCAGTTATGTAATTTTTACTAGTTTTATTACATTTGGTCCACTTAACCATTTGAAACTTTCAGTTTTTCTATGACAAAATGTAAACCCTGGATACCCCTTACAAATTGCCCACAATGTGATGGATAGTAGGTGCAAGAATGCATTACTATTCCTGTCACATTTAATTATGGCTTACTGTTACAATATTATTAACAACACCTATTTCCAGAGAAAGTCCTTTAGGAGAGACTGTCCTCAGGATTATAATTACTCTCTTTGGACATAATTACATAATAGTTGAAGGGAAAATAGTCTGTTAAGAGGTGCACCTGTTATACACTTATACTGGTTTTGGCTGCGGTAGATTCCTTTTCTTTACAATTTAGAACCATACAATCACTCAGGTTGGAAAAGACCTTGAAGATCACTGAGTCCAACCATGACCTAACTGTACTACCCTAACTCTAACAACCCTCCGCTAAATCATGTCCCTAAACACCACATCCAAATGTTTTTTAAGCACATCCAGGGATGGTGACTCAACCACCTCCCTGGGGAGCCTACACCAGTGCTTAACAACCCTTTCTGTAAAGAAGTTTTTTCTAATATCTAACCTAAACTTACCCTGGTGCAACTCAGGGCAACAGGTCTCAAACTGTTACCAGTGAGAACACACCAGCTGTGCTCTCGCTCTAAGCACCTTTCAGATATTGGAAGAGAGCATTAAGGTCCCCCCGTCAGCCTCCTCTTCTGCAGACTAAACAGCCCCAGTTTTCAGTCTCTCCTCGTAGGGCATATTCTCCAAGACCTTCACAAGCCTTGTTGCCCTTCTTTGGACCTGTTCCAGCACCTCAATGTCCTTTCTGTACTGAGATGTGCAAAACAGAACACAGTATTTGATAGCATGCTATGATATGGTTAATTTGTAACCCAAACAGGGCTGAGAGCCCTTGATGAACAGTGCTAGTACAGTGTCAAGGTCTCTTTCACTTCTTTCACTGCCCTGCCAGCAAGATGACTGGCAATCAAGATTTCAAAGGCCACATCTTCCACACACCCATGCCTATCAATTACCACTGTTAACTTTTATTTTGACTAATGGGAGATGTAGTAAATAAATAATTATTAAAAGGCAATACTACTACAAAAGATGGTCAAATATCTAGTTAATTAGCTCAGCATCTATACCGAAGGATAAATTTCTTTATATATATTTCACAACTTATAGTAAGAAAGCATTAACTAACTGTCACTTACCTCAACAAAATACATATGCTTTATCACAGCATTTTTCATTTCAGTAAGCTGCATGTTAGACTTGTTTTTGTCAGTTTCTTGTGCTCGCAGAAAACCATTAATTTGGGTAACTGGAGTATTTTGTATATCCTTCCACGCAAAGTAAAACAAAACAAAACAAAACATCACTGTTTAATTTCAAAACTAATGCTTTTAAATAGCTTTTATGTGCTGAAATTTGTTCTTACATTCTATTGTAAAATCATTGTTTACATGCGTGCTTATTCAAATTTGAGGGTTTACACTATGAGACACACAAACAGCTGTGGAAACGCATCACTGATGTCGTAGGCAGCTACAGCAAGAGAGCTACCAATGGAAGTTATTCTATTGGTTATTATAATTGACTTTAACTCTGGCCCACCTGTGCTACTGAAACAAGATCTACTTCCATAATAATTCCCTATCAGGACTTTTCAAAAACTAAAACCACATCTTTTCTATTGGTTGTTAGCTTTAAGGATGTACAAAGCTAGTAATTCAAATTTTAGAAGTTGTGGGTTTGTTTTTTTTTTTATGTTAACAGACCAAGAATAAAACAGCTTCTTCATTTTAGGCTGCTTTGAGTTTACATGGTTAGATTTTGGTAGCGAGGACGGCTGCAGGTGTGGCCACTGTGAGAGCAGACAGACAAGGAGCTGCCCCTTGTCAGATCAAAGCCAGCTCCAGCTGCTCCAATAGGGATCTACTGCTACCAGGGCTGAGCCCTCAGTGACAACGTATATAGGAAAGTGGAAAACTACTGTGAAATGTCAGCTAGGAGAGATGGGGTGAGAAATGGGAGAAAAGAAACCCTACAAGGACCAAGGTCAGAAAGAGGGCAGGAGGTACTCCAGGTGTGAAGCAGAAACTCCCTACAGCCCAGGAAGAGCCCATGGTGGAGCAGGCTGTCCACCAGCAGCCTATGACACTGTGTGGAGCAGATAGAATCACAGAACTCTAAACAAACTAGAACCATAGAATTCAGATCTCCAAGTGCAGCCCATGGAAGAGCCCATGGAAATTCCCAGCAGGAACTGCAGTCTATGAGGGATCCAAGCTGCAGCCATCTGTTCCTGAAGGCTTGCACCATATGGGAAGGACCCATACTGGAACAACTTGTGAAGCACTGCATCCCATGGGAGGGTCCTCGGGGGCGTGAAGAGGAAAGAACAAGACAAAACATTACAGCCTAACCACAATCCATGCTCCCCACCCACCTGCACCTCTAGAGAAAAGAGGCCGAAGATTCAAGAATGAAGCTCTGTTTAAGAAGGGGTGAGTGGGGTGAAGGTGTTGTCTCTCATTATTTTACTCTATTGTGTAGGTTGCTCCAAAAGTAATGCTTCCTCTTAACTTCCACAGAAACTACAGCAGATGCAAAGAGCACAAGAACACTATTTGATAAAATTCTCAACTACAAAACACTATTTTTCAACACAGACACCACCATTAGCTATGGATTTTCACCAGCGATGAACAAGAGCCTGCCTGCTGTGCTCATAACAATCTGCACTAGTGGACGTGACCCACTGCCACCACTGCTGAAACACAGCACTGTGTTCACACCTCACTGTGCTCACATTCACTGTTTGAACTCCATCAATGATCCACAAGCATCAGTGTCAGTGGGTGCGATTTTTTTCACACGGAGGAATTCAGTGTCACCCCTTTGCTTCCTTCACACTTCCATATCAGATGTTATTCTGTCAGACTGCCCCTTTGCTCTCATCTGTCACATCGCAACAAAGTGCAATGGGATATTGCTGGTAAAGTTCTACCTTTACTGACATAAAATCAACATCCACCTGTGATGTCATGGATCAGCTTAATAAAATAGGAGGCATTACTTTTAGAGCAGCCCTAGTAATTGGCAAGAAATTAGATTAGTCTTCTTTAAGCCAAGTGTATTTGTGACAGTAACTGGTATGTGAAGTACAGGAAAATTGCTTTAAACAGTTCTGATGAGCCAAGTGAACTACTCTGACAAATTAACTGCTCTTTACTTCCTGTGATACTTCATGCATGTTGTTTTCAACACATTTCTAAAACTAGTTATATTCAGATAATTTATAGTACTGTCTTGACAAAGCGTTATAAATTCCAGTGCACAGACAACAAAGCTTTCTGAAGTCTGTATTTAAACACAAGGACAGTACTCTAAATTCATGCATGTGCTTTAATATCTTGAACCAGTAGAAGTAACACCTTAAAGGACTGAATATACTCCCACAGGGTATTTTAACACTAGAGCTACAAGGTTGACATTTTAGAACAGATACTGAAATATAAGAGACAAAACAAAGCATTGTTTAAAAAAAAAAATCAGAAATCACCTGAATGCCTATGACTATATGCAGTTCCGCTTTAAAAAAAAAAAAAAATCATGCTGCTTCACACAATTTAACATCTGATTTGGGTGCTAAACCATAGGACATACATTTGTGTGTTTATGAGGAGAGTATTTATTTCACATAATGTTAGCAGTCAAAGAGTAGAACTACAGATTGACAAAGCTGGAACATTCTAAGTCCTAGTAAAATATGTGCCAAGTATTTCTAGAAATGAAAAAAAAAGTATGTTCACAACACTTTTTGATACAGCAAAAGCAATTTCAGAAGTAGATTCTGCCTAATAACAAACTCAGTTTTAGCATCTACCTGTTCGCAAGGGGACATTTTCTCTTTAGCAGTTCCTTAAAATCATCCCCCACTCTGAGGAACTACAAACCTAAAGGAATTTTTTCAGTCCTCTGAGTATTTCTAAGACAAAATGTTAAGAAGTTCTGCATAGTGCATGTGGCTCTCTCCTGGTTGGGTAAACTATCTCCTGAGAGACACAAATACACGATACCTCTCTTGGCATTATCAGTGTGACCTAAATAAGAGTTCTTTTCTGAAGGACCTGAAAAAAGGGACGTGGAAATTGTGAACTGCGGGAGTACAGTTTCATAGAACATCCAATGCACCTCTGTGAAAAAGAAAGATTGGTTTTCTGTTCTGCTCATACACACCTTTGCTGATATTTGGCCTTTTCCTAAGCTCCTTTCAAGCTAGTGCTTTCCTCAAAACCTCACGGCTTTTTGTCTGTAAAGATATACTGGAACACCTATCTATTGTGTAAGTTCCAAACTAGCTTATGAGCCTACTGTTTTGTACCTAAGCCGGTGAACAGCTGAATATAACATAGAGAAAATATATTCCCACAGCATAATTTTCAGTTGACTTGACAATTTCCTGATTTTTAAGCATTAAGTACTGTTGATTTGTCCAAACTGAAATATGTCAAAGGGTAGATATTCATACTAGAAATCTAATAGCCAAAATAGGTAAAGATTTCACCAAAATGAACACTACAGCTGTATTATTTATACAGTTAGTAGAATTTAGAGAGTTAGATCTCTCTTTATTTTACTCTTTCTGCATGGGGAAAGGACATATACTATTCATAGCCATAGAAGCTAAATCAGTTACTTTTTCATTTGGTGAAT
Source organism: Alectoris magna (assembly GCA_030625065.1). Taxonomy (NCBI): domain Eukaryota; kingdom Metazoa; phylum Chordata; class Aves; order Galliformes; family Phasianidae; genus Alectoris; species Alectoris magna. Next base: position 20,205,673 of record CM060564.1, on the reverse strand, counting down.
TTCAAACACCCTCTTTCAAATCCACCTTTCAAACAGAATGAATCCATCAACTTCTGCCAGGACATCGTTCAAAACCAGTGATTGAGTGGTCCTTTACTAATGTCAAGCAATGGCAAATCGATCCTTTGCAAACAAGGTATCTTTAAAATCTAAAATCTAGCCTTTCTGTAGCCATCATTAGACTTCTACTCATTCATTATAAAGTTGCACAATGTTGGCACCACTCCTACTTTCATCAGTCACTGAATTGTGCATACCTCAGTTAAGGAATAAATCCTGGATTTAAGAAGAAAAAAATACAAAATAGACCAGCAGTCCAGAATGGAAAGAAGAATGAATACAGTAGAGAATGAGGATCAAGGTCATGGTCTCAGCCCACACAGAATTTCGTTTAAAAACAGTCTGTAGAAGAGGGTAATACTGGTCACGGTAAACAAAGGACCATGACAAACAAACAATCACGAGGCGTTTCTCTCACTTTCAAAGGGAGAATAGAAAGAGTTTTAGTGAGTACTGTGCATATAAGAAAAATCACTGAGCAATGTCATTTCCTCTCATAGTTCAGAAGGAACGATGAAAGACAGAATCAGGCTGTTTCTTCTTGTTTTACTTTTTCAGTACTGTGAATTTAACTTATTCTGACTTCATTAGAAGCTGAATGATGAACCTCACATTCTGAACAATCTTATGTTGCACTGGATATTTCACCTGGCTTTGTCATTTCAACAAAAAACTCCCTGGCAAGATGACTTTCAGTATGGCTTTTACCTTCAAATTAGGTACCTCATTTTTTATCTAGGCCTTCATGTCTTAGCAAATATGTTGATGGGACAGTAGTCCCATGTTCTAGTACAGTTAATAGTAACTGTCCTCAAACATGGAATGATCCTTCTGCATTAAGGGAGAATTAAAGGTAATGATAGGTAATAATAGCAGATCATATAACTATTTTAGGAATCACAATTCCTGTAGCAACTCTCTGCCTTGATTGAAAAGATAATGTAGGTGAGCAACTTCTGTAAGATTCCTAGTGCAGAAGTTTTGAGTGAATTTTGTCTGTCCAACATACAGTTCTGTTACAAAATTCATAAGGTAAGCACCAATTCTTCCCCAGCCATAAAGGACTGCAAGCAAATTTCTTTTGAGTTAAGAGTATGAATCTTACTATTTTACCATAGACTGTAATGTTATAAATAGGAAGGTAGAATAACTGAGGTTAGTTAACAAAATAATTGACACTGAACTATAAAGAAGCCATAAAAACCTCATTTAATGGTGTACATCAAACCCAGAAAAAATACACCTACACAGAAAAAAACATGTAGACGTGGCACTTAGGGTTATAGTTCAGTGAGCCTGGTGGTGATCGGCTTATAGAAAGAGCTGATCACCTTAAGAGGTCTTTCCCAACCTTAATCACAGAATCACAGAATCACAGAATTGTAGGGGTTGGAAGGGACCTCCAGAGATCATCGAGTCCAGCCCCACTGCCAAAGCAGGTTCCCTACACCAGGTCGCACAGGTAGGCGTCCAGGCGGGTCTTGAATATCTCCAGAGAAGGAGACTCCACAACCCCCCTGGGCAGCCTGTTCCAGTGCTCCGTCACCCACACCGTAAAGAAGTTCTTGCGCACATTCGTGCGGAACTTCCTATGCCCTAGCTTCATCCCACTTCCCCTTGTCCTGTCCCTACGCACTACTGAAAAGAGTCCAGCCTCACCCTATGGCCCCCACACCTCAGGTATTTATAAACCTGGATCAAATCCCCTCTCAGCCTTCTTTTCTCAAGGCTAAACAGACCCAGTTCACTTAGTCGTTCCTCATAGGGGAGATGCTCCAGGCCCTTCACCATCTTTGTGGCCCTCCGCTGGACTCTTTCCAAGAGATCCCTGTCTTTTTTATACTGGGGAGCCCAGAACTGGACACAGTACTCCAAATGAGGCCTTATCAGGGCAGAGTAGAGGGGGAGGATCACGTCCCTTGACCTGCTGGCTACGCTCTTTTTTATACACCCCAGTATGCCATTGGCCCTTTTGGCCACGAGGGCACACTGCTGGCTCATGGCCAACCTGTCATCCACCAGGATGCCCAGGTCCCTCTCTGCAGAGCTCCTCTCCAGCAGGTCATCCCCCAGCCTGTACTGGTGCATGCAATTATTCCTCCCTAGGTGCAAGACTCAACACTTGCTTTTGTTAAACATCATCCTGTTTCTTACTGCCCAGCTCTCCAGCCTGTCCAGGTCTTGTTGAATGGCAGCGCAGCCTTCAGGCGTGTCAGCCAGTCCACCCAACTTCGTATCATCAGCAAACTTGCTGAGGGTGGCCATTATCCCCTTATCAAGGTCATTGATGAAGATGTTGAACAAGACCGGACCCAGCACAGACCCCTGGGGGACGCCACTAGTTACAGGCCTCCAGCCAGACACTGCACCGCCAACGACGACCCTCTGCACTCTGCCAGTCAGCCAGTTCTCAACCCACCTCACTGTCCACTCATCTATCCCGTACTTCCTCAGCTTTGTTATAAGGATGTCATGGGGGACAGTATCAAAAGCCTTACTGAAATCAAGGTAGATTACGTCTACCGCTCTCCCCCCACCCACCCAGCCTGTGACAACTTCATAGAAGGCCACCAGGTTGGTCGAGCATGACCTCCCCTTGGTGAACCCATGCTGGGTACTCCCGATAACCTCCTTTTCTCCCAATTGTCTGGAGATGGCATCCAGCACAAGCTGTTCCATCACCTTCCCTGGGACAGAGGTGAGGCTGACCGGCCTATAATTACCTGGGCCCTCCTTCTTGCCCTTTCTGAAGACCGGAGTGACATTGGCTGTCCTCCAGTCATCAGGCACCTCCCCAGTTCTCCAAGACCTCTGAAAGATTACAGAGAGCGGCTCAGCAATGACCTCCGCCAGCTCTCTCAGCAACCATGGATGCACCCCGTCAGGTCCCATGGATTTATTGACCTTAGTGTTTCCTAGGCACTCACGGACCACCTCTTCCCTGACTAAAGGGAAGCCTCCCATTCCCCAGACTCTCTCATTAACCTCCAAGGTTTGGGATTCCTGAGGGAGAGCCTTTTCACTAAATACAGAAGCAAAGAAGGCGTTCAGTATTTCCACCTTCTCAGCATCCCCTGTTACCAGAACGCCCCCCTCACTTAATATGGGGCCCACATTCTCCCTGACCTTCCTTTTGCTGTTAACGTACTTAAAAAAGCCTTTTTTATTATCCTTTATCCCTTTAGCTAGATTCAACTCCAGGTTGGCTTTGGCCTTCCTCGTCACGTCCCTACAGGCCCTGACTACATTCTTATATTCTTCCCAAGTGGTCAGACCCTTTTTCCACATTTCATGAACTTTCTTCTTTCCTTGGAGCTTGTGCATGAGCTCCTTGCTCATCCACGCAGGTCTCCTGCCATCTTTTCCCGATTTCTTAGTCACAGGGACACACCGATCCTGAGCTTGGAAGAAGAGCTGTTTAAATGCTAACCAGCTCTCACAGGCCCCCATACCTTATAATACCCTGGCCCACGGGACAGCCCAAGTAGGTCCCGGAAGAGATCAAAGTTTGCTTTCCTAAAGTCCAGGGTAGCAATCCTACTTTTTGCTTTGCTTCCTCTGCTCAGGATCTTGAACTGCACCATCTTGTGGTCGCTATAACCCAAGCTGCCCCCAACCTTTACTTCCTTAACAAGTCCTTCCTTGTTGGTAAGAATGAGGTCCAGTAACACCCCACCCCGTGTCGGTTCCTCCACCACCTGCATCAGAAAGTTGTCTTCAACACACTGCAAGAATCATCTGGACAGTGCATGCCTGGCCATGTTGGTCATCCCCCATAAGTACCAGCGACTGAGAGCGTGACGCTACTTCCAGTTGCTTACAGAAGGCCTCATCTACCTCCTCCTCCTGATCAGGGGGCCTGTAGTACACACCCACCACAGTGTCACCCTTACCAGCCTGCCCCTTAATTCTTACCCACAAGCTCCCCACTGCTCCATCACTCTCCCCCAGGTGGAGTTCAATACATTCTAGCTGCTCTCTCACATAAACAGCAACTCCACCACCCCGCCTTGCCAGTTGATCTTTCCTAAAAAGCACACAGCCCTCCATGACAACATTCCAGTCATGCGAGCTGTCCCACCACGTCTCCGTGATCGCAATGAGATCATGACCTCACGACCGCACGCAGAACTCCAGCTCTTCCTGTTTATTTCCCATGCTACGCGCGTTAGTATACAGGCACTTAAGAGAAGCAGCACCTCCCCACCCCTCTTCATGCCCTCGGGCTCCATTGTCTCCACCCATCAAGCTTTGTTTTAAGCCTTGAACTGCCACCTCAGACCCAGCGGCCCTCATTTTATACCCCTCCCCCTTCATAACTAGTTAAACACCTGTTGATAAGTCCCGACAGTTCCTCAGCTAGAAAGCAGTTTGTGAAACTTGGTTTCACAAAAAAAAAAAAAAAGCTAAAAAAGCTAATCATCCTATGGCACAGACAGACAGACATAAATACATGCCTATATGTTTTAAACCATTACCAAAATGAGGAGATATAAACAAAAATTTTTATTGGCATCTTATGAATAACTTTTTGAACTGCTTATCTGATGGTCAACAATATTTGAACTTCATCCTGAAGTCCAATTCATTTTTCCAGTAGCAATATCACACAACAGAAGTGAAGAAGGAACACAAAGAGGGAGCAAAAATAAAGCATGCTTCTTTGGTGTTAATTTCTACAGGCCTAAATCAAAACACCGCTTTGAAAAGGACAATTTTTGCATTACAGAATCACAGAATGGTCAAGCTTGAATTCATCTGGTTCGAACTCTCCCGAAGCATGTTGCCAAGGACCATGTAGTGGTAGCAACTGAGAATCTCCCAGGAAATTCTACAACCTTCCCAAGCAGCCTGTGCCAGTGCAGCACCACTCACACAGTAGAAGAGCTGCCTGTCAGTCAGAGGAAACCTCCAGTGTGCCAGTTTATGCCCACTGTCTCTTGTCCTATCTCTGTTCTCTTTGTCCTTCTTCTTTCTGGTACCTATACACATTGATGAGATCTCCCCTGAACTTTCTCTGCTCTACAATGAGTTGTCTTAGTGCTTGAAAGTTGATTACTTTTCATCAAATTTCAAAACATATCATATCCCCCATTATTATTAATGCTGCATCTTAGAGAATCAGTAAACCAGACATAATATGTAACAACACAAGAGATTTTAGGTACCTTTTCCAATTTACTTACCTCCAAAAGGTAATCTCCTACATATTGCAAAGGGTAGTACTGAGCTTCAGATAAGCATTTTTCTTTTTGCACAGGAAGAAATTTATTAAGGACGAATACATGAGTAATATCATTCTCGACATTCTGAGATGAACACACGGTCGCCTTTCCAGCTTCTAGAACTCTAAACAAACAGATTTGAGAAGACATTATTTACTGCATTTTATTCATACTGCTTAAAGTTACATTAATTTTTATAAACTACGAGAGTGCAGATGTATGACATTACCTAACTTTCATCGGGAGGTTAAAAAACTGCTTAATAGCCATGAGAAACAGAAGCAACACACTTAATGAGACACCCCCCTCTTCACTATTTAATACTATTAATTAAAATCAGTGTAAGCATCCCACATATCTGAAAAAGCTTCACATGTGCATTAAAAAAGTCAAATTTTTAGATGACAGCATCTGTAAGTTACTGCATTAAGATTATATTTGATCCTTCTGATCAAATGATCCTTCAATTAAGAGTCGTGCTACCAACCAAGTAATAAAAATGAAAAGCTGCCTTTCCGAATTATAACAAGCTATCTTCAGGATGTTGTTTTCCAACTTCACAGGCTGTTCCAAAAGCAATGTCTCCTATTTATTTCCATGTGTCGTGCTCTTATGACTTTTTATCGGTATTCCACATCATAACATCACATAGTACACTGGGAGTTAAAGAGTTAATGCTCCAGTTCCATGGACTGCTGATATTTCCAGGTACTTTGTGTTCCCATTCAGAGGGAAAGATAAAAACTGTGCAGATCACAAGACTTTCTTCTTCCATTTCAGCTCATCTTGGCAACGTCTGTGCTCACCTTCAGCATTAAAGCTTTTGATTTCTTCTAGACATTCATTTTATTTATTAACTTCAACTGTATTATATTGTGCTGTCTTGCATTCCAATATCACATTTAGTAAATTAACTTTCTTCCTCAGATAGTTACTGCTGTTTTGTTTTTAGGCCTATCCCCCATCTCCCTACCCTCTCCCCTTTTCCCTTTCCTGAACCATGGGTCCATGGGTCCCCCCACCCTGTTAGTCACAGAACCAGGCTGAACCGCCCTCTAAACTGTTGACACCATGGAAACTACAACAGGGATACAAAGAGCACAATAGTACTATTTGATACAGCAAATTCTCACCTACAAAACACTTTTTCACATAGTCACCACTATTAGCTATGCATTTTTGCCAGCAATGAACCAGAGTCTGCATGCCATACTTGGCATAATCTATACCAATGGAGGTGATCCACTGATTCAAAGCTGCTATGGCAGCACTGTTGCTAGGAAAATGTTGCCTATACAGTTAATCTTTCATCAACCTGAACAGATGGAAGTCTTAAGGCATCAAATCTGGACTATACTGTTGGTACAGTAGGACAATCTAGATTGGCAGTGTCCTCAGTGGCCTTCAAACTGGTATGGGGTCTGGCATTATTGTGTTTCAAGAGAAAGGGTGTATTCTTCTCTGGCCTGATTCTGAAAGTTTGAGCCTACAGCTTACTCTGTGTCATGATGTAGAGATCAGAGCTGATGGCTTATCCAGGTTCCGGGAAATCCAGAAGGATCACCCCTCTTCTATCCCAAAAGACAATGCATATCACTATACTTGCTAAGGGTTGCATCTTGAACTTTTTCTTTGATGGAGAATTCACATGCTGCCACACCATGGGCTGCAGTTTTACTCCAGCTCACAGTGGTCACTACATCTTGTCATCGATAATGATGTGACCCAGGAAACTGACACCTTCAGTCTTGAATTGGCTCAGCAAGTCCTGACAAACTTGCATACTGTGTTCTTCCTGTTCCCATATGAGAATGTGTGGAGCAAACTTTGTGATGATTCAATGTTGCCACCATAATTTCCAATGCACTGAAGCTGATATTCAGTTCTGTACACACTTCCCTGGTTGTAATCTAGCAATTTGCCTGGATGAGCTGATTGAGATGCTCTTCAATTCATGGTGTGACAGCTGTGCACAGCCACCTAGAATGTAGCTTATCTTTCATGTTTCATGTCACTGTTGCCACTGCTGAAATTCCAGCACCCACCTCCTCACTGTGCTCAAGCTCACTGTTTGGTCTCCTTAAACATTCAGCAAGCATCAATGAATGTGAATGGGTGACATTTTTCCACTCATGGAAGAATTCACCTTTGCTTCTTACGTACTTCCATGTCAGATACCATTTGGTCAGACTGCTCCTCTGCTGCCATCTGTCACATGGCAACAACATGTAAGAGGACAGTGGTGGACAGGTTCAACCTCTACTGCTGTACCATCAATATCTACCCAACATCATGGGCCAATATAATCTCACAGAATCACAGAATCACAGAATTGTAGGGGTTGGAAGGGACCTCTGGAGATCATCGAGTCCAACCCCCCTGCCAAAGCAGGTTCCCTACAGCAGGTCGCACAGGTAAGAAACACCTTTTCCCGATTTCTTAGTCACAGGGACGCACCGATCCTGAGCTTGGAATAAAATAGGAGGCATTACTTTAGATAATAAAATAGGAGGCATTACTTTAGATAATAAAATAGGAGGCATTACTTTAGATAATAAAATAGGAGGCATTACTTTAGATAATAAAATAGGAGGCATTACTTTAGATAATAAAATAGGAGGCATTACTTTAGATAATAAAATAGGAGGCATTACTTTAGATAATAAAATAGGAGGCATTACTTTAGATAATAAAATAGGAGGCATTACTTTAGATAATAAAATAGGAGGCATTACTTTAGATAATAAAATAGGAGGCATTACTTTAGATAATAAAATAGGAGGCATTACTTTAGATAATAAAATAGGAGGCATTACTTTAGATAATAAAATAGGAGGCATTACTTTAGATAATAAAATAGGAGGCATTACTTTAGGAGTAGCTCTCCTGCCACAGAAATACCACTTTTTCCTCAAAGTTACAGTGGCCTTTATGACAACGCAATATGTGCTAAAGGCAAAAATCATCTACCTTTTTGTGCATTCTGACAGAATGAAAAGATCCCCACTGTTGGTGTCTGGGAAGCAGCTAGAAAAAGAGACCCCCTTTTCAACCTGTCTTGGTGATGCAGAGAGAATGTGGAAAAAAAAAAAAAAAAAAATAGTAGTCCCAAATTTCTCACACATCATTTATTTCCTATTTCCTTCATATTTTTATTCATTCCCTTCTGAGCTATCTGCATTTACACTATATCAGAAACAGTTCAGTAAAAGTTCAGTCTTCAGAACTACAAATGGCTTTTGCATACTTGTAAAACACATAAAACAAGATAAGAGCAGTTCGGATCCTTAAGATGTTGTTCAAGTCTAGCCCAGGTCTTCCAACCAATTGAGATGGTGTAAGTTGTTCCACCATTTGAATGCAACGTGCAGACAGAATAAAGCAGTACTCCGATAAAGTGAAAGCTTATTTACCTCATCCCATGAGGAATGTCTCTGTAAGCAGTTTACTCAACGTGCTAAAATATAATAATGCCTATTATACATACCACTATACTAGGAGAAACCTAGAAAAGCAGTGATGTCAAAGAACTAAAGAATTCCCTTTTTTTTGCATAAATTGTATGGAAGCATGTTGATGAAAATGACTTGAGAGTTTGAAGAGCCAGAGGTTGTTATGGACCAAATTAACAGGAATTGAAGAAGAAAGATCTGCTCAACCATATGGTAAGCGTACTATTGTTCATTTTAAACTTTAAAACAAATCCTCCTACCTTCTAATAGGTGACACTCGTTCACAACCTTCCTTAACAGCAAGGATAACTTTCCATCTGTGGAAGGCCCCTGGAGCACCAGAGTTTTTCAGCTCTTTGCGCCATCTTTTAGGTGCAGATTGCATTTGAGGTGAATAATGGGTGTCTTTTTCAATTTTATATCCCCATTCGTATGTTGTTTCATCAAGCCATCTGCCACTTTCGGCACTATTAATTATGTACTCCTTAGTTAGTATCCACTTTCCTAAAAAGCAAATGAACTGTCAACCACAAAAGATTTTTTAGTGCAGACAAACAGCAATCAACTGAAGATCTACTGTAAAATTAACTTAAACCTTTCTTGTGCAAATAAAAACTGGAATTATAAGTACCATTTTAAAAACTTCTTCCTATTACAAGAGTTCTCATCTTTACGCTTTAAATTCAGCAATCTCACAATACCACTCAAAACGAACATTTTGTTTTCTTTTAATGATCGAGTACCTTTTTACCCTTCCCATATGAACTACTTGCCTATCTGCAAATGGAAGATTTCAGCTTCCCAGATTTTTTTCTTGCAAAGAATTTTGCTTAACCCTTTGTTTTTAATAGAAGTTGACACTTTTACAGACTTACCTAAACAGATCTGAGGTACATTTGGTGCCCTTCTTTGATATGTAACAATGCTGTCAAAGTGCATTTGGGGAGCTTTTTTGTTCTTGCTAAGGGATTAATTCAATACATTGAAGAAATATTTTGCCTCCAACAATTAAAAATAAGGAAATAAAGACGATGTTTTTAGCACACAAGCTGTTTCTTTTACATATTCTCAGTATTACTAACACCACAAGTATAGCAAATGCCAATACTAGGGGGATACAGTTTTACACATTTGTCTTTTTCTTTCAACCTTTTCCTCTCCTCCTTTGGCTCCACCTCCTCCACCTCTCTTCTTTTATCTTCTGCATGAATGCTTCTGATACTGCACATAATGATCTTCCCCTTTTTCTCTGTGCCTCTCTATTCTTACAGGTTCAGGTCAAGAGCTGTGGTTAAGTAACCTGCTCCTGTTTTGAAATACTACCTACAGAAGATACTGAAGGGGAAATTGACTTGAATTGTGTGCACTTAATTGGTTTCACAGAACAGCAGGGTTGACTGGCAAAACGTCTCAGTGCAAATGCACAGATGGTACTTCTATATAATCCAGCATAGGTACCAGCAGAATTCTGACTGCAACAGGTATGCTGTGCACAACCTGGATATTAAAAATCTCTTTAATTTTTGAAAATTCTATCTCAAAAATTTGTTCTGCAAGGGACTTAATGAGGACTGGCATTCTTGTCAGTATTTCCATTCACCAACACAGGTTTAAATGTGATCATAGGAGAAAATTATGGTAGGAATGAACACACTGTTACCAAGGGCAAGAATAATGATTATGCAAAACTAGTGCCTCTTCCAGATTAAGATGTACTAGAAGGTACTTGAGGAAGTTTGTAAAGACAGAAATACAAAAGTTTTGTATTAGCAAGTAGATAGTTGTATCCAACTAAATTTAAATCCACTTGTTTAAATCTCCAAAATTAAAAACAGATAGATTTGACATCTAAAATGTTTTTAAGAGTTAAAATGAAATGCTGTACCAGAAATTTACCCGTATTTTAATGTTCTTTCTCTCATGAAAATGTTGGCCTATCGTCCACTCTCTGATATCAGTTTGATCAGAATTTTGAACTGCTACAAGTAATCATCTATGCGTATTCCCAAATTTCAGCAGCAGTGGATGACTGAGAACGCTTGCTAATATAGTATCTAAGTGTAAACATAAAGTCATTCATTTTTCAGGTATCCTTATACACAAATCTGCATTTAGATACTTCTGTCTATAATCATTCTAAACGCACATTTAGTTGCATTTTAGCATCAGACAATAGGTAAAAAAAGAGCAAGAAGAATGAGAAGAGACTTGTGTCAGTAAAATGACAGCAGCAAGAACCTGTAGTTCTCCGTCACTGTGTAAGCAGAAACTTTGTGGCAGTTCTTTAACAATGATCTTTAACAATGAATGTTGCATTGAGTTTGGTATAAAAAAATCTACTCACCAGTTACAACTCCTTCTCCACACTCCTTTCAAGTGAGCTGTTACAGGGAAAGTATCAGGTCATGGCTTAAACTGGTGACTGAGCACCCAGTGAAGGGACATGGCTGGTCCAGGGATACAGGCAGAGTGTCTGCAGCTGTGCTCCCCATGAGACCAGAAAGGGTGGGCCCAGGGTGCAGACACTCTGGGCTCAAATAGGGGCCAGCCACTGAAGGAGGAGCATCTCTTGAATCTAGGCTGCTTTCTGAGGAGTACTACATAGCCAGGGAGCCCCTTTATCAGCTGGGTAGGTTCAACTCTTCTTTCTGTATATGACTCTTGGCCTGGCAGTGACTACTTTGCCTGATATCACCAAGAATCTGTCAGAAGCAATTTCACTTCTTTGTGAACAGAGAAGCTGTTTTTAAGCCCTTATAATGTTTGCATAAGGCTTCATGATGTAACTGATATATAAGAAACCTTTTATTGAGGAACAAGTGCAGATGAATTAAAAAAAAAAACACACACAAAACACTGGGATATCACTTTGGAATAAAATAAAGAAGTAAATCTAAGCTTAAACACAAGAGAGACAGAATGAGGAAAAGGTGTTTTCTGTAATTCGAAGAATCACAGAATTGTAGGGGCTGGAGACAGACCTCTAAAGATTGATCCTGATCCCCTTGCTCAAGCAGCTTCCCTACAGCCGGTCACACAGGTAGGTGCACAGATGGGTTCTGAGTATCTCCAGAGAAGGAGATTCCACAACTTCCCACCTCTTCAGGCAGCCTGCTCCAGTGCTCCACTACTCTAACAGTTAAGAAGTTCTTCCTTGTCTTAGTATGGAACATCCCTTATTTTATAGCTGTACACTACTGCAAAGAGTCTGCCCCCACTAACTTGACTCCCAATTCATGAAGTGAAAACAGAGTTTAACTGCTCCTTTCTAGGTTTGAGTCCTTGAAATTGTACAGCAAACCTACTCACCTGCAGCACAAGCAGCTAGGAATTTTTCGCTCTTGCAAAGCTTTTTTGCTATAAGATGTGTGCAATTCCTGTATTTCTAATGAAAAAAAAAAACAAAACAAAACAATCACAACAGTTTTATCAATGGAAATATTTACCATTTTTTGGTTACTAACACATAACTTTACATTACTACACAGTGTTTTACTTTATAGTTTGCTTTCCCTTTCTGCTTTAACCATCACGCACTTTGACAAACAATACCTTATTATCAACAAAAACACAGTCCAGCCTGAGTAACATCTCACGCAATGCTTTCTTCTCTTTTTTTCTAAATCCAGTGAACTGGATTCTCCGTTTCCGTCCGCCACTTACCGCCTGTGAAGAGGCAAACAGACCGAGCAGCATATAGAGCACACGTAGTGACGACCGCATTCGTGCCCCTCACCGGCGCTACAAGGGCACGGGAGGCACACCGAGAGGAGCCGCGTTACCTACCGACACGCCGGGAGCTGCAGCGCTGTCGCAGGTCCCGCCAGGGACAGCCGCAGGCCGAGCGCTCAGGGCCGGACGCCGAAACCCCGCCGCAGAGCGATCCTGGAGGACCTCTCTCCTCCTCGTCCTCACGGAGGGGGCCGCTCCCCGCCCGCCCCCACGCACACGGGCCGCAGACCCGACGGGCGCCATCCCGCCTCGCGCTGGGCACACCGCTCCCCGCCGCCTTCCCGCCTTCCCCCGCCCCGCCCCCGGATGTGGCGGTGCGGCCGTTCCGGCCCGTTGTCACTGACGCTCCGCGGTCGCTGGGGCTGCCGCTGCGGAGCAGAGCGGGGAGCCCGGCCGGCGGGTAAGTGGCCCCGGCGGGGCTACCCTTCCACTCATCTGGCCAAGCCGCGGTGCCGAGCGGGAGGCGCACCCCCTCTCCTCACGGTGGTGCGGGCGAGGCCCACGGCGTTGCGCACTTCCCGGCTCCTCGGGCGGCTGCGGCGGGGCCACGGCGAGCGGGAGGGAGAGGAGGAGGAGGAGGAGGAGGAGTAGGAGGAGGCGGCGGTGGTGGCGGCGGCGGTGTGGTGACAGGCCTCCCCTGCGCTGGGGTGAGGGACGGGGAAGGCGGGGCGGGAGGGCTGTGCTGGGAGCCACGCTGGCGCCGCCTCAGACGCTCGGCCGTGCCTTCTGCCTCTGAAAATCACAGCTCTCGTTGCTCGGCAGGCTCGCAGGAGTAGGTACCGGTCTTGCCGGAGATGCTGACAGAAGCCGAGCAGACGGCGGTGTAGGAGCAGTGGAAATGCCGCCTCTAACCCAGGGGTGCTGGTGCTCTGTGCCCTGCACGGCACCTCAGGATCTCCCAAGGCTCTGTTCTGCTGGAGCACAAATTGGGGCAAACTCTCACCCCTACTGAATTCAGTGACTTTTTTTTTTTTTTTTAACTACGAAGCTTCCTAATGTAGTTAAACATTCGAATTGTACATCAAGCACTCAGTTGAACTTAGAAATACTAGGATGGCAGTTGTTTGTCAAACGTGTGATGCATGACTCTTGGTTCCTTGTGTCACCTCATGCACAGAATGAATGGGTTGTGCACAAGAAATAGTTCAGTGCTTTATAATGAATAAAATAGGCTTTGTAGAATGCTTGGTTTCTTACACTTGCAGTTGAGAAGCTGAAGGCATGCTTCAAGAAGTAAAAAGGATGATTTTTTTTCCTTAGAAAACTGAATGCTGCTCTCTCCCCCTCCATAAAGTTCAGAGGTAGTAGTGGGCAATTCATTGCACACTGAGACAACTGTCCTTTTCTGAAGTTGTGTAAGCTTAGATATGTACACAGCACTTCAGAAAGTTTTGCCTTACTTGTCACGGCAGCCTAGAAGAAGAAGCAAGGCTTTCAACTCACTACTGCTATATAATATAAGTATTCTAGAAGGAAAGCAAACAAACACTTCAGAAACAGAAAGCAAGCACTGGGCTTTAGACATCTAAAAGTTGGCTGCATGTTGGACATCTGATTCTAAACCTGTCTGAGCTTCCCAGTGATCAAAATGGAAAATTAAATCTACCTGGCTTCATGAATCTTGTGCTGCTGTTTATAAAATATTCTGGTACCCCACTGACTTTATGAAAACGATGGTGAGAAATGTATTTTGTATTCCAAGCAGTGTTTTGACTTCATGCTACACATAAGACATGCAGCCATGCATTGAATAATTGTGTGAAGGAAATATGTTCATCTTGTCTGTAGACTCATTACTGTTATAACAGCAGGGTAAAATTATGCAAAAGCTGTGACCACTTGTGAAGACCCAGTAAAAGAAGATTTAGGTTGCTGCTCTTACTGCTTAATGAAGTTTATTAGCATCTAGTTTCTGTAACATTGGAGCTATATTTCTGTACTCCACAATGAAGAAGCAATCGTCATTTACCTCTGTCATCGGTGTTTATCAGTTGGCACTGAAAAATCTTTTAACATCTGCTTGAATATTCAGAATCAAATAGCTTTTTTTATTGTTTGCATTACTTGATTGACAGTGAAAATTAGTTGCATTCTCTATTATGTACCTGTTTCACCTTTACACCTTCCCTAGTGAGTTGTCAGCACTCTCCAAGAACTCATATTGATTCTCATAATTGAAATGCAGGAAATCCTAGACGTGTTTGTTTTTCAAAACATAATTTAAAGTTTAGACTACACTTAATCTATAGCCTCTAAATAATGTTTGTTTGTTACTCAAAAATTTCTCCTATTAAAAAACTAGACAGGAAAAAGATAAAACTGTCTCAGAATAATTAATTCTGGGTTTATTTACTCATCAGTTTACTCTTCAATTACTTTTAAGTCAACTGTTGAATTATTATTAACAGTTATTAAGTACTGGTAACTGTAGTGCTATGCCACAGGGCTCTTAACAGACTAGAGAAGTCTTCGGTGTACAACAGTGTAAGGAAGCTACCTGGTTATGTAATGACTTATCTTTGGAAACTGATTTTTTTTTTTTTTCCTTTATTCTAGTACAGAAAGTATATGGAGTCAAAAGAAATGAGAAGTCAAGCACTTCATGTTCACTTTAAGATATACTGTTACTGAAGTGGTAACTTCAAGACATTAAGACTATGTTTTTTACCTTCTTTTTGGTGATGCCTGATAAGTGTGGGTTTCACTTATGCTTTTCCTCTATTTTTTGTAACAAGTCTGAAGTATATTCTTCTTTTCTATTCTTGCTGTGATCTGATCTTAGTAGTTAAATATTTCTTATGTTTTTTATTTGCAAGAGTTAAGATTAGTTAGCAGCTCCCCCAGCCCTCCACCCCCACCACGATCTCCTCCCTCGGGCTGCAGCTCCGGCCCGGGGCTGCTCTGTGGGGGTACCCACGGCTGTGCCTCCTTCAGGCCCCATCCGCTGCTGCACCGCGGGCTCCTCCGTGGCTGCACGGGGAGATCCGCGCGGTGCCCGTGCGCTGCAGGGACAGCCTGCTCCTCCACGGGCCTCCCCTGGGCTGCAGGGAGCTTCTGCTCCGTGCCTGGAGAGCCTCCTGCCCTCTTCCTGCGCTGACCGGGTGCCTGCAGGGCCGTTTCTCTCACATTTCTCACCCGTCTCTCCCAGCTGTTGTCGTGCAGCACTGTTTCCCTCTCTTAACATTTGCCCTCCCAGAGTGCATCCAACTTCTCTCATGGCTCGGCTGTAGCAGCGGTGGGGCCCTGTTGGAGCAGCTGGAGTTGCTCTGCTATGGGGCACTGCCGGGCTACCAGGGGTCGCCCTTGCAGCCTCGTCTACCAGAACCTTGCCACGTGGTATCTTCCATCATACAGAGAGGTTTAGTGTTTGTCTGATTAACTGCACAGTGTGAAAAAAGATTTGTCAGAGCTGGTTTTTCTGTCCTCTTTTTAAGATTTTTTTTTCTACTAATTTTTGAACAGTTGTCACTCTCTGCTTGTGTACACACACATATATACTAAAAAATAAAAAATAAAAAAATTCAAAATGGCGAATTTTGGTCAAACAGTAATCACAGATTTGGGGAAACAACTGGAAGCTACGCTGAAAAGTCTGTCATAAAAACCAAATCAGTATAAAGTGTCTCCATACTGCCTTCATGTGGAGAAAAATCTAACTTTGTGTCCTGTTCTAAACCCATTTTTTAAGACTGTCCTCAGTATTAAGCACTGATTCTGGCTTTGTCATAACAGTGAAAGAAAAACTTAAAACTTTCTTCAGTAGCGATAAAGCATTGCTAGAATTAGAAGTAGCATGAAAGTAAAATAAATCCACATAAGCTAGAATAGTTTCTTAGTAGGTCTTCTGTGACTGTACTTCTGGTTTCTTTCATGTGCTGATGAATACAGGAATGGCAGAACACGCACTGTGAAAATGGTTGCTTTTCTTCAAGCTATAGTATGTAAACTCTCAATTATAACTTTGTGTTTATGTTCAAAATCATCTTATATGGCCTTTTCTGGAGGAATCATTTCTATTTCTCTTATCTAACCATTTTACTTACCTTTATTTATTTATTTATTGGGGTTTGGGTTTTTTTGGTTACTATAAGCTCAGCCTTATGTCCTGGCACTCATCTACTGTTCTGTCAATTCACATCATGTTAATGTGCACTGCTGAGAGACAAATGTATGTACTGCAGTTCCACAATTTGTTCAATAACTTTTCTGTAAGTGATGCCAAGCTATATATATGCTAGATACATGTATTAGTTCACTTACTAAGGAGTTATTAAAAATGCACTTCGTCACTGAACTTCAATCATTCATGACTTGTAGCAATGTTTTTGTTTCTTTTCAAAATAGAGCAGGATGATTTTTTGTTGGGTTTTGTTTTGTTTTGTTTTGTTTTAATCTAATACTTTCCTACCACACAAAGTTCAAGTTTCTTTTCATTGCCTGACGTGAGCTTGTCTGCAGCTGCTTCTTTCTTAATCATATTACTGATCTCCTGCCCTGACCTAAATCTGCCATGCCTTCTTGGAATACTTCATCAACCCATTTTCCCCACTGACCTCCCATGTGGGAGATCTATTCTGTTATCTATTCTGTTACCTATTCTGATATTCTTTTGAATAATTGAGGTTTTTTTAACTGTTTTTTTTTTTTTTTTTTTGCCAATCCACATAATCCCAATCAGATCACCTTTGTTGATTTATGTGTGTTTTAAAGTGCTTTTATTTTTGTATTCTGTTTATTA
Organism: Alectoris magna; assembly: GCA_030625065.1. Lineage (NCBI taxonomy): Eukaryota > Metazoa > Chordata > Aves > Galliformes > Phasianidae > Alectoris > Alectoris magna. The sequence continues at coordinate 20,188,466 of CM060564.1, read as the reverse complement.
TTGGTGCCTCAGTGTAGATAATTATGATCCTTGGCTCAAGGAGGTTACAAAAGCAACTCAGGCCTGATGTGTCCAGTGGGGTAACTCCTTGCATATATACTTAGTAACTTTGCTGTTTGCTTTCTAGAGGTGGGTACAAGGGCAGACAGAAGAGGTAAATGATTCTGAATGAAAAGAAAAATGTTAAAAGGAAGTTAGGGGAGGATAATAGGGAAGATAATGAAGGTACAGTGGGAGCTAGCATCAGAATACCCTGCAGTATGTTACAACTATAGCTATACATTTTATCAGAATGTAGCTGGAAGATGGCATACATTTGTAAAATGCAAATATCAGACATACATTTGGAACCAGGGTGCATTTGCTTGTTTGTTTTCTGGAGTGGTTTAGAAAGTATTCTAGTGATTGCTTTTCTCTGCTTAGTTGTCGCATAAGCTAATTTGAAAGCACTGTCATCAGGAGACGGCAAGCGCTATATTTCTAACATCTGTCTGTAAGAAATCCAAGTCACTGCCAAAGGGAAGCTTGCCTTCAGATATTGGTGTATCTTTAGTGTCTCTTGAAGGTTATAGTACAGTAGTAACTTAATGTGTTTGTTGGTGGCTTTTATCAGAAATAATAACCGTTAGGAGACAGTATTTGCCAAAAATCAATCCAGGATCAACAGTCAGAGTAATACGAAAAAATAGGTCATATTAATGTAGGAACATACTGCCATATGATAGGAAGTTTTTGTTCAGATAGGCTTTGAGGGTTTGACAGTCAGTTTAGCAAAATGTGCTAAACATCTATCGTTTTTATTTTTCTCACTGAGTATTGTGAAGAACTTATTTGGACGGATAAGAAATTATGCTTAATGACTGTTTCCTGTCACACTTGTGGACTTGGAAGTGAATTGGCATGTGGATATTCAGAAAGTTACTGTCTGATTCCTCTTGTCTTTGGTGTACCCAAAACTGAGACATGTAAGTCACTCTTCCATCCAGAGATAACACTCTTTGCTGTGAGTGAAACATACCTTCGGCTAAGGAGTCAACAACATCCTTTTGTGGTCTGTAGTCACAAGAGCTTTTGAGAATTGGAGAGGTCCTCCAAATGACTTCCTAAAAATAATCTAAGAATTGCAGAAAAGGCAGCTAGACCTTTTGCAGAGGGAGTGCTTTGACAGTCTCTCATACACAGAATGAAAGATTTCCTTTAAAGCAGTGGTGTAGATAAGGTCACTCCTTTTTTTCTTCCACTTACCCAGTGAAGCAATATTTATTATTGCGGAAGGTATTTGCTGTTAGTGGTTTCTCCCAGCTGTGGCACTGGTATTGACAGAAGAGCACTGAGGTTAGCAGCATCTCTTGCAATATGATTGCTTGTAAAGATCATCATTAAGGGCTGAAGTACCAGAAAAGCAGAAATCACTGACTGGGGACAGGGTATCTATTCAGGAAACTATGGGGAGCATGAAAGATTCCTTGGGGAATGCATTATGAGCTGTTCTGTATAAGCGTACACTCTGTAAGGCTGTTACCCCTGCTGCTGCTTGTTTTCCTTTCCTGCTGTCCCGTTGCCAACAGCATCCTCAAAGATTTGTTAGGCCAGATCAGTTTGTACTGCCAGATCAAAATGGAGTTTAGATATGCAAAGATGTGCTTCCCTGATCTTAAGAGGTAAACAGAAGCCTCCTTCTACAGAAGCTAAAAAATGACTTTACACTAAGTCTTGCTGGTAGCAGCACAGCAGAATGTGGATCTTTTCAGTGATGGGAATGTTGTAAGTGAAATTACTTTTATTTTAGTTCACTATTTCTGGGGATAGGCAGCCTTTGAGGCGTGTCTTCTGGAGTGCAGATACCACAATACTTTAGTGCAGCAAACACTTCTTGTGCTTTGATGGGGGAAGACTTATGACCGTTCCACTCATGGGAGGGTAAGGTCAGTATGACAGAAGAGGAAACAAAAATCTGCAGAGGTAACTGGCAGATGCTGTTTAGAATGTGGTGAATTAATCCATTAATTTTTAGTTTGAATTTTTAGAGTTCCTTGCAGAAACTGATTTATTGCAATCCACAGAGGCATAAAATTGGCCCAAGTAAACTGTATTTAGAGATTTTTCTGTGTTCAAATTACTAATGAAAATTTTTCCAAGCAAAATGTGCACCACTTAAATTTCAGGATAAGACTTATTGCTTGTCTTTGAAAGAAACAATATAGAATGAATCCCTGCAAATCATTAAAATGTTTGTTCAGCATTGACATACTGAAGTATAATTATGTATTCTGCATGAAACTTTCTAGAAATATTTTTGAGTGTATATCATTAGACCACTTTAAGGAATTAAAAGAAAGGTTATTTACACAATGAATGTTTGATTTTTTTTTTCTAGTTTCCCTGTCTACAGTGTAGGTTAGAATTTTGCTGACTATGTGATTACTGAAATTTAACCCTAACAAATAATATAGTTAGTCTTCAAAAGCTTTCCTTTTTCCATTTTATTTTTATTTTATTTTATTGTATTTTTAATCAATTCATTGAAGCTCCCACACTGTGATTTGGGTTCTAAAGACCACCAGTGATGGAAGAACTTCATTCCTTCTGGGTTGAAAAGAAAAATGGCCATGTTTCATAGGTACTAATATTCTAAAATGGAGTTTAACCTGTTTTTGACTAATGACCTGCTGGAAATCTTGTCAAGGAGTTCACTGCTCTGACAGGCTGTTCTTCAATCTGAGCTTAAGTGTATTTATAAACACTTCTATAGCCTTTGGTTCTTTATACCAGGATTGGTCCTTACCTAAAAGTCTGAGTAATATGTTTATCAATTCTCCCTGTTAAAACTATGTCAGCTAGCTAGCTGTCAGCTCAGTGATGTGCCTGATCTCCTTCTCTCTTAGAGGATTCAATTCAATATCAAATTTAAGTCATTTGAATGGCAATGCAAAAGACTGCCAAATGTTACTCTGCTCTACTTTGTAATTTCCTCTTCTCTTCATTTTTAAATTTTATGTTTGATAACACTAAACCTCTTCATACATTGTTGCTTAATTTTATTTCTCATTAGTTAATATAGATGAAATAATCAACTTGAGTGTTTCTGCTTATAATTTCAATTTTAGCAAACACGCTACTTATTTAACTTGTCCAAACATGCTGAAGGTATTGAATTTTAAGGTAAAAACATTCACAGTCTGAAAAGGCAACACTGACAAGTTCAGTCAAAAGGGAAAAGAAGAATAATTTATAAAAAGAACTGTAGATAATGATGCCATCCAGTTGTTTTAAAGTGCATCTACCTTACCTTTAATGAATTAGATTTGTCAACAGCATATGTTTTATGCACTACTTCTAATGAAGTGGCATACCAGCACTACAGTGTACTTTGAGGTTTATTCCTTCAAAGCTTTTTGCTGTCGTAAAGTAGACCTTTTTAAATAATAGATACTAAAAACTACATTTAAATAACATTAAGGTTGTGACACAAACACCAAATGACAAACTTCAGGCAATTCAAAGTTAGGGCTGACAACTTGTCATTAACTTGCATTGTTGCTTTTTAAAAAAGAAGCATGATTGCATGATTTAAGGATTGAATGTCAGACTAACTTCATATTCCTTGGCTTTTGTGGGCTGGAGATACAACCTCACTGTCATTTTTAATACAGCTTTTTGCATAGCCTCTATTTTCAGAAAAGTAATAAAAGCAATGCAAAAAGTACAGTCTTTGTTGGCTTTGTTCTTCATTTGAAGCACAGATGAGAAAGTATTGGCCAAAGAATAGGGACTGATGGTCAGACTTATGTACAGTTCTTTTAAACTTCCTCTTGTCTTTGTTGATTCTTCTGCAGAACTCCTGAGAAAACAGTTATAGGAACTGTAAAGCTGGGGTGCTGTGCTAGAACTCTTCCATATAAAGAACAATTTTAAAGAAAAGAAAAAAAAAGAAAAAAAAAAAGAAAAAAGAAAACACATGAAGAAACACAGAGTAAGGAATAAAGCAGGAATTTAATACAGGTAGGAAGCATTCAAAATACATTTTAAGATTACTTAAAACATTGTGAAACAAAAGATCTGAACAAAGTATTTCTATTATTTCTTACACATACTCTTGCATTTAGTTGCCATTAAGCATAATGGATCTTTATATTCAGGGGCTTGCCTGTGTAAACACAGTCCTTTCAGTCCCTCTGTAGAGATGACTGCTTAAGGTCCATGAGCCTGCTTTGTGCAGTCTATTATTTTCATAGTAGTTTTGTTGATAAAGACTAGCATGAACTGGCACTGCTGCCATGTGGGCAAGCCTGCAGCAGTTGCTCACTGCTGTTCACTACCGCATGCCACCATTAGTGTTTATACAGCTGCCTGGTAAACATCAGTAGGTAGGCTTGCAGAGTGTGGAACTGATACTGGAGGAGTAGAGGGTAGTTTGTCTGAGATAGATTTTATCTACCTGACTTCCTTCTTTACGTTAGTATCTACAAACACTAGCAGGTGCAGCAGTCAGTCTCTACTTCTTAAAATATGATGTTCAGCTCAAATTTCCCTTTTTTTTTTTTTTTTTTTAATTGTTATTCAATTTTTCTGCCAGTGGGGGACTACAAGATAGATTAATCCCAGTGAAACTTTTCCATGAAGGTCAGAAACAGTAACTGAGTTATGTGATACCTAAAGATTTCTTTCAGCTACCATGTACCACTTGGTTTGATTCTGCAGCCTTCTAGTTTCTCAATCTGCAAATATCTTCTCTTTGTTGCTTTTCTGCCTCTGGAACAACAAAGTGAAGTTCTACGCTACTAATGTGATTCACGTAGCAGGTAACAACAGAAATGCAGATTTATACAGTTAAAGGTTTTCAACATTTTGAATTTAGACTATTTTTTATCACTTGGAACTGAGAAGCTTTCAGTATTAGAAATGAGCAATTATACACAATACTTAGCCACTTAGGATTTTTATTTATGAAAGTATTAACTCCTCAAATATTACCTATTAATAATTTTAGTAATTTCTTATTCCACAGGACCACTGAAAAAAGAGTTATTTGAACATTATGCATGGTCTCTTTGCAACAAATATAAGAAGAAAATATATTGACTGAATTTCTGTTAAGGTATTTGTGTAAACTGTACACTGATTTCTTCTGAAATTGACTTGCTATGCTGTACATGCATTAAAAGTTCTAACCACATGGTGAAATGAGACCTGTTCAAAGGAAAGTGCTTCTGGCTTCTAATCAAGAATATGTATGAATTTTTATTGATTAAAGAAAATTTAAGATATGCTACATTTAAAATCAAGTTTTTTGGAAGTTCTAGACCCTTTGTTCAGATTAACCATTTTATAGATTCTTACCACTTTATGCCAGATAGAAAAAAATGACTAGATGTTTTTAAATAAGAAATGCGTAGGTATTAATTTCAGACTACACTAGCATCACTTTTTCAAGAAATGTGAACAAGGTATCTCTTTGTTGTGTGGAATTCATGGCTGTTTTAGAAGTTAATTGAAACCATTGTTTTTGAAATCGTGATTTTTATTGTTTCTGAAGGTGCCTGTGGTACAGCTGTGGTACAACAGTCCCTTCTGTTTATTGTATTTGGAGCAGAATACTGTCTGTTCCATAATATACAGAAAACTCTAATCACCTCTCTTGACCCTGGGAGTAAAGGGTCAAGAAAGGTGCCCTGTCTCTCAGGTTATCTGAATCTCTTTTCTCTGTGCAATCAATCTACTTTTCCAGTCTTTTTATATGCATTGTCATTACTGCATACCAGTACAAAAGTCTAACTTTAATAAAAACTGTAATCATTCCAAGAAGTGGGTTAGGGAGCTATATCATCTAGTAGTACAGATAGAGAGCTGGATTGTTTGAAATATGAATAGTATACTATACAGCGATTTTGATTCCTACCATACCATTTTACTGGGAGCATGTGAGTTATGTCAGGTTATGCAGATATAGTGGATGATGAGAAATACAGCCCATTTGATTCTCTTTATATTACCAACTTATCCCTGGAATACCCAGTGGTTTAAAAAAAAGAAAAAAATGATTCTAGTCTGCCTTGATATTAAAAATCAAATCATTCATTCAGTGCCATTCTGTGACATATAAATTAAAAGCAATAGATTTTTGATTCTGTTATTTTGAACAAACTTCAAATTTCTGAATAGTGTTCAGCTCCAAAGATTAGAATGAGTCAGAATGTTGTAATGTCACTGACTAAGAGCTCATGAAGGAAAAAATGTTGGTGCAGTAAATGCTCCCTCCCCTTCTGTCACTGGACTCTTTCTTTATTACTCAGAATACATACTATTAACCACTTTTCTCACTGAATGCTTTGTCTTTGCAGCATCCTCTACGCTGTTTTTTTCAGTGTTGCAGTAATGAAGGGAATCTTCCGTTGGGATCACCTGTTGTTAGCTGGCCCAGAAAAGTATTATTTTTTCTTGCAGTTTGTAGTGGAGTTGATACTTAAATTTCACCATGAAACTCTTGTATACAAATAGATTCAGCTGCATCTCAGTTCCAAAGGGTGTTTTAGTAGAGTTGTCACTATACTCAGTTTTAGGAAGTCAAATGACAAAAAATATAGCTGAACCTTAATCATTTGATAGAAATATACATTTCCAGCTTGAATCTTGTAGTAAAGTGCTATAAAATAAGGAAAAGGAAATTTACTATTATTGCAACTCTGGAAAAAAAAAAAAATGTCTTTAGTTTGTAGATTCTCCCTCTTTTTCTCTCTAGCAACCTTAAATGTAGACTTCCTTTAAGGAAAAAAAAATAAAACCTGATCCTTAATTTTCAATTTGTTACTCTTCTGAAGCAAAAGATCTATACATTTAGGAAAAATCTTAAGATTTGGGAACAAGCTGTGGACTCTCCTTCTCTGGAGATATTCAAGACCTGTCTAGATGCCTACCTGTGGAGCCTGCTGTAGGAAGCCTGCATTGCAGGGGGGTTGCACTTGACCTCTAGAAGTCCCTTCCAAGAACCCCTACAATTCTGTGATTCTGTGAACTTTTTCTTGTGATAGGCAAATAGTGTACATTACTTGAACCACAGTTCCACTTCTTGACTGACTGTACAACTTATCTGTGATATGTTATTTCATAAGAGATAACATAGTCTGTGGAATTCCCTTGTAAGATATTTCTGAACAGTTGTCCTCTTAATCATGAAACCAAAGGCGAAGTGCCTTCTACTCTAGAAAATTTCAAATAATATCTTAAAAGTAGTTATTTTAGGTGATAGGAAGGAGGAACCCCTTTCTGTGTCACAAAGGAGCTGATTGTCTTTCCTTTATGCCTAATTTATAACCTAGTCTACCTCCAGAGAGGGTTGTTATTTTCCACTGTGTTAATGCATTTTACTGTGATTCCCCCTCCCAACTTCTGAAACTGCTGGCTCCATATCTTTTTTAATAGAAGAGGTATGGGAACATACTGGAGTTCTCTGTGAATAATCTTGAATGATTCCCATATGGCATTGCTGTGGCATATACCAGCTACACTGTATAGAATTAAATGAACTCCACCACAAACCACATGATGCACCACAAACAATCCAGGATGTTTCTTTCATAAGCGGCCAGCTCCAGGTCTCTTAGCTACTCCGTAATTTGAAACATCAGACTGCAGTGTAAGAACATTGTTTAAGAGATCCTTGGGAAGAAGGAATTTCCTCTGATAATACTCGTTTATTTTATTTTCTTCTCTGGTAGCAGTGCAAAAGTATTGTGGATACATATTCTTTAAAAGTGCCACTCTGTCATGAAATTTTGTTGCTCTTGTAGCATTATAGCTTTGACTTGCACTTCCATTATAGAAATAAAGATCTAACGGCTGAAAACTGTAAGTTATCAAGTTAAGGTGGGACTAGTTAAAAGCGATGATAGAGGATTACGTGGGAGGAAGAAGACTTACTCTGATGAAGTAGTTAAAAATAACTTTTACATATGGCTTCTAATTTACTAATTTACTATGAATTAGCATCCTTGATAGCAAAAAGAAAAGTTAGCTTCCTTTGTTAGAGCAGGTCCAGAGGAGGGTATAAAGATGATCAGAGAACTGGAGTACCTCCCCTGCGAGGACAGGCTGAGCTGGGGCTTTTCAGCCTGGAGAAGAGGAGGCTCTGGGGGGACCTTACAGCAGCCTTCCAGTACCTGAAGGGAGCCTACAGAAAAACTGGAGAGGGACTTTTTATGAGGACATGAGGGATAAGGGGAAATGGTTTTAAACTGCAAGAGAGTAAATTTAGACTAGATATTAGGAAGAAATTCTTTAATGTGAGGATGGTGAGACACTGGAGCAGGTTCCCAGTGGGGTTGTGAACGCCACCTCCCTGGAAGCATTCAAGGCCAGGCTGGATGGGGCTTTGAGCAACCTGGTCTAGAGGGAGGTGTCCCTGCCTATAGCGGGGGGTTGGAAATATATGATCTTAAACATCCCTTCCAACCATTCTATGATTCTATGATTCTGTGACAGTTGTAGAACTGCAAGTAAGTTAGGCACAAGGTTTGTCAATGTATTTGCACTCTATATATACTGTTCTACAGATGTCTCTCCTATCTTCTACTGCCAGTGTATGGTAGTTTATGCCTCCTAAACGATAAATAACTTACTCTTCTTTAATGGAAAAAGTTAGCTGAAAAGCAAGTATGAGTTCTGATCTGGACTCAAAGGGAGAAAGAGACTAATATATATTTCTTCTTCAAGATGCCTTGATGATAATCTTCTGACCTTTTGGGGAATAAATGATAGTGTAGTCCAATGCAATGAAGACCTAATGTGGAAGAATCAGTATACTGATGAGTATCAACATTTTCCTTTCGCTAGCAATCCTGAAGGAGAAAAATACACAGTTAGCAGTTAAAACTTTTATTCTTTACCGGGAAGGAAAACAAAATAAGGCTAAGAGGAGAACATCTTGCTGTGAACCATAGTGATTATGGAGACCCAGATGTCTGCTCAAACTGCTAGTCCTATAACTCTACTGTGTTAGTAGAAAGTGTAATTCCTTTGCAGTGGAACTGTAAACACTATCTTGGCATAAACCATTTCTTAAAGTGATTTTATGAATTCAAGGAAACTAGACTTTTATTGTTTTGGTGTTTTCTGACTCATTACCAAATAATCTTCTAAAACACCTTTGATTAGTTTTAAATTACACCTTTATATTAGACAATTTGAGGTATTAAAACAAATATTTTATGTAAGTCTTGTAGGAAGCATCTTGATCTGTTTTCCTTTTTTATGGCTACACTTCAAAACCTTTTTGAAACTTTAAATTAAAGTCAAAATGCTAAGAAGCAGTAGACTTCCCCCATGATTAGAGAGTCTAGTGTGTCTATGTGAAGAAAATATATTAAAATGTATTATGCTTTGATTAATCCACATAAACATCAAATAGAATGCTAATTATACAATACTGTGCTTCATCACAGAAATCAATTACTTTTAAACTGATGTATATAAAACAGCAAGTTACGTTATCGAGCTCTACTTTGAAGACAAGCCAACAGAGAGGAAAATGATTACAGATCATGTCCTTCTGCAGAAGGTTATTTGCCTTGAACATATTTCCTGTTGTCAAGTGCGAACCTTTCTTAGGCTGTCACTGATGTCGTTGAATATAAAGTTGTCTTCCTTGAAAGTCTGATTTATATTACAGCAACCACTTGGTCAATTGTAGAAACATAAAATGATCTTGAAACAGATCCAATGAGATCTTCTGAATTGATTTTTTTTTGTATAATCTTATTTTTAATACAGTTTATTCTTAGCTTCTGACATGAAATTGTCACCTTTTGCGTGCAGTTTTTTCTTTTTTTTTTTTTTGAAAGTCTTGGCTTCTTTAAACACAATTACTGTTGTTGGTTTGCTAATCCTGCGAGTCAATCTGCACTAAACAAGAAGCTTATATCAAACCCTTGGCAGCTTCAGTGAAAATTAAAAAGCATGCTTTACTGTGGAGATTGTCAAGAGTGGAAATAATATTTGTCCAGTCGGACAGCTTGCTTTTGTAGTTGCTAAATGAAAGTTGAGATTCTGTCTCTTCCTTGAAAGCTTCTGTGTCAAGAAGGTAATTTGGACTGTTTGTAGTTTGACAGGGATTATTAAAATCAGATGAAGTGAAGGGAAGGAAGTGTGAGAAAGCAAAATTGACAGTGACACTCTCTATTATTTGCAGCTTGGATCATGATGACTACGTTGATATGATAGATTCTAAATGTTAGGTTCACTGTTGGGATATGTTAAGCAGCAAATACAGTAAAATGCAGTTATAGATGATTTTTCAGACTTAGCACAAAGCCATTCAGCACTTATCTTCATTGGGAAATATAACGGAGGGAGCAGAGTAGAAAAAGAGTGACCAGAGGGGCAAACAGTGGGAAGAAGGAGGTGGTCCCAGGGATAATCTAATTTTCTCCTTTATTATTTGATTTAGATAAAACACTGTATTCATTCTTTGAGTCCATACAGTTTGCCTTGTTTGCTTCAGAGGGAATGAAGCTGCATATTGAGGATTAAGGATTGATGGAACTGGTCATAAGATTTCTTTTCCAGTCCCTGGGATTTTGGTAGGAATTTTCTTAGCATGTATAATTTTACATAAAGTAAGCTGAAGTCTTAGGGATTGCTATTTCACATCAATTTTTCATGACTTGCATCTTGCATGTTATTTTTAAATAGTGATCTTTTATGCCACTTTGAGATTAATAATTTAAAATCTTAAATTATTGCAATATTCATATAGCTGAATTTTTAATTGCTGAAGATACATTAGCTGCACACTGTATTCATCTTTTAGCTTCTAGTGAATATACAATGTATTATTTAATCTTAATCCTGTGTTTTATCTGTAGATTGTATAGGTAAACTTTCAATTTTTGAGCAGGGAAGTCAGGGCAGATAGAACACATCTGATTAGTATAGTCTGAAGGTTGTTCTCATTTCTACATGGTTTCCTTTTTTGTTTTCCAGCATGAGAACCTTGTGAAAAAATCAGGTTTGGGCCAGTATTCAGTCTTGAGTCTTACTGATTTAATAGGAAATTAGAGAACTGAAAGGAAAACTGGTGACACATAAAAGCCTTTGCTGTTATTTAGCACAGCCGCAGCTTTGTATCTTTCAAACAACATTGTGGCAAAAAATGCAGTGTTTGAACAGTTGAACCATGCCAGTATAGCAAGGCCCGTCTCTCATCTTCACCTGTCTTCACAGTCTAGTGAAGCATATTAGCATCCAAAGTGATTCATCTCCCAGAACAAAAGGGGTGAGGGAGCAGAGTGACTGCAGGAAAAGAGGTTACTTGGAATTGTTTGCAGATGTGCAAAGTAGGGACTGCTGAGAGATCAGAGGCTGTTGTTGAAAACAGAGCAGGGACATCGGTAAAGGAGGTGCTCCAATAAAGGAGCAAGCAGAACTTGAATTGTGAGAGAAGGGTGCAAAGTCCCAGTGTAAGCTGGAAGAGAGAATATAAGTAACAAACAGCCACCCTGACGCAGACCTTGAAATAGAAGAGGACTTAAAATGTGTGGATAGGACAGTCTTGGAGGGAGGTAACAGACACAGCAGTGAGATACTTCTGTGCAAGAAATGAAAAGTGCAGCTCTGCAGTTGCTCAAGTCTGTACTTGAACTATCAAAAAGGTTAGCATTACAGTTTTCTGTTTTGTTGGAAGCACCCCATAGAATCATCAAATGGCTTAGGTTGGAAGATAACCCAAGGATCTTCAAGTTCCAACCTCCCTGCCACAGGCAGGGCTGCCAGCTGCTAGTTCAAATACTAGATCAGGTTGATGAGGCTCTGTGCATCTAGTGGTGGTGGACATCCACCACCTTTCTTGGCAGCCTGTGCCAGCACCTCACCACTCTCTCAGTAAAAAACTTCACCTGATATCTAATCTAAATCGCCCCTCATTTGGTTTAAAACCATTTCTTGTTTATAAACTCCCTTTAAATATGGAGGTCTCCCTGCAGCCTTCTCTTTTCCAGTCTGAACAAGTTCCTTCAGCTTGTCTTCATAAGAGAGGTGCTCCCACTCTCTTTGGATCCACCTTCATTGGATCCTCTCCAAAAGCTGCACATCTTTCCCATGCTCGGGACCCAGACCTGGATGCCGTACTCCAGGTACTCCTCACGAGGGCAGAGCAGAGAGAGACAATCGCCTCCGCGTCCCTTATGGACACTCCTCTTCTAATGCAGCTCTGGATACTGTTGGCTTTTTGGCTTGCAAACACACACTTCTGGCTCGTGCAGCTTCTCATGAACAAGGACCCATAAGTCCTTCTCAGCAGAGCTACTCTCAAGGAGTCCTTCTCCCACTGTGTATACATATATCAGATCGCCTCGACCCAAGTGTGTAACAGGCTGAGATCCATCCTCATTTCTGCATGATGCTAGGCATACTGGAAGACAGTCCTTAAGCCAGATATTTCAAAACATGAACAGGACAAAGGAAAAGAGAGGAGAGAAAGACTGTTCCTGCTTTGATCAAATTTAAAGAATAGGAGTCGATGATTGTTTCAGGGAATGTTTGGATCTGAGAGAAAGGATGTCTCAAGAGCAGAGGCAAGCAAACTATGCACTGAGTGCAGCTCATAGGGTTACGAGTTTTAGTCAATATTCACACACTCATGCACATACCAGCATCTATTTTTAGATAATCCCCATGAGCGGGAAGCAGAAGCTCCCTAAGCAAGTGAGCTATTACTTACCCACACTTGAGAGACAGCAAACCACCGAGGAGAGAGAAGGAACCTGCCAGTGGTGTATTCGATAGGTAGTGCCAGCAGGATGTCCCCTGCTTCAAGGTGCACTTTTCCTGTCTCTCCCACCACAGTCTCTCCTGCTTTTCTTCTCCTCAAGGTCTGCAAGGTTTTTTTCCACTTGCACGCTGTACCCATGTGGCCAGTGCATGATACAGAGCTCAAGTGGAATACCTGCATGCAAAACAAGATAAACTACCAAGGTCAGCTCTCTCTACAAAACAAGATACTTGCAGCTGCAGCCACAAGCATCAGTTCCCTTAAAACTGGCAGAATACTTTGTTCCATCCTGGGATCATTCTTCAGTCAGGGGCCTTTAGGTCCCTGACACAGTGACCTACCCAAATCATGTGCTATATATAATGTGTATTGCAGAACTAGGAGTTGAACTCTGCTCACAAGAGCATAACACTCCTAAATAAATGTTTGGGTTTGTATATTAATGACATAGGGAACTAGAGATAGCAGTGTTGGTAGTATATAGAATGCTGATGAATCATTCCAGTTTCACATTTCAATGCAATGCTTGTTTTGACATTAATAAGCAACACATCGTTTTTAATTGAAATCAGGCATTATCACACAAGATTAAAGCAGTCCTTTAGAAGTGGCTGTTGAAGAAGATTGAATTTACTGTACCACAGAGCTCATGTAGAATAGCTACTACTGATGGCTTAGATCCTCAGTGATCTTAGTGGCCAGGGTTGCACTCTTGAATGAGTGGAGGAACTAAACTAACAGACTACTTTTTCCACTTCTTCTTCTCTTCCTTGCTGTTTAATACTTCTTACCCACCTCTTCAAACAGAAAGGGAAGATCTCATTTGCTCTCAACATACTTGTTTGGGTTTTTGTTAGTATCAGGACTTGTTCTGGTTTTGCCAGGCCTTTTTTCTATTTATTCTACAGAATTGTTCTGTTTCCAACTGGTATCCTTCTTGCTTTATCTGTATACGTATCTCTTATTTTGCAAATTTTCCTGTTTGCATGTGTTTTCTTGAACCTCTTAATGTGCCACTGTACCATTTTGCTCCCTTGCAGTTACGTTTTTTCTGGTTATTTGATTTACAAAATGCTTTCACGTTTTCACAGGTCATGCCACTGTGTTGCAGTGCTTCAGGATTCTCATGCATTCTCACCACTTACTCTGTCTCAGAGAGCTTGTATTTATTATCATTACAAGGAAATATTAATTATGTGGTACTTGAAGAGGTGGAGGTATGTTTGCTATGCATAGAAATATGTGCTTGACAGCCTTGTAGTGTTCTTTTGCAGCTGTGAGCTAGCATTCTGGTGTTAATTGTGAGAGTACACCTGAGCAAACAGCAGTTGTTACCTGGACAAAAAACAATCGTCAAGAAGTTAGGGGCAAGCAGGGTGACCAGTGAGAATGGAAAGCAACCAAGCTATGAGATATATCACTGCCAAGTATTTATTGGCTCTTAGAGATCTGGATAGTCCTTCAGCTACTGATACAGGATATAATTCACTGTAAACAGCATTGTGTTGTATCTGTGCAATACGTAGCCTATTGCTAACTATGAATCATGGCATAAAAGTGCATAAGTGAAAGACAGTCTTCCTTCAAAGAAACTGAAAATATTTTCCTTTTTTTTTCCTAAGTGAGTTTAATTTGGGAACAGACAGTAACAAATATCAACTGCACATATTTGTATTTGTTTGATATCTCTATTTAGTTGCACAGTTTATGTCATCGTTCAGTGGTGGTATTTAGCTGCTGCATGTGCAAGTATTTGTAAATGCAAAATTTCAAATTTAGCACAAATTATAGAGTACCTAATTGTAAGAAAATTCAAAATTCAGGTTCCAGGTAGTGTAGAATTGGTCTAGGTTAATGAGAACTGGGAGGAATTTACCCTTCTTGAATGTGCAGGGTTAGTGTGTTACTCGGGGAAATGCTCAAGTATCTCTCTGTCTCCTGTTCTTTAGTATTTGTCAGATGGGAAGTTAGTTAAATCAAGATACATTTTTTAATGTCTGTGGAATTAATCTGATGGGCAAGGAGCAAGAATAATAAGCTCAAAATTTAACGTTTCAGTGTTTACGACAAAAGGTAAGATATTTGTTCAGAGATGCAGAACACAGAAAATGAGAAGTGATGCTGGAGAAAGTGAGCATGAATTCCTTTGTATAGTTCCAAAGGTAATTTCAGATTCATCACAGAATTGCAGGATGGTCAGGGGGGACCTTGAAGTCCACCTAATTCCAATCCCCTGCCATGCACAGGGCTGCCACCCACCCAGTCTGCCCAGGGCCCCATCTAACCTGGACTTGAGCGTGTCGAGCGATGGGTCATCCACAGCTTTTCTGGGCAGCTGTGACAGAGCCTCACAACCCTCATGGTGAAGAATTTCTTTGTAATGTCTAGCCAGATCTACTCTCTTTTAAAACTGTTAGCCTTTGTTCTGTTACTACACTCCCTGACAAGTAGTCCCTGTCCATCTTTTTTTTTTCTGTAGACTTCCTTTTAAAGTACTCTAAAGCCACTTGTAAGATCTCTCCAGAGCCTTCTGTTCTCTAGTCTGAGGAGCCCCAACTCTTTCAGCCTCTCTTCAATAGAAACATAGAATGTTCTGCATTGGGAGGGACCCTTAAAAATCATTTGTGAGATTCCTTGTTGCTTGTTCTTGTTAGTGTGTGATAGCTTGTACTTGGATTTATTCTTGATGTAAATAACGCAAATGTGTGTCATAATTTATGGAATTATTTACTGCAAGTGTAATATGTATTTCTATGTTTTTGCATAATTTACCATACCAATTTGCAGTGAAATGTATAGTTCAGTATCAACTGGGATACCTTTCCTTATATAATTCATATTTAGTGTAGGACTTTCAGTTATGGGAAAGGTGCGTATTTATTTATTTATTTATTTTTAAAGAAAATCATAATGTGGTAGTATTTGTGCACAGCACAACTCTACTTTTTTTTTCCCCACATTAAATGTGTATTCAACAAAATCATAGGTAAATAAAGTGATCTTGCATCTAAGTAAACATCATTTTATAACACATAAAGGTTGCCAAAGACCCTGTTAAACCATCTACAGAAGCCATGGTCAGCAAAATTTAGCACACAGAGTGGTTAGAAACAATTTTTGATGATTTCTAAGGATAATTTCCCTTTTAGATTTCTGTCAGCATTTCATGTGATGGAATGGCTTCCTTCCATGTGGTGACTTGTTTCCAGAACCACTAGCAGTAGAAACTAATGCTTCATTACTATTTAATATATGATATCATATATTTGAGTGAATTAACATGTTCATCTCCTGCCTCCATATGATACCAGCTATTAAAAGCTTGTTGAAATAGAACTGGAACATAAGCAAAGAATTTTATTATTTCTTTTCAAATGAGGGCATTATTTACAATAAGCATTTTCTTTACTTTTAAAACTTCCTGATAGACTGTCAGAGGTAAAATAAATTTCCATATTTCAGAAGTAAATTAAATTTTGAAATTAAGTAAAAAATATGTGACAAGCATCACCATTTTGTGTTTTTCTCTCTCAAGTGTCATTGTCCCGCAACAATTATTTTTATACCGGAGAGGATCTGCTTCCTGTGTGGTGGGGACTCCCATATGTGTAACATGGTTTTCAAGATCAGTCAGGGATAGCTTTGAACTGAGTTTCTTATGAAACGTGGAGAAGCTCTAAAAGTGAATTATATGAAAGAAGGGATTTCTTTGTTGACGTATTAAAGTATGACACTTGAGGAATACCTTGAATCAGTTCAAGACTCTTATAAAAACAGTTGGAGAGCTATCAATAACGATCATCTGCTGGCCTATTAGGACAGAATTGTGAGCAGAAATCTGTAACTGGTTTAAGTTAGACCCAGAAGTAAATCTCTAAAAATAGAGTTTGAATAAACAGCATAATTTGTAAGTAAGATGACAATGGTTATGTTGTATTAAGAAGTAGAATTGTTCTAAATAAGAATAGAGTTTATTGTCAATAAATGGACTTAACCTATAAAAAAGAAGCCCTTTGACCTGTAAACCAGACAAGTTCTTGGTTTTCTTGTTTTCCTGTCTTTTACCAGTAAAGAAGGTTGGTGCTTCTGGCATTTAAAGGCATATTTTGTGAAGGAACTGAACAGTTCTCAAATACTTTCTGTTTGTCAAATCTTATATTTCATTCTGCTCACAGTTAAAACTGAACTTTCTGGTTATGAAATGTAAGCTTAACAGAAAGAATAGCACAATCCATGCTGAAATGGAAGGCTAAGAGGTTAAGTTTAAAAGGAAGAGGAGCATGGGTTTCTGAATAAGTAAGGTAAGTGTTAGAAAAGTTTGTCAAGAGCTGTCTTCTTTACCTCTGTGTACCTTTAGCTGAACTTTTCCATTCTTGTTCATTTTAGCGCATTCAGTTTTAGAAAGTGACTTTACTACTCAATTTTCTGAAAGTGAAATATGCCTGTAGGTTTGAATAGCATTCAGACTAGTCTGTGGCCGAGGAAGCCATGAAACAGAATGGAATCATACTGTCTTCCTTACATAGTGGTTTCAGTTATATGTGATTGAGAAAAATAGTATATGATTTTCTTTGAAAAATCTTGAAATTCAGAAGTGATATGTGGGTCAAATAATGCCTATTCCAGAGCAGTTCTAGCTGAATGTTTGAGAGATAACAAATACCCTTTCAGAAACCAGTATCTTTTTTGACCAAATCCACTTTCGTAGTTACTGTCTAATTCAGGATAGCTATATTCCTTCTGCTTTTGCTGTGCTGTTTCAGCAAAGTCAGCTGACTTACTGTATATGTGTTTTCAGACAGAAGTAGACTTTTCTCTTCAGAAACACATCTCAAAATAACAAGAAATTTGCTCACTTAAGCTTTGAAATACTTGATGAGTATTTTTACTTTTTTATTTTTTTTTAAGTTGCTCAGTAAAGTTACTCACAACCACAACAGTTTCTTGAATGGAATTTGCAGGTTTGTTAAACCTTACCTCATATTCTAGTAAGATGTTTAAACTGATCTGATTAGAACACGAACATAACACAGGTATCTTTATGAAATTGTAACCAATCTAAAAACCAATCTGAACTGCAAAACTTTTTTTCATATCTTTTGTTTAGCTTAAAGACTTTAAGAAAGTCTGTAGAAAGTGTAAGCAAACGTGTGTATCTATGTGTGTTGAAGTGTGTTAACTGCTCAGTTTTGCTCTATTTAATTGCCTTAATTCTTTTTAATACTTTATCTATTTTTTTTCGATCTTCTCTAGTAAGTATTGTACCCAGATTACATCTGCTTCATGATGAATTAACTTTTGGTATTTGTAAGTCCAGCACTAAAATATCTGACAGCAGTTTCTTACAATGACGATATAACGGCACCCATATTTTATGTCTTTCATGACATGGCAACCAGAGATTGTTGTTCTGTTATAGTTGGCTAACTCAGAAGCCTAAGAAATAGCTTTTGTTTTTTTAACAAAATTATTATTTTTTTAGGAAATAAAAGGTTTATTTAAAACAAAGTTCATATGATTCATTACATCATAAGTATTTTATTTATACAGTACTCTTTTTCTTTCATAATGCAAGAGCTCTTATTTGAAACTTGGAATGTTTCTCTGCAGTTATTAGCTCTGAAGATGTAAAGAATGTGTGAGATACAGAGCTGAAATTGAAGAATGAAGTATTTCACAAAGTAAATGTGAAAGTGGTTTGTGTGACATTTTCAGTCAATCTTTGGTTGAAAGTTATTAGTAAGGTCGTAAGACCTTCAAAGATACCATGTTAAAATGTGAAGATGAAATTCTGTTTTTATTGAAGATGTTAGTGTAGGACCTTCTCTGAGTGCCTCACTTTTGTGGTAAAAAATGAAAACAAACAAATAAAGAAAAAAAAAAAACAGCCTTACATTGATAATCAAATATTATTTCTTGAGGGAACAGAATGTTAGATATTTGAACAAATTTTTATGGGCAAATTATTAGATAAAATAGACACAGTGTAATCAATAATTCATTAAATGTTATTTAAGGTGGCAAAATACACCCTTTTAAATACAGTCAGTTTTCACAAAGCTTTAAGAAATTTATTAAACTAAAAGAGTAAAGGATAGAAGTAACAAAAACAAATCAGAAAGATATACAAATGATATTTTCTTTCATTCATCCTTCCATTTTCCTCTCTTTCCATTTCCTCTTCCTTTCCTTTCCCTCCTCCTTCCTTTTCCTCCTTGCATACTGCTTAATTACAAAGATCTTAGAACACTTATTTTGAAGAATAAGCTTAAGGTATAAGCAGTATCTTCAATTACCACCTTCGAAGTAAAATTAAAATAAATATTGATCTGTTTTGGTAACAAAAAGCTTTCTACTAATGAACTAAACAAACAAATAGTACAATCTAAAACTCTCTTTTATATCATCTTTATGATTTTATCAATGTGCCAAATTATCTGTCAAGTTTTAGAAGTGTAACATGTTAATGTTTCATTTTAAATGTGTTTTTGTCACAGAACTTTTGTCACAGAACAATGAGTTTTGATTTTGATAATGTTTCCAGTATTGCTTTTAGGAAGAATAGATATACAGCCTTTAACTAGATGACATTTGCTATCTGTGGTATTATTATGTATCTTTCCAAATCAGTCATTACTAAGGTAGAGGTTTCCCTTGGTTCTAGAATGTGGTCAAGCAGACAAATGTTGTGTTCAATATTTAAGACCATTTCTAACATACTTAGTGTAAGTGGTGCCAGAATCTTCAAAAAAGCAAGCATCCTCTATGCAATTCAGTTGTCATAGGACAACCCATTTATTGGCCTGCAGTTAAATAACATAAAGTCTTTTGTACTGTGACTTCATTTTTTGGTGAGGTAGTTCCCAAGTGCTTTATATAGATGTCTCTGTGGTCTGTGGCTAGTGGATGCTTTCACCATAAGCACAAACCATATTTTTCACTTTCATCTTATTCATTTTCTTTTTTCTAGAAGTCTTTGGAGACTTTCTTACTTCTGCTGATTCCCAAGACCTCCTCCTGGCACAAATCTATAAAAGCAAAGGTTATCTATGCAGAAAGTAGTAGCTTCCACTGTATATTGGAATCAGGAGCTCACTTTGTGTCTTAGGATCCTCTCAGGAGGACTTACCAGACATCTTTGTGAATTATCCACCTCATCTTCCTCCTGGCATCTAAGGTCATAGGGCCATCACCTTCCACATGATGCAGTATACAGCACAACTGTGTGATTACTGAACAATACCTAATATTTTTATTCTGTGTGTCTTATATTTGGTTAAGTACAGCAGAGTCAATTACAGTCACATATTGTAATTTTCTATTTGTTTAATTATTTTCCTGAAACTTACAAGAACTTAATTTCCTCTGAGTCTTCTATTCCTTTGTAAAACATGGCTGAAATCAGCAAGAGGGTGAGCCTGAGCTAATGGTGAGAGAAAAATGCACAGACATAACAGTTGTATAAGCCCCATTTTCTCTGGAAACTAGGCTTAAAACCAAGACCATGAAAAAAGACTGAAGAATAGGAGATGAGAAGACAATACATGCTTTAAATCAAAAAAGAGTTTAAAATGGAGAAGAAAAAAAAAAAAGATTAGGAAATAAGTATTTTTTCCCTTGCATTCTAAATGTGTGTGCTTTAAGAAAGGATACCATGGACACTGAAGAAGACCCTGTTTTTGTAGGTGAAATATCGTTGTTACTTACGCTAAGGTAAAAAACCTTTTTCTGAAAGACGGGGGAAGCAGGAGTCTTTAAGATTATTTAGTCTTGTCCATTCTCCTCTTAAGGTTTGTACATAACAAAATATTCTCAGCCAAAGTATTGCGCCTCTCCTGGGCTTCATCATGAATTTGATAGTATACTTAGAATAAGAGAAGTGTAGAGCTCTTACAAATTCCAAGGTGGAAATTGTATATTTGAGTCTGATTTGATCTATTGGCTATTTTGAAGATTTTAATGAGAAACTCAGAAACTTGATGTTTTCGTTGCATACTCCTAGACGTTGAGAATGGGGGTGTGCAAGCAGATACATTTTATTCAAAGAAGGCTTTCTTTTGTAAACTTGGAAATAGTCAACACAATCTAGATCTAGATTCAGTTCAAAAGACAAAATAAAGCAGCATGTCATTACCTTTGTTAGTTTATCTACAAGGGATACAGTAGCTTAATGGTGCTTATGAAGTTGAATATTGCAGGTACGATGTGGTATGTGACTCCATTACTCTTTAGTGCCTTACTTAGCATTAAGCAGTATGACATGAAACATTAAGAAATTGTTATACTGGCAAAAATGAATTCAAAATTTCGATTTAAGAAATGAAACATTGAAAAGAAATATAAGGAAAGAAATAACGAATAAAGAATTTTAATGGTTATCTTGTATCCTGTTGTCAGTAAAACTTCTTTAGGACTATGTATGGAATTTATTAAGATGCTTTAGTAATAGTATTTGGGGAAAAAAAAATCCATGATATTTATATTGCTAAACAAGCCTCAAAGATCATAACTATAAGCTTGGTCATCCCTAAGAGACATCTCTATTGAGTGTTTCTGTATTTCGTTTTTATAAAATTGGCATTTTTGAACCCTCTGCTTTAAACTGAGAAGAAAATAGGATGTCCAAGAGTGAAGGGAGTGAAATGCAGCCCACCTTTTAAAAGCTGTGGTCACAGACACTTTTTGTAATCCTTTTTAAATATAATAGTTTCGTTGGAAGACTATTGCCAGTAAAAAAATTTAACAACTCTGTATCTGATCTTCTGAACTGTAAGACCTCAAAGGTCTTGAAATTTCTTTCCTTTAAATAACATCATCCTCAAAGAGTATTGTGCTAGAATGGAGGATTTTGAAATAAACCAGAAGAGAAAAGGCTTTTATGGCAAGCATAGAAGTATCTAGTACGTATCTGCAAAGTTTTTAATGGAGAACGATGTATGTTAGGTTCTTTACAAATGCGTTAAAAGATTAGTTCTTTCAGTACAGTCCTTATAAATCTGTACAATTTTAGACATTAATGACAAGCAAGATAGCAAGGCTATAGCAGGTGGATTTGAAAGCATAGCTATGAGGGCTATGAGGGATTAAGGGATTTATACAGTACTGCCTCTTCTTTCTGTGTTTGTACATGAAAGAAAGTCAGGAAATTCACACACTATCCCTAAATAGCATCTCCTGTTGCTACAAACGAAAAGACAATTCTGCAGTAGATGCACCATTATTTTCACATATAGTAGATATCTTCAACTTCTGTCCTTCGGGAAAAAAACGCCATGCAATGTTTCTGGGTAAAACAGGCCTTATGCCATTTCTGAAGAAGACATTACACCAGGTTTATTTCTTTTTTAAACTTATTAAATATAACAGAGTTGCAGACGTTCAAACAGACAAACAAAAAAAAACTGTGTGAAGTGGCATCTTTCATTCTTTTGTTTATACCACAGAATGCCAAAAAAAAGAGAGGAAAACAAGAAGTCTGACTTCTGTACAAACAGTTTTTGTCAGTTACCATTTTAGTCACTGTAAAGACTAATAAGAAGATGAGGAATACTGCCGACTTTTCTCATGTAGGTTGTGTGATGTTTGTGGGTTTGTTGTCCAAAAATGGCTGGCTGATATGTGTTGAATGTTGAATGTTGGATATTGTGTACTGTGTGACTCCAGCTGTGGGGTAACTAGCTGAGAGACAGAGATGATAACAAGAGTGTTTCACTTAAGAGCTTCTCAGAAAGTGGCTGTTTCTTCTTTTCTGAAGATTGTAAAGTTATGTTGTGCTTTATTCCTTTTTTTGACATTGCTCCCTAGGAGCTTCTTTGCAACTCCAGACTTCTTTCAAAGTCACTGCCTTTGACCAATAGTGTTTGATTAAGTTTATGTAAATGAGGATTCTCTCTGTGTCTTTGAGAATCTCTTACAAGTTCACGTAGAGGGAAATTGAAGGAAGCAGTGCTGATTCTCTTGGTTTGTTTTCTCAGCATTTCACTTTGTGACCCAAAGAATGCAGTCAAAGTCATAAGGAGAAATTGTAGATCTTAATTTTAAATTTTTGCATGTACAGGTATCTAGAAAACAGGACAAAGCACCATAGTTTGGAGAACCCACAAATATTAAAAATAATAACATACCATTTTTGTCAGAAATGCACATTAGCTGATGCTTAGTATAGGAAGATTTCTATAGGAGCTACATATCTAGTCTGTTTTCAAAGCTTTAAACAGTACACATCATTTGATGGCTCGTAACTGTCTTAGATCAGAGAACTGCTGTCTACTGTTACTCCTTTAAATACAAGACAAACTGAGGACTGTGTTTCTTCAATCCCACTTAGTAGGATATGTCCTAATCCCACTTTCTTATTTTCTGTCTCTTATAATGGCACAGTCTGAGGGGAATAATTTGTCCAATATGATTACAGATTTAATTATAGAAACAGAATATCTCTTTGAAAAATGCAGGGGAAAATGATTTTTATATATATGATGGTTAAAACTAGAGTATAAAATTAACATTTAAGTATAAAATGTCTGCAGCAGAAACATCATAAGATGTTTTTACTAAAATATGTTTCAAAGTTACTTGTGGCATTCCAATTATTATGTAAAAACTGCCCATATTAATACTACTTTTGATATGCATTGAATGTTGTTTCTGGCGCTAGATGGTAATATTCTTGTAAAAGCTGTTTATGCTTTAGCAAAGTCTGAATAACAGGTGAATATGAAAAGCTAACTGGAAAATATAAACAAAGACCTTCTGTGTTTGATTATTAACAGAACCTTAAAAGATTTGTTATTTTATAAATTGAATTTTTGATTTCTTCCCTTTTTTATTGTCTCACTTTAGACTTATAAAATTTTGAAAAGATGTTTACCAGGGTGAGTTGATTAAAAAGCTTTTACTATATCACAATAGAGCTCCAAAAATTCTGATTTTTAAATGTATTTCTTGTGTTAGTCCTGTATTGTGTCCCAAAAAAACTTTAAATATTCAGTGATACTAAATCCAGAACAGTAGGAATTTGGCATTGAATATTATCTCAAGCCATTGCCATCTCTACTGCTGCCTACTGTGCAATTGCAGATGACATCTTCTGTGCAGTAAAGTGGCTGGGAACAGTTGTGCAACTATAGATAACGGAAGTCATTGTTAAGATGACGCTTTGAAAATGTAAGCTCAGTGATGAAAACTTGTCAATTCAATGTCCCTGTTTACAAATCAGAGGTACACTGACAACCTCCTTTCAAACTAATGTGAATGGTAATAGTTTTATTTTTCTGGATACAGGGAGAAGGAGATCTCTAGGCATAAAAGTTATGGAAGTAAGATTTCAAATAGTTAAGCTGTCAGTAAACTAACAGTCCAGAAAGTTTGATTGCTAGGGTGTTGTGTTGCACAAAGCTGAAGTGCAGAGCATTATGTGTGGGAAAATTAAAAAGTTACTAAATGAATAAACATATTACGTAATAGTTTCTAAATACTTTATATGTGCAAATTATTATTTAAATTCAAAATATAAATAGTTATTTAAAAGGCGCCTTGAAAAATGCTGAAGGTAGTACTTAAACTATTAGGAAATAACCATCTTATTATATAAGAACTAAAATCACACACTGGCATTAACCGAATGAAATTAATGACATATCTTGTGTTCTTGTTTAACCCTTGAATGACTTTTTAAAGACCAAATTGAAGAGTTGTAGTATAATTAGATTCAGCTTATGCTAGTCTTTGTTTGGCAGTGAGTTCTTTGAATAAAGCAGTACCAGCCTACCCTTTCTTTATCCACTGGGGGGTTTTGTCTATGCATATATGTGGGTTATGGTAAATAGCAGAAGTTAGAATGCAACCAAAACAAGCGAACTAAAGCTGTATTGAGATTTATTTATTTCTTACCTCTCCAGGTAAAGTGCAACCATAAAAAAAAATTTCCCAATATTATAGGTGTCTGATTCTGTCCCATGATACCTGAAACACACTTGAAGTCAAAACAAGAATTGTAGCTGACTAAGGTGCTACAGAGACGTAAAGGAGAACCAGTATGTAGTATTTATAAGTAAAAAAGTCTGCCAAAATTTAGAATCATAGAATGGCCTGGGTTGAAAAGGACCTCATCTAGTTTCAACTGCCCTGCCATTTGCAGGGTATAATTTAATTTAATTTACAATTTAATTTTAATTTACAAAGTTGCTAGAAGTGTTGGAATGGATTTTTATGCAGTAGAAGTGATCTAGTAATGTTTTACTGGTAATGAAAGACTCATTGTTTAAGCTTTAAAGTAATGGGGTCTATGTCATAAACTGGGAGAAGTATAGCTTCATATCTACTTAGCTGCATGCCCACATTTGCTGGCTTATTCTGATGGCTGGATTTGCTGCAACTCAGGTGCAAGACCTTGCACCTGGATTTGTTGAATCTTATGAGGTTCACCTGGTTGAGCCTGTCTAGGTCTCTCTGGATGCCTCTCTGGGGTTGTGTCTCATTGGGTTGGTGGTTGGCTTTGGCGGAATCACATCTCATCAGGCAGGGTACCAGTCACTCAGGGCCTTGGCACTAGTTGCGCAGAGTGCTCAAGTTGAAGTGATTTATATCTTCTTGTACTTGCTCTTCTAAAACATTTTTGCTTTTCACTTCTTCAACATGATAGTCTTGCATTGCAGGAATACTTTTTGTACGAAGGAGTAAACTATTGACCGCTTTAAACAGTTTTTGAAAGTTGGTTAATGAAATGTTGCTTTTTCCCCCATAAACCAAAACGGAAAGAAATAATTACCTTGTTTTGACAAGTGAACTGAAAATGTATGACATGCAAGTCTTATAGGAATGCCTATATGAAAACCAGGCTGTCATGTTTACAAGGTGATTTTTTTTCCTACGATGAATTTTTTAAATAGTAAGTGGTCTCTAAACCGTACTGGTATTTTTCTATGAAACTTAAGTTGTGTAAGGAAAAAATAAGGAACAAATGCATATTAAATTCTGATTGCATATCTATTTTATGAAAACTTTTAATCATTCAGAGGTGTGATTTTTCTTCATTACATGAATGTACGATACTGAACTAATCATTGACTATTCTGTGAGAATAGTTTAACAAAAGATGGGGTTGATTTGCAAATACTGAATGGAGCCAGTCTCTTTATAAACTCTGAAGTAATTCTTAAGAGAAAAGGTAATGGTCTGATTGACAATGCCTGAATATAAATAGTATCATATGTGAATAAGCAACTTTATTTTCAGTGTTCATTTTATCTCTTTTTCATAAAGTGCAATTTACTTTTTCTCCACTGATTGCAGAACTATTGCCCTGGCCTATTGCCCTTTTGCCAGAGTGGCTGATTGAAGTATTTCAGTATTTGAGATGGTGCTTTTTAACTACTAATTTTAATTACACTGTTTTTAATTACAGTAACATCTGTTAAGACAATTCGAAGTCTTATGTTCAAAGACTGATCCTCCTTCAATGTGCTGTGTGATGTATTTGATTTACATCCAGAAGGGAGACAGAGATTCAGCTATGTCTGAATATGTTGGGAAGTCTTGGAATTGTTATTTGCAGAGAGGTATTCTGTAGCTTCTGAGAATTTAGGAAAATATTATATCCATTAGATGTTTATTGTTTTCTAATGTTAATTCAGATGTGCAAAATAGTAGGATCCAAGGTACCTTCAGGCCTTAACTTTGTTTTGAAAGACCCAAACCAGAATCAGTGGTGACATTGCCCTGAAGTAATGTTTTATTCTGCTGCTCGTAGGTCTGCACTCATATTTGAGCAAACATACTGTCTTGGCCTTCTGTCTTTATCTGATGTGGGGTTTTTTTGGAACAAGTATCTTGTAGACTGTTCACTTAGGATTCATCAGTCTAGTTCTATAGAAGTAGTGTCTCAAGGCAAATTGCCGAAATGTGACTGGAAGCATTTCTGTGAAAAGAGAAGGGCAGCTTATCTGCTAGCAATGAGACTTAAAAAGTGTTATTTATGCCATCACTTTTGAAGATTCACGTGACTGCTTAGCAGCTTTCTCCTAAATTGAAGGCTTAGTCCTTTAGAGGTCTCAATATTAAATGGGAATAAGCAATATTTGAGGAAAAAGTGTCAGTGTTGACAGTTTAGCAATTGAATGCTAACAGAGTAGGCAGTCACAATTTGTTTTTCAGTAAGGGTTGCTAGTGATAGAAAGCATATTGTTTTAGCGCAGCTACAATGAGTCAGTATTTACAAGACAATACAAGCCATAATCCAAGGCCATAAAACCGATCCAAGAGGAAGAACACTACTACCAAAGGACAGGCTGAGAGAACAGGGGCTGTTCAGCCTGAAGAAGAGGGAGACCTGAGAGCAGACTTTCAGTAGCTAACGGGGGCTATAAGAAGGAAGGGAACAGACTCTTTGTCGTGGTTTGTAGTGAAAAGGAAAGGGGAGATGGTTTCAAACTAGAAGATGGGAGATTTAGAGTGGATATAACAAAGAAGGTTTTTACAATCAGAGGGGGTGAGGCACTGGCACAGGTTGCCCAGAGAGGTGGTGGATGCCCCATTCCAGTTAAAGTCAGGCTGGACGGGGCTCTGAGCAGTGGTGTGCTTAAATACCAGAAAACTACTTGGAAAGAAATGCACATACAGAAAATAAAATATCCACAAATGTATTTATTTATAATTTCTAGTCGTTATAGTATTATAATATAATGAAGAAAGCTTTTTTTTCTGGTTGATATTAAAATAACTGACTTTTTAAAAATGAAAAATGCAAGATGCAAAAAAAAAATTGTCTGTTTTTTACAGGTGCATCTCTCTGTAGAACTGCACTTAGAGGCAGACATAAGGTTTACTAATCAGCAATGATTTTAAATTCCCTACATAAATGCTTCCCTTACTAATATAAGTGTTTCAGAGGAAAAAGCATTGTAAACTTTGATACTTATGTTGTGATTTTTTTCCTTATTTAGCTAATTTTCTGTATGTGTTTTACAGATTCTGAATATGGAGTGGGGAGGAGAGTATTCTCTTGATTCTTCCAATTTAGACTGTTTGTTAAATGTCCTCCCTGGAGAACTGGAGTTTCAACAGATCCTTAGTGATCTCGATGAAAAAATAAAGAAGAATTCTTCCAGGTAAAGACAATGCTATTTCTATCCAAAATCTTAGTGAAAGTACTTACATTTGGTAAGAAATGCACATTTTCTCTCTTCTTTCTTTTCTAGTTGCAGGTTAAAATTCTTATATCTGTAGTAATTTGCATTTTTCACTTGAGCATTTAACAGTATTTAATACCATTTAATTTTTATGCTATGGTCTTTGTGTGGTATTTTTGGCAATTGAATTATCTTAATCTTAGGAATTATGGCAGTAGGTGTGATATTGGAAGAAGAAAACGTGTATTCCCATGGCAGTTAATATTCCCTATTGCTATGAGAATTTTTATTCAGTAAAAGCTACAGAATTCTACAGAAAAAAATTAGAATTGGATCCCGGAGTGTCCTTTAAACAATTCTAATGAAAGTAGATGATGCAAATAATTTTTTACGTTTATTATTTCTTATATAATTCATTATATTATCTACTTTAGGTACATTCATGATGCAACAGAGGATTTCATAACTAGAATTTATCTTCAAATATGTTTAATTGTCCATTTTTTTTATATGATATGTAGGTCACTCTGAAAGTAATGCCTTCTATTTATTTCTATGGAAAACAAATAAAAGTCAAGTTTTCTTGCCTTCTTTATATGCTTTGAAAAGTGTTGGTAGTGTTTTATAGCTGCACTCTTTAGTACTGTTAGAATACTGTGCAAGATGCTTTTACAGAAATAAACTAATTGCCCTTTCAAAAAAAAAAAAAAAAAAAAAAGTACATTCAGAAATATAACAAGTAGCATAATTTTGTATTAAATTTGGACAGCATTTACCTTTTGGCTAAGGAATTCGTGCTAGAGAGCCACAATTTCAAAGAATGCCTTCATAACAACTGGTTTATGTAACTTCTAATGAAGCCTACATTTGTGTGAGGTCTTTGTGTCTGTTACCAACCAGCTGCCTGAATAACAGAGATAAATCTTTGCTGTTCTTCACTGAAAAATGATTTAGGTCATCTCTGAGTTACTGTTTCATTGCTTGTGCCAAGCTGAGAGATTTTTAAGCTTTTGTTTATATTATTCTTAATAATTTTTTTTAATTTAATATCTTAATGTTTACGGATGCATTTTAATGATAAATATTCCAGGCTAGCAATGAGAGTGAAGATCTAGGTAATATGCTTTGAGTTGTGGACCACTACACAGTACAATTTTCTAGCTGTTGGTGTTAGGGAAATGCAGATATTCAGTGTTCAGTTTGTGTCATAAAACAGTAATAGATGTTTTTGAAGTATGGTGCTCTGGGAAAAATTAGCATCAGCATATTTGGCAAATATGTAAACTAGATATTGTCAGCTCTTCAACTAGCAAATGACGCTGATTTTGTCACTGTTGCCAGCCTGAAAGTTAAGAGTGATTATTATAAAGATGAGCCTTCGGAAGGCATGCCTTATTAGTGTTTCTTTTTCAGTATGTCTTAAGTTTGTGCTACTGGTTGATAAACTTTCACTGTCCACTCATTTTTAATAGTATTTTATATCAGTTAGCCCTATATGTTACGTTTAACATCATCACAGTGGAAATGTATTCAGATTTTTAAGAAGGCTGATTGTTCCTTTCACAATTTTAGTCACAGAATCATAGAATGGCTTGGGTTGGAAAGGACCTTGAAGCCCACTCAGTTCCAGCCCACCAGATCAGGGCCCATGGCCCCATTCGGACAAGCCTCAAACACCTCTGGGGCTTCTCTGGGCAGCTCGTGCCATGCCTTGCCATCCTCTGTGTGAAAGCTTTGTATTTATGTTGAATTGACACTTAAGCTAGTTTTTAACTAATTTTTACAAGGAAAATCAGAACATAGCTCTGTTGTTACCAGGTGATATTTTGCTACTGTAATATGTCAGTTTCAGAAATGGAGAGGAGTTTAAAAGAAGATGGACAGCAGCTGATGTGACTTTTAAATTAAAAAGAGTATTTTTATTGCTAATATATTAGAGGTAGCATGGAATGAAATCATTTTCAAGTTACCATTGATCTTTATAAGTGGTATGATAACAGCAGCTCTATGTGCTACAATGATACAATTGGAATACAGTCTATTTTTCATCAGATAGATTTATGATTTTATTATACCACTGAGAATAAACATAATAGTATACAGCATATATATATTTTTAAAAATAAAACATTGTGCAAGAAATTGTGATCCAAAAGTGCATAAATCACTTGAATGCTCATTTATTGCCTTCCAGCTGAATAGCTTTTATAAAATTGTATGACACAACAAATCAGATCTCCTTTGCAGCACTTTGAATTACTTTGGTATTTTTGAATTGTACCAGTTCTGTTTGGCTCTGTAACAAAGGGGAAAAAAAGCCATGTGTGGGAAATAGTTGTATTTTAAGCTCTAAGAGAGTAAGTAGTTCATGCATTCATTATTATATAGCAGAGCTCTTTTTACACCTGAATGTCAACTTTATTTTTATAGTACTTTACCAAAGCAAGTGAATATGGACTCTCAAAACCACTGTCATTGCTGTTTTACCTGCAGAGGTAGTATCAGATTACTATTAGCGTGAAGCTGTATTCATGATTTCATTAGGACTGCCATTTGTCTTCAGTATTTTCCCTCACACATGCTTTGACTTAATCCTTGTTTTCAGAAATGAGTTATTGGATTTTTGTTTTCTAACATAGATGCGCTGGAGTTTGTAGCAGTTAATTTATTAGTAATTTGCAGAAATAAACTTTTGGCTGATACTTACTATTGCTATACAGAAAATAAGATGCAGGGTTTAAACCAAAGTTTATACTTTAAATACTTACATACATACATATTTTAAATATGATTGTGGCATGAAATCTTTCTTGCTGTTATCTGTGTGTGTACAGTTTTCACTTAGGTGGGTGAATGACAGCCTTGTAGTGGTGATGAAGCGGGGCAGATTCTATGAGGCTGTAGGTCAGTGTGAGGTATTCCACATCTTCTTCAACAAAACAATTACTCCGATTTCAACAAAACTATTTACTAATAATTATATTTCCCCAATTCAATGCAGACCATATCTTTTTGAGGCTTTTTACAAAGGCTTAATGTGACTTCAGTCCATAAACTTCAGCCTGACTGTTTAATTAACAGTAAATTAATCACTGGGTATTTCAGTGGTCTTTCATGACAGGCTCCAGGAAGGTCAAGATTAGTAAGTATGTAGAGCATTGCATCTTGTCCCGTAACTGTTCTTATAAATTGTAATCAGCATTTCAGTGACTAACAAGATCCTGAACTTGCAGACTTCAAAACTGTTAGGAAAGCGCCTCAGTCAGAATGTTAGAATGTTGTTTTCCAGTTCTTTTGGTTGTTGATTACAGCCTTGCTACTGCGCATGGAAACAATTCTCACCACTGATACTTCACAACAAAAAGATGGTAATTTCAGACAGGGTATTAAGCCCTGATATATTTTCCTGTATCAGAATTGTAGTATACATGGGCTTGTGTGTTTTTAAATTGTGATGTGCTGCAATGTGGGAAATGGAGAGGTCTTGTCTTTCCCCTTTTTATTTGAAGAAAATTTTTCCTCTCTGAAGTTTTCAGGTAGAAGCTATACTTCACTGTCTTATTATTTAAAATAAGCAGAAAAGTTTTGGGATCTCCCTCCAAAATCCCTGGTAGTCATTGAATATTTATGAGAATTTCCAACTACAGCCAACATTAGCCAAAAAATATTTATATTGCCCACATGGATCTATTATTTATCATGGAGAAAACCTGACACGCTGTACATAACTTACTTGCTGCAAAAGTGCATTCCTTTAGTGTTTAACAGAAAATTTAATATTTTTCAAGACACTAGAATAAAGTTACTAAAAGTATTGTCAAAATGGTACCTGTCTAGCCACTGCCAGGTACTAACTTCTAGAAATGAATAATAGAACTAAGATAATGTGATTTTATTCGTATTCAGTTTCTGTTGTCTTTGTGTCTTATCACTGAGTTCAGGCAGTTGTTTCTTACCATTTTGGTAGCTTTCTTGCTAGAAACTATAACAAGGAAAATGCCTATGGGAATTACACTGCTAAAAGATTCTCTGGACATTCTTTTACTGCTTATAAGTGTATAGCAGGTCTTCTGTTGCAGGTTTCCAATTGATGTGATTGATTTTACATGAAATACTCTGCATCACTAGCAATCAAGCTTGTCAAGAAATATAAATGACAATAACATAGAAATATAGTTAGTGCTTCTGTCTTCAGAAGATGATGGCAATAATTTCATTAATTTTAAAGCAATCTACCTGTTCTTAGTAAAATACATGTAAACTCTGATGCTAGCAACAGGTCCTCATGCATATGAAGCTCTTAAGCATTTGTAACACGAAGTTTAAAGATTATTTCAGTTTATAGCTTAGCAATTTAAATTTAACCAATCTCAATGTCATTTTATGGCTGTTGTGTATTCTATATAAAATAAATTGAAACAGTGCTCTTTAGGAATTGAAAGGAGTTAGATCATTCTGCAACTCACTGATAGTAATCTTACGTAATGGAGAACGATGCATGGTGATAGCAGCCCTCATGGGTACTATGGTCTTCAAAATGTTGTTTTGGTGCATACATCTGTTCTGTTATAGCACTTGGTTTGTAACTGAATGGTCCCCCAGCTTGTTGGTGCAGTCACATCTCAAGCAGTCTCTGCGCGTGATTAAGTTACTTCTAAAAACTGTTATTGACTTAATAAATAGGAGCACCTAGCAGTTCTTAAGCTGAGGCTATTTCTCTGTAATATAAATACTTACAAATGATGTTAATGTGCTACTCCAGAAAAATACTCCTAATGTGGACACAGGTAACATCACCGAACGTATCTTAGACTCTAAAAAAAAACAAACCTCAGCTGTAAGAAGGAGAAACCATCTCAGGGAAATCACATTTTCACTGGCATAATCTGACAGCCTTCTATGATGGACTGACCACGTTGTTGGACATGGTCCCTCACCATAACGTTTTCTCTAAATTGGAGAGTTATGGACTTGAAGAGTGGACTATTTGGTCGATATGTAATCCAACCCAAGCCATTCTGTGATTCTATGATTGCAAGATTCTAGGATGGTAAACAAGTAATTCTAACTGCAAGTACTGATGTACCCCTCCCTCAGAGGCTCAAGTTATTATTCATGTGAGACTAAAGATGTCTTGAAAAATCAGTCAATTAAAAAAAAAAATCCATAGGTGTATAACTTTCAGATTGTTTTGCTACAGAGAAAGGTTAAATTTTCCTCTTAGTTTTCCCACTCCTTAGTATTTCAATGGCTACTTCTTTATTTGAATTGCTGAATAGTTTCAAAGACAAGTGGAAACACTCATGCAGTAGAAATTAACTGAGAGCTAAGACACTATCAGATTTAAATCCTTACGTCACAAACTTCTAATAATGATGAAAATATTCTGCAAAATATTAACAATTTTTCCTGTTCGTTTTTTTGTTGTTGTTGTTTTTTTTCCTGTGGCAACTCCTAGTGACCATCATTAGAAACGTGCAAAAATTCTGTTGGACAACACACAGCCTTTCTAACATTGTGCCAATAAGCTGATTTTCAATAGAAACATTCAAGTTTCTGCTTGGGTCCAGCAATGTCTTAACTTTGGTACTTAGACATTTAAAACATTCACTGAATGCTTTGCCATACCACTAGAGTTAAGAGTTTCAGGCAATATTTTGAAAAAACAACAAGCAACACAATGCGTATGGAACAAAGACACAGTTACCTTTAGTAAGCAGGAAAAAGACTGATTTCCCTTTAATGCTCCAAATTTTGTCTCCCTGATACCGATGGGGTTGCATACAGACATGGCTGTATTTTTTCCACTGACCGCACATGATAGGAAGATAACTCCTGGTCCTATCATTGCATACTGATTATCAGTTGTTTTCATCTGGATTTACACCTGTTTGTTCAAAAAACAAAGATTATTTAAATAAAATTTTAATTAAAATTTAAATTTAATTAAAATGTACTTTCAGTTAATTTTCAGTGAAAAAGTATTAAATGGAAAAAATTTGAATGTACCCCTCTTACAATTGTAACTTTAAGAATATAATTTATAATGCACATTAAGCGCATTTTTTACATCAAGGTCATGTATTTTGTTTATTTTAAAAAAACACTTCAGCAAATTTTGAAAATAGACTAATTTTCTATACTGATAGTAAATTATAAAGCTTTAGATACTGGCTCGTACAGTGAGAATGATTTTAATAGTATATGGAGGAAGTCTTCTATTTGAAGTAATTGCTTTCTAAACTCAGATAATATGCATAAAACCTGTCTTTTTCTCCAGAAGTATCCAAATTCCCAGATATTTTATTTAGTAACTTATTTAATTTAAAGGAGTAAGCATGCATAATTAATCATGTCCACGTAATACTATATGTTGACAAAAATCTTAAAAGCAAGAAATGCCAATATTTTTGAGGTCATGTTTAGCTACAGTATGGTGTAAGTAAACAGTATGAAAATATTTTTATTCAATGGAAAACAGTTTTAGTGCAAACAGCCTGTTTATTTTATTGAGATAGAAGGATTAAACAAAATGATTAGAATTATCATGGTTTGTACCACAGGATCCAATGAAATTTATCCACCTAATCCCTTATCAGTCTTCAGAAAAACTGCTAAAATGTCTGGTCTTTTGAAGGCTGTAGCTTTTTCATAGTCCGTAGTTTCTCAAAGATAAATGTAAAGATTGTTTCCTAACTAAAGAACATTGGCAGAGACCAACAACAGTAGTGCCTTTTACAGTGCACGTTGCCATCACCTCTTGGGTGTGATTGAATGAGACACCTCAGCATGACACAATAAAAGCCTTAGTTTGTGTCCCAGGAGTCAAGGTATATGCTTCATAGTCCTGGGAACATGTTTCACAAGCTGAAAAAGATAAATGCCAGTCTTTTATCAAGTTTAGTCCTCATGCCAGGACTGTCCTGTCAGGAGCCTGACTGGGTCACCTGCAGAGAAGGATTGTGTTTCATGGAAGTCATTTGTCCTGATAGTGGCCTGATAAGTCCTTATGAGCTTGTACTTGTTTCAGTCCACTTCATTTTGACATCACTGATGCTCAGAGAAATTTCAAAAAGATTTTCACTTCAATTTTTTGGAGATTGGTGTACAAGCCACCCAAGTATTTATAAGTGTTAATGTATTTTACCATCTTTTCTACTTACAAAATTTGGTTTCTGAAGGTAATGCAGCTGTAAAGTGGAATGTCTTCATCTCAGTAGAGTAGATAAGCTTTCATTTGTCATATCTTTATACAAAGAACAGTTATAACCATAATTCATAGTGAATACAATTAAACATGGGAAAATAGGCTGTTCCAAATGTTCTACGTGTTTCAATGAAATTGTTTTTAGAAGTTGTACAGCTTTCATTGCTTTGGGAACTATACATGTATTTCTTTTTTTCCCTTTCAAAATGTTAATCATTCTGCACTTAAGTACTTACAATTGTCATTGCATTCTGTATGTACCATCAATGCATTTTATCTACTCAACTTGTTCATATTATCTGCTGCTGTATTCTGCTGTATTGTATTTGTTTTATGCAACTTGCAAATGAAAGGAAAACACAGTCTACTGCTTATCTCTGAACATAACTTGATGTGATCATTTGCTTACTGATTTTCTGAAATGACAATTCAAACTAACAGAATCAGTTCCCAAAAGTAAGGATGATAGTGATTTATTTTATTGCTGCTGATCAGAATGTGGCAACTATTGGGAATTCAGGGCACACTGTATAAAGCTGTAAAAAAAATCAAATGTAAATCACTCAATAAAAGAAAATCTAGTAGACAGATAAAATAAATACTTCTTCCACACACTGAAAACAATACTACACACACTGTCAAATGACAAAATATGAAAGCTGTTCCAAAAGTAATGCTTCCTATTCTGTTATGTTGGCCCACAAAATGAGGCGGATGTTGGTGGTATGGCTGTAGAGGTGGAACCTTTCCACCAGTATCCTACTGTTGCCATGCAACAGATGGCAGCAGAGGGGCACTTTGTCAGAAAGGTGTCTGACATGGAAATGTGGGTGAACCAATGGTGTGTCATTGAATTCCTCCATGAGGAAAAAATGGCACCCACTGGCATTCATGGATGCTTCTGGAACAGTTATGGAGACCAAACAGTAGGTATGAGCATACTGAGGCCAAGGGTGGTGTGCTTCAGCAGTGGTGATAGCAACCATGGATGACCTCCCTGGTGCAGATTTTTATGAGCGCAGCATCCAGGCTGTTGTTCATTGCTGGTGAAAATGCACAGCTAATGGTGGTGACTGTTAAAAAAGAGTGTTTTGTAGCTTAGAATTTCCTCTGTCAAACACCGTTACTGTTCTCTTTGTACCTGTTATAGTTTCCATGGGTATAAATAGGAGGCATTACTTTTAGAGTAATCAGTGGGTGATAAGCAGAATGGCTTTTCATCTCGTCATAAATTCATATGGATTATTAGCATTTGAGGTTTTTTTCTTTATTCATATTTAGAGTGAATCACATTTTTTGCAAATGTATGGAAAATGAATCTTTCTATCCAGATAAGCTGTTCTAAAGAAAATGTTGATATTTTACTCAAGTTTACTAATTGAAGAAGTTGTATTAGTTGTATTGCATTTGTAAAGGTCTCTAAGCTAGTGTTTTTGTCCCTGTTTATACACTTCAATTTGTTTCTCAGTTTCCTATCTTTACTCTTCTCCCATCCTCCTCTCCTCTTCATCTTCTCTTTTTTAATTTTCTTGTCTTTGCCAAAAATATTCATTTTCAAGTATTAAGAGAGCATATTGAGAAAAACAATCATGTTTCATCTATATATAACAGAAGGGCAAGTGACAGTACAATAGGCCTTCTTGTTTGGCTGATGTCACGAAAATAGGAAGCAACATGATCAAAAGTATCAGACAGTGAAATATCTGTAATCAGCCAAGTGTTAACTAGTGGTACTATTTCTACTACTATGGTAGTATAAATAAATGAATTTTAATTTGCATCAACTGTTATATCTTTTATCAGCTCTAAGAATATAAATAACTACCATACTCCAGAATAAAATAAAATTGCAGTGAGAATTGCTTTTCATTGCAATAAACCAAAATTCAGTCTTAGGTGATTGCACTGTTTGTTTTAAACATAGAACTTTAAATACCATTTTTCTAATGGAAACTATAATAAATATTAAGTATTTCTTTTAAGAAAAGTAGTTCTCACAGAGTCATTTTGGTAGGAAATGATGTAGAATGTGATTGTTTCTAGATTTTTCTATTTTGTTCTTTCCATGTAGGTACCCATAACAATGATAAGGAAATCTTTTCAGATATAAGGCTTCTGATTTTTACAACTGGAATCACAATAATTACCATATCAACCACACATCATTTCACAGACAGGAATACTACAGTGTGGATCAGCTACTTGCAAGCAAACTGTTTTCTTTCAAATATTCTAATAACAACAAGAAAAAAAGATCTGATTTCTCAGCAGAAGTGACTCTAAAATCCTTTTCAGCATTTGCTGTGATGTGTCAGTCGGTCTTTATGAAGTTGTTAATGTATCTGATATACTGTAAAAGAACCACTGATTGCTAGAATCAAACATTCAGCTTTGTATATGGTAGTTGATTCAGTTTATATTTGTTTCTTTAGCTAATTAAGCACGAAGGAGCAGACCTCAAGTTGAGCAATATCTTAACTCACCAATTTCTTTACTAGAAAGATTATTTGAGAACCTTTCCACATATATATTTTAAGGTTAATGCTGGAATTTCAAGCCTCCTTTTATGAGTAATTTGTTAAGAAGAAGGAATAGGGTTACACATTAATTTGAAGTAGTTGTTCTTTTTGAGATAAGGAATATATAGAACACTTTCATATTTAATTTTTTTTATATTATTATTTTTTTTTTCTAGCATGGAACAATGTCTTAAAGACCTGCAAGCAGAAATAAATGAAATATGTACTGATGAAATACTACAAAGCACAAATGACTGCCTTCAGTGGTTAAACAACTGCAATTTTCTTTCTCTCCGTCCTTCATCTACACAACATGGAGAGCTGATGGAGTTCCTTAGGACTCTGGTAAAAAATTCTTTACTGAAGAGTGTAAAGTTTGGGAAAGTTGGTTATTGTTTGAGTTGTTTTTTTCTTGTCTCTTAGCCTTGTGTCAGTCGTCACTGTGGTTAGTATAGTTCAGAAATTTTACGATAAAGTTTACTGCCATTTGCTTATGTTTCCTTCTGATTGTGTCCTAACTACACAAATTTGAGGCAAAATATTTTTACTGATCATTCCACATGTTGGGCACTGCTAGGGCTGTTTTGTAAACACATGTAGATGAAAACATAAGATGTTATTGTCTACAGAAGGCCTGTTATGGCTTGTTCTTCACATGTATCAATATGAATTTCATCCTTCTGATACAGATTATTGTCCTTTATGTATTATTCAACCATTAACTTTCTACCTACTTTTACTCATTTGAAATGTGAAAGCTATATCCACTTTTCCAGCAAGTGCAATTGAACTTAACTAGAAATTGCATTTCACATCAGTGAAAAAAATTATGATTTTGGAAGTCATTTTTATCCAAACTTTGTATGCAAAGTTAATCCTAGAATATAAATGAAATGGAATTTTGAAAATTGAATTGACTAGATAAGTGAAGGGTGATAACTAAGTAAATGGCAGCCTGCAGTTTTCTATGTTAACCACATGTGTGTGTGATTGTATGGCATGCATATATACAGGTGTCTAAATAAATCTAAACCTTATCCAGTGAATTATTCTGGATTGCTTCTTTTTCATGGTTCCATTGTAGGATTGCAACATCTCTAGGGTAAGATTCTCTGTATTGATAGGGGAAATCTAGTTACAAGAAGTGCAATACCTTTTCCTTTGGGATTTCTTCAGGCTAAAGCTTAAGCTTCCTCAAATCACTTTGTTTATTTTGACTCATGAAACTGGCTGTTGACCTATCAATCACTTAGAATCCACTGAATTCATGATTTATAGCCATGGATCATTTAAGATTTTTCAAATTATGAAGTTCTAGAGACATCGTGTCTTTAATGTTCATGTGGTGAAGAAGTGATTTAGTCCCTTTCTGACACAGGTGATCAGTTCAAATGTTGCTGTTAATAATCACCCTTCTCAAGAGTGTCAGACTGCTACTTGTCATACCTGTTCTAGACAAAATGAGAGAATCCCATGCTGACTTGCAAAGTTTTTTGTTACTCCTCTTAGTCTAGTTAGATCCCTACTTAACACCCTTAGGAAAGGTGATGGCAATGGTGGCTTACATACCTCTGTCCACTTCACCTTCTGTCAGGTCTATTCAAGCCATATACCTGAACACCAGGTGGCAGCATTTGTTTGGGAAATTCCAAAATGTCTCCATCTCTGGAATACCTTGGGTACATCATATACAAAATTTGCTTTCTAGTTCTTCGGCTTCCCAAGAGTCTACAGACTTCATGTTAGTTTGGCTGTGGACTGCAGAAGTCAAATAAACTTTGGGAGTAGTTCTCTGGTAGGCTGCTAAACAGAGAGTGAAGTGTGAGAAGCCTTAAAGCATTATGCTACACAGCTTATCAGGAGAAGAACTGTGCGGTTTTGGAACTGGGACGTCTCTGTTTCCAGGCTCTTAGCTTCTCAGATAATCCAGCCTGTTATGTAGATGGGACTACTGATGAAAAGTGTATATGTATTAGCATAAGCAGTCCTTCTGTAGGGAGTTAGGCTCACAGTAGATAACCCTTAGCTCCATAAAGACATTTGTATTAAACCGTTTCCAGTAGTATTCAGCATTGATGAGATTATTATGATTTGACCTTTCTTAACTGAGTATTTCCATTCATTGAGTTAATTACTCAGTTAATTAAAAGCTTGCAAGTGACAAGTGAAGTAACATACAACATATATCTTCAATAAGATTAGCCTTCCTTTTGCCTCAGGACAGTATATAACTTCCATCTAAAATAATGACATTTTTAAAAATAAAGTCTTTGTGATATTGGATGTGTTTACTAACATAACTGGAACTAATCTATAGTAGATAGTGGTCTACTACAAGGCAAAGTGCGAGTCTTCTCTTGTGTACTGTTGTCACTGACTTCCTGGGCTCAAAGGAGAGCTTTTCACACTTCTCTAAAACTGCTAGATATTAATTTGAATGTTTTACTATTTCTTTTTCCCCTAAGAGTTCAACAGTTTTCAATCATCAGAAAAAAAAAAAAAAAGAGAAAAAAAAAAAAGTTGTTTCAATACTGAAAAATTGTTATGACTGAAAAGATAAACAAAAAATCCAAAAGTATCACTGAAATTTCTGTCCTAAATTTTGTCTTTTTAAATATTAATTTAAAATTTATATTGATAAATGGTTAAAATGAACGTTTTATATTTCAGAATTATTAAAGTACTACCATACTCCAATGTTATTTGTTTCTCTCCCTTTCAGAATGAGAGAGGAAATAAAACTAATAATTCCCTGCAAATAGAATTAACTAAATCAGTAGTTCTGAGGGTGGACGGTCAGTAAAAGTTGCTTTACCCATCTATACAATGGGATATAGCTAAGACAAAGGATATGAGAGGGAGGAACTATCCAAGAACTACCCTTCTGCAGTTTGCAATGACCCTTTCCTTGTTGGAAGACCTAGCAGAGAAGTGGTGGGATGTGAGGGAGCAAGTGAGAGGGTCTCTACACCTTGGTTCACCTAAAATTTTCCTGCTTGATTCTGGAAACCCAGAGAATCAAGAATGCAACCTATTTCATTCAGTTTTCTTGTGACTGCGATGGGGAAATCTGTTGTTGTTTCTGGGCAGCTGGAAGACCAAGAGTTGGTCTGTGCAAATGAAAGTTTGGTGGGCCTAGGGCTGTGGGCAAAGCCAGCCTGCAACAGGAAGAAGTTTGTTTTCACAAGTTTTCACTTCTAGTTCTTTGAGAGAGTGATGGGCAGATTATTTTGTGCTTAGAATAGCCTTTCTCTCAGGTGTGAGCAGAGCCTGAGCACAGAAGGCAACAGTATTTATTCTTTAAATTCCTGTCTTAGTTTTATGAGCAAAACCTGTTATTATCATTGCAAATGTTAATTTCATACAGTTTTCTTTCCAAGATGTGGTGTGGACCAGAACAGACAGACCCTATCAACTGCCAAGACCTATCTAGTGAACTACTGTCTTTCTCAGCTTTCCTTTGATCCGTGGATTAGAACTGATTGGAAAAAAAAATGAGTTGAGGATGTAAGAAAGATAGGGAGAGGAATGTGAGTTCATTGGAGTAGGTAGACAAAGAGATAGACTGAAGCTTAGGAAATAAGTAAATGCTTAGGAAAACAGCCTTTGTTATTTCATTTGTTTATAGAGCAATTAGTTTCAGTCTGTTTGCTGTTAAGATAATTAGCAACGGAGGTAATTGGTACTCTAGCACAAAGCTGTAAATTTTATTAACTGTTAACAAAATATTTCTAAAATACTGTCTGATTTACTTTTGTTAGCAAAGGTTGCTGAAGAGTGAGCAAAACCAGGAAGAAATGATTCTTCACTTCCTTCTGGATCTCTCTAGTCAGTGTGGTGTCTCATTTCCCTGTTCTCCAAGTGGGATGTCTTTTGAGTTTACATCTTCTCTTCATGCCATTGAGGATGATTCAACCATGGATGTGAAATCTCTCTGGGATGATGTGAGACTGCATCTTCGACGATTTTTAGTAAACAGACTGCAAAGTCAAGAAGAGACAAATCCTAATGCTTCACAACAACAAATGCAGCTTAAAACTCAGTGCATACAGCAACTTCTGTTTCTTTATCCTGAATCAGAAGTCTTATCAAAGTATCAAAATATGCAGAGTAAGATGGTTCGTGATCTTCTACAGAACTGTGTTTTGTCGAGCTGTGGTGAAACAAATTTTGATAAGGTCGTCCATGGCTACCAAAGTTCCATACCCACACTATGCACAATAATAAAAGAGGATTTCTATATACTAAGTGGAACCATCGATCCTTCTTCATCACTGAAGTTTATTAATGAAACTTATCTGGATACTATCACTGAAGAAATAACAGTACTTCTTGAAAGACTTTGTGAGCTGCAGTTCAAAGAAAATGCTCTGCACATAGTTAAGGCAAACAAGATTTCAAAGAAGCATAGGAGAACGGTTCATGCTGTGGGTTAGTAGACATAATTTATGTTCATTGCAGTCAGATATTATTTTAAAGATACTACTTTTTTTTTTTTTTTTTCAACATACCTTTTTATTTCCTGCAAAGAAAGCAGGCAAAGATTATTAATTCCAGCTTTGTTTTAAATGCACTATTGTAGTTGAGGTATAGACCATGTCAGAATTGCGATGAAATAGAAATTTACAGCAAGGGAAAGTGTTTTATATGTGTTTGTTTAGAAACCATGATATACTTCACTGGAAAATGCTGTCATGCCTTAATCTTTTTTCTTTTAGTGCAGCTTATTCCAACTGCTGGATATACCTTAGAATAAGAACTACTTAAGCCAAATTTTAAAAAATACAAACTCTTCCCCTCTTGTAATATTTTGATTGGCAGAAGTTCTCTTACCATGAAATAGACACAAAATTGTAGATCAAAGCTGACCTAAAAAGATTACTGTGCAGATTCTAATTTTAAAAATAAATAAATAAAAAACAATATTTCTGTTTTTGCAAAAGCACTGTTAGAATTAATGAACCTGGTCATTTTTTCTTGTTCTAAGGAATTTAAAGCAGTAAAGGAATCTGTTATCAGTGTATTAGTTCTTTTCTTTCTTTTTCTCCGATGGTGAATCATAACAAGCCAATTTGTGAGAGGAGGAATCGCTGCACTACAAAAAAGTCATACGGGATGCTGTTTCTTATTGTAATTACATGAAGTTACATAACTGCTTTTCCAATGTAGAGTTTTGAACACTCTTCTATACAAGAGTTGGTTGTTTAAAACATAGACCTCCATAAAAGTGTAGGAGACTGCAAACAGAAAAAAATTAGTTTAGAATAATGTGAAAAATAAGGAATCAGGAAATAGATCTTTGGATGGTACAAAAAAGGGTGAGTGACTGCTGTAAACAGATCCTGCGTGGGTTTCCCACCGGCCATGCTCTCCCAGAATGCACCCAACTTCTTTCGTGGCTTGGCTTTGGCAGCAGCAGGTGCTTGTTGGAGCAGCTGGAGCTGCTCTGCAATGGGGCACTTGCTGGGCTCTGCTCACACAGGCCCCCCTGCTACCAGAGCCTAGACAGGTAAGCCTGATACGGTGCATTGATACTTTGTCAGGCCCCCTCTGAAGAAAATCATGATTTTGTGAGTTTTAAGTTCAATCTATGTGCTAATTTAGGATGACTAAAATTCCACTGGAAGAAATACAGAAATATTTTTTTAACAGGAGCTGAAATATGGAGGAACACATAAAAGGTACAGACATGCAGACAAATAATGTGAAAAGATGACAAGTTTGAGGGAAAGCTGTTGTAGTTAGTGGGATGGAGTGTTTGTGGGAAACAAGAAGTGTCAGTGTAATATTGAATTATGAAATAAGAAAGATGACTAATAGTGAACCAGTTGTGGAGAGACATTAACCCAGAGAGTGTAGTCATAGGACAAGGATTAATGGCTTAAAACTGAAAGAAGGTAAATTAAAACTGAAAGAAGGTAAATTATAAGCTCGAAAGAAATACTTACCTATGAGAGGAGTGAGGCCCTGGCACAGCTGCCCAGAGAAGCTGTGGTGCCCCATCCCTGGAGGTGCTGAAGGCCAGGCTGGATGGGGCCCTGGGCAGCTGAGCTGGTGGGGGGCAGCCCTGCCCATGGCACGGGGTTTAGAAATGGGTGGGCTTTGAGGTCTACTCCAACCCAAATTATTCTGTGATTCTATGGTTCTATAAAGTTTGTAATTTAATCTTTCTTTTAGTCTCAAAACAACTCAAAACCACTCCAGTTGTCTCCACTTTACATTTAAGGCAAGGACATTAAAGTGAATGTAAAAGTGTCTAAAAAGACACATTAACAGCTTCTGCATTACGTGGAGGAAAAAATCAATCCTTCAGTCTTTTAAGACAGTTATTTCATATGCCTAAATATTCTTTGTCACAAGATGTGTCTTTATACATTTCTGTGTCACTGCATCTATTCAGACAGATCTCCAGCATATGTTTTTATTGTAAATTCAGTAGAACAGAGAAAAATGAAAATATGCAAAGCAAGCTTTTGGAGCTGTGAGTTTTAAAAATATTTACAATGAAGTCTAAAAAAATGTCAATTTATTGAATCCCTTACAAGGTTTTAGTTTTGATTTCCTGTGCTGACCTCCAGCCAGAGCACTAGAGAAGCACAAGAGGCTGTGTGTGTGTACACAGCCAGCTGAGCTGATGCCAGCTGACCGAAGGGGTAGGCCAATCCTTTTGGCATCTTGCTCAGCTAGGCAAGCTGGGCGGAAGGAGAATCAACCAAATACCAAAGTGACAACAGTGAAGTAATCGGGCTAGGGTAAAATAAGGGATCAGAGTTGTGAAGATTGATAGAATTTTTTTCATCTTATTTCATTCTGTAGTGATGTCTATTATATATAAATAATTGGAATTATTAAACAAAACTTATACTTGTGTCGTTACTGAAGCAGTTGTTATTGAACACTTAATTGAATGAGAGCTCATATATGAAGAGTCTTTCTGGTAAGAAATTTCTGTATTTGAAATATTTGGCTCTACTAGATTTGTACTATGCTTATTCAGGAAATAAGCATTTTTTCCCCTGGAACTCAAGTGTTTACAAGGCAGTTTACATGG
This sequence comes from Alectoris magna, assembly GCA_030625065.1. Taxonomy (NCBI): domain Eukaryota; kingdom Metazoa; phylum Chordata; class Aves; order Galliformes; family Phasianidae; genus Alectoris; species Alectoris magna. The sequence continues at coordinate 20,143,798 of CM060564.1, read as the reverse complement.
AAATAACTATATTGGATAAAATTCTACAGAATACAATTTGGGGATGTTAATACCTGTAGACAGACTCTTAGGGTCATGTGTTTTTTCCAGCTAGGAACTGTTATTAAATTCTGATTAGGCAAAGGATACTTTTACTAGCCTCCCACGATTAATAATTGAAGTCTGTATTTATACATAGTTTACACTGAAAGATGATTTTAATAGGTTGGCTTGACAATGATACCCGGTTTGCTGAGTATTAGACAGCAAAACAAAACATGCTGGAGCATGGCCGGAGGAGGGGGAAGGATATTTTTTCTTCTTAGATGAAAGACAGTTCTGCCAATATGTTTTGTATTTTTTGATGCATGTTGTCTCTGCCCTTTGGGAACCACCAAACCAACACATTTCAAAACAGCAAAATAATTTAATCTAAGGCATTCAATTGGGACTGTTATCCCAGAGGTGAGAAAGAGCTTTGTGTTTGCTTAGTTCACCCTCAGGAAAATGGGATTTATTTTTTTTTTTTTCTAAGAACTACTGTAATTGATCCTCCTGTATAGGAGAGTGGGAAAAAATAATAATAATAAAAAAAAAAATTAATGAAACAATGCTAAAACATCAGATAAATTTATATAAAGACCTACTTCTGACTGAAAAATAAAGATAACAAGCTTTAACAGAGTCATAAATCTTCAAAATATTTCATGTTTAACAATCCATTTATGAAGTAAGGAGTTAGCATTTTTTCTTTTATGTTCAATTAGAAGTGTTACTTGTTGGCTACTGTAATGAGCATGTATCTGTTTATCAGGATTGAGGATGAGTATGATTTGAGAGTGGAGCTGACAGCATGGTATTTGGAAAGAGGCAGTGTCATGGCATCACTGATTATCAGCTTTCGTGGAGGTAGATGGTTTTGTTTTATAACTTGATCCTATTTCTAGGTAAATCAGTGCCCCTGAAAAAACTGTTAACCATGCTGGATACAGCCAGTAGTATTTGACTACCTACACTACTGTAACAGATTTTCATCTAACATGGGTCCTCCTCATTGCAGGTTTTGGAAATAATATCTAAGGAAGGTTCCTTCTGCCCTGGGTTCCCCTGAAATATTTTTACCTTGTATTTTTGATGTATTTTGTCATACTAATCATATATTTCTTTCAGAAGCTTATGTAATGCCATGGTGTTCCATAACGATACTAAAAATGTTGTATATTCGTTAACATAAATAGCATGCGATTAATCATGCAAGCAGGTGTTTTTTAGCTTATCTGCTGTGGTTTTTTGCTTCAGTTACTGACGTGATATTTCTCAGAATTTACTTATCTGTTAAATATGGATTAGAATTCTACCTTCTGAATCTTTTTTGTGTTCCTTTGCTTACGAAAATGTTAATCTAGTTTAATCAGGATTTGCTGGCATATCTTAATCCTTCATCTCTTTTAGATGAAGAAATAGCCACTCTTAACAGATATAAAATGTCAGCCAAAGAAACTTAAAAATCATGATGTTGTACACATCTAATGTACTACTGGAAGTATATTTTATCTATATAGATTTTATATGCACACAGAGAGAGAGAAAATTCTTATGTGGACTAATCCATCTATCTTTAAATTTCCTTTGGCTAAAATTAGATAAAATTCAGAAGCTTTCCCCCCCCCCCCCCCCCCACATGTTCAAATTCATTGCCTTATTATTTTCATTTGGTGGTAAACTTCCCAGAGACCCTTAAAGTGAATAGGAATTCTAATATGATAACACCCCTGGGAGATACATTTTTAATATTTGAATCATTAATAACTTTTATAATCTTAAATTAGATTTTTTTTAAAAAAATGTGATGCAGTGTGTAATGTGTTCATTAAAATCAGTAGCTATTTTTACGAAAATAGTACTGAAAAGTGAAGGTAAACTAAAGCGGTGAACATTGGTCTAAGAATGTTTTTAGAAACAAAGTAGTTAAATCACCTTCATTGCTGTATTTTAGTATTCAGACTTAATATTTTTACCTGAGTGTACCAGCCTCTTACTCATGTGTTCAGGAGGCTTCCTTTCTCTTTTCTTCCTCTTTATTTCTCAAAAAGACAACCAATTTGATGCTATTGTAAAGATAAATTCAAATATAGTCTTACCAGATTTATCAAGAAGATGTATGCAAAGCATGATTTCAATTATGATGTTTTTCATTTGTGGTGTTTAAATATTCATGAATGTCTAAGGAATATAATTGTGTTTATGGAACGTGTAATCTGAATATAGCATGTATCTGAACTTGAATAGAAGTACTGGTTGTTGTTTAGTGGAGCTGTACTTTTGTAGTGGAGATGTGACCAACAAGAGGAGTAGGCTTTGGAGTAACCTCTTGAAATGAGGGTGGCTTTGGGCGATTCAGTGAAAGGGCTTGATAAGGGAAATCTATTTTGATGTCATTCATCCTGAAGCATTCCCAGCAACATCCTTTCCAGCTGATTTGAAATACATGTTTTGAGGTTTGCACCCTTAAAGAAATTTGATTTCTTCGTGTTTGTGTGCACATCTTCATTTTCATTTATTATTTCCTTCCTCTAAAATGAAGAACTGTAGTTTCAGATATGCTTTTATCCTTCCAATTCATTTAAAGTCAGTTTGTTAGTGATCTCCTGAGCCAAGATTGCTGCCTACAACCGGTCTTCTATGATCTTCATTGTATTTTATCTACCAAAAATTATCCTGAAATAGCATTAATACCTGATGGTTTAGTAACTGCATGAATGAAAAACAAAAACAAAACAAAAATCAGTTATTCATGTCTGAGAATAATTATGGCTCAATAGTATAGTATAATGTATTCTCCTCTTTATATCTTTATATATACATATATATATATATATCCTCTTTATATTTATATAATTTATATATAAATTAAATAATCTCAGACTTTGTTTCATATGAAAGATATTTATGTCTTTGAACCATTGTTGAGATTTCTGTCCTGGTTACTATCTCGAGCAGATAAATTTCAATACTTGTGCTATAGTTACAGTTGGTTTTCCATCATATTTTCTTATATGCAGGATTGCTGAAATCTAGCCTTTAAGAAGAAATGGGGAGAGTGTGGTGGTCGCTTGACTTACTGTTTGTCTCCTAGGAAGCCCTGTTGCATCTTTCAGAAGTGCTGGTAAACTATGCTGGTATAAAGTGTCCCCTGTGGATGGATGAGGGTTAATAATAGCCAGTTTCACATGCTCAGTATTTCACCCTCATTATATAGCCCAGATATTTGCATCAATGCAAACAAGTTTTAAGTTATATCTATAATGTATTGCTGAGGGCCAAATGTTTTAGAAATATAAAAGCTTAAAACTTAATTGTGGAAATGTATTTAAAAGCTTTTTTCCATAAATTTAAGCTTTAAAGACCTAAATACAGTACATGCCATAATGACTCAGAGATTGTGAAGAGAAAAATAAAGAAAAGGTATCAGAAACTGGAACTCCTTGTTTTTTTTTTTTTTTTTTTTTTTTTTTTTTTTTTTTTTTTTACAGCAGGCCCTGTATAAGGTGCTCATCCCTTTTCATGGCATTCAATTTCTGTTTCTGCATGGCAAAAGTAGTTGATGTGTGTCAGTTACCCTGCTTCCCTGGCATCTCCTTTTCTACTTTCTGTCACTGTAGAGTTCCCAGTGATGTGATGTGGGTCTGACAAGAACAGGTCTGTAACAGACCTGTAAAAAGCAATAGGTGGGACAATTGTTGGAAAAGGGTGGTACATACATGTAAGTAGACTTCATGTCTACTGACTTCTTGAACTCTGCTCTACGTGGTGATGTATGCCACTATCTTCCCAATGTTCTACGCAGATGGGATAAAAAACCTTGTGGTTTCCGTCAGTGAAAGACAGGGAAGTATGTATCAACTGAAACTGCAGTACATCTATGCACAGAAGACTTGAGGCCATCACAGAAAATTATATAGGTCCTACATATGTAAAGAGTAAAAATTCAGATGTCTTAATTAGATTTTTCTCTTTAGAAGTACCAGAGATCCCTATTTTCACATGATATGCCAATCAGAATTGAGATACTCAACAGGATTCATTGTCACCTAATTAAAATAAATAAATAAATAAGAGCAGATAGCGTGGATAGGAATCTATAATAGGAAACTAAAAGAGAAGAACAATGGACAGATAGATATGATGCAGATTTCTGCAGTTGTTTTTGTTCTTGGGAAACCTATAAAATTTTGACAAGCAAAACAAGGTCCTATTACTCAAGGGAAACATAATAAATGTGTTTGCATTTAATGTTGGAAATAATGTGTTCCATAGCCTCTTTGTCACATATTATTTATTTCTTATCCTTGCAAGCATTGTATTTGATTTCTACTGCACAATTATATTAAATGGAAATATGAGTAGTGCTGAAGAGAAAATAAAACCATCTGTTTGAACACAGCGAGCAGAACTTTTAATAAAATAGAGGTACTCTTTTAAAGGCCACATGAGCATATTACCCTAGGACCACAAATGTGTTTCTAGTGGGAGAATGACATTTTGGTAAAGATTACAAAAGCATTAAGCTTGTTACTTTTTAAGCTTATAGTAGGGGGTAAGATGACAGTATCTAAGTGGCTGAAATGTCAATTGTACTGACAGGATTTCAAAGCCAGTAGCATGCCTGAATACCTTCCTTCTTCTTAGAGCTGTTGGTTGAAATTGCTATTAAGCTCATAATGTGAACAGTGACAGTGAAATCCTGTTAGGGATCCCTTGTCATATTGAAAAGGTACCCATTTCAGGATTTGAGTAGCATATTGTTTATTTAACAATGTCAGTAAACACTAATTTCGCTTTCCAAATTATTTATATATTACTGAACAAGAAATTGTTGATGTTTTTTTATGGTTTTTTTTTTTTTGAGTTGTATTTGTATGGGCTGTTGTATCCTAATGAAGTAATTTCTTTTTATCTTTCTGAATAGGGTCTTGAATCTTTTTTTTTTTTTTAATTCTTTGAAAGTCCAAGGGCTTTTTGTGTAGGTTTTTTTAAAAAATATTTTTTAGTATTTTTTCCCTTTTCCAAATGTCTACAATTAACAAACACCAACTAATTATCTTCATTTTGCTCTCTCACCACACCTGGGTATTCTTCTTCAGCACGAAGTGAGCACTTAACTCACTGTGCCCTCTAATTATTGCATTCTCCTCCCAAGTTGAAAGGATGAAAGTGATTTACTCTCCAGTCTGATACTTTGTGAGTGGCCAGGGGTCGTGTTACATACTGTAGTATTCTGTTTAATTGTAAGTGAAATTAATTGAATAATTAATTGAAATTGTAAGAATTTGTGAGAAAATTATCGAGCTAGTCACTCTATTACTTATTTGTGCATGTGAAGAAAAATGTGTAGAACTGCAGCAGATAAAAGAAAACTTCAGAAATCTCTTCTAAAAAGACTCCTGCAGTATTGATTGAAAGTTATTGCAAGAGTCTTTTCAACATGTATGTCTTCCGTCATATAAGCACAAGTTAACTAGATGGCCCTGGCTGTGATTTTCTTGTCAGGACAGAGAACCTGTTCTGTCACAAAATGTGTATTCCGAGAACAACTTGAACTTTTAAAGGGCAAAGCAGTTTTAGGCAGATTAGTTTGCAAAAAATTACTTCTGTTTAAATCAGAGGTATATCACATGCAAGAGATTGATATTCTGTGCTAAGTTAGAACACGGATATGTGTTTCATAGTGATTAAGAAATTAAAAAAGCTTTTCTAATTTTAAAGGATTACTGTATCTACTGAGCTTGGTTGTTTTTTTTACATAAAGCTTTAAGTTATTTTACACTGTCTGTCATCGCATGTGCTAAATATAGCAAGGCATTGCAGATATTCTGTCTGTCTAGAGAGAATAACAACATTCTGGTTAGGAATTTAGCATCAGTATCTCTTGAGATTTTAGTATCCCTGGCCACTGAGGACTGTCTGGAATTGGTTCAGTTACTGGTCTCAGACTTTCAAGAAAGGTTTCCTTTTTCTCAGTAGCTTCATCTGCTGGTCAACCTCAAGTTAAAATCTTTTTATTTAAGGACAAGTGTATTGACTTACTGTTTGTGTGCTAGAAAAGTCCAGCAGAGACTGGGCTTTCTATAATAGAGAAGTTGTATCTTCATCAACACACCATACTGTCAACTCATGTATAAAGAGGTGTTCTAAGAGTGTAGTGCCAATAAGTAGGAACGAGTATGTGCACATCTGTGTTGATGTTTTATTAATCCTTCATTTGCAACACGGAAATTGTGCTAGCCTTCTTACAAAGTGTTTGTTAAAGTGTTCCAAAGGTGTTTTTCTAGAATTTTGGAAATGGCAAATTTTTTTTTTATTAATTTTTTTTTTTTTTTTCCTGTGTGCCTAAACTTAAAAGAGAACGATTTTTTTTTATTATTTTTTTTTAAATTCCTGTGAAAGTATTTGTGAGAACTTTGTGGTGTTTTTGCCTGGGTAGGGTTTTGAAATTAGTGGATGTATGAAGCAGAAGTATGAGTATAGAATCCAGCTTTATAAGTGTTTACCTGAGTGATTTCTCCTATTAGAACAAAAGCTGTCACTATCTGCCTCTGTTGTATCTTGGAAATTCCAAGGAGTAAGAGAAGCGAAAGTGACAGAAGCACTTTAATCTATTATTCAGGGAAATACATAATATTGTGTGTAGACTACACAAAGGAATGATGAATGCTTGATAGAAGTTTGTGATTGGTTGAAAGTTCATAACAATCTTAATTTTAATAGAGTGGGTGTGATGTAGTTAGCTGATCTGTGTGAAATCCAGCCATTCCCCTGTGAGTGTAAGTGCATAGGATAGAAACAAAGTTAGCAGACATTTGTGTATTTGCAAATGCTAACAGATTTTAGATAAAAATAAGAGCATTAATTACTGTGATTTCAAATACAAATCGCAGTTTTTCTTTTAGGAGTTAGAGGAATATACAGAAGTCCTATCAATGGTAGGACATAAGGAAGTTTGATGGACTTGATGGTACTGTAGTTGCAGAGCAAGATGAGTAAAGTTTTTTATTAGTCTTTGTTACAGGGCACTTCATCCTTCGAGCCCCTGACGAATTCCCTGTAATTAGCCTAACAGAGCTGTGAAATAGCTGTATGCTGTCAAGTAGTTAGATTGGTGATTCTGTGGTGAGATTCTGTGGTGAGATGGCTTGTTTAAGATTATTACATAAATTAGGTGTCAGAGCATGATCAGGCATTGTAGCTCCAGCCTATGTTTCCAGCGCTGGTCTGTCCTTTTGTCACTTGGTTGGTGAACATGATTTCATGTGAAGATTTAATTTTGACAGATGCATATACTCCTTATTGACAAAGGACTTAGGTATTTGCTAGATAACAACTGTCGTGATGAGGTGAAACTGGTTTCATTTAACTGTGAAGATATTATAGTGTAGATTTGATTAAGATTTCATGTACAGCGCATCTCTTTCAAAAGATTAGTATAGTCTTTACTGAGGTTGTTGAATAGCCAGCAGTAATATCTCTTTTTCTATGACATACAACCTCACTTGATTAAGTGTACGCAAATTTATACATGCTTACCCTGTTTATACATAAATTGAAATCCCTCACTTTCCTGAATTTTTTTTTTAATTTTTTTTTTTTTACATATGTATGGTGCGGACAATTAGTGTAGAGGTTACAAAAGCCTGAAGTTAATGGTGATGTCTAATAATAAAATGATTGCTGTCTTTAGATTTGTGACCATTTAAAAGCAAAAAGGTGGAGGGAAGTAATCCAACCTGCAATCTGTTTGCATGAGCTTTTCTAGCCAAGTCTCATGGCACCTGTGCATTTCACTGGAACTAAAGGAGAGTGAGCTGCGAAGTAAGACAGGTGTTTAAAAAACCTTAAACACTCTGATAACAGTTTGCATCCATGTGGTTTCCTTTGCTGCACTGATAGTTCTTTATGGATCTGTCAGTTTCAATCAGCAGAGAGTACATGTGATCAGTATATCTGATAAACTTGTCAATGCCTTTTTAAAGCAGGATTCCCCAACCTATTCTATTCAACTCTCCTCCCCCCTTCCGTTTTTCATCACTTCAAGTAGAACCTTGATAAGACAGAGATATGTCACAGGCAGGTGTGTATAGCTAGCTCAGCTACAACTAATTTGTGCGGGAAAAAATTAAATCAGGAGGTAAATTATTTCATGATTGCTCATTCCCAACAGAGTTGGGCATCATTCTGAAGAAAATATCAAATAATTGGTTTCAGGCCATGTCAGACACATGCAATTCCCTTCACTAATGGCTGTGTGAGGTAGCAGTAGGCCTCAGGGGTCACCAAAGAACTGAAAATAGCTTAGTGCCAGGCAGAGCAATAGAGAGACAGAGCACATAGGAAATGAAGTGGCAATAAGTGCAATCTACGGGGGAAATGTGCTTCACTTGGAGTTTAATATATTGGCTTAGAATCTGGCAGTAAGCCATGCAACAATTGTTTACCTTTTTGTCAGCATCTGCATCTGTTCTGTTCTATAAACGGCACTTAACTTTCAGTCAGTAAATGCTGGAATCAATAACTGTTAAGGGATTTCCTTTCTTTTCTTCATATTCCTTAACAAACGCATACTACAAACGATGTTTGCCTGAGATTAACAAGGAACAGACATTAACAGGGTCAAAGGGATTTGGCTGGGAAGATTTTATAGCTTCTTGGGTTTGCAGTAATTGTGTCTGTGTGATTTGAATGTATCTTGTAACCTATCCAAATTAAACTGTTAAAAAAATGTTAGCATGCAGTAATGAAGATATTTTTTGTAATTATCTTAAGTACTGTGTATAGAAAACTGCTGGCACTGTTTATAATAATTTAGATCTGTGTAGTACTGTGTATTACATCTGCTGTGCAGAAATACTAAGTTGCCTTTTACAGTATGAGGAAATTAATGATTATGCCCAGCAATACTAATTATTTGAACCTAGCAGTTACATTAAAAAGCGTATATTACCATGCAGCTTAAGAAGAGAAAACTGTGAGCAAATGTCCGTAAAAATTGAATATACCATTACTAAATGCAAGTGAAATGACAGTACAGCTTATATACAACTTCTGTTTAGGAGACACACTGTGCAGATGAATGCTGCCATAAATGCAAGATTGTTACAATGCTTATAGCATCACTTAAAAGTTAATATCACTGAGGGGTGAGGAGCACATTATTGTTAATGGAATTTATGTATGCAACTCCTTCTGTACAGCTTTGAAAATTTACCCCTGGAAATGTCCCTGCCAGTAGTTGAGTTTCTTTTGCTTTATTGGGCTATTTATTTTCAGATTTGAACAAAATGTTTGTTTGATTTTTGGAATGATTATTATTTGTATGCAAGTTCTGCTTAGATTTTAAGTTTAACATTATACATTTTCTTTCCAGTTTTCTTCCTCTAAAATTATTGTTTGAAATCTCTGACGTCGCTTTCTTGTGTCCATGGAGGAACAATATTGCAGGTCTATCTTCTATGAATTTAAGGCTTACAAATGGGGGCAGGGGAGTGATATTTAATATACAGGGAAGGTATTTTTTTAGTAAAATTGATTAAAAGAGTTTTAAACCCATCTTCCTGCTGAGGGAGAAATCCCCACTGTAATCACTAAAGACGGCATTCGTCAGGTTGCTTTCCAAGGATTCCATCATGAGTCTCAAAAGCAGTTTAGTCATGTGTCTCTGTACACTGAATAGTAGGGCTAATTAATCCGAGAGCAATGCTGTCATAGCAAAACTATTCTTGAACATAGCCAGCTTGCCTATGATGCAGAGATTTCTGCACCACACTTTACTGTGTCATGTCACTGGATAGGCTGAAATGATCAGAATTAGTCATTCAATTTTTTTGAGATGCTACGAACGCCAAATTGTTTAAAAAAAAAAAAAAAGTGCCAGACTCAATAAAATAAAAAATAACGAAAGTTATTTTGAAGTTTTGGGATTCATTTGTATGCATATTTTCATGGACCTTTTGAGATTTTGAGTGCTTCCCAGCTGTGAGCAGGGAAATTGGAAACACTTTACTTAATGGTATCAAGAGCTGCGGATTTTGAAGGTTGTACTGCTTATGAGATTTTCTATAAAATCACAGGTTAGCAAGTACCCAGATCATTTAAATCTAGCACAGACTTATTTCTCATGATGCTTCATTTTTAGAATGAAGGGCTTATCTTTTTAGTCAAGTGATGAAGACAGAAGTCTTGCTACTTATTTTAAGTATTCAGGAGGAGGCAAGGTACTATAATCAAGTACTTTATGTGCCTGTTGTTCCACAATGCTTGAAAAATGCTTTAATTAATTTATTTGCTGGCTTACAACCCACTTGGGCATGTCAAAACTTTATTGCTAGTGCAGTGTGATTTTTTATTTTTTTTTAATTCTTAAGGGCCTCCAAGTGGTCATATTACTTTGGAGAAATTATCTTTCTTAATATACAAATGAAAGAGACAAGTCTGAGATTCACTGTTGAAGAGGTATTACATCTTCAATTTAACTCATGAAGTTTGAATGATGTGCTGATTTTTTAGGATTTTTGTTTGTTTGCTTGTTTATATTTCCTTTTGATGAGGGCATTCTTATCATTAATAACTTATAGAAGTTTTATGTTAGATTTGAAATTAAGCAGAGTTAGCTACAGTGTACTTAAATTATCTTATTAGAATAGAATAGAATAGAATTTAAATCCCTGGTGACATTACAAAATCATCCCTGATTTCTCGAGCAGTACTTGTGTGTCTCTTTTTACAGTATTTATACTCTGTGTTCTATATGGACAAATCTTGTAGTTACTGCTGTGAAAGAAAGTGAGAAAGATTTCAGGAAGGGCAACAAGATGATGAAAAATGTAAAACAGCTTCCATATAGAGAAAATTAGGCAAGCTAGGGTTTTTAAGTTTGGAAGCAAAACCATGAAGAAGTTGGGTGGGATAGATGTCTATAAAATGATGGGAAGCATTAGGAGAACATACAGGTATCAGTTGTTGACTGATTCTTAAAACAAGTTGGCATGAGATGGATCTGGCAGATGAAATACTCAAACCAAATGACACTTTTATTAACCTGGAGTGTAGTTAAAGTCTGGAGCTTTTTACCACTAAATGTTGTGGTTGCTAAAATGAGATGAAGGGTTAACTGGAGAAACTGATGAAGTAGAAACTCGCTGGATGATTGTTTGCAATTTTTGTGTGTGGGTGCCTTAAAATGCTTTCAGAAATGGCATTGTTTGTGGGTGGGTGGGTGTGTAACTTCATCTGATAAAAAAGAAAAAGCCACTTTTGTTCTTTTCTAGTCAATATTTTCTATATCAGTAAGCATTGTTCTTGAAAATTATGGCAAGAATTAGATTTTGTAGGGTATATTTTCACTACATTCTCATCTTGAATCTTCAGTGTCTGAATCTAAATACTTAGTAACTGAATGTCGTCATTCATGCAAGAAAACATGGATTGATTCTTGACCGTTTACAGCAGAAACTTCTGAAATATCTGTTTCTATGTCACCTGTGCTCCTTCTATTCAGGTTGTTTCCTAGTCATTTCTTTTAGCTCTGCCAATTGCACAAGACCTTCCCAGTCTAAGGAAGGAAGAAGAAAAGAAGGAATTGTGGCATGACTGCAGTAATATTTAAGGGCTTTAGTGATTATGCAATTAGGTAGAAGTGGAAGGGAGAAACAACCCATCACGTGGTTTATTGCATAGAAGCCAAAGATGGAAGGGGCATTTAGATAGTTTCAGTTTGTGATTTGTCTCAAAGAGAAAGCATTTTAAAGATTCTTTATTTTTTGTTAACTTTTCTTTTGAATAGAGAATGATATCTCAGAGCTAAAATGGGCCATTAGAAGAAGTAAATAACTGTTTATTTGTCCTTAATTATTGCTAAATGTTTATTATAACTCTGCTTGTTACCTCCGTTTTTACATTTTTTCCTATCAGACATTTTTTCTACTGAGTAGATCTTATTCCTTATGATTGTGGTATTGCTGTCTTCCTTCAGAGCCTCTTTTCAGCTATCTGTTATGGCCTTCTTTCATCCCTGGACTTGACACTGTTTGAGACCTCACCCTTTGCATCTGCTTCTTTTTGATGTCATCAGTCCTGGCCGAGTTCTGAATGGAAACTCAAGATGCAGTGCTTTCCATCTCTGACCTCTGGTGTAGAACAGTGATTGATTGCCTAAGTAAAATTGCTCATTTCTTCTTACCTTCTGAAGAGCAATTGTCTGCATATGTCCTTGTACAACCAGCCAACTGTTCTCTCACAAATATTGACTACTTCATTCTTCAACAAGTGTGGAATCTGCTTCAGATCTTCGGAAAAATTATCCGTCTTTAGTCCATTCAGATACAGTGGAGGCAAAATTTGAAATTTACTACGCACAGTGTATCTTTTGCTGTCTAACAGCATCAGCTGCCTTGGCACTCTCATAATCCCTGCACAATTTGACAGGCATTTAATATTAGTCTTAGTCAGGGTATCTTTTTTTTTCTGTCAGTGGAGCTTTCTGAGAGTCGGCTTTTTCTTAGATAGCAAACTTCTGCTGCTTGTCACCTGATGTTTGGGGTGGTGAATCAGCAGGCTGGAAGACATGCAATACTCTTTATGCACCCTTTTCATGTATGTGGAAGGAGGTCAAAATTACCCTCTGCAGTGTCTGAGACACGGACTTGGATGTGAACAACCCAAATTATTTATTATAGATTCTAATATCCCTTATATACATTCACAAGTTTTCACTTTTAACTTTCCCACCTGCCTTTATATGTCAGCAAAACATTCCATATACAGTCCTTAACCATGCATGCAGGCACTTATCCAGTCAGAGTCATGAGCTGTTCCTAGTTATATGCTCTTTCCCCAGTTAAGGTAATTATAAAGGTGCGATCACGCAGCTTGCATGCTTTTTGTTTTGACTTTTCTGGAGGTGTCCTTGCTTCTCAGCCTTGCTTTCTCCTGCCGCTTAGCTTGCTCTGCAGCTTCTGCTCTGAACAGTCTTCCTTGTATTCCTGCAATCCTCTACCAATGAAAGGACCACAGTCTTATGTACCAGAAGCCTTAAGTGCATTCATTCTCTCTTTCCTTTTAGCAGTGTCTTTCTGTTCTTTTGCAGAAATTCTCCATACAAGTTTGTGCTTCAATGGAATGCCCATGTGTCCAGTTTTAGGAAGGCAGTATGGGTGTCCTTTTGATATGTGGTTCTACTGCAGCTATTTCCTTGTGAAAGGATTTACAAGCATTAAACTCAGACGTGGAGAAAAAAATTGCATTTAGATGAATGAGAGTAGCAAACACTGTGCAAGCTGTTCAGGAAGGAAATTGGTTTGTATCATGCAACTTGCTGCATGCTTCTTTTTCCAGCTAGTCTGTAACATCATTGTTATTTTTGATTCATGGTGGGCTGAGATCAGATTGAAGTGCCTACAGTCACCCTGTGCATGATACTCTGTGAATTGTCTAGGGTACTGTCGACAGCATTAGGCCATCACAGAGAGGTGTTGCTCTCTGTGTGATGCCACTTGAGTAAATGAATTTTCTGAGTTCTCTGACATCTTTGCATAACATCAGAAATCGTATACATTCAGTAATTTTTTCATTATGCATTACTCTGTGGTGAGGGCCAATTTTACACTGGACTGATTAACGACACTGAGACTTGGTTGAACATGTAATATTCCACATCTGTACAGAAGGCCATACAGAGAGGAAAGACAGGTGAAATACCTGTGAGTTATACTGTCCAGGGTATGTCTAGTCAATGCCTACATCTATCTCCATTCTACTTTCTTTTCCCCACTTTCTGGGTCTTCTCCTGATGCACTTCAGTTGTTGTCCGGCAGGAGCCCTGTCTGCAATAGGCCATGCACTGAGCAGCAAGGGAGGGCCTGATGTGTACCCTTTTCCTGAAAGGTGTACACAGCAGAATATTTTCAGGCTTTATTTTCCAGAGTAACTGCCTCATTTCTAGAATGTGTTTATCACTACAGGTATCAGCAGTGAAGGGCCTTTCTTACTGCCATAATACAGAGTATATTTTTCATCTCCACAAAAATAAAATAGTGTTTTCTTTAAGAAATAAGGATTTTCTCTTGCTTGAATTTTCTCTTACTTGATTTCTAGATATATCAATTAATGTTTTGTGGGCTGTTTTTTGTTGTTTTTGTTGTTGTTTTCCCATTTCAAGGAATTTATATAATGATTATGGTATTGATTCATATAAGTATGTATTTCAAGCTATCCATTATGCTAGACACATATAATCACAGAATATCCCACAGAATCTCTCTTCTGGAAGGGACCCACAGGGATCATTGAGTTCAGTCTCCAGCTCCACACACCACCACCCAAAATTCAAACCCTGTGTCTGAAAGCAGCGTCCAGACACTCCTGGAACTCCAGCTCTGGGGCTGTGCCCACAGCCCTGTGCAGCCCATTCCATGCCCACCGCCCTCTGGTGCAGACCCTTTCCCCGACCCCCAGCTGCCCCTCCCCTGGCACAGCTCCATGCCGTTCCCTCGGGCCCTGTCACTGTCGCACAGAGCAGAGCTCAGCACTGCCCTCCGCTCCCTGTGAGGAGTTGCAGCCAGCATGAGAGCTCCCCTCAGCTCCTCTTCATGACATTTGTAGAACATACATGGTTTTTTCTTGTTGTTGTTTGATAAGCGCGTTTGTATGCATATACTTCACCACAAATCAAAGTATTCTATTAAAGTCTTAATGATATGGTAGAAGAGGTATCTTTGAACATAGTATCTTCTGCTTCCAGCTGAAATATATTTTGAATCATCACTTGAAGCAAAGATAAGTTTTCACTTCTTTCTGAGTTCAGTTATATGTTCCAGCATTAACGTTACTGTGGTATACCTTTGGCTTCTAGGTTCACTTCCTTAAAGTCTAATGAGGACAGTATAGCTTGGGGGCAGTCAAATAATTGGAAGGCTCCTTTGTTCCTAAAGAGAGGGGACAGGAGCATCACAAGGCTTTCAAATCACAGGAGACAGAATTAATGTTCCATTGATTTTTATGATGTGATTCACAATTCTCACTTTTTGCATTTGTTACTTCTGGCTTTCTGCAGAATCAGGCAGGTATTTCCTACCAGTTAAACTCACTTTATGTTAACAAGCTTTTGAGTAAAGGAGAATTCTCAGAATAGCTGAGTATTTTACCTGTTTGGATATTTAAGATTTGAAGTTGGAAATCCAGTGATACAGGTACTATTTACTCTTTATTCAGACAGGCAAGTCTGCAGCAGATGTAATTATCAATAGCATCTGCTTCTGCCATTCTTGGAAATACAGGAAACTAACATGAATACGTCTTTCTGGAACTTTGAGGAAACTCAGATGTCAGTGAAACCCTTACAGTTCAGTCTCTAGGCTGCAGAACAAGAATAGCAGATTAGGGAATTTTTATTCAGAGCTCAGCTCTGCTTTTTATTTCTACGTCTATTTAAAAGCGATTTGTGAATACCTAAAAAAAATAATCCAGGAACTTTGAGGTAAAAGGGAGGCTCTGAGTACAAGGTAGGACAGATTTGACATATGAAAGTACATAAAAGTGCATTTCAATCAATTTTTATTTGTTTTCATCTTTGGAGCTTCTCGTTCAAATTATTCTGGCTCTCAGTCTGACACTTTCCATGTAAACCGTTCTGCTGTTTTTACATCGGCAACAGAAATCCATACAAACATGGTATCAGCTCACTACCATTTGCATAGAAGTGCAAATTTATTACATTTAAGGAAGTTATAAAAAAAAAAATAGTTATAGCCATGTGGTATGATAACACTGGATTGGAAACAACTCACTATATTTTATACTCTGACTGTGCTCAAAGTAGAATTGCCTGGATTATGTGACATGAATGTATGTTATGATTACAGGTGTTAAACTTTCAAAATAGTATGTTAGATTTCTTTTTTTGACTACCAAATGCTTGTAGGTATTGCTGATATTTGTTCACTGACAGTCTCACTTGTTTTCAAACCCCACATATTTAAACTTGTGGAATGTGAGATTGATGTTTCTTTTCACTCAAGTGTCATATTCATCAATGGTATTGTGCTAGCAGATTGTTGAACAGACAAGGTGACTTGCAGAGTGACAGCGTGGGGATGTCATGTCCCAAGCCACTGAAATGTAGTAATGACGTGTGGTTGTTGTTTTTTTTTTTCCTCATATTGTTTAATCAGTTTTTGCAGAACAGTGGTTTTTCTGTATAATGCAGGTGAGAAGGTTTCTGAGTAGTCCCTTGGGAAAAAAAAAATCATAGTTAATGAATGTACAGTTACAATTGTACAGTTATAAAGTTGATGGATAAACAGAGGTTATGAAATAGAAAGAGGATAAATGATAAATGCTCACCAATGTTGAGGTTTGCTGTAAAACTCTACACAGGAGCAATCTACAGAAAGAGATGCTGCCTTAGTGGTGGTCAGCCCTTAAATGAGATCTAGGAGAGGTGGGGCCAAGCTCCACCCCTTCTGGTATTACAGCTGAATTACCTTCACCTGTGCTCCTGCAGCTGACTCATTGCTTGCCTCAGATGGTTAATCAGAGGTTCAGGCTGTGATCAACAGTTTCCCATACAATGAATAACAAAATCTAGTGTTCATTTATACTTTCCCACAGAGATGACAAATGTGGAAGACTTAGGAAGAACTAATGTGACTATTTTAATGAGAAAAGAATACGTTATGATATGGCAACAAATGAAATTACTTGATATACTATGCTTTTCTACACTATCAATTTTCCAATATCATTTTTTAAGGAAAAGTAAAACTTATTTTATGATTTTGCTTCAACAGCCTCCCAAGAATACCACAAAAAAGGAAGGAACTTCTGTTTAACATTATATCAACTCAAATGTCTTTCTCAACTCATCAAACTCTTTTTATTCATGGAAGAAAAAATTGAAGAACTCTCTGCAGAAATTCTGTTGATGCCTTTGTTTACTGAGAAGAATAAGAATGTTCAAGGTAATGAATGCTTTTCCTTGTTTATTGATTCTACTTGGTGCAGAAGAACAATTTGGTATGATTTTCAAAATTACTTACCTAATTTATGCCAACATATTATACAAGCGTATTACCATATCCACAGCAAATCTTTTTGAAAAAAGCAAATTTACCTCTTAGCACAATGATTTGTAGAGAACTGATGATTGTTTGTAAAGACCTGATATGCAGTAGTTATTGATGAAGAACAATCAAACCCTGTAACATAATGACTTCTATTGAATTTCTTCTTAATACCCGACATTTCGTACAGGACAAAGCAATGTATGAAATCTGAATTCTTTGTGACTATTTCTGAACCTGCCCTTCAAAGCTGCCTATTTTAAGAGGGAAAAACAGACTTATGCAACACTTTTATTGATCTTAAATGACCACATAAATATTTTAATGAGTCCTGCTTTTGCCTATAGTTGTCACAACCACATACCATTAGTGGCCTGTTTATCCCACTTGCTTCAGTGGCAGTTTTTATAGAACTAGGCACTACAACAGAATGTAAAATTTTCACAATCAAACCTACATTTTGTATTTGCTTTAGATTCTGTTTTTCATCAGATTGCGTTCATGTCAGATGAGAACAATGCGAAATCTTGAAACACCTTCCATGTCACAGCATGCCCAAAAATGTTCTACTTTGCTACTTCTACTAGCTGTGACATTCCAGGTGACCAGAGAATAAGTGGTTTCAAGAGCTTTGAGTATGCTCTAGGTAAAGATCAGATCAGAAATGAGGCTGCTCAGGGGGAAAGCGAAGATGAAGAAAAATGTTTAATATTTCCATAGTCAAGCTACAGGCTGAGAAGCAAGGTGTTCTGGAAGTATGTTCTCAGAATACTAAATTGATGCAAACAAACAGACAAAAAAAGCAGAACATGGAATAAAAAGAGTTCAGAAGCATGTGTTTTATTTGGCAGGTGCTTCATCTGCAGTATTGACACTCAGGCACAGAAATGCAGGTTAACCTATATACTTTTAGAATGTACATAAAAGCTTAAAATTTGCATTCAAACTCTATTTTTACTGTTGGTTTTAGTGTATTTCTGCCTCCTTTAACTTCTCAGTTTTATTAGTTCTAAAGAAATTGAAATTTATTATATACTGTATTTTAAGTTTTATGGCCTTGATCTTACAAAAAAAAGGTGTCATAGTAAACTTCTCACAGGGTTAATTTAGAGGATAGACAATACATTCAGTAAGGATGATTTTAGGTGTTCTTTCTAGTTGTTTTCTGTGAAAGACCTTTAAAAAAAAAAAAAAAAGAGAGAGAAAGAGAGAGAAACTCTGAGATTGGTCTCCAATAATTTAGGGAGCATAATCACTGCACTGTTAAGAAGAAATATTTTACTTTCCAGAATTTGTAGTAAGGATTTTATTCTGAAGCATTTCTTCGAGTGTTACATTCAGAACTGTTCATCAGAAGTGTGTTCAGACATCTTTTTTGAGAAACATTATTTTCACACAATCATCGGGGTTGGAAGGGACCTTCAGAGATCATTGAGTCCAACCCCCCTGCCAAAGCAGGTTCCCTACACCAGGTTGCACAGGTAGGCATCCAGGTGGGTCTTGAATATCTCCAGAGAGGGAGACTCCACAACCCCCCTGGGCAGCCTGTTCCAGTGCTCCGTCACCCTCACCATAAAGAAGTTCTTGTGCACATTTGTGCGGAACTTCCTATGCTCCATTTTACAACAATCATGTGTACTGTCAGCTGGTCTCTAAATAGCATCTCTACCAAATCTGAAAGTGGAATATTATTTTAGGTCAGTTTATAGGAAGTAGTCCTCTACATAAAAAACCTGGTCTAAAGAAAATGTAAAATTATACTTACCCTGAAACTATGGTGAAAATAGGTCTTTCTTCAGACATATCTTTGTTTTCAGTGTTCCTTTACATACCAAGAAGTTTTATACACAAAACTTTGTTCAATTTCTGACAAATATCTGAAAAATAAATGACCAGAAAACATAAAAAAAAGTCTTGGCTAGAGGGTTTATTGATGTTATTTTCACACTGTCAGAAATATTTGTTTTGGTGATGAAGTAAAAGCTGATTTAATGTGGGAGAATGAGAACTATGTTCCCAGTAATTTCAGGTTCTATTCAGTAGCGAGAGGGATTTAGAATTTTCTCCATAAATGTCTCATGTTAGGCTGATAATCTTTTTCTTTTTTTTCATTTTTTTTCTTTTTTGTTTTTAAGTGATGAAGACTGTGTATTAATAAGAATAATTGATTAGAATCCTTGCTTTATTTTGTGATTTTGTGCAGAATACATCATAGTATGTGAATAGAAAATGTAATGATCATCTTCTATACTTATTTAGAAGGCTTACTACTATAAATCTTGTTTAATTTAACAGTATATAATGTGGATCTGTCCAAAGTAGCTTTTGATTAACTCAGGTATAAGTGTCAGGTTTACAAAGCAACGCAGGCTGCAGAACCAGCATAAGAAGCAGAGAAAATTAGCCCAGATGGAGATGCAGTTCTTGCTAGACAGTCATACTAGCTCTCACTGGTTTAAAGCTAGGTTGGGCATAAGCAAACTCACCTGCAGTTTCTGCAGTGAAAGTGTTTTGGAAACATTTGTGCTCTGAAAGTAGTCCTGCTAGTAAATTAAGAGAAGCTAGCCAATTCATAAAAGGTGCGCTAATATCCAAGTTAAGAGAAGTTTTGCCAGACAGCAGGTAGACTGGAACTTTGTACTTGCTTCCTTTTCTTTTTGGTTACTTTTAGGGTTGAGGAGAGCCTTTTCATGTTTGTATCTCATGAAGAAATGCAACTTTTTTTTTTTTCTTTTTCAGGTGCTTATGTCAAATGTTGCATTTATGTATACAGTTGTTTCAATGGCAGATTTAGTTGATTTTTGTTCAGCATATCCCATAGCACTTCAGTCTTGATGTACAGAACATGTGTAAAGTTCCATCAGAAACAAAGTGGGCCGTTGGACAGTTCATCTTTTTAATTTTTTTTTCATTCCCAAAGATGGCATCTGAGTTTTATCTAAATCAGACGGTTTCTTGGCCCTCATTTTTCCCTAAACCCAGCGATGACAAAGAGCAATGGCTGCATAAATTGGATGTAAGAAGAACACTTAGGGTTTATCACAGAAGAATCAAAGATTTCATATCTTCTGACAGATTGTTTGTACTCTTAGGGGGTCTTAAGAGGGGTCAGATGGCTTCTAAGAGTTCCTTAGCTAGATGGTTAAGGGATTGTATTAGGGAGGCGTATGTAGTTAAGGGTAAAGAGGCTCCCAGGGTTTGTAAAGCTCATTACACTAGGACTATAGCTGCTTCTTGGGCGGAGAGGTCGAAGGCTTCCACATTGGAAATTTGCAAGGTGGCCACCTGGGCTTCTCTTCATACTTTTTCATTGCATTATCGCTTGGATGTAGTCTCTTCTGCAGATTCTGCTTTTGGTAGGAGGTTGCTTGTGAACCAAAAAAAGAACAGTGAAGAAAAGAAAGACATGTAGTTCACAGTTCTAGCTGGCAACAAGACAAGTTTCTTTGCAGTGTGCACAATGGAATCCTATGAAGACCAATTTAGGCGGTTGAAAATAGATGTTAGAGGGAAGTACTGCCTACCAGTGTTCTCTGATGGTAACCCCATGGCAGACAATAGCACCAAAGGAAACAGTGAACCAGAGTGAACTCTGTAGGGAGATGGATGTAGAGAGATTTTTTTAGGTGATACAGATAGTTCTCCGTGTTCAGCTAGGGAGTTCTACATCTGTCATCTTCTGGAATATATTCAGAGTACTCATTTTTTTTCAAATTGTTTTCTGTAGGTGGAAAAAAAAAAATCTATAAATTGCATTTTCCACTCTAACTTTTCAGTATTCTCCAGCTAGTCCTTCCAGATTTTAGTTTTTGACTTTTCTTTGCTAGACCTAAGTTTTGCACTTGATTTCAAATTATATTTGCATTATCTAAAGAAAATTTTAAAAGAAGAAAAGGTAAATACTCATTTTATTTGCTGCCCGCGCAGAGTTCAATTTTTCTCTCAAATCAAAGGAAGTGAGAAAATAATGAGAAGTTCTCAATGAATTTGCCCTTGAACTTTGACATGTCATCTGTACAAAACTAACAGTCTTTCTGAGAAAAAGTATAGTGTTTTTCTAACAGTTACAGAACATTTCTTCTCAGTGTTACGTATCCTTACTTTCTTCCCTATAGGTTTCAGATAATGAAAGAAGTAACCACCTTTTATTTTTCTTGAAAAGACGTTTAGCCATCTGTTCTGCAGGTATCTCATCACGTGATGAGACAGTCTGCTTACAGTCAGTTGAATTCTCTGAGATGTTCTGAGATACCTAGTACATGGAGCATCACAGGAGCAGTTCTCTTTGAAGGAACCTGGAACATTAAGTGGAAGCCAAGGGTTAAACAGGAGATCTTGGTTTAGGATCATGCCAAGGTGCATTCTTTTCCCATCTTTAAGGTAGTTTTCTCTTCCCTCTGGCTTTTCAGAAGCTTCTTGTTGAGACTTTTAAAAAATCAAAAACATCTAACGTTCTTTCATCTATGTCTCACTTTTTTTTTCATTCCAGTGAGAAAGGTGAACTTTGGACAGATCAGATAATGAGTACCAAGAAAAGGTTTTTCCAATGGAGCTCTTTGAAAACACTGTGGGCAAAGTTGTCAAGCCCTTAGGTTTACAGGCTTTTCCTCAGGGGACCAGGAAGATTTGCAAAGGTCTTTCCTTCACAGCAGCAGAAGAAATCCTTTAGTCTGTATTCCTTTCTGGAAAGTTTAATAAGAGGAGTGCAGAATGAAACTTGTGAGAGACATCCTTTTAAAAGATGTTGAAGTTATAAAGATTTTTGCTTTGATTTGCAGAAAAATGTTCAAGTATCTTCTTTAAGAAATACATAATTTTCAGCAGATAAATCTGAAGTGAAGATAGAATTTACACTAGGAAGTAGTTTGATTTCCAGTGCTCATTTTCAGTATTTGTTTTATTAGCGTTCGCTTAATATCACACACACACACACACACTCACACACAAGTATATTATTGAAGATAGGAAGTAGTAAGTTTTTTAAGCTACTAGATATAAAATATGTTTTATTTCTTCTATATGTTTATATCTGCACTGGAATGGTATGGTTTCCAGTAGCTTAAAAAAAAATCTGTCTGAGCCTACTGAATGCAGTGAGGTGCTTTGGTGTCACTGTTACCTTGTGTACAGTTATTGTGCAGTGCTCGGTGGTTTCCTTGATGCTTAGCTTCTCTTTGTTGATGTTAGAGCTGTCACAGTGACTTCCTCTTCTGAGCCTAAATGCTACAAAGCAGATAGGAAGCTTAAAAATTCAGTAGAATATTTAAGTTAATAGAACTTTGTATAGGGGAGAAAAAGAATTACATTAACAATGCAAGAGGTCTCACTGTCATAACCCTTACAAGAATGGGGGGGGAAAAAAAAAACAAAAAAACAAAAAACTGAATTGCAAAACAAATTAAGTATATTAAATAGATTGATACAATCTTTTACAATGATAAAGGAGTTGTAGAATATAACCTTGGAAGGAAGCACTGAAGAACTAATTATTCCTTCTGCCTCCATCTTTTCTTTCTTTCATGACATGTGCATTTTTAAATGTTCTTTCTACAAATTCTCTCCTCTAAACATTCATTTGATAAGGATTTGTGTCTTTCCACACAAACGGAATTTGAAGTTTGAAATCTGAGTGAAGTGTGAAAGAATTGTTTATAGGAAAAGTAAAAGCCACTTCAGGTAAATGAGATCCCATGTATGTACAAACACTGGATTTTTCATAGAAGTGGAAAAGATCTTTAAACCTCAACTGAGTATACCACCAGTAGCATTGGGTGAATGAAGACCTTTACATTTATGCATAACAAATACTACTTAGTAATGTCTGACAATACTTAATTGTTTGAAAGTTCTTGGGTTTAATTTAACATTGATTATATTAAATTTAGAATATCTACATGTGTTGTTTGATAGCTTTATGGTAGGAGATGGACTTTAAAAACACAAGATTGTTTAGTTTTATTCTCATATTCATTTTGATACGCTTATGGAAGTGACATCTACTCATCCCTATCAAACCAGGCAATATTCCTATTACTTCAGGACTTATGAGTGAGCTTTTTTCCACTGTTCCTCAAGGAGCATGACCTGTTCCTTTTCTTGTGGCCATTATTTTACTTACAATAACAGTACTAATTAGCTGTCTTTTTATTCTTACCATATTGGCTTTTCCAAATAACTAAAAACTATAAAAATACATTCGTGAGCAATTCATTTTATTTATTGAACAAATAATAGAAATTAATTTTTGCACAGCTGCTCTAACATTATCTGTTCTTCCTATGAATAGACGACTGTACAATTGGTATAAAAATGAGTTAATGACAAAAGAAACTATATTTTACAGATTATATGTGCTTTTTTATAAAATATGACTAGAATGGAATATGGATTTCACCATGTTGTATAAAAGGAGCTGTGTATAACCTGAATTTGACTTTATCATAACATTAGTATTCCACTACATCTTGTTCTGATTTTTTTTCACGCTTCATATTGATATATCAGAAGGTGTTGCAGGCTGCTGACTTTTCTACAGAATTAATCTTAACTTTGATCCCCTTTATCATACTGTGCAGGAGTTCTGAAGAAAGCTAGTGGGGAGCTTTTAATAGGAGAAACTGGAGCAAATGAAGCCAGTGTGCTTCCTGAACAGTTACTTCAGGTAAAAGAGGTGAGTATGAAAAGAGCCTTCCACTTTGTAGGGGATTTTCTTTTGTCTGTGTCTCCAATGTGGTCTGACACCATATTCATTATAAACACCTATTGCCAGAGTTTCGTATACTGTAATTAATTCTACGTGCAAAATTTCAGCTAAGGTGGAATAAATTCTTGGAGTATTCATGAAGAATAGTGTGGTGTTTTTTAGGTTTAATAACAGAATGGATTTGACATCATAAGTACTTCATAACCAACCTGTAAAAAAAATGTTAAAACATGATAGCTTTTATTCAATATTAAAGATATTTTCAAATACAGAAAAACATTTTAAAATTCTATTAAGTTTTAAGCATTTGATAATAATGCTGACTGTGGAGACATCTATTCACATGATGTTCAGCATCTTTGATGTCAACAAACTACTCTGTAGTAAGCACTGTGCTTTGTAGAATATGTGTACAAGATTAAGTTTTAGTAGTCGTTTACTACTAAACAAGTTTTACGGATGCTTTTATGGGACCTGAGTGTTCTACCAAGTCTGATAATGTGCAGTGGTGGAATTTAATTTCCTTACAGCTCATTTTTACTTCTGGAACAATTTTCTGAAATGTACTTTGAATAAGTATTTGGGTTGATATTCCTGTATCTTATAGATTACAAAGAATACTTTCCGAAGATTGGGTTATACTTGACCCAGGATGAGAAAAACAAAAACAAAAACAAAAGAAGTCATAAAGCAAAAAAAAGTAAGAGTAATTGCTGGAACAGTTGTGTGGGTAGCTGTCTCTTTGCTCTCTGGAGCTGAGTACTGGGTCTGGGGCCGGGGCATGGAGGGAGAATGCAGTATCTAAACTGGAGTAAAGCCGAACGGTCTCCATGTTGTAGACTTTTTCATTGTCCTTCAGTTCAGCATGATAACTCGTTGTCAGGAATGCTTCTTTTCGTCTACTGTGCCCTCATATTAAGAATCCTGATAGTCCATCTTACACCGTTAAAATATTTCTTGTACAGTGGTGCAGTTATCAGCAGGCCACTTCTGGTGTTTGTATTTTATGCAAGCCATTCAGAGGAAGATTAGTGGAAAGTAACTATGTCCTATGATGTCTTCTTCCATGCAACTGTACACTTCAGATAATTTCAGACACCTCTGTTTACAGAAAGCAAGGAACTGATACAAACCATTGTAAAATACTGTTTTACTAAAAACAAGAGATCTCTGTTTAAACATTTTAATCTGTGCTACATCCAGATTAAATCCAAGTTAAATCCATTGTGGCTTAAAGCCACCTTCTTTAGCTGCATTATCATTAATATTCAAGGTTAGTAGATTCTGTTTGTTACAAGAATTTGGTTTTTGCAAGAAAATACAGAATTATCACAATCCACTACTGGATTACTTGTCAAACTACTGAAAATGGTTATAAGTAAGTTTGATTTCGTTAAGTGTGTATTAAAGATGATAAATAATGTAAAAATTCATGGATTATGAAAAAGCAGTTGTGTTTAATGAAAGCTTTTTATAAGTTCATTTTCTTAAAATCTTGATGGCAAATATAATATTGTTATGCATGTTCGTGTACGCTGCTTTTAATATAGTTTCAAGGATAGCTAGCTATATTTCAAGTTACTCAAATGGATTTCAAAATATTACAGCATTCTTCAAAGTAATTCAGTTGTGAATATTCATGCAAGTTTCAGGCAGTAAGAATAATAACATTCAGTATTGAATTTGGATTGATTTAATAAATTGATTGATTTTATAAATATATATTATTTCAGCCTATTTTACTGAATTTTGGTTGGAGAAATGCCTTTAAAGACCTGTCTTCTTCAGTGGCTCACTGTATAACAATAGCAATTCAAGATTTTTCAGCTAAAATTCTTCAACATGACCGGCAAGAACAGTCTTCTGCTGCAGGCTATGCAATGAGTCTTGTAAACAACCAGCATATAAGGGAGTCCTGCAGAGCAGTCCAACAGGAGGAGCAACCAAAACGAATTGCTAAGGCAGGTATCGAAAGATTTGAAGTTTGAGGGGAGATGGAATGCCAAGGCTGTTTGCCATCTACACTTTGAAGTACTTTGCAGTACTGTTAGTATTCTATATCTTATATAAGTGGAATTAAGAAGGAGGTGAGAAGCATTATAATCTGAGGCTGAACAAAGCTTTATACAATAGCCCACAGTCTATACTTGAAAGAATTAACTTTTAAACTTTCCTGGCATTATTTTTCTCATCCAAAAAGTTCTAAAACATTCTGATTAGTATCTATACTGTTACCATGTGATTCCATGGGAAAATGCCAAATGCTCTGAAGCATAACTGTGAAGGGATTTCCTGTATTTAGATTTTTAGACTTGCCATTTAACAAATCAGCATAACAAAAGATATGGCCAAATTAGGGTTCTTTGATTTGATGTAAAGGTCATTTATGGTAATGAATTAGTTTGTCTAAAAGAACATTTGTATGAACATTTTTGCACTTACTAATCTTCTCGACTGCTTTAGCAAATTTAGATGGTACTGATGGTTTGCCTAAAGTAATACGTAAGCTTTGAGAAAATAATTTTAGGGAGAGCAGTATATAAACTTACTAACAGATAAGTTTGCTTTCAAATTCAGTATTAAGAAATGTATATTTTCCAAAATAAATTAGTTTAGAAAATTATCTTAGCTTACAAGGAATTAACCTTATGTTTTGAATGTACATCTAATGAAGTCATAAGCAAAGTGAAGACGTTACTAACATAAGATGGTTTTATTTTTTTTTCTCAGTAAATATTACGTAGCTCTATAGCAAGAAGGAATGTAGTAATAATTCATTTACTATGGATAAATGTTTCTCTACTGTAAAACAGAATGAAATGTTTGTAAAGCTCATTTGATGTATTTATGTTTTATGCCAATTTCATTATTCAAGAATCTAACCCAAGTGTGTGTATAAATTAAACAATGCTGTCAGAATACGAATAACTTGATGCCACATTTATTTCTCCCAGTTTTGTTCTGACATCATGGGAGAACTTGACACATTGCTTCCGTTGGCTCTGGCATGCAGAGATGATTCTCTTCAGGAAATTAGAGCAAATTTTGTAGAGGCTTGCAGCAAAGTAGCAACAGCTGTCCTGGCAAGACTGGAGGAGAAAAGTGAAGACGTTCCTTCCAAGGCTCCCCTGCAAAACTTGTATGCTGCTCTTTCCACAGCAATATATGTCTATCAACATTTTACAATGTACAGCAGTTTAATGAGAGAAAGCAGCAAAAAGTAAGTCCCTTTTACATGTAACTGTTTAATTCTGATATAAATAATATAGGACTTAATTCCATTTTGATGACACAGTATGATAGCTTTCCGAATTGCATCGCATTTTTTAGCACAAGCACTATATGTACTATTTATGAAAAGACCTGAATCAAAGCTATCAATAAGCTAAAGCAGCCATTGCAAAACTAATTATTTATGTGTAAGATCTGCATTTGATTCCTAGATCAATAATTTTTATTTATTAAGTTTAAATAACTTCTGTGAACTGAATGTACTCTGCTATCATATAAATAATTGAATAAGGCCTTAATTTCCTTTTTTTTTTTTTACCTCTTCAATAGCTGAGTTTTCATATCAGATTTGGCACATAGCAATCTGAGAGGACATTATAAATGTACATTCCTGAAGTTTTTCCCTGTGTCAACTTTTTCAGAAATGTGTATAAATATATCCAATCTACTTTTAGACTTTAACTTTCACTGCATGCAAAATAAAATGTAGGAAAAAAAGGAAGCAGTAGTTTGAAGTCAAAGGCTATTTGACATGGACTGTAATATAATTATCTTATTTGATCTTTTAGGATTTTTAGTCTTAAGATACTAGGAATGTTTTTATTGGCCCATGTGTTTTGGCCATATGTGATATAAAGGTATAAACTGGGCCTCTGGGGGGGAAACACCTGAACTAGAGAAAATTTACAAGGGCTGTATGATTTCTAAGGGGTTATATGAACTGTTGAGATACTTTCCCTCTGATGCAGGAAGTCTGTCTTTATGAATTGGAAGTTTGAACCAAAATGTTGCTCACTAATTCTACTTATATGTATTATGAAAAATTTTGCCTACAACCTACCAAAAATAATTTTCTTTAATACTTAATGCTGATGCAAATATACTTCAATGCAGAATCTCTGAGTAACTGAATGACAACTTCACTTCTACTTCAGAAAAGTCTGAAGTAACATTTTTCCAAGTTACTCCATTAAATGAAAATTTGTAGAGGAGTAGATGTGCTTAAAGAACTTTTGAAAACAAGACCCCTTTTTTTCAGAATTGAATGTTGGTCTCAGACTTCAGGACTAAAAGGAAATCAATGATAGATTCCTAATAATCAAAAGCATTTGCAGCACTGGGGATTGTTACCTTCTGCTGCATGGCCTTTCAATCTTTGTTTCTTTGATCATTCTCTCTGAACAGACCTCTTTTCTTAGTGCCTGTCCAACAATACCAGGAATTCATCAACGTTCTTCAGTTTCAAGTTACAAACTACTGCGTCAGAGTTTGTGCTACAAGCATTTTGCAGGATGCTGAGAGCCACCACTGGGATGACTACAAAGCTTTTTATGAGGTGTGAGGTTAAGTTTACTATGCCTGCTTTTTTTACAAAATGTGTTATACTGGTTGTCAGCAGTCTAACTAGAAGCATAAGATCAGCATAATTTTTACATAAAGATCGTTGGGATTAACTGTTTAGAAATATCTGTTTTTGCAGTCAAACTGCATTCTGGGAGAACGAGGTAGGAAGAAAATAATAAAAATGAGATAAATAATGAAAATATGGCTTTCATGGTATTTGCTTAATAAAATATTGTGTGTCGAGTTCAAGACACCTACATGAAACTCAGTAAATAAAGCATTGTCGGTTTAACTCTTCTTACAGGAAGTGTGACATGAAAATGCAAGACAGCGATTTTTGTCCCAGAAATCATCAATCTAATTAAATATTCTTTGGTTTTTGTTTTCAACTGATTTTCCTTTTTACCTTATGCAAGTGAAGGATGTAGTAAGAAAAGATGGTCAGTGTAGTTCTCTTCAGAATTTAACTATGTGGCATTTCACCTGCATTTTGAAGTTGCAGGCCTGTTCTTGAACAATAATTCTAATGATTCTCAGAAAAAAACTGTAGGGACCAAGTGAATATATTATAATAATAATTTATTTATTTATAATTTACTGACTTTTCCATTTCCTAGTTAAATGTAGACATATACAATTTGAAGTTATTTTCACATAATTTCAGGATTAAGTGGAAGCATTATAATTATTGTTTATTAATAATAACAGAGATCTCCTGAAGCCAAAGTCCAGCCCAGCCCTTTCTTATTTAATTTTATTTGTTAGAGAATTAGAGGAGGTTTTTTCAGATATTTTCTATAGCTCTTGCATGAGAGAAAACTGTGATACATGTATTCTACATAGAGCATATACAAAGCTGCCGAGTCACTGACAGGTGTCTGTACAGGTGATTAAACAGGCCTTAGTGTAACTAATGATATGAAAGTGGCTTTCCTTAAAGGTAAGTAAATACATATGTGACTTCTGTTTGAACATGAACTCTGATGTCCTGAGCTGATAAGAAAGTAAGAATTGGGTGACTTTTGGCAATTGATTTAGGTCTGGTCTTAACTGGTGGTAGTCTGTGTGGTACTGTGTCTGGCACCCAGTAAATCCCAGGTGACAGTTGTTCAACATGGTAAAACGTTTTTGTCACAAATAGCTGTCTCAACAACAGCAACTAAAAGAGTACTAATTAGTTAACTATTTTTATTGTTCCTAATCAGACTGATATGCAGAAAGGAATGAAGAAAATTGGTGTTTCAACTCTGTGTACCAGCAGGGCTTGAGTTGGGAAATAATTTTACATAATTTTTACAAAAAGTTGGGAAGTAATTTTACATCATTGCACCAGTCTTTTTCCTGTAGAGTGGGCTATGATCTGCTCAGAATGCATTCAAGAGAAATGATGCTGAGCAACTGTTGTCTCTGTGTGACTCTTGTAGGCATCTTGAATGAAAGAGGTTGGCTTAAAATCTGTTGCTTGTTACAGAGGCAACATCCTACTGAGACTTCTAGCTGTGAGAGGTGGTTCCTTACAAGTTCTAAACTAAGCAGGAAGTGTGAGGCTCTTCCTATTGGGTCATGCGGATCCTACTGTGCTCACAGCCCTAGAGTAGCTTGGACAACAGCCAGAAGACCTTGCCAGTCATCGAGGGCAGGCAAGGAGGTGCTGGGAATGAGGTACTGCTCTCTAAGTGAGGGCACACACATGCCCTTGTATGTATCAGTGGCTCTCAGACCTTTCTCAGTGGGATCCCTTGTTGTAAACAGCATCATAACCTTGCTTCTTTAAGGGGAAGCTACACTTGTCTTCCCTCTTTCTGCTCATCCCTGTAGTAGCCTAGTTCTTGAATCTGGTTTAGTTTAGGGCTATCTCTACCCTTTCCTCTCTGCCCTCCCATTTTTGAGTGTTATATGCAACTTCAAAAAAATTGGTAATCATGCACAAATTCTAAATGCACATTCAGAAAGGAAAAAGTACATTTCCATGTTCTCCCACAAACTAAGCCAATTATTTTGTATAAGCTAGGGAACGCTTATTTGCTCGTTCTTTATCACATGCTGAATAACAAACTAAATGACGGCTACATCTCAGGATCACGTGGACTTATTCATTTTTCCCCAGTAATGCAAGGTGTTCAAATCTAGGTGTTCCTGCTCCAGCAGGGGGATTGGACTAGATGATCTCTCGAGGTCCCTTTCAATCCCTGACAATTTGTGATTCTGTGAAATGGTACTAGAAAGAATATGTGATATTCTTCCTTTCCATTCCCTACTAGTCACTAATGCTACAGTGACAAGTAAAACTACTTGACTTATCCTGCTTTGCAATCATCCTGAAAGAAGAGAAAACCAAAGAGAGAAAGGCAAAGAAGAAAGAGGGTGAAAGTGTCTGTGTTTGATTATACAGAGCTTCAGTTTCCATCTCCAGTTATTTATTTATTTTTACAATGGTAACAAGAGAGAACAACATTGGTAGCAAATGTTTATTAAGCCTATAAAACAAAGCATTAATTTATTTCTGCGTTGCTAAAATGAGAATAATGCGTGTTTTTAATACATTCTGTAACCTATTTCAGTACCTGACCGTATGTCCTTCTGACACACACCTAAATTAATAGTGGTAACTGGAATTAAAAGCAAAGAGAAAAGAACTTCTATAATTAGAATTTTAATTAGAACTTGAATACAGAGATCCTAATCACTGTGATGCAACAGTGAGTTTTTGACAGAATTTGTGGTACTGTGAGATCTGAACTGAACTTTATGAGAACAATTCCCATATAGCACTTAATCTAAACTGTCGGGGATTGAAACTCTAGGTTCAGTATCTCTCTGACAGAGTGCACTGAACACCCACTGTGCCACTGAGCCAGCTCTCCAGATTATGTTTTGGAGTGGAGCTTTTAGTGTAGCAGACATCTGCTGTAGCTTTAGGAACTTATGTTTTCTAATAGGCAAAGAATAAAGAATTGTCTGTTCAAAGATAATATTTGAGTGGTTTATGTAATAAAGTGCAGCTGCTTTTTTCCTGATATATAAGCTAAATAAAAGCTCACATCTGTTTGCATTATGTGAAGCTTGCAAAAATAGCAGATGTTTACCAGTAGAAATGCCTAGAAATGGCAACAAATAGAAAAAACGGTCAGAAAAGGGGAATGAATCCCATTAAATCTTCAGATAAACTGTTGCTTCTGCAGTGGTGGTAAAATGTTAGAAAAGCAGTGTTATTCAATTTACCATTTTAAATTAAATAAAGAAAAAATAAATAAATTGTGTTTATAGTTAGAAACTGAAACTTGCCAACGTTCAGTCGCTTATAAAAAATAAATGCCCTGTGTTAGAAAGTTCGGTTAGAATTTTATTTCCAATTGTGAAGTCTGCATTCTTTTTTTTTTTTTTGGGGGGGGGGGGAGGGGGGAGGGAGGGTTTAAATTGTTAGAATTATTTTGATAAGCTAAAGTTGTGATGTAAATGAATTAATTTCTGTTAGAACTAGTTACTTTATACCTGCCATGTTTATTCTGTAAGAGCAGAAAAGTTTTTCCAAACTATGGAAAGCGCTAGTAAAATATCTGTAAGGTAGGTTTAGGGCATGTTGGTTTTTTTTCTGGAGAAGTTGTACTGGAATTATTCTGGAGGGTAATCGTGATAATATCAGAAATCCACACTTAGATAAATTTATTATTAACTTCTCATAAATGCAACATTATTAAGTTATGTTATGAGCTGAGTTATGAATTTCTTATAATGGTGCTTGAATACAAGCTGTAAAAGTATTTACACCTTTTTCATATAAGAAAAATACAAGAAGAGGGAAATTCTGTATTATGACTTCTTTAGGTCCTGATGCACATAGTCATTATAAGACTATCCTGTTTCCCTCATTTAGAAACACATGCCTAATGCTTAATTGTTCTAAGTATCAGAGAGACTTGTTAGAATATGCTTGGAAACAGTTCTAAGATGTCCCATTGTGAAGAAAATTAGGCACATACTTTTCCTTTGTACTTACCTGTAGTAAATTTTTCTTATCTATCATAGTGAAACCAGGTAAATCAAATGATTTAATGATTTTTTTTATTATTATTATTTTTTTCCCCCCTAAAT
This sequence comes from Alectoris magna, assembly GCA_030625065.1. NCBI lineage: Eukaryota > Metazoa > Chordata > Aves > Galliformes > Phasianidae > Alectoris > Alectoris magna. The sequence continues at coordinate 20,111,338 of CM060564.1, read as the reverse complement.
GAGTTGTTTGAGATGCCTACATCAATCGTAAATTTAATGACTAAGGCAGTGGTCACAAGTTAGGTTTGTCAGTACTATGTCATAATTTACCACCCCTCAACAGAGGTTACATTTCTAATATACTGGCAGTGAAATACTGAATAATGACAGCTTCCGGTATCCTGCCAAAGTAGCATGTTTAAAAAAGAAACCAGATTATTTTATTTACAGAAAAATGTCATTCAAATTCTTAAAATATTATTTTCTATATCTGATAATGCAAAAATATCATTAAATTCTTAAAATATTTCTCAACTCTATTGGAATGTACGAGGTGAAAGTTCAAGGCATTTATCTGTTTCAACTTCATCCTAGTACTGTTTTCTGAACAGGTATTGGTTGAATTATTTATGCATGGATTGAAAATAGTACTTGTTAGATATATTATGGATTGACTGGGCTTGTAACACTGTAGGCTTTGAAAGTAGAGGTCAAATAGGGATTTAGTAGGTTGTGGTTTACTTCTGTGTCAGAGCTCTAGTTTTGCAGCTAAAGGAAAGCTGTTTCACATCTTGTCAAGGCCTTCATTTGGTCATCGTATGCCTGTAACACTTCAGCTATTTCCTTTCAGATTGAATTAATAAGATGAACAGAAACTGAATTGACATTGTGGAGGGTGTGTTTCTATTATTGAATGTGTGGTGGTTTTGATAGGGTGAAAGATGCTCATTCTCAGTCCAGATGTGGCATTACTTCTGCTGTGCTCTTCATCATGATCTGTGGACTATTCTACCTCCCAAGGTAGCCCAGGAGATTCTTACAGATGTGCTAGAGCAATCTTTGGCTGTGCTGTCCTCCAGATATTCCCAGGCCTGTCCTAGTTATAAGCGAACACCACAAATCAGGTAATGATTTAATGCACACTTTTTAATGGCTAAAGTTCATACATCTTAGCTTCCTGTTATACACTGATGTGATTCAAATTAAATGATAATAAACACAGTGGAGGGGATAGACATAAGTTATCTATTTTAAGGATCATTTTAATTGAGTGGATTTTGTATGTTCAAGTCCTGTGATACTCTGTCAGTCAATATCAAGAGGCAGCCAATTACTGACTCAGAAATTTTCTAGATAATAGTGTATTGACTGACAGTTAGTGTTTTGTAAAAGTCAAGATTAAGTTCACTTGTTATTATTCCTCCCATTAGATGTGAAAATACGAGGAGTATGTATATTTTTATTCTATCACAAATAAATCTAAATAAATTTTTGTTATTTGTAATGTAGAAAGTAAGTTGTTCCCATCTAATAGTGTTATCCTTTTAAAGAACACATTTCCGTATTCTGCAACTCTTCTGTTGACTAGTTTTAGTAAAATCTTTTTTGTAACAGACCTGCATATTTTCAGTACAGTGAGTTCAGAATTTCTACAGCGGGCACTGATGAAAGATGCAATTTCAAGTCCCTGCTATAATCCAGGCATTTTTGATTGTCGGAAGAGAACTCTGTATAACTCAAATCTACCACTATTCTGATGCATCTAAGTAACATTGTTTTCCCTTTTTCTTTCTACAGGATAGATATTGCAGCAATTTTGATGTCTACTGAAAATATGCTGTGGTCAGTTTGCAGCTCAATCCAGGAATTTCTGAATCCCCACGAAGACAGAGATCTCAAGATCTATAAAATACATAGCCACTGCAATAATATGCTCTCTGTGCTAGCTATTTTAACTTCACCGCTGAAAAATTTGTATGAGTGAGTATGAATTAAACATTCCATTCCAGACCAAATTTGTTCTTGAACTTACATCGATATACTGGCAAGATGAGTGATTGTGTTGAAATACAAATGCAATGAACACTGTTGGAACAATTTTATAACCTTTGACTATGTATTGATTTGGTCTTGAATTCATCTTTATGACGCTGTCTAAAGATCTGTTATATCTGCTGGGATTTTGTTAACTTTGGACCAAATTCTTAAATTGTACATTTGTCTGATGATGTCAACACAGAAGACAACACTGATTTTCTGATTTTGTTTACACTGTAACGCAAACAGTAAAATTTTATTGATTATTATTTACCCAAATTTACAACTTGCTTTTCAGATAGGTTTTGTTAGAAACACATTCATATTAAATTAAAAGCATTCACTGTTATGGTACTAAAGACTTGGAAAAGATTTTGAAGGAATTAGCCGTTCATTCAGTTGAAATATGCAGATTTACCTACCTTCAGCTTCAAGGTGAGCTGTGTTCTGCTTTCATTCCATAATAATTTTGTGAGTGCTAGAATTCAAAGGAACATAATTTACTGAAATTGTCATCTGGCTATATGACCAGCGAGTGTCAGCAAATCTTAACTATTTATTTTAAAGAGTATTTTAAGAGTATTAAAAGAGTATGAAATTCCCATCTTTTTAAAGTGAAGTCTTCAGAAGTTGCAAATGCAAACAAAAAGAGACATTGCTTGCACTGAAATTATGTCTGAGTCTTCCATTTGTTTCGGTCCTGAATATTCAGCTGTAAATTCTTGTGCGAGAGACAATACAATGAGAGATCACGTTTAAAAAATAAAAAAGCCAAATTCCGTTCAACTCGCTTTTATCTTATTATTTTAAATAAAAGTATTCTTAATATTACTACTGGAGGAGGGTGGACACCTCCTGCATTTAAGCTTTTTTAACTGCCATATGTGAGCGATGTGGAACATGCAAAAGTGGGCTGTATCTTAAATAACTCAGGCTCATGTAAAGATTACATTAGAGAACGTAACGAATGAACAGACTAATCCTACTGTTGCAAAAGTAATGGAGACAGCAGTGGACATTGTGTTAGTTGTAACTGCTTTCACTTAGTTTTAACATGCCATCTTTCCTTTGTGAAAGCACTTAGATTTATGGCCTGAAATAAGTAATTTGTATAATCTACCCCTCATAGCTTTCTAATTGCCCTCACTAGTGCATATCTGGAATGGTAAAAAAAAATCTGTACTCACCTCAGAACTCATTGAGTTCCAGTGCAAAGTGCCAATAAAGAGAATGAGGCACTATATTTATGCTTCAGATTAACTACTTTGCACTTTTGCAGCTGTTGTCCACGTGCGCAGAGTTAGTATTAGGAAAGCCAAGGCATAGATGTAGCTGAACTTGGCGAGGGATGTGAAGGATAACAAGAAGGGGTTTTACAGATATATAGGCAGGAGGAGACAGGCCACGGAGAGTGTTCCCCCTCTGATAAAAGGTAATGGGGAGCTGGTTTCCTCAGACATAGAAAAAGCTGAGGTACTCAATGAGTGCTTTTCGTCAGTCTTCACAGATGGTCAGGCTTCCCATGCCTGCCAGGATCATGAGCCTCTGGGTGAGGGTGTAGGGAGTGGATTCCATCCCAGTGTAGCAGTGGAACATGTCTGACAGGTCATGCAATTGAATGTATTTAGGTATGTTCATGGGGCAAGATGATGTCCATCCTAGAGTTCTGAGAGAGATGGCTGATGTGGTTGCTGAGTCGCTCTCCATCATATTTGAAAAACTGTGGCTGTCCAATGAAGTCCCCGGTGGCTGGAAAGAAGGAAACATTACTCCTATTTTTAAAAAAGGTAGAAAGGAAGACCCAGGGAACTACAGGCCGGTGAGCCTCACCTCTTTGTCTGGGAAGATCATGGAGCAGATCCTCCTAGAAGCTATGTTAAGGCACATACGAGATGAAAAGGTGATCTGAGACATCCAGCACAGCTTCACCAAGGATGGATCTTGCCTGACCAATCTGGTGGCCTTCTATGATGGAGTGATGGCTTCAGTGGATGAGGGAAGGGTGACGAATGTCATCTACCTGGACTTCTGCAAAGCCTTTGACATGGTCCCCCATCACATCCTTCTCTCTAAATTGAAGAGGTATGGATGTGAAGGATGGACTGTTTGGTGGATTAAGCATTGGTTGGCTGGTCGTAGCCAAAGGGTTGTGATTAATGGTTGTGTGTCAGGGTGGAGGCCCTCAGGGGTCAGTCCTGGGACCAGTGCTCTTGAGCATCTTCATCAGTGACACAGATGATGACATCAGGTGCACCCTCAGCAAGTTTTCAGACAACACCAAGCTTGGTGGTGTAGTTAATACATTGGAGAGAAGGAAAGCCATCCAGAGGGACCTGGACAGGCTGGAGAAGTGGGCCCATGTGAACTTAATGAGGTTCAACAAGGCCAAGTGCAGGGTGCTGCACTTGGGCTGGGACCATCCCAGGTATTTATACAAACTAGGGGAAGATCTCCTTGAGAGCAGCCCTGTGGAGAAGGATTTGGGGGTCCTGGTGGACGAGAAGCTGGACATGAGCCAGCAGTGTGCGCTTGCAACCTGGAAGGCCAACTGTGTTCTGGGCTGCCTTAAAAAAAAAGGGGTGGCCAGCAGGGAGAGGGAGGTGATTGTTCCCCTCTACTCGGTTCTTGTGAGGCCATCTGCAGTATAGCACCCAGGCCTGGGGCCCCCAGTACAAGAAAGACATGGAGCTCTTGGAATGGGTTCAGAGGAGGGCCACTAAGATGATTAGAGGGCTGGAGATGATTAGAGGGCTGGAGTACTTCTCCTATGAGGAAAGGCCGAGGGAACTGGGCTTGTTTAGCTTGTGGAAGAGAAGGCTCCAGGAGCCCTCATGGTGATCTTCCAATATTTGAAGGGAGCATATAGACAGCAGGGGTACAACTGTTTACAAGGGTGGGCAGTGATAGGAGAAGGGGGAATGGTTTTAAACTGAGACAGGGGAGGTTTTACGTTGGATACTACGAGGAAGTTTTTCACTCATGGGGTGGTGAAGCACTGGAACAGGTTGCCCAAGGAGATTGTGGATGCCCCATCCCTGGAGGCATTCAAGGCCACGCTGGATGTGGCTCTGGGCAGCCTGGTCTGGTGGTTGGCAACCCTGCACAAAGCAGGGGGGTTGAAATGAGATGATCATTGTGGACCTTTTCAACCCACGCCATTCTGTGATTCCATGATACTTTACCATATAGATTTCAAACTTACACATATAAGATTCAGTATATAAATTTGGTCAAAAATTTGACATGTGCAGGATGCAGCACCTTATTCAATTCCTACAAAGTTCTCTGCAAATTTCAAACAAACCTGACATGTTTTGCTTAAGAATAATATTTTAAAAGTCACTTTTTATTACGTATTTATGAAAATAACATTAAAACTGAATGTAGTAGAGATGATGCATTGTTTTTCTTTATGTTAGAAGGGATAGTTTATATATACTCTGTATTAAGCAATTTTGTTTTCAAAACCCTGTGAGAGTTCTTACAAAAATAATTCTTTTATATTGTACTTTTCATTATAGACAATATTTTTCAGGTAGCCTAACTCACTGTTATATTTCAGATTAGAAACAAAAAACTTAAATTGAACTGATTCTGGCATATGCTTTGTCTTTCCTATATCTCAAATCAGACCTTCTGCATCCTGCCCTTGCATAGAATGTCTTTTCAATATGATAAGAGTGCTCTGAAATTCACCTATGAATCTTGGGCCACCAGATTTTAGTACTCACACTTTTTGCCACAAAAAGGGTCTTTCTAAATTATAATCAATGAACCACAAATGGCATGGCTTGAATGCGACCTTTAAAACCATCTCTTTCCAGCTCCCCTGCCATGGGCACAGATTCCTCCTTCTAAACCAGGTTGATCAAAGCCCCATCCTACCTACCGGTGAACACTTTCAGGAAGATCTGAAGATCGAGACCTGAACTGGGAGGAGACACTGACTCCCTCAAGTGTGGAGAGGCCTTACAGACTGATATAGGCAAATTGAAGGGCTTGGCAATCAACAACCACATGAAGTTTTAAGAAGAGCAAGAGCTGGATTCTGCACCTGCAGCAGATGAACAGACTTGGGGACAAGAGACTGTAGAGCAGCCCCGCAGAAAGGGAACTGTGTGTTTTAGATGACAGCAAGTTGAACATAAGGCTGCAGTGTGCCCTGGAGCCCAAAGGGCCAACTGTACCCTGGGATTCAGCAGGCGCAGTGCTGCCATGGGGCAAGGGGAGGGGCTGCCCCCTCTGCACTGTGGTGTGCAGCCTCACCTCCTGCACTGTGTGAAGGTTGGCATCAAGCTATTAGGGGGTATCCAAGGGAGGGCTACAAAGATAGTGTAGGATCTGGAGGGCAACGTGTGTGAGGAGCAGCTGAGGTCTCTAGGTTTACTCAATACAGAGCAAAGGAGGCTGAGCAGCTCCTCACGGGGAGCGGAGGGCAGCGCTGAGCTCTGCTCCGTGTGACAGCAGTAGGGCCCAAGGGAACGGCCCTGTGTCAGGAGAGGGGCAGCTGGGGGTCAGGGAAAGGGTCTGCACCAGAGGGCGGTGGTCATGGAATGGGCTGCACAGGGCAGTGGGCACAGCCCTGAGCTGCTGGAGCTCAAGGAGCATCTAGACTTCTTGAACTTGATTTTTATGTGGCCCTGTGTGGAGTTAGGAGTTAAACTCAATGTTCCAACTCAGGACATTCTGTGGTTCTGTGATCAGTCTGCAAAGCCTGTCTACTCCCAGCGATGTCAGCAGCTCCTCCTAATTTAGAACAATCTGCAAACTTTCTTAGCATGCATCTGAATCCTGTATCTAGGTTATTTATAAAAACATTAAAGAGCTCTGGCCTCAAAGCTGAGCCCTGGATAACTCCACTAGTGTCTGGCAGTCTACCTGGTGTAACCCCATTTGCTCTAACCCTTAGTATCCAATCCATTAGCTATTTGTTCATTACTGGGTGTTGTCTAGTTGTGTGCTGGATATTTTGTCCAGAGGGATACTGTGAGAAATGGCAGTGAAAACCTTACGGATCTGAAAAGATCACTTTTTCTCACTTCTCTTGTCAATTAGATGGGTGATATTGTCATAAAAGGAAAGTAAGCTGGTTAAGCAAAACTTTGCCCTTGTGAACCCATGTTGCTATTATCAATAACTGCATTGTCTTTCAAGTTTTTCAGTATCTCCCAGAATAACCTTCTCCAAAATTTTGCCAGGACCAAAGTGAGATTGAAATTGTTCTGATGATTACCAGAATCTAAATTCTTGCATTTCTTGAAAGCGAAGACATCATTTGCCATCTTCCAGGGGACCTTTCTGGATTTCCAAAATTGTTGGAAAATATTTGAGAAAGATCCCTTGATGACATCAGCCAGATCTTTCACCTCTCTGACTGGAATGGCACCAAGTAGAAGACAATTATGAGGGCAGCTCTGAAAGTAACACCTCCTGCTTTATTATATTTGTCCACAACATCAGAGGCATCCATTGGTGCTATGGCCGTAGAGGTTGAACCTTCACACCAATATTTGATTATGTTTTGTTGCCATGAAACGGTTGACAGCAGAGGGGCAGTTTGACAGAATGGAGTCTGATATGGAAGTGTGCATGGAACAAAGGTTGTCATTGAACTCCTCCATGTGGCAAAAATGGCACCCACTGACATTCATCAGCTCTTGCTAAAGGGTGATGGACACCAAACAGTGTATGTGAGCAAAGAGAGTCAGTGGGTGGTGCGTTTCAGCCAGGTAACAGCAGTGTGAAAGACAAGCCACAGGCCAGACAGCCATTCACAGCTGTCACGCCGCACAGTGAAGAGTGTCTCTATCAGCTCATCCATGCAAATCAACTAATGGTGGTACCTATATTAGAAAATAATGTTTTGTAGCTGATAATTTCCTCTGTCAAATAGTGTCATTTTGCTCTTTGTATCTGTTGTAGCTTCCATGGAAATAGGAAGCACTACTTTCAGAGAGACTTTTGTACTTTAGTTTACTTGCTATACTCCTCCTAAGGCAGCTTAATTTGGGGTTTATGTTATTTTTAATGAGACTACACTGTTATATCAATCATAGACAATACTCTAAAGGCCATAAACCCCAGGTTCATGTGTAAAGTTACTCAGTTAATGTCTAGTATCAGTTATTAGTATTCTGTTGCTGGAGGAAAAAGATGCACGTAAGCTCAGTGAACTTTGTGAGTTTTCTGTTGGCCCTGTAATCTTTGGTGCAGAACTTTATTGCTTGAACTACCTTATCATCTTGCTCCAGTTTAGCATCATCTGCTAATGTTCTAAGTGTATATTCTGTATGTCTGCATCCATCCAGGTTGTTCAGGAAGCTACTGAACAACAGTAACATCCAGAATATGATCCTAAAACCTACCAGATGTAACTATTTTCTTGCTACTGATCCAAATCTCAGGGGGAAAAAAAAAAAAAAAAGAGGATTTTAGTCCTTCACAATGGTTGTCATGCACACAAGGTCATTATCAGTTACCCAGATCAAGCATCTCGTCTTTTTGAATCAAAAATTTCAACTCTACTTCTCTGTTTTGCAGGAGAATCCAACATTGTTCTTCCCGATTTTTTTCCTGTAAAATTAAATAATCTATTAGAAAGCAAGCTTTCTTCTGCACCAGATTGAGTTGCTCAAGTTGAAGCAGATTTATCTTTCTTGTGCTTTTTTAATATTCATTTGTCTTAGGAGATTGCATTCCTACTGCTTGTGGAGATCAAATAAAGCAAGGTGGATGCAGCTTTTTGTGGTTTTGTGTTACAAATTATTATAACTTATTTTCTCAACAAGAAATCAGGTCAATGATGCAAATTATGAAAGAGGAATGTAGAGGTTCTATTGGTAAAATTGTTATCTACTGGGTAGAAGTATCTGTTATTCAGTACAAAGACCTGAAATATTTAACTTAATAGGTGAGTTACAGTTCATGAGGTTGTTTCTTAGTTTCTTAGTCTTGTTTCTTCCTTATAAATAACTAAAGTCTTCAAAGCCTGTGAGGAAATAGAATCAGGATGCACCTTGTTGGCATTTCATTATTTTACACCCACTCTGAGGTTTGAAAGATCATTTATCACCTTGTCATACTCTACAGAAGAATAAAACTACTGTAACTTGGAATCTCGGTGTGGTATTAAATACTTCCACGCGTGCTATCCACTGCTTTGAGACTGTAGACGGCTTCTTTAACATATCTTGTAGTCAAAACAAATTTCCTAGTACCTATTATTATACTTCTGTCAGAAGAGTAGTTGAATTAAGCTGTCTGGCACAGGGCAGATTCTGCCTTCCTGGCAAGAACTGCATAGCCAGCAGTGGACACTGAGTATTGCTGGCACCAATGATTGTTTTATTATCACTAGACACTTCATTTTTTTTAATAATATGTGAAGGTACTCTAAAATTTAATCAGTGTTTAAAGCTATCGCATTTTCTCTGTGTCAGTTTCAAATTCACAGAGGTTTTGCTTTATGCCTCAGACTCTGCCCTGTTCTTCTCCTCAGGTCTCAGCTAAGATACCATACTTAGAAACTGCATTAGCCCAGAAGCTTCTAAAACATTTCATGCAGTATCAGAAGACAAGTATCTGTCATTCCTTCTTGTAGGAACGTCTTGTAGCTCTGTCCTTTGCTATGTTACGAGAAATATTTTGGAGGATAAGATGTGGTAACTATTTTCTGGAATATTCTCATATTGTTGAAACTACTATCTTTAATTAGTCTTTTAATTTAATTTCAGTCAACGTACTCCTTTTATAGGTATTACTATCTCTGATTTATTTTTAATCTTCTGTTATTCTTGAATTTACAAAGAGCAAAAATTTACTGTATGCTAACCTTTATGCTCTGATATTGCTTACATGAGATCATCTAAAAGTCCTACTTGCTTTAATTGATCAGAAAAAGTAGATTCCAAATAAATTACCCTATTTTTTTGTAAGTTCAGACGTTGGTGAAGGAATTCAGATAGTTGCATACACGTCTTTATTATTGAACAGTGTAATTTTATCTCTTCTTTCATCTGGGGTCACATAGGCAAGCCTTCACAGGCACTGTAACTGTATTTCTTAACTACTTACATGAAACCGTGAAAAAGAGTTAAAAAGCAATTTTAAATAATAAATTATGAAAATCATATACCGTCAAAGCTGTTATGATATAGCACCCTATTAGAAAATGAAGATTTTACATTTTAGGTGTAATCCTGAAGGTTGTATTCCAATTGGTTTCCAGTCTACCTTCACTTTTGAGTGTTTAGATCTACTCTCACTGTTTCCGTGTTCTGGCAGTGGCTTTTTTTATGTCGTATATAAAGATACTCCTACCCTGAGAAAATCTTTGTCTCTTTTTTTTTGGTATTTTTAAATGTTTTCTACTCTTATTATAGAAGAAGCAATTCTTAATGAAAATTGGGAATGAAGCAGAATCACTTCAGAAAGGAAAGCAAATAAGTTCCGCAGCACTGGCATTTTTAAAGATAGTTACCTTTTTCACATAATTTGAAAAATCTTAACTAAAATACAGAAAGACATAATTGTTAGAAAAGGCAAGTTATTGGGTTGAAATATTCACATCCAAGCAAGTTGAAAAGTAAGATGCAAATGAAGTGACAAATGATTATGGCTGATGGAAGATGGATGTAAGGAATGGCACCTCTTCTGCTGAAATTGTACTTGGTATAAATGAGAATGAAAAAAGAAGATGCCAAGGAACGTCCATTTATATCGCTTATCATTTAATCCTAGTAATTGCTACAGAGTTCTACAAATACTATTTGTACTATTGTTATTCTTTATTCTTGTATTGTTTTATACTTAAATCATAGAATTAACAAGGTGACCTACAAGATCACCCCGTCCAACTGTCCGCCTGTCACCAATAGTTCTCAATAAACTGTGTCCAGTGCGGCCTCATCAGGGCTGAGTATAAAGGTACAATTACTTCTGCGCTCCTGCTAGTAAAACTTTTTCTGATGCAAGCCAGGATGCCATTGGCCTTCCTAGCCACCTGGGCACACTGCTGGCTCATCTTCAGCTGAGCGTTGGCTAACGTCCCTGGGTCTGTTCCACATCTGATTTTGTCCTCTCACACACTGTGTCTTACACAGCAGCAATGGAGTAGAAGTGACATAAAACTAGTTTTTCAGCAGTCATTAAATTTGAAAACTTCAGATCTTTCAACCACTATTCTTTATCTTTTCAGCCAGTGAAGAAGATGAAGGAGATCCAAATCTTCTTAATTTTTTTTTGTCAGTCTATGTCAACTTGCATGCTATACAGAAAATAACCACTGTCATTTCAGAAGATATTTTACTGTTGTTTATAAGTACTGATAATATGATACCCATATTTTGGATTAAGAAAAGGGCAATAGAAAGGAATGACTGAGGAATAATTTGCTTATTCATTGCATTTGAAACCATAGTTAGAATACCTGCTATATAAGAATAATTATGTGAAGAAAATTGTTCTTTAACTGTACTGGCTGTGATAGATGTTGAGACAAATAGTGAAAGCAGGTTAGATGAGAATGACATTTTTAACATCAAATAAGATCAGTAAGTTTGCAGATATGTATATGTACAAATATATTTAGTGCTAGTTATCTTAAAGGATTCTATCCTCTACTGATATATATTTGCATTATTGTTCCAAAGGGATTTTCAGTCTTCCATGTAATTCAGAAGAATTTTATTTTTTTTTTCAGGGCACTTCTGAACAATTCTGGAGAACATCTTCCTCATGTGTTTTCTAAAGGCTTTTATCATCCATTACATTGGTTATTTTGCATACCATCATCCAGTCGTTCCTTACTGAAGTGAGTATCAAAAGTTGGTTGTAAAAGTACTGCCAGATAGTCAATGTTAATCAAATACTTTCAGAAAAATTGTATCTGAATGCATGTCTAATTGATGTTTTGATGAAACAACACAGAAGGATTTTTTGAAATTCATTGCAGATTTCCTTAGTCTTTGAAATTAAGAATCTAAGAATGGTCTCATTGAAAGCAGTTCACAGTATAGTTTTTTGCCCATATGTTCATTATGTTTGATATTTGAATTATATTTAAGGTTTTCTTACATAAAAAGTATATAGCAGAATAATAGTTCAGCACAGGTGCAGTTCTCAAAGAATTATAATTAAAGGAGAGATAAAGAATGTGCGTCTATTTGTGGTTGCTAGTTAAAAAAGGTCTGATATATAAAATATCACATTGAAATATATACTTCTTGATAGTAGTCGATATTTTGGGGGTGATTACTGCATGATTAGAGGAAAATGCTTACTTTCTTCTTCTGTGTCACAAGTTACATATGAGACATATGCTACCAGCTGTGCTGTCATTCCCTTTCTAATTTTGAACTTAAAGCACTCCCACACCAGTTTAGATCCTCTCCTAACCCCTTCACCTCCTCCTCCACTTCAAAAGTTATTTCCTGAGAGATTTTTACTTTCCGTTTTCATGAAAAGCTGCTTTTGTGAGTTGTGTTTCTGTTTTCTGAGAAAGTATTTTTATATTATAGAGGAATATGTTATCAAATGAAAGGTGACTTACTGAAGAACCATGTGCTGTCGATTTATTACTTCTCTTATATCATCCCCATTACAGTATTTACCCCATGCTATGCAGCACATTCTGTTTTCTTTCCGTAACCCTCACCCCTAATTTCATGTCAGTGATACTGAAGTCTCCTTTCCTTGTGCCTCTGATACCCACTGAACAAGATGCAATAGATGGTGTGACTGAGTCTAAGTTGTATGACTGACTGACCCAAAGACCAGACAGACTTTGATATTAACAGAGATTAACTGAATTCAAACTGTGTTCTTTTCTGCACTGAAAGTAGTAGTTTAAGTTTTTCTGTGTCTTGAAAGATAATGTTTGTGAAATTTCTACCTATTAATCAAATTTCAGTGAAATTAGACACTGATTTTGTAATTCATGCATAGGTAGAGAGAAAGGAGAAGGGAGGATGCAGGGGAGAGACTGACATGATCACTTAAAAAGATACGTACTCTATTTCTGAGAATTAAAGACTCTGTCTTTTTTTTTTTTATCCTCTAATCCAAAGCCAGTACTCAGAATTTAAATTCTAGTTTGTACTGTGAATTTTGGAAGATGACATTACAAGACATTACCCTCTGCATCACTGAAGTATCTAAACAAAATGTAGGTACCATTTCACCATGTTAGATTTCTCTTTTTTGAGATGGAATTACAATTTTACAGGTGCTTTTAGGACAGATTTGTCATTAATAAGTAGCAAAAAAGGATTCTAGACTTCTCCAGGTTTTGTGTATTTTCTCAGGATGAAAGGTGAGAAGACATACATCTTTCTGACCCCCAGAGTGTCTTCTCTGTCATTTTATATGGGAAAATGAGGGGTCCAAAAGGAAGTACATATCTGAGAATTTATAGTTAGTGTGCCTATGTGAAGACAGTCCATGTATGTGAACAGTCTTGGTGAACTGCATTCACCAAGTAAAATATTTAGCAGCACCTTTTAACAGCACACCTTTCAGCTGCTTAGAAAAAAAAAGCAATTAAATAATCCGTGTTACGTAATTTTTAGTGATGTGTCCTGAGGTGATATGATTTCTTACTGATTTTACACTGTATGCGGAAGATTTTTTCTCGAAATATTGCATTTAGAATATCAAGATCCATTATGTTTACATAAACTACTAACTAGTGAATGCTGATTCTTCGTAGATTGTTTTATGTTCTTTCTTTCTACTTTTTAAATAAAAGTATTCACTGTGCAGAACAAGATTGAAAACAAAGGCTACTGTGCACCTCCCAGCTATGGGCACTTAACTACCAAATTCCAAAAACTCTAGCCTGGCACAAAATTATTTGCTCTTTCTAGGCTTGTTATTTCAGGACAAAGTTCTACTAGTTTTTGAAATAATTTTGTTTACAAATTCACTATTCAACCATTTTTTTCTATAGTAGTTCTCATATACTAATATGGATACAGTCTGTTTTGTTTAATCTATTTGACTGACTTGTTTTTTTTAATGTGAAGTAGAGTTAACCTTTGTTTGCCTTATGAAATATTGATCTTAAGGTATTCTTTTTTCCATCTTGTATACTAAGATGATATAGTTGATTATCAAACTAAATGATTACTGATTATATTACAGTTCCTTTAGTGGTAATTGTGATTCATTCTTTGCTTCATTTGGGGTTTATAATCTTATCATTTGCAAGTCAGAGTTCTATTTTTTTTTCTACTGTACAAAACTGAACATTTCTATGTGATATTTATATGTACTTCACCTTTTGTCACTTTTTTTGAGGCTAGTCTTATTTTCACTAGTACTGAGCTATGAAGATGGGAGAACATATGCCTCTCCATATGCGCGTTACAAAACTTCTCGGTGCATTTATTGGTGCTAGCTTCATGACTGTAGGGAATGTCTGCTATATTTTATTTTTCCTCCAAGTGAGTCACACCATTGTACATTTCAATTTGCAAAAAGCTTGTAGAGCCAAGAATGGGTGTATATTACAACATGATAACTTCCCATCTGGTCAATGACAGACGAGTTTTATTTCAACTCAAATATTCTAAAAATGGCATTTATTTCTGAATTCATTTAAAATATTATCCGTCATTAATCTAATTGACCAAAGCTGTTCCTTTTCAAAATATAAATTTTGAAGGCAATAGTTGACCTTACTGTATTTCACACCACTGCATTCATGGAAGAAGATAAACAAAATTAAACTGGCCCATGTAATTTAACTGAATTTCTGAAATGTTGAGTTTAGTTTCAGGCAGAGCACTAAAATTGGTGTTGAATAGTTTGAATTTAAATTCTGGTTACAAACAACTATGTAGTTCTTGAAATGCAGTAGAGTATATGTGCATATAACTAATCTTGAACATGCAGAAAATAATGCTTCTAAGAATGCAAACCCTGAAGTTTGATTACAGTATGTGTTTTAAATATGAAAAAGTTGTTTTGGCTGCAAGTTCTATCAAGATTTAAATGCATAAGTGTACATAATTTTGATAAATATTATTAGAATCCGATACCTGCTTATGTGCAAAAATGTCATTGTCAAGCCAGTACGACATTATCAACTATTATATCTAATGTACCAGATGAAAATTTTAAAAAAGATGTGCATGAGTTTTAATGGAATGTACATTGCTTATCTACTCATGTGGATCAGGTTTACTGTTAAAATCCCAAAGGCCAATCTGTGTAAAATCGTCTTTTACTTAAATGATTATTACATTATTAACTATGAAGTTTTAGTGTAATAGTGTGATATAGAGGTCCTGCTGCAAAGTGTCTTTATGGAATTATGGTTCTCTTAAATTGCCTCAAGGTTGCCTTGCAGGATCTGTGAGCTTACACTGTATATGGAAGATTTTCTTCCTTGAAATGTTGTATTTAGGATATCAACAAGACACATTTCTGTCAATGGAAACATAGATGTGACAGACTAAACCAGTTAAGTATGTTAACTGGCATTTTCTTTTCCAGGTCTTGTAGAATTGTATTAGATATGCTGTCTATACAGTAACCTTGAATGAACAGTGGAGTTTTTGTAGGTCATCTATGCTTTTTTCAAGCTGAGTTGTGTGATGGCACACTTGTCCTGCTCAGATGGTCACAGAAGTGTGAAATATAGAATAGCCACACTAATCCATTTTAGTTTTATCCAAATAGCTGCATACAAATGATACGTAGAGTACATGTCCAGACGAATATTAATCTTTTCTAACAGGAAGACATAGCTCCTAAGAAAGAAGTGTAGTGTTGAAGGTGTTGTGTGTGTACTGGCAGATAATGTCTATGCAAACACAGTTTATGCACTGAGGCATATGCAGTTTTTACACTGGTGTGTGTAAAATTTATGTTCATAAGTGCTTACATATGCAGTGCATAAACTTTCAAAGTTAGCAACTATTGTTGTATAAACTCACAGCCAAAATGAATAAATAGGATAGCTGAACATCAATCAGAATTAAATTTTTAAAATCTTACAAATCTTATATAAATGTAAGAGTCATTTATGTGTCAGCAAGAAAAAGGCTTTCTTGGAAAAATTTACTCACAACACGATTTTGAAAAATTATTTTTAAAAGTGTCTCAAAGAATAGAATAGTAAGTGCAGTAATGTAAGGAACTGACAGACTCCTCTTTGTCATCAGCAGCAGACTTTCCCTGCTTAGTTACTTAACCCGTAGTTCTCACACAGACTCAGCTTGCAGGACTGTGCACACTTTTTGGTCCCAGAAGTCATCCAGGAAACAGCAAAAGGGCATTTGAGAAGATGACGATCCTCTGCGAGGGTGGGTGTCTCATATGCACTGCTCTTTCTGAGGCGAAACAGCCAGGAGGGGAAAGTAGAAACTCTGGTCCGAAGGAGGCTACTTACTGAGCTCAGAAAGTGTTTGATGAAAGTGAAAAACAGATCCATGATCATTTTAATTACTCTGGTTTGAGTCCGGTGGTTGATGTTGGGACATAGCTGAGCTCAGAAGAAGCCCAGGGATATTTGTTTGAATACCTAAACTTTTGGAGAATGTGGAAGAGCGCATAAGAAACTGCAGTCTCCTAAAAACCTAATGCATGCTTGGTCACATCCCTGTGCTGGCAAAAAAGTAATCCAACCAATCTAGTATTTCAGGTGTATTTTTCATGATGTCTAGGAATTGGTCAGCATAAAGTAGAATCTTGCAGACCCCTTGAGCATTCTCTCTGTTTTTTAATTAACAGATTCATACCCTTAATTTAGGATACATCAGAGCAATAAACAATTAACATTATAGTAAATTAAAGAATAAATAGCCTTAGATTTATTCAAGCACAAAAAAAAAAAAAATTAAAAAAAAAAACAAAACCCTTTTTGCCTAGTGGAACAGGGCTATACATGTTTCTATGAAAGAGATAAGTGAAGTTCCTTTATATCAGTTATAACTTTGGCAGACTACCAAATGTTAATTTGCTTTTAGCTAGTTGAGATTAAATGTAATTCCTTCCCTGAGCTGCCTTAAAGTAAGCAATCATGAAAGCATTTTCAGACTAATCTGGGAGGAATTGACATTTAAGGGAGTTAGCATTACATCTGCACTTTAAGGATATTAATTTCATAGATAAATTAACTACATTATGCTGTTTTTATCTTGCATTTTGAAAGGAGTCCATCAGCCAGAGAAATGGCAGCCCAGGGTCAGCTGAAACTGCTCTTATCCCAGCCATACTGTAATTTGAACTTGCTCTTGGAAACCTTGCTATATCATGATTGTCTCTTGGTGAGAATTTTACTGAAAAGTTCAAGTAAGTACTTATGCTGTTGATCTTTACAAGAATATCACTGAGAAACACAAATTCATTTTTAACTACTTAAATATTTTGGGATACCAGTTATCAGTTGGACAGTTCTTGAGGAAATAAAGATTGCTTTTTCATTGCTTTTTTAATGAGATTTCTTTTCAGTCAATTTGAATATTCGTAGTTTCAAAGCAGACTGCAATTTGATATACTGATATCATGAACACAAGGGAGTCTAAATGAAATTGAACTTAACAAAGCATTGATACCACAACTGTTTTATGGTGATTTTTAAAGTTAAGGATTAATATTCTGAAAAATCACCTTCAAAATTATGTTTCTACAGTGAAAAGCTTGGAGGTTTTGTTTGTGCTATATGTTTGTCACTGTAGGTATTACAGCAGTACGTTTATGTCCTTCCTCATGTTAATACTATCATTAATGTTGTTATGAAATTAGGACAAAGAAAATAATTGTTCTGTATGAGTTTCTTTTTATTTCTACTAATATTGTTTGAAGCATAAAACTTTATCACATCTTTCCTCTCAGTAGCTTTTACACCAAATGATCAGATCATTGAAAAGTTAGTGGAATAATGACCCATTTGACAAAATTTTGTATCAATATTGAATTAGTCTGCATCACTTTCAGTCTTTCTTTAGCAAAATAACTCTCCTTACATATCAGACTCTTAGGTCACATAATAATAAGTAACAATTTAAATATTTTGTTTTAAGGCAGTCTAACATTTGTCAGGGATACAACATTTTTTCCAATTATGTAATGCATGTTATTAAGAGCTACACTACATTCACTTGTCCATTCAAGTAACTGTCATATTTTACAAAGACTGACAATTTTTTTTTTTTAATCAGAATCATATTCTTACCCTACTGTTATACAGTACTGAATTTCACTGGCTGCTTAAATTAGAATGATCAAGTGACAGAATGGGTTTTCATCTACTAACTGGCCAACTTCTTGAGCTTCAGGGAATCTATGTTGCTATGAGTTAGAAAATGTGCCATTTACACAGTCTTTATTAACATAATTTCAGTATTGATATGATGAAAATTTCAATTTAGATTAAGTTGAAACCTGCAATCATCCATATCTTCTAAATTAAATTCAATAAGGTTAATCATATAACGTTAAAATGATATAGTTTTTATTCCTTCCCTTATGCAACAGCTTAACTGGTGCTAGATAAGCTAAAATTTTTGCCCTGTTATGTAAAACAAGAAAAGCCGGTCTAATAGGCTATACCTAGATACTTGTAATGACAGTTTAGGATTCTTTTGTTCTATAGGATAATAGGCTTCCAGAATTATGTACTCACCAACAGTAAAATGTTGCAATTCTTAACATTATGTACAAAAACATACAAAGTTCAGTATTTAATAGCTTTTGAGTGACTTGCTGTGCTGATAACAAAACTCTGTGATCTCTATCATGATTATTTTTTTTTAACTCAAATGGCATTTTCACTTTCTTTTCCTAGGGTCAGGAATAAAGTTGTCTTTCTTGTAGTAGGGAGTACTACTGAGATTTACAAAGTTGTCTCAGTAGAAGTGGTGTTTTAGGGAATGCACATATGCAACATTTAATGTTGATAGATGCTATAAGTAGATTATTGCATTTGTTGAAGCCACTGAAGCTCTGTATGCAAACATAAGCAATGCCTCCTGCTTTACCTATGTTGGTCCAGCACATCAGAGGTATATGTTGATGGCATGCCAGTAGAGGTTGAACCTTCCCACCAATATTTGGTTACATTTTGTTGCCGTGTGACGGGTGGCAGCAGAGGTACAGTCTGACAGAATGGTGTCTGACATGGAAGTGCGTATGAAGCAAAGGAGTGTCACTGAATTCCTGCATGTGGAAAAAATGACACCCGTTGACATTCACTGACATTTGCTGAACGTTGGTGGAGACCAAACAGTGGCTGTGAGCACTGTGAGGCAGTGAGTGGTGCAGTTCAGCAGTGGTATCAGCTATTTGAAAGACAGGCTACAATCTGGCTACAATCATGCTACAGCCATTCACAGCTGTCATGCCGCAAAATATATAATGTCACTGTCAGCTCATCTGCACAAATTGGTGGATTATGATCAGAGAACTTTGTGTGGATCTGAATATCAGCTTCAGTGCATTGGAAATGATGGTGGCAACAGTGGAAAACACAGTTTATACCAGGCAAGTCCCATATATGTTCACACAGGAGAAACAACACCATATGAAGTTTGTCAGAAACTATTGAACCAATACAAGGCTGAAGATGACAATTTCCTGGATTGAACCACTACTGGAGAATGTGATGTCACCACTACAAGCCAAAGTCAAAATAGCAGTCCATAGAGTGGTGATGTGAGTTCCTCATCGAAGAAAAAAATCTAGAGTCAGCCTTCAGCAAGTAAAAGGATGTGCATTGTCTTTTGGCATAGGAATAGGGTGGTCCTTCTGGATTTACTGGAACCCAGGCAAACCATCAACTCTGAGTGCTGTATCATGACCCTGACTAAGCTAAAGACTAGAATTTCCAAAGAAGACAGCCTTTCTCTTGCAACATGATAACCATAACGTGGCCCCATACCAGTTTGAAGACCATGGAGCACATTGGCAATCTTGCTTGGACTCTCCTATCACACCCACTGTATGGGCTAGATTTGGCACCTTCTGGCTGCTGTCTGTTCATGCTGAAGGACTGGTGGTCTGCAGTCCAGAGGTGGGCAATGGTTGCCATAATAGCACCTGTGAAACAGTGGTTCAGATTATCTGGTGCAGATTTTTACAAGCATGGCATGCAGGCTCTTGTTCATTGCAATTCAAAACGCGTATCTGGTGGTGGTGACTTTGTAGAAAAATAGTGTTTTGCAGCTTAGAATTTGCTCTGTCACATCATGTTATCGTGTTCTTTGTTGTATTTTCTATGGAAATAAATAGGAGGTGTGACCTTCAGAGCAACATACTTAAAATATGCTTAAAAGTAGGATACTCCTCAAATACAAAATTACCACATCAAACATATGTAAAGTGATAAATCAGGGTACCCAAAATTGAACCACTTATTTATGTCCAGTCAGTATGATCATTAGGGAAGGAGAACCTTTACAGAAGTAGCTGAAAGATTGGATTTTGATACTGGACCTCTATTACTTAAACTAGAGGTCTAAATAACCTAGCTGTATTTCTTTACCGTTAATTACGATAAAATATATACTCAGAATTGTTTTTTATGGATACAACAGTTAGAATTTTTTAAGATGTATTCTTGAATGATTTAAAGGTCTGTAGGCCTTTGCTATGCCTCTGTGGGGAGAAACAGTGAATAGAGGGTATTGTTTTAGTTTTCTGACAAAGCAAACAGTTTTGCAAATTTCCTAAGGGAATTTTTTACCAGAACTGCTTTACCACCCATTGAGATTAAACAGAAATTGATTATTTTGACAAGAAATACATACTAGAGGAATAAAGAAAATAATGCTTGCATAATAGGAGTTACTGAATCCAGAAGATGCTGATACGAAAAAGAGAAAGGTGAAAGTAAATTTGAACATTTCTGCTAGACTGCCGTAAACGCACAGCATGCAGATGCGATGATCTCTGGAGGTCCCTTCCAACCCCTACAGTTCTGTGATCCTGTGATTCTGTGATGCCAGCAGAACAGTCTTTGACTTCTCACTTGAGAGTCTTTATTGCCAGGAACCAGGAGTTATTCTTCAGGAAGTAAAACAAAAAAAAAAGCGATAGCTGTATTATGCTTCACTGGCCCAGCACAGAATTGATGCCAATGGGAAACTGCTTTCACAGTAGGGCAAGGCCACTGGTAGTTTTACCGATTGTTTTTGGCTTGCTTAATGAATAATTGGAAAGGCTAACAGAAGTTGTTCTTGTACAGTCTGTACAGTTAAAGCTAGATGATATCCTGACCCCGAAATAGTAACTGATAGTGGCATTTGAAAATACTCAATAGTCAGTTAAGGCTGCAAATATGAAAACGGACACAAAGAAATGTGAGTTGCTTCAAAATGAGATAATTTACCTTACGTACACAAATGGGGCAGGGAGGGGAGAATTTCCACTGAGAAAATAAAATTATGCGGTGCAATATCAACCAACTTCCTAGGCACTAATAGGTATGAAGAGTTTTCATAGCTGGCGTTTTTATGAACCAGTTGCTATGAAGAGAGGTGACTTGATAATATATGTGTGGAATTTGAGTTTTCCCACTCCAATTACTGAATGCCCTTTGTGATGTAGTTCTTTAACTGCCACAATGCACATTGCAGCATTTTACTGTAAAGTACACTGGGTTTTATTCAGTGTTGCTCTAAGTGAGTAAAAGGTGATAACTTTATCAATTGACCTCACAAATCAGAACTTTTATTAAAGTAGCAAGTGGTTATAAATGTACGCTCTTACGTGAACTATTGTTTCCATAAAGAAATCTTTGGCGTTGGCTGAATCTGAAACTTCTGTTTCAAGCATTTGAAGGTAGTTATTTTTGTACTTACAAAAACTGCTTGGATTTAATAATCCTGAGTCAAAATCCACTGAACAATGGAAAAAAAATACTAGTGCCATGGTTCCACCACGCATAGTTTTGGAGAATGGTAGTTGTGCAGGTTTTTTGACAAAACTTGAAGATTAGCATGTAATACTGTCCTCATTAGAAGTGCACAGCATGTTTCTTAGAAAAACTGATATACTTGCGTGGAGATAGATAGTGCTCCAGATGTTTTTGGACTATTCAGTGTAAGCTAGATGCAGCCCTGGCAAGAATAGACTCCAGTCCACCTCAGAGTTTACTTAACATCTTTGTGATTGTAAACTATATATTGTGCCAGCCTAACATCAGAAGATTACAAAATTATTTTGAAAGGGTTGTCTCCTCAAAATACCTGATTGGCCAGTAAACTTTGGTGGATACTTTACTTGAATAACCAGTGTAGTAAAAAAAAAAAAAGTGCAGGAATGAAGTAGTTGTAGCTGAAAGATCAATGGAAAAAAAGATCTTAATCATATATTCTATTTATTTTGCTGATTTTTCAGAAATAAGCTAAAGGAAAAAAATAGATTTATGAAGTTTCTGTAGTACTAAGTAGGAATATCCCCTTGGATGGCAGTAGAGCCCCTGTCAAAAGTCACACACCTTCTCTTGATAAAACATGGAGGTAATATTTTTTAAAAAGGAAACACTGATTAAAGTGTGCGTGTCTCTTAGTGTTTAGCCTCAGAATGGTTTCACAGTGGATTCGGAAAGATCTTTTCTTAAAAGAACAAGATATACGCTCATTATAAGAAGGAACATGTATAAAAAAAACCCACAGAATTATGTTGTACTTCTTTTTATTTTCCAGAACTCATTGATATCACCAAGTTCATTAGAAAAGTTTAAGCAGTTGTACCTTGAAATTTCCATGTGCCACCAGCATTAAACAAATTTGATTTTAATATCAAGTCACAAATCTCTTTAAACAAAGCAATCTTCCATCTTGTTTTCAAAAAACAGTTTACCTAGTGTCTAAAATCTCACCAAACTTTCCTTCCTGGAGTTTGGTTAAATTAATTACAATACTATGTTCAGTATTACAATGAAAATTCAATTAATTTGATACAAATTTTCATCTCATTATATGAATTTGAGTAGTTTTCCTTTTTTTTGAACTGCTTTTTCTGCTTTCTTGGTTGCCTATATCAGACAATGTATGACTGGCTTGCGTAAATTAGTGGTGTCCATTTCATAGAATCATAGAATCATAGAATCACTCAGGTTGGAAGGGACCTCAAGGATCATCAAGTCCAACAACAGCCTAACCGTAGTACTCTTACTCTAACAACCCTCTGCTAAATCACATCTCCGAGCACCACATCCAAACAGCTCTTAAACACAGGGACAGTGTTTAAAAACAGGGACAGTGTTAAAAACAGTGACAGTGACTCAACCACCTCCCTGGGGAGCCTATTCCAGTGTTTAACCACCCTTTCTGTAAAGAAGTGTTTCCTAACGTCCAACCTAAACCTACCTTGGCGCAACTTGAGGCCATTTCCCCTCGTCCTGTCACTTGTCACCAGTGAGAAGAGACCATCCCTGCTCTCACTGTAAGCACCTTTCAGGTACTGGAAGAGAGCAATAAGGTCTCTCCTGAGCCACCTCTTCCCCAGACTAAACAGCGCAGCTCCCTCAGCCTCTCCTCATAGGGCTGATTTTCCAAGCCCTTCACTAGCCTAGAATTTGACTCTTCTCTCAGGAGCAGCTGGCATTGAAATATGTCTCAGCAAAACATGCCAGCTCGCTCAGTGTATGAGGAGAAAAGCTGACTAAACAAGAAATCTCATGGCTAATCTCTTCTGCCTTGGAAGGAAGAGGGGAGAAAGAGAGCTTTCTGATTATGAAATGATTGGTCTTATTTTTCAACTTACTGCATTCAATGGGCTATTTCTGTTAGAGTGCACTACCAAGACTGTATGGTTTACAGTAATGTGTGAATTAACTCATAGGGATTCAGAGGAGATTAAAATGAGATTTTTGAATTTCACAACATTATCAGCTCATTCACAAAGCTGGGTGGAAAGCAGTCATTTACCACTATTTTGAAAGCTGTTTGAACCACTAGAAAGAAGGAGCCTAGATACTTAGGCTTTCCTATCTTTCTCTTGCATAGGCTGCAAAACTGGCATAAACCAATGACATTTTCAAGCATATTTTCAATATAAATTAGTCTTATATAAACTCTCTTTTGCAGACTAGATGGTTAAATAAAATTATTTAGGTGGTGCTGGCTCTGGTCAATTGTTATGATCATTAACATCAAAGCCATTGAGTTGTATGAGTTCAAGGAGAGGTGTAAACACAGGATTCTTCTCTAGGTGGAAGAATGTTTTGTAATGATTTTTAAAAGCATATACAAGTAAATACTACATAACAAGTTATCCCGCAAACCTATGGACAGCAATAATTAACTTTAAAACTCATAGAAACATAGAATCATTAAGGTTGGAAAAGATCTTTGAGATCACCAAGTCCAACCGTCAGCTGCTCCCCACCATGCCACTAACCACGTCCCTTAGTGCCACATTCACACATGTATTGAACACCTCAAGGGTTGGTGGCTCCACTACCACTCTTTCTCAGAAGAAATTTTCCCTAACATCCAGCCTGAAATATCGCAGCCTATATCTTAGCATGGCTGAGATTTTGTTTTGGGGAACCGATTTCTTCTCAGTTCATCTTTAACTGAAAAAACAAATCCAAACCTTTTTGGTGAGTATGCAGCTGCTGTTTCATTTTATTTTTTATAACCAAATCAATTTATAATTTCACAACTATATATAGCTGAGACAAGTTATGCGGAAATAACTTTCTGACTGTGATTCTGTCAAAGTAGTCCAATTTACTTATGATTATTATTTAGTAAATAAGCAAATTCATATTATTTACAAAGGGTAGTTTGAATTGAACAGGCATATTCCATAGTTTGTAGATATGCTTGTATTAATGACTACACACAATTCACGAAGACGGTTAAGTGCCATTATGTTAAGGACATCAGATTTCAGTATCTGTAAGTTTTAATACTGTTTTCAGATACAGTTTTCAGTTTCTTTTGATTGATAATATTTATACAACTTGAATTACATGGACATTTTTATAACAATGATTTTTTTTTTATTTTGAAGGGGGTGAAGTATTGACTGGTGGTGAACAAAGTTCTCTCTCAGATGAGACAAATAACAAAGAGCCTACTCTGATTGAAGCTATCTTCACTATACTGTCTGACTGCGTTTTATCGCCCAAATCACTTGGCATTGCTTTTGAGGCCTACATGGAAAAAGAACAGTTGTGGGATTGCTTATACAATATGACAGGTACTTTGTTTATTAGTAAGTACTTTAAGTCTGATGTTAAACCTTGTCAGTTTTCAGACATGTTGTGTGTATTATTTTTACTTTAATAAATCTGTTGAAATGATTGTAGGTTCCTTCAAAATTATATTATAGTTAAACTGTTTTCAGCAGTCAGGTTGCTGTAGGAATGGTGGATATTCTGAGGGAAGCAGAGGTTATGATATTGTAGACTAAAATTCTGATTTTTTTTCACGTCTGCTTTACCAGTAGGTTGGCATTCTGTAGATCTTTACTGACACAGGTTCTTTATCTCTGTGTTTAATAACTCTAAACTTGTACTTCGGTTTAAAAGCAAGGAATAATTGAAGAGGAGTGGAAAAAGAAAAGAAAGGACTGCTGTTGAGGGAGGCCTAGTATGGTGGGCGTGTAGACTGCTGCCTAAAGGCAGGCTCCTAATTTTCGATGGAGGTAGAGAGCAGCCCACATGATTATGGCAACTAGCACTGCCCACAAGGAAAAGCAGTGTTCAGCCACAAAAGAGAGACATTTAGAAGAACAGTTTTACAAATTATGCAAAAAATTCAGGAGAGTTCACAAGAAAGGAAGAAAATGAGAGAAGATGCAAATGATTATACAAATACAGATACCACAAAATAGAAAACAACAATCGTAAAAGTTGTCAGACATTCCTCAGAGAAAAATGAGATTTCAAAAAGCGGAAAGGTAACACTTAAAAGAGGAAGAAAAATACAGAAGTTTTGCATGGAAGCTTTCAGAAAGACCGTGTAGAGAAAATAAAATTTAGATCATCAGAAAGCACAGATAAGCAAAAGTTAGGGCAAAGGACCTTAGTAAGAAATGTCAAAAAACATTGATGGTATATCCTGCCTGACAACTGCTGCTTATTTGCCATGGAGAAACTACTATTCTCTGTGGTGTTAAGAATGTGGAGAAGATTGATACTTGTAATGTCAATAACTGTATTTAAGATGTTCTATTTTCAACATACAATCTCTGATACCATACTATGTCTCTGTTGATGACTATTATTTTTATGCATTTTTGTTACCAAAGTATCATTTCTCTTTTCTCTAAGAAAAGTATAGTTACCTAACAATTGCCATTGTGTTAACACTGTAAATCTGTTTGATTCATTAACATCTACCCACTGATTATGTTTACACCAATTAAAGTGAAAGCTACCACTCAGGTTAAATTTTGAGAAACATCTTGATGGGGAAATGTGGTAAAAAAAAGAAAAAGAAATAAATGAAATTCTATTTTTTGTTAGTACTATACTAAGAGGGTACAAAATGCTACATTGTCTTACTTTATACTATACCTTTACTTTATAGCAGGCTGATAGTTGTAAATTTTTTTTTAATCATAATATTGTTTTCTTTCCATAAGAATTCTGAAACACTTCTTTCTGAAACATTTGCACAAATGACTGCACACTTACTGAATATTTAATAATGCTTTCTTCTGAAGTTTCCAGTTGTGGCGAGTCAGAGCCAGAGGTTATCAGATGCTTGAAGCTGACTTTGATTAATTCAGTCAAGGGTATAGTGAAGCAGATCGTTTCTTTGATGCATTCGTGGGAGGCAACAGAAAACTATGGAACGTATCAGCACAAGCAAATTGTTCCTGAAAGTTTACTGAAAACAGTTCCAAAGGAATGGAATTATACACCTCGGGAAATGAAGAGGAAGGAATCTGGGAAATGTGGGTGAAATTTATGCTCTTAGAAAAACTGCATTTTAACAGTAAGAAAAACAGACTCCAAACATCTTCTTGGTTGTAGGGTTTTTGTTTGTTTTTTTAATTGTTCATAAGGATATCACTGGTTTAATGTGACCAGCTGAGAGGCAGAGCTTAGAACTGATGACATTAAATTGGCTATGTGACACACAGAAAAATTCTGACTTTTTTTTTCAATTTTTTTTTTAACTAGTTGAGACTAGAAGTGGAATGGACTTATGGTTTTCTTGGTTTCTTTGCTTGGCTGCTTTTTTCATGTCAGTTTTTTGTTTAATCCACACTTGAATCTGTATTGTGGATTACCTTTGGGTTCACTGTTTTTCATTTTATATATACTATTAACTTTTTAACAGCATGTTTTCTGTAGTTGCTTTTATAGCTACTGATAACTGATAATGTTTAAAATGGAGCGCTACGTACAGTGCATGCTTCTCTTTTGGAAGAGAAAAAACTAAAATTTTGTAGGTTTGAACATAAAAAAGGACTGATAGAAAACAATATGAATATATGTAGCGTCCTAAGACATTTAGTGCTGTGTTGCATTCTTAGAACCATATTGCACTATAGTTCTCAAGACAACTTGTTTTTACTGTTCTGAATACTTGGGTGTTTTCTACTTCATTTATTCTATATTAACTGTGCGCAGCAAGAATAATTGTTAACAAGGTCACAGTGTGAATTCCATATTTTCTAGGTTCTCTATTTTAATTTGTGTTATTGTTTAGATTTGAAGGGATATATATATGGGAGGTATAGCACAAGTCAAGCCACAGTGTTGAGTACTTAAGCTTTCTACGCATTTTCAGTACAAAAGAAAGTTAGAAATTATCAGACAATATTCAGAAACATGCTGTGATAGAACTAGAATGTTAATGTTAATCATATCTTCTTTTATGTCTTTTTTTAAGGCTTCACAAGGCTTGCAGCTCAGGCAGTATCTATTGTAATCAGCAAGCTACCTACAGTGATTGCATGTTTGCCTCCCCCAATTAAGTACTTCTTTTTTCTGGCTGAGAGAAAAATGTCAAGAAACTTTGCTGAATTAAAGAAAGCTGGTCTGCTTGTCTGGAACTTGATTGTAATTATATGTCGGATATTTGAGGATGGAAATACTGCAGAACTTTTAACAGGTGCAACACTTGACAGATGGAGCAAAGAAAAACTCAGTTTAGTTCGTGTGTGCTTAGAAAGTATTATGGGAAAACAGAAAAGTGGTCCTAAGCAAGTGACCCAGAAGGTTATACAGAGCATAGAACAGCAGAGACCAAACTGGATTGAAAGCCAGTTGCTGAAGGCAAGAAAACTGAGCACAGACTGGTAAGAAAGTAGTATTTTTCAAGTGCTGTTTGTTCTTTATTTTACTGAATTAATGACATGTTTATGGCTGTTGTTCAATTTAAAAAATATTTAGAGGAACGGTGATCTTATGTTACATGAAATGGATTACATCTTAATGTTGATGGCTTTATGGTATATTTTTGAAAGTTAATTGCATGGCTGAAACAGCTGCAGTTATTTCATCTTAACAGTCTTATAGTACTTAAAATGTTTCATATATTTCATGTTTTGTTTCGTGTTATTATGTTTCATATTTTCTCATGTGCTCATGATGATCCAAAAACGTGGACAATTTAGTTTGTGTATCTTTCAGAATGGTAACAAGTATGCTGACTAGAGGGCACCGCAGTGCATTTATAAATGAGGTTTGCTATAGCGATTATATTAAGACAGACTATAACAGGCTTTCCGTGTTCATCTGAGATTAGAAAGTAAGCATACTTCCTTTTAAAACATAACTAACCCTAGGGGCAAGTAGGATATATCAAAACAGGACACGGAAAGTACCCTGCTATGCTTTTCTGAGGAAATACCAACTTTCCCTGCAGATTTGACATTTAGGTCCATGTTTTTAAATCCTATAATGATTTTTCAAGGAGTTCTGTGCATATCAATGTGTTTGTACTCCTGTTTTAACGTTGTAGTGGTGTACCATTCTGTAAAAACACTATTCATCAACTTCCCAGTAGCAGATTTATAGGAGTTACCTGTCTCAGTGAATTAAACGGTTGACAACTGAAAGTAAGGTTGGTTTGTGATCTTTTACATTTCCATTTAACTCAAATTTACAAGCTTTAATCAACTGGTTAACAGATTGAAGCCAGATGCCAGCCACTGAAACAGTCGTAGAATAAAATAAATAAATTATGTGTATAAAATGTGGAAATACTTAACAGGATTGTTTTCTAATGCGATTTCTGCCTTTACCGAGAATAGATGTTTTTTAAATAATACAGACGTAGGGTAAGACAGAGATTGGAATGACCCGTAAAAACTGAAGCTTTAACATTTGATGCTGAGAATTCCGATATAGTAGTTAATTTTAATTTTTAAGATATCATGAAAAATGCATTAATTTTTAATTCTCATCAGGTATGAGACATTGGAAAGATATTTCCTGTGTATTCATACACTGTCTCTCAAAGTGAGAACCAGTTTATGGTTAGGGCTCCTAATTTTAAGCATACAGAACTGAAGAACATATTACTTTCTCTCCAAGATGCAGTTTTCCTCATGCAGTTAGGAAACTGTTTTCTGATTTCAGAGGTATTTCTGCAACAGAAGTCCTGCATAAATGTTATTTTTCTATTTTATATTCAAGTAGTATGACTCAGTTACTCCAAAAAAAAAAAGTATTTAATAGATAGGTGAGATACTCAGTGTAGAAATAAAATATTGTTATACACGCAAATTGTAATACCAATTAATTAAAGCTGAACTTGAAATATTTAAACTAGGCAATAGTCACATAATCACTAGACTAAAAGAAGATCTTTCAAGAAGACCCTTGTGGTGTTTACATGATTAATTTGAAGTAGGAATGGTTATATCTAAAAGTCTACAACAGAGTAAAATTATGTTCTATATAGCTCTTTCACAAGTAAATGATTTTGTGTGCATGTACATGCATCTACGTATATATTCATAGATGTTTATAGACTTTTAATACGTACAGTGTGTGGAACAAATACATACAGTATGTGGAATAAAATAAAAAGAATGCAATCTAAACATTCATGTGTGATTCACAGTTGCAGTTGTGGAGAAGGACACCGAAGTACACTAGACTTTTATAAGAAAAAGTCTCACGTGATTTTATGTTACCCTATTGTTATCAGGACTTGGCTGCAAAAAATTGTGAATGTGATACAGGTTCATCCATTTTGGCATAAATATTCAACTTACCTTTTAGAAGGAAAAAAAAAAAACGCAGTGAAAGGTTCAGGAAGTGGCACTTGTATGCACTGGCTGTGCTGTGTACTGCCTAAAAACATTACTATTCATTAAAATAACCTTCACTTTATAGTAGCACCACAGCAGTAAACAGTCACGTTAGATTCTGAAGAGCACACTGCCCAAAAAGAAGAGAAATGTCTGTCTTTGGAAAGTAATTTGTCGAGTTGAAGATTATTGTTTTTCATCATGGTGACCCTGACTTGGCTGGCTGGGTGCATACACAGATTAAGATGAATGCAGTTATTCCTTGTCTGAGGTCTGCCTCTTTCAGGGCACATTCTTCCTAATGACATGATTGATAGGCAGTCCCAAATCCAGAGAGGAACTCATTAATCATAGCAGTGACTGAATCCAATCATCTGCTTCACCTGCACACTGACGGACAGGAAAGGATACAATTTGGGCGCTGACACTGATACACTCCTTGTCAGAGGTCCTCAACTTTTTCAATGTCAATCTCTGAGAAGTGTGACGAGATTCAGGTTATATTTATATGTGGCATTGAAAGATAAGCCTTAAGTGTGCTTTAATTTTGAAGATCAATTTCTTTGAAGCTTTTCTGTAAAATACACCATAATAACAGAGTATCATTTACTTCCATTCAGCAAAGAACAAAATTATAGTTTATATTTTGAAGCTATTTGATCTGTAGGAAGTTCTGAAGCAGCATGTGGAAGCAGTGTCAGCTGTGCAGAATTTAAGAGAGCCTTCAGGTCAAACAACAACTTTGAGCAGAACTAACTTTGTAATCATGGCACATTTTCAGCCATACGCTGCAAACTGACAATTTTGAAATAAAATGTTGTGGCTTTTTTCTGTCTGAGAGCTTCTATTGTAGATTTTAAATTGTACGATTGTAGAAAGCATAATATATTCTGTTGGTCTGTTAAGTTCTTGACATGTCTGGATACCAACGCATATCTGATGGTTGCAGCTCAAATATTTGAGGAGAATAATTAGTCTTTGTAATATTTTCTTTTACTTTACCAATCTATAACACTAAGCAACTACAAAGCTGTAAGCTTATGTTTTTGTGCAGACAGCAGTCTAATAATGGCTAGAGTGTCAAATGAACATCTTTCATGGACTGTCACCGTCAGGTTGTTGCTTTTGTTTGTTTGTTTTTGTAGTTAGACAGAAATCCTGTTAAAAAGGAAAACAAGGAGAAATACGGTGCAAAATGTGCAACAAGTGGCAAAATATACCTTTGAAATGGTTACCATTATACCAGTGGAAAGAAAAAGACTTCATTTTAAAATTTCTAACCTATACTTAAAGTAATGGCTACCTTTCTGACATGTTAATTAGGCTTTAATACCAGCGGTGACAGGCAAAGAAAAATGTACAAAAGATCGAATGCAAATGCCATTCCTAGTAGCAAAGATACTTCTCCAGTGGAACAGAAAATAAAAAAATATTTGCTCTTTGTATACCCTTACAGCAAAGAATGTTTTATGTTTTCAATCTTTCTGATAAAAATTGTTAAAATTCATGTAATTAAAAAATAGTATATTTAATCAGCATTTAACTGTTTAGCATTTATTAGTGTAAAGGTTTCAGAAATGTGTGCAGCAGCGTTTGTTTAGTGCCAAAAATGTTTATTTGTATTTTACATTATTTGTATTAATACTTCGATTTTTTAGAAATTCAAGGATAATTTTATATTTTCCATATTCTAGTGGCTTGGATGCAATAGAAGGTGTAGTGTTAGAGCAAGAAGGCACTGCATTTGGATTCACTGAGCAGAAAATAAACATGATGGTCCTGGATATCTGCCACAAACCAGGTGGCAGCGAGTACCTGAGGCAAATTTATCACATCATCCGGCTCAATGAGGTAGGGAAACGGCCTTTTTACCGAGCAATTAGGTGTGTACTGGCCTGAGGCAACTTCTGCTGGCAGCTAAGGGTTAGTCAAGGAGGTGATAATGCTTCTTAAAGTCAATATGAAATCCTGTATTGTACTGTAATAGAATCCATTCAGTTCAGGCTTTTCTATGTTGATGCAGAAAGATTATGAGGAAACAGTGTAGATTCTATTTCTGTACTTAAAGAGTATTATGGCGCATAAACTTCCTTTAGATTTGTACCTTAAACAGAAGAGGCATTTTAAAAGTTTAAGCACAGTTAAAAATAATAAAAATTTTAAAAAGCAGCAAAGCTATTGAAAAATTGGCTGTTACAGGAAGTATAATTAAATGTGGTAAATCAATTTTCCGATTTAACAAACAAACAAACCCCATGGCTTTACTGAGAGAGTAAATGCATCCAAACGAAAACCTTGCTTCAGCTAGGAAACTCTACTTAGTTAAAGTGCTTTCAAAACTACAGTGAACAAATTCAGATTTGTTTGCTACACGTGGAATTTGAGCAAGATAAAAGAATTTTCTCATTATTTCTAAGGCTGTACTAAATGCCACAAGTTACCTGAAGCATTCTTATTATATACACTGAAGTAAACACAGGTTTGCTTAAATTGTATGATGACACAGATCTACATAACCTTAATTAAGAATGTTCTGTTTATTAGCTTTAATTACTAAATTACTATTCCTTGAATGCATAAGCAGGGGCTGTTACGATCATTTCAAGTGTGCAGAAGTGTTTATAATAAAATGTAAAATAATGCAAATATGGGCATAGTCCAAGACTTAGAAAAATTTGATGGCAAAAAAGAAACAATTAGGTAGCTATGTATAAAGCAGTAAAGCAGCTCAGCTTCTGAAAATCAGATCAACAGTTTAATTCTTAAGAACAGGCTTAAAAGCAAACTTTACATATCTGCATTTTGAACTTTTAGAAGCAATATAAGCATGTATGTAGAGATGGCAACCTAATATTAATACAATACAAAGTCTTTTCAAGTTTCATCTCAAACAATTAAATGGTTCAGGAAGTGAAGTGAAAATTATTACTGTAATACAGTTCAAACAAAACCTTTTCACCTGGAGCACATTCAGGATTACTCCTAGTATAATGAAGTGAAGAAAAGATTGTGAGCAAGACCTCTTAAAATAGCACATAATGCAGTAGGTAGGGCAGTCACCAAAGGGACTAGATATGCAGGCTCAATCCTTTATCTGTATCCAAACTAAATGCCCAAACTGCTAGAGCTTTAGCAAACAGTGTGGAACTATTTTCCCCTAAAGGAATTGTTTTACTTTGCAGAAATTGCTATAAAAATCCATTCCACAACTTGTGGGGTCAAAAACAGAATCATATGCTAATTGAACAGGTAGAATGCCCGTATCAGGTTCTGGAGACCCTGAATCAAGATCTGAGTCCTATGAGTATTCAGTTATTTATACAAAGTGGAGCAGCTCCAATAGGAGGTGAAAGGCTGAGAGAATTAGTTGGAAGAGGGACCTTAGCCTATCTTTCCACATCCCAGGTGTCTCTCCTTGATTTTGTGCTGTTAGTAAGAGCTTCATTAAAAATAGAACATTTCTCAGTGGAAAAAACCTGTCTTGACTTAAAAAAAAAATAATAATAAAAAAATCCTGATCAGCACAGGATATAAGAATGTTACTTCCAGTCGTCTTTTGAAACAACTACAACATATTTTAATACTCAGTATAGCATTATGGTAATGCATTTTTCAGTATTATCTTTCATGTTTTAGATTGTTAAATGCAGATGACAACAACAACAACAACAACAACAAATAGACTGGATTACCTGTTAGGTCTGTGCTTTCCTTCTTAGACTCCTTGGGCTGCCAAAAGGTCATGCTCTTAAATTGAGTCCGGAGATCTTTCTGCTACAGTGATTAATAATTGCATGTGAATAGAGAACAAAATGATGAGACAGAAAATTGTGCCTTAGTAATTTTCCTTAGAAAGGCAGGGGATAAGATAAATAAATTCTTAGAAGCTATGTTTGAAAATAAATGTAAAAAAGATCTATTATGGATACTGTAGATCCATAGCTCAAAATGGCCTACAGGTGAAGGTATGTATTTATCAAGAAGAATAATTATTTTTTAAGCTAATTTTCACTAATGGCTACCAAAGGAAAACCAGCTCTCCTGAGCTGTCTAGCTCACAAACATTGTCTGGTTTGTTTCAAATACAGTCATCAATAATAAGGATACAGTTTACATGATTACAATCATGATTTCATTTTCTTGTTCTCACTTTTTTGAAACACAAGACTTTCTGTGTCTACAGTGTGTGCTGTACTATAGGAGTCTTAAACTAATGTATTTACCATTGTTGATCAAGTCTCTTTGTAAAAAAAAAAAAAAATGTAAATCTATAGTACTTACTGGGAAGGGGTTGCCCAGTGAGGCTATGAATGTCCCCTCCCTGGAACCATTCAAAGCCAGGCTGGATGGGGCTTTGAGCAATTTGGTCAAATGGGAGGTGTCCCTTCCTATAGGAGGGGATTTGGAACTACATGATCTTAAAGGTCCCTTCCAACCCAAACCATTCAATGGTACTAGATTCTAGCCCAAAGAAATGAAAATCCCTATGTTGGGAATTAAGCTGTATACCACTTGGAATGTTCAAATCTGTAGCAAGTATGACTTAAGCAAGTTCCAACTTTCTTCTGAAAAGAACAGATTCTTCTGCTGGAGCTGTGATGACCAGGTGGCTGAGTTGCTTTAGAGTTGAGAAAGTGCATTCCTATGAGGCAGTACTTTAAGTCAAGTTGGTATGCACGTAGAAATATTATTTATGTCACCCCACTTTACTATGACTCTTTGCTACGAATCTTTGCTATCTTGAATCATGAATCTTTGCTATGGTACAGGGTAATGAATGGAGAAAAAGAGGAAAAATAACCCCAAAAATTCCATTTTTGGATGCTGGGAAAATACAGATAAAAGACTGAAGTTATGTTTTCACAGCTTGATTACAACATTGTTTTAAACTAAAAAAGCACTGAGATCTTTTTCTTTTTCTTTTTTTTTTTAAATACACTTAGATGATTTCATGATTGTTTAAGCAGTCCTGACAATTGGCTGCAACCAACAGACTCATATTTCCCAGTCCTAGGGCATCCTCTGTACTAGTACTAGAAATCGTGTGGCTTGCTTATCTGTCTGAAACCTTTAATTTTTCTGGATAATTTCACAACATACGCTACTGCCAACACAAGGGAGAAAAAACTACAACCTGTGTGAATCAGGGTGGAATTTGTTCCTTTCAAGCCAGACCACAGTTAGATCAGTTTAAGCTGTTGGTGAAATTATCAACTGAGGAGCGCAGTGGCTTGGCAGGTAGTTTACACACTCCCTCACCTGAGTCTGAGATTATTTTATTAGCTCGGTATTTCTGCAAAGTAATATTTGCATCCATCCATCTTAACGAAGATTCACCTTGAGTACTTGCTCATTGTTATAGCAATCCTATCATTATGGACTTAATTTTAATAGTGATAAACTGTTTAATCACAATAGTCCTTCCAGCAAGTAGACCTCTGTTTCTTTATCTAGCTCTTTGTAATATGGTACTATTTAATCAAAACACTTTATTGGCATGCAGTGATGATTTAATTTACATGGTAGTTTAAGAAGTGAAAACAGAAGAGACTGACCAAAATAATAATGTGTCTGCTACACTATAGCTTGTAAAATTGCCATGTAAATCACAGATGACATCTAGTCTTCAAATATTTAAATAATTAAAAATAGCTTTGAAGAGTGGTTGAATGTTTACCTCCTATGTTTGAACAATTTGGACACTTTCATTTGTAGTCGTGTAGTGACTATGTAATGTAATACTGTCTAAAAACAAATATTCCTGTGTACTTTATCATACAGAAGAAATCATGTAGTAGCTATAATACATTACAATACCATATAGGAAACATTTGTTTTTCACTTCTACATAGACCTAAAAAATATATTGAGAATTAATAAAAATAAGTTGGTAATTTCAAAACAATAGCTTAGATTACTCTGATTTACTTCAGTTTGGTATTTGTGGAGGGGTAGGGGGTTATTTATTGTTTCTTAATCTTGAAAAGATTTGTATTTTGAGAGAGATTTGTTATTCCTTCCTTTAAAATAAGGAATTTCTATTGAGTACATAGTAAAGCAATGCTTGAAATTTGGGCAAATTTCACATAGAAGACTATGTGGCATGTATTGTTCCATGCATTTTATTTTGTTTGTTTGTTTTGTTTTTCCTTATAAGCAATATTTGAACGAGCAACTGTCTTGTGAGAATTCACCTGAAGAGGATGTTACTTCCAATCAAAGCTTGCTTTTGACACTGAAGGGCAGAGAGGAGCAAGCTGTCTTCAACCCCTTCCAGGTGCACAGCCAGTCTTGTGCGAAAGTGTTCAATCAGGTTTGTGAAAATCTGAAACCGTGGTTATAGTATAATTTTTACTTGTCAGTCTTATTATGATCATGATAATGACAGAGACTAAAGTTATGAAAAAGGAATTAATTACATGAGTTCAAATTTGATGAAGTGCAAAGGGATATTATTGCTCAGGAATTTAATGAGGGCACCCTCTACAATATCATGGTGTTCAAATAGCCATTATTGTCTTTTTCTTTTATCAGAATTATTGCATATAACAGCAATGTAAAACTTAGACTTTCTGTGTTGGTTCAGTATAGTGAAGTAAAACCTATTAGTAGCAATGACGTGTTATATCTGTGTAATGGAACATGGGGCTAGTCTTAGTCCTTTGAGAAGTCATGGCAAAATGCCAAATGCATATTTAGAGTCTTACCTGATGAGTCTTTCACAGAAATGTTGAACAGTAATGTAAATTACTATTCATTAATGTAAACTTTGAAAACTCAGAGCCAGTGGGAGGGAGAGTTAAGGGAGGCATTTCTGTGTTTTGCATAAGCTATGCTAGTGATAAGCAAAGGATTATAAATTTCTTGTAGAAATCCCTTTCCTGATTTTATAAGAGTTTAAGAGAATATATCTAGTAGCCAAAAGCTCTCCCAGAGAGCCACATAACTAATTTGTTTCACAAAATGGATTGTAGTCTCAGGTAGCATTTGGACAACTAAAATTTCTTACACCATAGTTTCTCAAGACTTCTTAACCATTGTATCCATTTTGAACTATTTCACCAGCTGCATTGCTGTAAAATATGCATGTTGTTTCATTTTTTTGTTTTTGTTTTTCTTTTTTTTTTTTTTTTTTTTGCTACTTGTTTAATCAATGCTTAATCACTGTCATGTTGCAATCAAAGTGGTAATGTCCTGAAAAAGGAGATTAGTACCAATTTCACAAGGCTTCTCACACAAGAGGAACATGTTTTAAAGTGTCTTTTCCTTACAGGTACTTGCTTGGCAGAATTTAAGAGGGTGTAAAATCACTCCAATCTGAAGTTCAGAAAATAGTTTACCATGCCTCAATTCTCAATTCATTAATAATGTGCTAGAATAAGACCTTGAAGTAGTGGCAACTCAACGCAGAATTTTTCTGCTACATGACAGGTTTGCAGTGCTCTATTATTCAGCGTATGACAATGGATAGTTTGCATTAAATTGCTTTGCATTTTTATAAACTTTTGGCATAAAATCCATTATCAGAATACAGGAAAGTATTTTGGAATTAAGAAAAATACAATAGGTCACAGACCTTTTATGAAGTACCATGTGCCAGCCCTGTTGTTCACAATAATGGGCATATTTTGTGATCTTAACAATATCATTAAATACTTTTGTTCCCTTCACTACAAAATAGCACATTTATTTAGTGGTGTGGGATTTTGTTTATTAAATAGAGGCCAGCGTAGTTCAGTGTATGGTTCCTTGTGAAGACTATTCCCAGGGCCTATAGAATATACTGGAGTATACTTTTATAGAATCATAGAATTGTTTGATTTGGAAGGAACCATTAAAGGCCACCTAGTCCAACTCCCGTGCAATGAACAGGGACATCTACAGCTCAATCAGGTTGCTTAGATCCCTGTCCAGCCTGACCTCGAATGCCTCCAATGAGCATCCACCGCCTTTCTGGGCAAGGAACAATTATTTATGTCATGGAATGTATGTTTTCTTACATTCATTCTTAGCGGTTGGCAACTGCCGTGAAACTGACAAGTTTCTTTAAAACTGACGAATTTTCTTTAAGTCTAATGTGAATCAGTGTATTTTCAATTCAGGAAATAATGTTTGTTCCTCAGTAAATTCTAAGTCTTGGTACAATCCTGATTTCACAGCATATTTTTGTGAGTTATATTGCATTTAAAACTTTTTTCTTGCAGAAGGGCCAAATTGAATAGGGAATACTTCCTGTGAGACCTGTGTCCTGACCAGAAATGCTTGTATTACACTGTGGTATTCTGTACGGTGTAAATACTCTTCACTTCCTCAGCAGAGGATTTTTTTAAAGGAAATCATTTCAGAAGCTTTCTGAAAGATAATTTATAGGAAATATTTAATGTGTTGCTTTTCAGTCTCCATAAAAATTGCAGTACATTATTTAGGGTGGTTGACTCCTCTGTCCTGAAGTTTTGCTAATTTATCCCCAACATGCCATATTTGGTAAGATTCTTAATCATAATTTCTGCAAGTTATACTGCTCCTAACACAGAGGCCACTGAACTGCTATTTTGAGATCAACTGCAATTTTTATTAAAGATATGTAAATTTCCTATCTTCCCCCAGTTCAGTTGCTGATTCTATGAAGTGTGTCATTTCTGTTAACAATTCAGCTATTTCATTCTTACATTCCTGCAAAAATTTTGAATAATCGCCATCTGGTCCTAGTAACTTGTTGCTCTTGATTTTATCAATTTGTCCTGACACCTCAGTCTCTGCCAGCGCTACTGCTCTATTGTCTAATAAGATTAAGTCCAGCCTGTACAACTCTTCAACAGTAGCAAGAAAGGAAAATATTTTAAAGAAATTATTGTCCTTTCCTAAAGTGTGTAGTGTTTTTGTGTGTGGTTTCATGTTTGATTGGTGTTTCATTTGTTTGTTTTTTGTTTTATTCTAAATTCTGCATCTTTTTCACAGGACAGATCAGTCTGGTAGACTGAGTTTCAATCTACTATGTGCTTATAAGCTTTCCTAAATGTCTTTATGACTGTTAATACTGTCAGTTCAGCTTCTCCCTTTTACTGTTCGTGATTTTACAAGCATTCCCTCCATATTTTTTCTATTTATAATTTAGTGAAGAGTACTGAACAATTGCATGTTTTCTCCCCTGTATTCTCCCACTGTTTTCTCCATTGAATCATTCTATTTCTTTTTCATCAGATGTTCTGTTACTTCTTCGTTTACTTTCCACTTTCACTTTATTATTCTTTCTTTAGCTACCCTTGTCTCCCTCTCTGACTCTGTACTTCACCCTTCTTTTTGAATGTTACTTTTAAGTGCATGCCAGGGACGAGCTTTAGTGAGAAAATTAAATGAGAAGAAGGAAGGGAATAAAATAAAAATGGAAGGAAGGAGAGAGGAACTACCTGGAGGAACTGCTCTCCCAGAAGAACCAAGTTCTTCAGTAAGAAGAAAAAGATAGATGTACTACATGTCACGCTTCTGTCCTTTTATTTAGCTGTATTTTCATTGTTATGGCTAACTTCATCTTTTTTTTTTTTTCAAACTGCTCAGTGCTATTTTGGTACAACAATAATAATTTTTGAATGATTCCTTTGCTGATCATTGCTGACAACTAAAATTAATATTATGCAACAGGAGTTACTGTTTTAAAAACATAAGAATGCTGTGTGTGGTCTTTTGTCTACCCACTATCATTATATATCACTTTTATTTATTAAACAAGGAGTATGTAACTGTATGACTTCATGTTGTGTAGACTTACTGGTGTGTTTATAATGAAAATCTGGTGAATAGAGTGCCTTACAGAAAGATAAACAGGTAATCCCATCCTTCTCTAATTAAGATACAGGTTACACTTAGTAACTAGCTGCACTATGTTTTTCATTACAAACTGTTTGCTGACAGGAGAAAATATGAATTGCTGTTACATAAAAAGTTGCCAGTTACTTTGCTTTTCAAACAAAAAGTCAGCTTTCAGACAAAGTGGTTGGGCAGAATGCATTAACAGTTGGAATAATAACGGTTCAAAAAATTGATGTATCTTTTTCTAAATAATGGTTACATTCCCAAATGGATTTGTAAATTAATTGCTGTCTTATTGGAATAAAAACCTTCTACTGTGGACATGATTGATATCATCTGTCTAATTCCTTGTTCTAGACCCCCCTCCTTCATGGTTAGTATATCACAGCTGGAGCTTTAATTTACTGATGATATTAACACTGATTAATAACTAACAAAAGCTTCTTGCCATGTATCAACAGTCAACCATTACCGAATGGAACTGGGATTGGTCAGACTTGCTGCCAAGTTGTTTGGGACTGAATCAGATGACCTTCAGGGTGCTGCTGGCACACAGGTAAAGGGATTCTGGCAATTAACTGCACTTTCCACTTATCTGCTTTACTTTGTAGTGGTCAATGCATATAGATTTGAACAGTGAAATTTATGAAGTAAATTACACATGTGTTTTTGAACATGCAGTTTTGAAATGGAAATACTTAATATTGTGCCTGTTTGTTCCATACAAAGATAGTTTGTAATTCCTATTTTGAGAACCCAGTTATTTATTTCTTGCTGACTCTTGAATTTATGTTGGTATTGACCATAAACAGTCCTTTAAAAAAAAAACTAGTATATTTCAATGTTTTTATGGACATACTGCCCATGGAGATTTCAGCACACAACTTTGGAGATTTTTGCTCAGATTGCAGTGACTCCTAAATTCAGCTGGGGGTATGGAAAGCATAGTTAGAAATATGAAGTACCGGACAGGTTGTTTTTGTTTTTTTTTTACTTGTAAAATCTATACCTGTACATAAATTAAGCATTTGTTTAATTCAGAATTCATATTCATTGAATATCAAATAAATATCAATTTGCTAAATGCACAGAATAGCAGGTGGAACAAAATACGTTTATTTTCTAAAATATTTGCTGTATAGCCTTGGGAGGATTGGAAAACATACATCGTGAACTAAAAAGTGTAATGTTCTCTTTGTAATGCTGAATCTGTGTACCATTATATTATTTGCCTTTTAAAGTTAATTGTTTTTCTGTTTAGTAACTATTATGACAAATACAAATACACTATTTGCAGGTCAAAAATGTTCTTAAGTTTTTCTTTGCCGCATTTTCAATATATTACTAGAACTTAATGCCCTAACCACTTAATTGCACCTCAATTTTTCATATAAAATATTCAGTTTACTTACACTCTTCTTAATTCGACTATAATGAATTCTTCCCTGACCCATAATTGTTATTTTCTGAAATTTTGGTATGGTTGCACAGGAAGTAACACTGGCAAAAACATGCTCTCCCTTTTGCCATTCAGTTCTCCTATGTCATCCATTTCCAGGCAGAATATGCGGCTACATGAACTTTTTGGTTTGTACCAGTAGTGCCATTTTTATGTTAAATGGCAGAGACAATTCAGTAATATTTCTTCATGTGGTAGTTAGCTGATCACTAACAGTTATTCTTCATTTAAAAATGAGTTAGCTTGCCCTTTTAAGAGAGCCTAATAGAAATTCTTAGACTGGAAACAGTCTTTATATTTCCCTTTTAAGTTGATGTGCTCGATATGAACTAAACAAAGTAGAGAGAACTGCTGTGATTGCAGTGGAAACATTTTCTGTGGTCAATTCATCTTCTCTGATGTCTTGAAAACATTCCACTTTTCTTTTGATCTCTGTATAAATTTAGGAAAGAAGTAATGTATAGACATCTTCTCTGTATTTCATGCTTTTATTATATCTTCTATTGTTGTATCTTTTTTTTTCTTTTTTGTTTTTCCTCTAATAACTGTCCTTAATTGTTGTCATCTTTCCTAATTTGAAAATGTCTCCACTCGTTGCCCTTCTACATGATATGGAAATTCTCATCTAGAAGTGACATTATGCAAGACATTAATGATTAGTTCATGGATTTATTATTCAAACTTCTCTCTACTTTAGAGACCAGACTTTTAGTATAGCTGAAGTTTATCTACCCATATTTTCTAGCTAGATAGGCCAATTCTAGCTAGTCTTGTAGTTACTCAAACAAGCTTTGCAGTGACTCATATAAGCCATATCTTTGGGTGAAGTTTCATACTCCTTAAAATTACACAGATTTCAGTCTTACTCACTCT
Source organism: Alectoris magna (assembly GCA_030625065.1). Lineage (NCBI taxonomy): Eukaryota > Metazoa > Chordata > Aves > Galliformes > Phasianidae > Alectoris > Alectoris magna. The sequence goes on along the minus strand of CM060564.1, from coordinate 20,069,223 downwards.
AATGGCTAAAGGATCAGGCTAAGTGTGTGTGTGTGTGATTATTTTAACCTTGGTTGGTGGATCCATCCTGTTTTTACTGTTGCCTTCTTCTGGTGAGGCAAACAAAATGAAGGACAGTACTTAAAACGAGTCAAAATCATCATGCTGCTATAATTACTCATTTCTGTAACATATGCCAAAGCTTTCCCTTAGCAGTTAGTTTTGTGCAGACCAGAATATTTTCACTTGCTCAAAGTGGTCATGAGGTTTGTTTCTTTTTATATTTAGAGAGAAATATTGTCTAATATACTTATTTTTCTTCATGTACGTTCTGCTCTCTTTTTATCTAGGGGGGGGGGGGGGGGGGGGGAGAGGGGAGGGGGAAGTTAAGTTTAAAAATGCTTAGGGGATTCATTTACAAGGGAAATGTTCCCCTAACCTAGTTAATGACTGAGTTAGGTGGAGCGGGGTTATGGGAGCATTGTCCCAGAGCCAGTGAGTGGTAGGCAAATTAATTGGTTGGTGGTTAGGGGAAAGTAAGAGCCTTTAGAACTGGTTAAAAACAGAATGAATGGTTGTATACTGCTTATTGTTGGCTCCACATGAGGGCGTGAATCTATTCTGTCAAGTCCAACACTTACTTCAAAGTAAGTGTTTAGAAGACTTCAAACGAAAGATGTGAGTTGTTAATGTTATCATGTGATTTCAATCTTATCAAATGTAGAAGGTTATCAAAAATGGCCTGTTAGAACTGATCGTTAGAACTGATCATTAGGTGGAAACAGAAAAAACAGTTTATACATTTTAAAATTGTGGGGAAAAAAAACTTACAGAAAGAGAACATCATTCACTTTCTTGTTTTATTTCTGATTATTTCTGTATATAGTTCTAGCTGTGAGAATGAGAGTTAAAAGACACTTTTTATTATACTTAAAATAAGAGCACATTAACATTCAGCTAATTTATAGTATTTGATTTAACCAGGTTTTCAAGCATGTCCCATATAGTCATGCAGATACATGCTGCTTTATTAAATCTTGGTGTTCGGTTTTATACCCTTACATAATTTCATCATGAAATTATCTCTCATACATTCACTGAGACAAGAAGACCATGTGTTTTTGTTATTATATAATTGATGTATATTTCAACTTCTAATAATTGTGCTGCCATAAAAGAAAGATTGTTACTGTCTGGCTAAGTTACATTGAAACTATTTGTGCAGATTGTTGTATCAGCTGTCCTTACCTTTTCTTGTTAGCTGCCTGGCAATTTCTCTGTAGACACTGCAGCATTTGGACATACTTCAGTGACTGTAGTGGGTTGCCTTGGGCAGTAACTAGGCATCTTACACAGCCACTTGCTCACACCTCTGCAGCAGGTCAGGGTGGGGAGAATTGGAGGAGCCTAAGTGAGAAAACTGATGGGTTTAGATCAAGGTAGTTTAATAGGTGAAATGAAAGTTGTGCACACAAGCAAAGCAAAATAGTGAGCTCCTTCACTCCTACCCAGCAGGCAGATATGTAAACATTTCCAGATTCACACTTAACGGGTACTTGAGCAGACAAACACTATGGGACATAGCAGAACATCACACCCTTTTCACCCAGCTTTCCTTGCTGTGTGCAGTGCCATAGGGCGTGGCCTACCCTCTTGGGATCAAGTGTCTTGACCGCATCCTCTCATAGCCTCTTGCGTGCCTACTTGCTGAGGAGGCAGAGTGGGAAAAAGAGAAAGCCTTGGCACTCTATTGAGTGATTGTCAAAATGCTAGTGTATTATTAGTTCTATTTTAGACACAAATGGATAGCACGGCATCATATAAGCCGTATACATTTTCATTTTATGAAGAAAATGAGCTCTGTCGCAACTGAAGCAAGTACAGCAACTCATGCACAAAAGTAAATTCACCTTCTTGTTCATGCACTCTCCTTTATACTGATGTATAAGTAAGTGTGTTGCTTACTCTCTGTTTTCAGATTATTTCAGCCAACATGTGTGATATTAGAATACATATGCACACTATAAGATTTGGTTGGCTTTTGTGATGTGACCTTCTTCTGCTGTTCTACAGAACTTTCAGCTTTGCTGGATATGTTACTGTAGGAAATAGCAACGTTTCACTCATAAATACGAGAAACAGCCTAGGACTTTTTGAATCACGAGGAGCCATTGCCCAGTATTGCAGTATGTTGCTATTTGGAGAACTGGGGGGATTCCCTCCTTTGCAGTTAGGAAAGTTCCATTGAGCAGTAGGTACCAATGCAGGTCCTATGAATGTTGATTTCATGGCAGTGATGTGTTTTTCTGAGTGCGAATATGTGAGCATTCAGGGAGCTCCAGGAATAGAGAAGAACTCACATCTGTGGCAAAGCCAACAGAAGTCAGGCATGAGATACTAAGAATCAGAAACCTAGGAACTTAAAAATGGGAATATATTGTTTTACTGTAAATGCATCAGATAGAAAACAATGCCAGGCACTAGGAAGAAAATAAATCATCTCCCTGAAACCAGGTGAAACCAGTGCAGTAAAAAGATTTATTCAAGTTAAAGGCAGTATTTGTTCAGGTGGATAAGAACTGCTGTAAAATATAAATGGCGTAGACTGCAGATTAAAGGATTTCCAGTAGACCAGTATAGCTCAAGAACAGTCCTCCAGAAATCATTTGAACAGTGATAGGAACATAAATAGTTGTAAGTAGAAACAGGGTAGACTCAGTGGTTTATGTCCAGCCATGTGTTCTTTTGATTAAATATTCTCTATGACCCAACAACTTTTCAGAGTGGAAAACCTGGAATTGTTTACATATTGGCTTGAGGTAAACTATCAAAACCTAATATGTTTTCTACTAAGTTTAGGTAAAATGTGTATGCTTTGTAGTAATGTTTGCTGCCAAATGTGCACAAATTCTCATGTTCTTTTAACTTTACAGTTTTTCATAACATCGTCCAGACTGCATTTTGTCTGGCAAATTACAAATTTAGAACTCTTTACATGTGACACTGTTTTTTACCAAGGTAGAGTTTCCTTGATATTAGGTTGCTATCCTGATATAAAGAAAATCTTTATTTTCCCCTTTTTTCTTTTTAAAATACTTTGACTGTACTTAAAGAGAGACATTTACTTGCCTTTTATGAACAACTTTGTCAACATAATTGTGGCATTTTTTTCCACGCTCTGGTATGAGGTGATAAGATCATATATATAAATATATATATATAATATCTACATATATCTCTATATATAATGTCATATATATATAGATAGATATATAATGTCTCATATATATATATATGTATATAACCACTGATTACACGTAATAAAACTGAAATGAAGTAAAAAACCCTTGTTTAGAATTTCGTATGATTACAGGGCAAATCTGCATAGCTCTTGTATATTCTAGTGGATACACAGACACCATCTGTTGAGAATGGTAGCCATATGGTGAACTATTTATAGAAAATGTTTATATTCATTGTGTTGTTGATTATCTTGATACCCAGAAAATGCTCTTTTAAAATCCAGTTTATCAACACATGGAAAAATGTATTATGTAGTTTTGAAATTGAAGAGAATGTCAGCAAACTTGCATGCACTTTGCTAGTTGTGAAAGATTTTTATGCAACTGTCACAAGCCCAAGTCAGAGGAATGAATGAAGATACCAAGGGTATGAAAAGGTAGCAAGTTCTCTGACAATATTCTTTGTAGTAGAAACAAATGGTGGAATAGGAGTTACTGGCAGGATGCCAGGATAGAGGCCCTATCTGCGTGGCAGGGGTTGCCAGTCTTACGTCTGGTGTACTTCTGGATGTGTTAGTCCAACCTTCTTATAAAAAAGAGATGCTCCTTTATGTATGTGCATTGCTAGATACTGGAAATCAGTACTGGTGCTATATCTACAAGTCAGCTATAAATGATGTGTTGGTGAAGAAGTCTGATGCCATTAATACTGAAGAAATTACCACCTGCTCAGTGAGATTATAATGGATGCCCTTATAGTGCATAGGTGTACAAGCTTTCTAAAATGCAAGATAGTATCTCATTGTTACCAGATCATTGGACTTCTCCTGGTTGATCACAGACACAGTGAGGGTTAGAATCTAGTCCTATATCAAAAAGGGGGGTGGGGGGGAAGTCACTGGGATTTTTGGATAGGCAAGAATTTTTTTAGCTGGTCAATAAGAAGACGCGTGCCATATCCATCAACACAAGAATTATCCTCCATCTGTTTATCTCCTTCTTATATGACTAATGAAACTATACCCTAACTTCAAAGAATCTGTCAGAAATAGTTTCATTCTCTGCATGGTGGTTTTAAAGCATTGGTGACAGAATGCATATTGCTGAGTGAAAGGGAAGAATATACTTTGTAAATACTGTTTAAATGCAATTCCAGCCTGTATTATGTATACACTTGTAGCACAAATTGTGCAGGAAAGGGAACCTGAAGTTGAGACTTCCCATATGTAGTATGCCTTAGATGTTTCTAGCTGATGTAGTTGCTAGCAGTCCGTCTCTCCTGCTGACATGGTGATGAATCCTGTGTAAAAAATTATATTCTTCAATAACATTCCCCCCGCACTCACACCTTCCCCCCCCCCCCCAAAAAAAAAAAAAAAAAGAAAAAAAAATGATGCTAAAAAGAAACTTCATTTGAACTCCTTTTTAATATGTGGAAATACTTTATCAATATGCCTTTGCATACCTGGGACACAGAAGTGTGTGCTAAACAGCTCTTTTTGAAGGAACACTTATAAAAGCGCTTCGGTAAAGTTTCAGTCTAACTTGATAGTTTCAATTGCTCAAAACTTGCCTCTAAAATAAAATTCTAAAAAGAGCTATATGTGTTTGCATATACACGTTTGCTTTAAAAATTGTGTAAAGAACTGCCTATTTGCCAGAACATTGGCCTATTATGCAAGCCATTTTTATCAGGTTTTTTCACTTGCATCCTGCTTTCACCATTGAAGTTAGATAGCATTAGTGAGTGTGTTTGTGTTCTTTTTAATATTTCGATGGGGAAAAAAAAAATGTAAGCAAATGCAATGCATTAGTGTTTATAATGCATTGTAAAACATGCATTTATTGTTAAGATTCACATTTAATCAATTTCTTCAAAAGTGTATATCTTCATTACTACATGGGTCACTCTGAAAGTAGTGCTGCCTATTTATTTCCATGGAAACTACAGCAGATACAAAGAGGACAACAACACTATTTTATAGAGCAATTTCTCAGCTACAAAACACTATGTTGTGGTGTGACATATATGCATGGGCATCCAGAACATGGCTTGTCTTTCATGCTGCTGTGGCCACTGCTGAAACGCACTGCCACACAGTTCTCACATGCACTGTTTGGTCTCTAAATGTTTAGCAAGCTACAGTGAATGTCAGTGGGTGCCATTTTTTCTGCATAGAGGAATTCATTGACACACCTTTACTTTATGCACGCTTCCATGACAGACACTCTTGTGTCAGAGGCATCTGTCATCTCTCACACAGCAATAAAATGTAATGGGGTATTTGTGGGAAGATTCAGCCTCTAGTACCATACCACCACCATCTGCCTCTGATATTATGGACCAACATAATAAAATAGGAGGCATTACTTTCAGAGCAGCACTCATAGATAATTTTATATACAATACAATTACTTGTAAGAATGACATTTTATGCAACTCTCTAATTAATCTGGTGACTGACATCCTGTGACCTGGCTGATTTTCTTAAAAACAGCTACATTCTTTCATCTGCAAATAATTTGCCTTCCTTTCAACTCTGTCATGTCCTGTTGCTAAGTAAGGAATATTAAGTAGAGATAATTATATTTACTTTTTTATCTGTTCTTTCTAAGCCTATCTGATCCCTGTTTTCATTCTTAATAGGTATATAGTTATGATAAATGTCTACAAAAGCTCTAAATGAATATTAATAAATGCAGAATTACACAAACAGTACATGTTACTAAGCTACTCATCTATAGACTTTGTCACTGCACACACAAAGGAAGAGGTTATGAAACAAAAGCCAACAGTCCAAAAGTCTGTTTTGCCCACCAACCTGTTATTTCTTCATTCTGTTTCTTTTACCTCAGCGATATTCAGGAAAGTGCTATTAATACAGAATAATTCATTTTCCAAGCTGTAACGGGTTGAGATAAAGTAATCTTCCAAAAGGTAGAGGGGGGAAGTGCTAACATTGAAGTTGAACAAATTGAAGATCTGGACCTGCAGCCAGTTCTTTCTTCAACATTGCATAATTAATCTGTAGCAATGCCGAGAGTTGAACCTAGCTCTTGTGACTAAATTTTATGATACAAAGGCTACCATGCAGTAACTGATCCATTGGTAGTGTAGATGTGCTTAGGCAACAAAAGAGAGGTGTTTCAGCTTGCTTATAAGAAATCGTTTGGCTGATTTGAATTACCTGTAGTCTTCTTAGGAATTGATTGGCTGTTCTCTGAAAGAGACGGAGAACAACTTGTCTTGATCTTGAGACATTTGCTATCCATACAACAAAGCAAGTAGCAAGGACTGGTAGGTGCTACTGTGCAGATGACAGATCTTAGTAACTATAGCTTCTTACTTTCTATCTTTCACTCTCTTTCCAAGAATGTTATACGGGCTTTCTCACTTGCCCTCACATCCCTTGATGGGTGTAACTCCTCTGTTCTGTCTGGCTCACCCCAATTAAACAGCTAACTCCTTAAGAAAGGATGATAAGTCCTAAAGACCTAATTTCCTTTTGCCTCCAAAATTAAGCTACCTCTGAAAGTTTTATATTCATTCACACTTTTGAAGACATGGAAAAAGTCAGGTAGTTTCACAAGTCCTTTTATTAATAAGCACGGTGGCTTGTGCAGGCAGCTTAAAGCCTTCATAAGCAATCTGATCTCAGACTTGCTGAAGTAACATGTTGCCTGATAATCTGGCCCAGAAAAATTGTTTGTTGTTGACAATGCTTTTTTTCTTTTTTTCCCCTGTAAACTTCTTGATGGGATCTAACAACAAAATTAAGCAAAGTGTGGGAAGCCATTGTGAATCTTGAATCATGTAGCAAAGAGGGAATTCAGAATTGTCATTCTAATAGTTGACACTGGAAAATGTCATTGAAGAAATCTTTTTTTATGTTAGTCTTTCGATTGACAGGTTATGACAAAACTGCATTCATGTTGCTTGAATACATCTTTTGTCTAGTTTTACATGCTTTTTGACTTGTCTAGAAAATGACATATTGAGGTTTTCATTAGCCTTAACCAGGTGTGATTTTCTTTATGGAAGATACCTTGGTAGGACGACAGCTGAAGGCGAATAAACCAGTGAAGCTTAGAAAGGCCACGGCCCTTCTTCAGATGGTGGTGATGAGTTGAAAGACTCATTAATCAACAACCAAGTCACAGGTGTGATGGCTTTCCTGCAGACTGCCAACAGACTGTGAAAGTCACATCCAACACATGAAACTGTTAAACTAGACACATCTATAAACATTCTTAAACTTTGTTCTTCCCCTTTTAGTTGAAGAACACAACTCTGTAATGTTTTAATTATTGACTTTTAAAGTTTTGTTTCATTGTTGTTTTTTGAGGAGTACCAGTTGCTTTTTAAAACAAAAACAGGATATGGTTTTCATCATTGCTCAGTGTAACAAGCTCATTTAAGCACATAGCTTCGGTCAGATTTAAATTTATATGATTGTTGTGCATGCTGAATGTGTGCAAAACTGTAGAAATTATTTTATAAATTTTCTGTATATAAATGCAAGGCCATTTTCTTTGTGGCTTTCTAATTCTTTGCTCTAGTATAAAAATTATCTGGAACAAATGTTAAGTTATGCTGTAGTGCTGCAAAGCAGACAGGAAGTCCTCAAATGTTTAAAGAGAGAGAAACTGCAAGCTATTTTTTGATCAGCTAGTAGTGCATTTTTCACCTACACTAATGGGAAAAACCCATCATAAGAATCCAAAGAATGAAATCTCCCTACAGTTTTTCCACATCGTTCTTAAACTCTGTGGATTCCCTGGTATTAAGGGAAGTGTAGTCGGAGGTCTTACAGTTCCCCATTACATTTTCTCCCCAAGATTATCCTTAAATTGAAATGCTCCCTATAGATAAAAATTAATTTTACTCTATCAAAAAGCAATGTGTGTGAATTTGCTTAGATTATTGAATTTGGTAATTCCATCGTCTCGAATTCTCATCTTTTTCCAAATACAGATGATCACGATAATAAAAGTCTTTCTTTACAATTAGAAGTGGATGTGAAAGTCTTCCTTCTTTGTCTGGGATGAAAAATTTATGTATAGAAGCAGTCCCATCTTCTGTTTCCCTCCTCAGCATGTCTATCTTAGATTTGAACTTCATATATAAATTTAACTTTAATCTACAATCCATATTCTCCACTTTTATGTCTGGATCACCAGTTGCAAAGTTATTTTTATCTAATTCAATTTAAATCAATCGAACTGGATAAAGTGGAATGCTTGCAGGCACAAAAAAAACCATAATGCACTCAAAAGACAAGAAAACAATGGTGCTGCATTTATTGATGTAGAAATAAGTATTTAGAGGATTAGTGTATCAAAAATGATATTTTTGCATATACAAAGCTCTGTAAGCAGACATTTGAATATCGTAGAATCATAGAGTCATTAAGGTTGGAAAAGACCACCAAGATCATCTAGTGCAACCGCCTCTCCATCCCCAACATGTCCACTAACCATGTCCCTCAGTGCCACATCCACACAGTTCCTGAACATCTCCAGGGACTTTTGACCTCTAGATCTGGCATTTGTGTCTGGGGAAATAATTTCTGTGTTCTTGTGAACAAGACATGGTAGCAGGTGAAGTGGGTCTGTCCTGGGCCATGCATCTGTCCCACGGTTGGCCAGAGTTCAGGTGTGAGCAGCCAGGTGTTCCTATACTAGACATTTCAAGCCAATTCATTTGTATCCAAAGCAAGCCATCTTTTGAAAGAAATCACTTCTAGTCTGGTTCCAGTGATCATAGGATCTTGTTAGTACTGAACAAACAAATTCAGAAGAATTCCATGTCAAGTCTCTACCCACGAGGCCAACTCCATTCTACATGATCACTTTTTTACATAGAGCCTTGACATTGTTTTGAGACATAACAAAGAAGTCACTGATCTGAGTAACTTTCCCTATGTGAAGCAGAAGCTATAGCTGAAAATTAGGTGAATCTATGCTCCCAAAGAGGGCAGTTGGGCCTGAAGAAAGCACGTCAATGGTACCTGTCCTCAAATTGCTTGTCACCATCAGTGCTCCTTCAGTGCATGGTGCTCCTTCTCCTTTACATGATGGACTGTGAAAGGAGAGAGGAGTTTCAGCCCAAGAGCTAAGAAAAGCTCTTAGCTGAGGACATCCTAGTGCTTTATCCTGCATAGTTACAGCTCTTAACAATTACTGATCCAGGCAGACTGTGGAACAGTAAGATATACATTCAGTCAGTGTACTTGATTTTATGAAGTAACATTTTTATTTGATTACTCAACACAGTGCTACTCTGTGTTACTGCAGGACTTATTAAACACTGCTGTCATGTTACTCATTTTAGAAACAACTGTAATTTCTATTTAATGACAGTACGCTTTCAAACAGAAGTTTGTGTTGAGAACACAGAGAATTTTGTTTTGTTCCAACTTTAACCGTAGATCATTGTCTATATTTTTGCACATTAACTTTCTGTTGTTGCTTAAACACAATAATTAAACATACCTCCAAAAAAGCTACCCTTTTGAATAATACAGAGATGATCTCTTCAACTGTACTAATAAAGCCTGTGACAACTGAATTTAAATGCAACCAAACTCTTCCCACTAAAGTGTTAATGAAGTTAGCAATAAAAAAAGTATAATGATTTCTCTTGAGATAATTACATGGGCAATTTAACATCACATTTGGATAAAAACTGAAAGCATCTGCATGATATATAGCTAAACCTCGGTAACTTGTATATAGAAATCAAGGATTTTCTTCTTCTCTTTAAGTACAAAAGAATTATTTAAAAATGTTAAGTAGTAGCACCTTTTAAAAAGTATTTTTTTCTTTATTTTCTCTCATATTTTTAGTATCACATTATTTATTGTTTCATATGGAGTGACTGTCAGATTGTTCTATAGAAATATCATTTAATGTACTTACAGTAAAAATGCATAAAGATAATTGGCTGCTCTGTTGCATAACTCACAGTTGATAAATGATTGTTGCATGAAAAAAAACTGCATGCAGTATTTTCAGAATTTAGTAATAAACAGAAACTGAATTTGAATGCTAAATACATGACTTTGGAAATAAATATATGTCAATATTGTGTTTGAAAAGAAAGAAGCCACAATTTCAAATGCAAGATGATACTACATTAATATAGAAACACAGTTTTAAAGATCTCAATGCGTTTCTGCACATTGGCTCTCAGATGCTGTGATTGCCCCCACATGAAGAGGTCAGTCTGATCTGGTAGATATTCTTTAGTTCCTGTTTGTGAGAATAGTGATTCTTCTCTCGTAAGTTTCTGCTGCACTGAAGATGCTGCAATTTACAGATGGAAAATACTTCTCCAGTAGTCCAGACCCAGTTTATTTATTGCTTTTATTAGGCACAGTCAGCATCTTAAGCTGATGGCCAAGGGGCTATCACAGAATGTCTGATAAGCATGTACTCAGTTAATTAGGTGAAATGATGCTTGCTAAAGTGTCAGTTTTCTACATGTTTTAGATTGTAGCCACAAGCTGAAACTCACAAATTTGCTTTTTCCACAACACCTAAATGTGGTTACAGAGACATAAGCTCCCTATTCAGAATAAGTTCTACTCAGGCTAAGGTCAGGCTCGTTTTTTTTTTAGATCTAGCCCCATCTTACTCAATATTAATTGAAGCATCAATCTACGTTAAGCGAAGACAAATGAAAATGCAAGATCATACATCTTTTAAATAAAAATAGCCAGTGCCAACAGCATATATCTATCTCTCATCTTGCTGACCATCTCTTAAAATTTCCATGCATGCACTGAAGATTAGCAATAGCAGAACTGCATTCTATGGGATCCCAAACATGACACCACGACAGGAAACAAGAGGAATTACAACTGCTGTCAGAGGCTGTAAAATTAAATGCACTCTCAAAAGTGAAAGTATTAGACTTACAAAGAAAAGTTCTATTCACCTTTGCCAGTATTTGCAAACATCTTAACAGTGTCTCAATTACTGAATAGAGGTGAGGGAGCATTAATTTCCCAGATACTTGTTCTGTGTGTGTCATTTCTATGCTTCAGTTTGTGGCCATTTCCCCTTGTCCTATCACCACGCACCACTGAAAAGAGTCAGGCCTCATCCCTTTGCCCCCCACACCTTAGATTTTTATAGGCATTGCTCAGATTCCCTGAGTCTTCTTCTCTCAAGGCTGAACAGACCCAGGTCACCCACCCTTTTCTCATAAGAGAGATGCTCCAGGCCCGTTATCATCTTTGTGGCCCTCCACTGGACTCTTTCCAGAAGATCCCTGTCTTTTTTATACCAGGGTGCCCAGAACTGGACACAGTACTACAGGTGAGGCCTGACCAGGGCAAATTTCGTAAATTTCGTGAACTCATAAAATTCATAAATTTCATCAATTTAATTCTTTTTGCAAGTAGTTTTCAAGCCCTCTTTGAAAAAATAATTTCTTATTTAAAAAGACACAAAACATCTTAGTCTGTATGTCCTTACAAATTATTTTAAACTCGTAGAGCCATGTAGTATCACAAGTTGGAAGGGACCCACAGGAATCACTGAGTCAAACTCCCAGCTCCACACAATACCACCCAAACCCTGTGTCTGACAGCACTGTCCAAACACTCCCTGAACTCCAGCACCGGGGGCTGTGCTCACTGCCCTGTGCAGCCCGTTCCATGCCCACCTCCCTCTGGTGCAGAGCCTTTTCCCTGACCCCCAGCTGCCCCTCCCCTGGCACAGCTCCATGCCGTTCCCTCGGGCCCTGTCGCTGTCACACAGAGCAGAGCTCAGCGCTGCCCTTCACTCCCTGTGAGGAGCTGCAGCCAGCATGACGGCTCCCCTCAGCTCCTCTGCTCTGTGCTGAGCACACCCAGGGACCTCAGCTGCTCCTCACGCACCTTGCCTTGCAAACTCTTCACTAATAACTTCATGCCCTTCTTACATTGTGGCATGCAACCCTGCACACAGCGTTGGAGGTGAGGCTGCACAGTGCAGAGCAGACAGGACACCCCTCCTCAAGTCTGCTCTTCAGCCTCTCACCCAGCTATCTGAATAGGTATGCAGGATTACCCTATCCCAGATGAAGAATCTGACACTTGCTCTTGTTAAATTTTCCAGCTTTTCATTCATCAGAGCCCCCAAATCATCCTCTGCAGGGCTTCAACTCAGGTATATTACCTAGCACTTTCCCTTGTTGAACCTGAGTTGGCTGTTATCAACAACCATGTTGTCTTTCGAGTGCTTTTCAATAACTCCCAGAATGATCTTCATGATTTTATCAGACATTGATGTCTTAAAATTTTGGGGTTTAACTTCTCAGAAACTCATGTGTATTCCCTTTTTTAGATTATTAGTCCAAGGTCTTAGAATAACAGAACAACCCGGAGTGGAAGGCACCTTAAAGATCACCAGGTCCTGCCTTTCATGGGAAAGAGAGCCTAGGTCAAATTGTCTATCACACTGCATAGTTGCATTTTGAGAACCTTCAGCGATGGGGATTTGACCAAATCCCTGGTGAAGGTGTTCGAGTAGGTGATTATTTTCACTGTTAGAAATTTCTTCGTTACCTGAAAACAAAACCTCTTCTCTTGTAACTCCTGCCAGTTGCTTGTTGTCTTCGCCATGTGGCTAGCTGTGAACAGAGAGTCTTCATCCTCTTTGCAGGTGTCCTGTAATTACAGGAATACTCTGATAAGGTGAAGCTCCTCTGAGCCTTCTCTTCTTCAAGGTGAAAAGTAACTCCTTTATCCTTTATCCTGTAGATGCTCTAGGCCCTTGATCATCTTTGTCAACAGTCTGCAGCCTGTCCACCCTGTCCACTTTTTTTTTTCTTTCTTTTTTTTTTTTTTTTAAATTCTGGAGGCCCACACTAAAAATAGTACTGCAGGAATTGCCTGACAAGCACCAAGTAAAGGAGTGGTTGTATCTTATATGCCTGTTAGTGATGCCCCTGTAGATGCAGCCCAGGGTCTGATTTGCCTGTCTTATTTAAGCAACATATGTCTGATTCACATTCAACTTGTTATCCTCCAGGATCTCCAGGTCCTTCAAGCAAGGCTGCTTCCTAGCCACAGAGATCCTAATGTCTTCTAACAGTATAGACTTTTGATGGTATCTACCATGTTTCATCCACTGATGTGAAAGTGATGTATTTTTTCCTCTTGGAGGGTGCATGATTGCGTAGTAGTAAAATCACCATTGCTTAGTTCACTCATATTTGTGTTTTTATTTAAGCATCTTGTTTATAATTCAACTAGATTATCAACAACTTTCATTTGCTGTTCAACTGATTTTTCCAGAAAATAACCACTTGACATTTAATTTGCAAACTTTTACCACTATGTTATTGGACTTTTTTACATGAAAATATCTGCAATCATTCTAAATAGTATCCTCAAATATTTTATCTCCTACCTGGTCTTACTGTTTTGTGTATACAGTATTCCTCTCGGTAAGTCTGGATTTGTCATGAAAACTCTAGGAATGTAGCATGCATTCTAGAAGTCTAGAATGTCTGACCGTATCATTTTAACAAGAATGGTTTTGTGAAATTCATTAAATTTATCACTATATGTTCATCTTTACAATGTAACCAGTTTATGTAGTGTATATGCAAGTACCCTTCTTCCCACCAGTGTGAGTCATTCCATTATGATTCCACACTATCCTTTATATCAGATATATAAAGATATCACACTATATCTTTATATCAAAAGACTTTTTTTTTTCTTTGCTGAGGATGTATAGGTGTTTGTCAAATATGAAGAAATGTCTGCTTTGTTTTTCAGTTCTGTTTTTACTATTTGATTTTACTTTTGGATTTTAAACTGCTGACTGTACATTCCTTACCAACCTTACATGTATGTTTTTTTTTTTAATAGCATAATTTACAGTGATTAAGAGTGAACTCTTTCATTTGTAATGGCTTTTTCATGACTTTTTTTTACTGTCATTGCTAACTTTGCCAAATATCTTTTTTTTCACTTTATTCTGTCCTTGCTAGTGTAGACCAAATTTTCCTACATGGCAATTAAGGAATGCTTGATCTTTGTATTCCATACTAAAACATAATCCTGAAACAGCTTATTTGTATCCTTTTTCTGTTGTTTCCGTGAATTCAATACAATAACTTGATTTCAGCATATTAATCTAGATTGCATGTTTGCAGTTCTGAGGTTTGAGGAGACTACTTAGAAACTTTTTTAACTAGCAAGTCTTGTGGTTGCCTATCTGTCATCTGCAAACAACTGTTTGCATGCCCCACAGTTTTGTTCTGAATCTTTTCCACATAAGTAAGCTGAAAATACAGGCTACGGTCATTTTAATTAAAAATTGAATATCTTCTATGAAGGACTACTAGATATTTTGAAGATGTAGTACTCTTTTGCTTTGTAAAATGTGAATGTGAATGATGCCATTAGCCTGTCTGTTAATCTAGTCAGTCCCAAGCACAGTTTGAAATATGGTTTCTTCAAATGGATTCAGCTATAATTTATTAGGTATTATTCTTCAATGTCATCAACACAAACTACATATCTGTTCATGTTAGGACAAACATACCCACACAAAACACTGTGTTACTAGTTCTACAGCTTGCAAAACAACAACTACAACAAAAACACAATACAAAACTTTTAAGAGTGCACATTTAATCTTTTGATCTTCTGTTGTTCTCAAATACTAATAATTAGAACAAATGAAAATTTGAGTTTAAACAGCACATAAGTTCCTCCCACTGGTCTAAGAATCAGTGAACTCATGGACTCATAATATCAATGTCAAATATTCCCATGGTTAATTTAAGAAAGGAATTAGAATTTATTTTTTTTCCCCCTACTGCAATGAAATTGCTTAGGAATAGGAATGAAGAATTGAAGATCATTCTTTTGTTGCTTAAAATATTGTTCTCATAGTTTATTGAAATGATAAATAATGAGACTGAAACATGTAGAACAAGCTTTGGTATAACTGAATTAATTTTAAAAGAGCTGGGGAATTATAGGGAATGTGCACCCTGTGAACTGAGTATCTTTTTCCCTAATGACGTTTTCTTAGCATCTAATAATAATGTGAAAATAAAGCTTTTTTATCATCTGCAGTAAACTTGTCAAGTTCTCGGTGGCATCTTTTAATTGTGAAATCCAAAGGTCTGCATCAACTTTCCTATGTTAAGCATTTATATCAACTTCCTTGCATGCTTCTTTTTCTCTGTGGTTTTAAATGTGTGGGAGCATTTTATCAGTGTCCTTTTTATATTCAAAATGAGCCAGCTTCTGTCTCAAAAGTGTCTTATTGTCATGATGTCATTGCATCTCAAGATTTGTGACCTTTTGCTCCATATGGATTCATGGAGGACCACGTTGTGTTTTTGCAGACTAGATTGCTTTTGTCCCCCCGCTAGGGGGTATCAAAGCCTTTTGGACTAAAGTTTTGCATACTGGTAAGTTTGCAAATAAATAAATACATGAAATAAAAATGATATACTAAAACAGCCCAACAACAAGTGAAAGCACCCAACAATGAAACAAACCTAAAGTTTATGTGTTATAAGGACCGCCAGATGTCGCAAAGGCATCATTGATGAACTGTTTTTTTATCCAAAATGTGGCACTTATATGAGGAATAGTAGTATTGTGTTTGAGAGTTGCAGGGGCCATAACAGGTCAGTGAAATGTCCTTCAAACATTTGATTTTTACATTTGAGAATAGGCCAAGATGAAAAGATAACTACATATCTGACATTGACGTTACTACCATTTAGACAACCGATGCAATTGCCTTAGTGAGTGAGATCAATCAGACCTTTATTACTTTGAAAACCACAAAAAAGATTTAGGTTTTTTTCTTTAAAAATGAGAGTTCTCAACCTCATCAGATCACAAGCTTCTAAATATAAAATTATTATAATATGTGTATAACGTTTTATTTTCTCCTTATTCTTTTAAAAGTTGAGTACTGCAGAAAACATTAAAAAGAATAACAAGTAGTCTTGGAAGAATTTGATCTGAGTTGAACAGTACGCGTAAAATGGCAGTTTAACAAGTAGAACTTGGAAACAAGCATTTGATGATTGATTTTTTATTGAGACAGAATGAGAATGATAGTGGATAAAGTGATTTTCCTTATTGAGGGAAAATATAGTGTTTTTCAACATGTCGTCAGTATGAATGGAAGCCCTGTCAAAAAAACTGAGCAACACATAATATCTTTTAAAAGGTAAATTAACATAAGTATATCACTTAGTTTATGGATCAAATTTTACACTTGTCAGTTTTATTCATAATGTCATAAAGTTTATATTGTAAAGGTAGTGTTATTACCTTTGTTATGTCCTGGAAAAACCTAATATTAACTGAGTTCATTGTAGAATTTAAAGTATATTCAGCTGAAGAAATGCCAGCGCAGAAAATTAAGTCCAAAATATGTATTCATGTGCAGATCTTAGTCAAATTCCTAGTAATTTTAAGTACTTGAAATACATTATTCAACAAGTAACCTGCTGTATGTTTGCGTTTAATGGGCTCTGCCTGAGTATACAGAAGCTGTCAAGATAAAATATGGAACATGCATCATTCTAATTCAATTATGATTCTTCTTAAAAAATAAAATAAATGCATGCCTGTGTGGGTTCGTGTTGTATGTGGAAACGTGCAATCTTTATTATTATGATTGGATTTGATTTATTTTTTTTGTATGATTCTTCATAATTTCTCTGTCGCTCAGGTACATGTATTTCTATGCCACATACACAATGTGCAAATATAAAAATTTTATTTTTTCTAATGTTGGAGGAGTTGAAAATGCTGGTTGAATTTACACTGGGTGCATGTATATATACCTACCTACGTTTGTCCTTCCCCATGTTTTACATATCAAAACAAATAGTATTACACTTAAGCATACACATACACGCCTAATTGTCATTGAATAGGTTAAGTAGGCCCTGGACTTTCATCCAGCTTGTTGAGACTTAATGTGCGCAAGCACGCACACCTTTGTCACTAATTATGATTTCCTTGATCTTTGTTTGTATAATTGTGATATCAACACAGTTCTTAACTTAATAGGAAGGACATACTTGCATAACATTCCACAAACATTAAATTCTTTAACTCTTTGAAATCTTTGCATGATAACTGAGGTTTATTTGGCCATGTAGATTTTTATATGTATGTTTGTGTACTACGCTTATGAGTTACCCACATATGGAAGACTTTGTGTTTTGTTCTAAGACTTTATGTATATTTAACCTTTAATTTAACTAGCAGGTTGTAAGATTTCCATAAAAAATAGATGAGCTTTGAACTCACCGAATGTTATTGGTGTAGCACAATCAATCATTTCTAAAGGTTAATGGTGTTAAAAACAATGAGAACATATGTCTTATTTTTAATACTGTTATATTAGTAAAATTATTTAGCATAAAGAATTTGTATCCTATCCTTTCTGTTAAATGTGAATTTACAGCTTTTAAACAGTAGGTTATAGGTTTTATTATCAAAGTTGAATGGGGATAAAGACAGATAAGTGTTTATATAAACTTCCTTACTATGAATAAGATAACTGATGACATGGTAGCTGTGGTAAAGCTGAATTACCATAAAGTGCATTATAATTTTTTTTTTTTAATGTTTTTACTTTTTTTGGTCCCGTTCTGCTATCTTTTAGTAAAATTTGATTTATATATAGGTGTTATCCTAATTACATCATACATGAAACTCTTGAATGAAATAAAAAGTCAGCATTTGAATGACAGCATGGTGTGATGCATGGGATCTCTAATGGTAAAAACCTGCTGTGGTAACAAAGACTGAATCTGTCCCTGTGTTTCATAGTTTCCTGATCATATCTTTAAACTTGATAGTAACAAAGAATATTTATTTGTTGCCAAGCTATTGTAGGATTTATTTCTGAACTCAAATCCCAATTATCAAGAAAATTGCATCCTCTTTATCTCGCAGAAGGACATACTGCATCATAGCATATTTGGTTATTTGGTGCTATAATATTGTTACCTTGCTTGAAACACATGGTCTCTCTTGATATACAAGAAAAAAATCTGAATCCATTTCAATAAATTAATAGGGATGAGAATCCCAATCCATCGTTCTTTTCAGAGGCTCACATACATTGTAATGAAATGCATTAGGAGTTTTCTTCACTTGAAATCCAAATGAGACCCATTTTGGCTCACACCCTTGACAGTCTCTTTTATAAGCACTGCTGTCTCCTGTTCATGTGTGGGCTTAGTAAAATGCTTCCTTTGTAAGATGCACAGAGACAATATAATGCCATGAAAGACGAAGGTGTCAAAACACAAAGTTAGAGGCAATCTAATCAATGCCTCCTGATTTAGCCTTTGAAGGCTCTCTTCATTAAAACTCTTTAATTGTGAGGCTTATCTTGAGGTAGAGCTGTTACTTAATATTTTTCAGTGTCATTCTTTGGACAGTCATTTGTACCTTTTAAACGTAATTTCAATATTCATTGTTTAGTAAATTGGATGCCTTGTTAGCAATAGTGGTGGTATGAATGACTTGCATTCAAGTGATTGAAGGTAATAGTGTATAAATGGTTGGTTCTCTCCCCCTGAAGTTTAATGTGTTTTATTTCTCTGTGTGTCATTATAAAATATATGTTTTTCATTATGGGTCTTTTTATTTCTATGTATAGGAATGCAGGTTAGAATATTTTAAAATTATGAATAGAAAGACCTCTATGATTTATTTTTTTTTTTAACTTTTAAAAATAATCATATTCGGTGCAAACATTGTGAATGCTATGGAAGTGGTGAAAAATGTGATCTCATATTATTCTTTAAAAAATTCTGAAAATATATGAGATTTTTTAAAAAAGATGGCACATAGGCCTTTACTTCATGAATGATGATGAAGTTGGTAGTAGTTGCTAGAAAACATCTTCCTGAAAGCAGCTGAAAATGAAGTATATCTGAAAGCACATAACTTGGAAAATGCTTTTAAAAGATATACTTATTTTCCACCTGAAAACTGCCAACATGAAAACAAATGAAAGCCTACAAGCCATCTTTTGTTCACAAGCCAGATGACATATTTTGTTTAAAAAATAATAATCCATATGTATGTATAGTTTATATGTGTGTGTTGTGAATTGTAGTACCATGTATATGCATGCATGGCATGTGTGTTATATATGAGTAAATACATTTTCATATTACAGTATTTGCTCATAGCCTTATTACAAATTTGAAAGATTTACTGGAAAATAAATATTGCATATTTTTACAATTTCTCCAAAACCTGCATCTGTTTAATACCTATAATGTCTGGAAAGCTAAAACATCCAATGTTTCCATCATAATTATTAATAATGGAAATAATTTTAACATGTAAAGAAGCAAAAAGGCTATAGAATTTATTTGTAAAAGTCTTTGAAAATGGAAAAGGAATTGAGGCAACTTTGACCTGATTTTTAAATGACTAGTGTGGTGAGTACAGCTGCTCTAGCTTAGTAATTATTTGTGATAGGTTGTTTTTGAGTCCCATATGTATAGGAGCTCCAGGCCCAACTACCTCATTTGCTGGCACACAAACAGATTCTTCCAGGTGCTGAAAATTAAATTTTAATATATTATTTAAATATTAAGAGAATTACAGTTTCAGTAATTTTAGTGCTACAGCTGGAGTGCAAAGAAGTGTGGCTATGCAGTATAGAGGGGGTTGCGAAGTCTACCAGAAAGAAAATTCCCATTGGTTTTAAATACTTTCAAGAAAGTAAATGTTTGATGCAAAGATAAGAATATATATTTGTTATACGCATATATATGTGTTTTTAAAGTATTGTCGGGATCTTGACTTATTTATAGAGTAACATTTTAAAATGCTACATTGCAATTTCTAAGAATTCACATTACAAAAAAAAAGTTTAAGAAATAGTAATGAAGAACTTAGTTATCCCTGTGCTGAGGATTTCAGTAAGACAACAATCTCAGAAAGCTGTTAAGCAGATGGTTAACCCAAAGCATGTATTTAATTATGTTGTGTTAATATATTTTCTGGATTAAAGTTTGAGCATGTAACTTTTGTGCATTTAATCACATGCATAAATGCTTTCCTGAACTGGGAATCTCAACCTTATCACAGAGTTTATGAAAATTGTTTGAGCTTTCTGGCTTATAGCAATTTTTTTTTTTTTTTTACCTGGAAATTTTAGAAAGGTCCTCTAAACAAGGAAAGGCTAGTTTTAGGTAATTTTTATGAAGATATAATTGTGCTGAACAGACAATACTGTGCAATAAAATATATTTTCATTCTGAGATTTTTCTGTAATTCATGTCCCTCCTGTTTCGTCATTTTGGCATACTTTTAACTATTCTAAGAATGATAATCAAGGTCCAAGTTCAAATGTGGACTAAGCAAGGCTGGGATGTAATTTGATTTATTTTTTTTCCTACTTCAAAACGTTATTACTGAATATAAATCTGTCCAGGAATAAACAGTTCTGTTCTACATAGATTAGTATCTAACAGGCTAATCATCTAAGGATCTTATCTCCAGCAGTTCTGTAGTCTTTTAAGAAATATTACAATCCAGAATCTTTTTAATATGACGTCTAATAATTTATTAATTTATTTATTTATCTTCATAATGCATTGGTAGAAATCATTGGCTTGTTGAAATAACTTCATCTTTGTATAGATTCTGTCTAACCCACTGAGCTCTTATTTTTCCATTCTAAAACCTGCCCTGCTCAGTAAAGCCTTAAACAGGACTGTGTTGTCAGCAAATTGCACTCGATCTCATTTAATTTCTTCCCTACCTGTCTGAATTGTAAGTTGTTTAGGTGAAATTAATTCAAGTTTGAGTATAAGTTCTTCAGTTATCATTTTTTGTAAAGGGAGATTCTTTCCATTTGTTTTGATAATGCTTGTGAATATGGGTTGGGATTCATTTTAATACTGAACGGATGTTTTATTTAATTGTAACCAGAATATCGCCCCAGCTCTTGTCCCAGTCCTACCTCACTTAATCCACTAATTTTTGGATTTGGTGATTTTTCTAAAAATTGGATAGGTTGTAGTATTACCACAAGATATTGTTCAAGGTGGAAGTTACAACAATTTTTAAAACACGTTCTAATCTTCACAAAATCATTTTGGAAAGAAGTAAATTGCCATGCTTTTATGTTAATTACAGAGTTGTATTTCACAATGAATAGTTCACAGTTCTTACAACAGTAATAATCTTCTACTATTTTTAATAGTCATAGAATTTCTTCAGTTTGACATTTCAAGATGGAAGTGATTTAAAACAAATCACCAATGTGAAATTATAGAAATTGAGTCCAGAAAACAGAATTGTCACCACATGTCCTATAATGTTAAACTAACTGAAGATCTGAATTTCTCCATCTATCCACTGCATGAAAACATTTTTTTCAAAGCATCCCATCCCGTGTTTCGTAAATGCTGTCTTTATTTTTACTTTTATTATTATTTAAATATTTTTGTTTCTGCTAAACTAAAACATAAATATGTTTGGTCTTAATTAAGCATCTATGAATTTCTTATACACATAGATAGATAGGCTACACTTAGATTTCTATTGCTACAGTCTCTGTTATTCCATTCTGTTTAAAATACCTTTCAAGTATAATGAACTACTGCTGTAAATAGTTATCATAGTATATTTATGAACAGTTCTTTTGACTGCTCTAAGGTATTTCTTCCTCCTATTGAGAGATTCATTTTCTTGCAAAGGATGAGTACATGATTCAGACTTACAAAATACATATACAGTCCACATATTCATAAAATAAAATATTACCTTTTTTCCTATTCGGATGTGTTAATAATATTACTGCTAATTTCTATAGCATGAAAAGTTTTAACTGATTTGAAAATTAGATTGGTGAGGGCTCTGATGGTGTTTGTAACAAGGTCTGGGGGGATGTGAACCCATTTACATTACCTGACAGGATGTCAGGTTCACCTGTCCTTTTTACAGGAAGGTCTTACTTGTCCACACGTCTCTCTGGTCATCTGGTCATCATCAAGACTGTCTCTAGCCCCACTGATAGCTCTGATCATTATACAATCAGACGGCTATTCCCTGCAATTTGATAAACCTTTCTAATGAAAATAAAATTTATTAGATTTTCCCTTGCTCATTGTTAACTATTATTAATGTTTACATTGACTAGAAATTAGTTGTCGTATTGGAGTCATACGTGATGCATGGAAACGTAGCTGTGCTAGCTATTGCCTCATGCTGCTTGATATTATAGAAAATACTTTTTTTCTGACATGAAGAAGCTTCTTTTTTATTAAAAATATAGAATGTATATTCAGAATATCAAGAGAGTATATATTTCTATGTGTAGAAGTAAAAAAGATAAATTTCAGCATTCTAAAAAATACAATAGACTTCTGCAGATAAAATGCTAGAAACTTCTCAAACAAGCACTGTTGTGTTAATTTTGAAACAAAATGATTTACAGTGTCATTTGCCTTTTTTAAGATCATTTAAAAAAATACACCACTGGAAGACAAAAAACTGGCAAAGCATTCTCCTATTCCATAGACTTTCACAGTGGCCTGGGACATTTTTTCCCTTGATTAATGGGAGACGTTCCCAGAAAGCATGAATGTCATAAAGGCAATGACAAAACTTCAATAAGGCCATGTTTTCCTCTTGGATGACAAAGTATTATTCAATTTTAATTTTAATTTTAATTTATTTTTACATTTGAATGGTGGCCAAAATTTTAACACTGTAGTTCACATTTAAAGTGCATAAAATCCCATGGATGTAAAGTAAGCAGAAGGGGAAAGAGTGACAATTCAGAACATATGTGAACTGTTTCCTCTTACTTGCATTCTGTTACCAATACATATCATCTTGATAATAGAAATCCATACCCAATGCTCATAGATTTAATATAATGGAAAATGTTTCCTAAGTTTTTCTTCTGCACATTGTGATTCTGTGTGTTTATGATCCTGAAACTTCTTAAAACTATCTTCCCTGTAAAAGGGACTGCAGATATGCTGTAGATTACAAGTGAGGTACTTAAAACATAACCTCCTTTCTTAGGGAATTGTCAAATTTTAACATTTAACTGATTTTTTCCTGAATACTGAGATATAAAGGATTGACCCTTCAAGATGGAACAATTCTAATTGGAAGTAGCATAAAAGATGATAATATCAGTGGATTTCAATGTACTATAATTATATGTTGAAGCAGTACCCTGAAACTCTATTACTGCACATTGACAGGCAGTGTCTTAAAAGCCAAAGTCAGGAAGCTAATTTTCAGGGAAAATAGTGGTAGACAGACTAATACAAAATGTGTATTTCAATTTCAAATCTTCATAGCCTGCTCATCAGCATTTTCTTTTCCTTCCCTCCTTCTCTCCTTCCTCACTTCCTCACTTCCTCTCTTCCTCTCTTCCTCTCTTCCTCTCTTTTCCTTTTTTCACAGTTAGGTATTTTTATTGTTTTCTTCTATTATTTCAAAGGAGGCTTTAGTACTAACTAAAATCCTGCCATTCTCAGATTGTACGGGCCTACTAAACTTATGTTCAAAATCTCTCTTTTTTTCATGCTCAGTAATTAAAAATGGCTATGGGCATTTTTTATCCTTTGAGATTTACCAACTGCTATAGCATTTTTAGAATGATTTCTTCACCTGCTTTTATATGAAATAGCCAAATATAGGAGCATCTTGAAGTACTTTAAAAAAAAAAAGTTTACCTCTAGGCTTCTCATCTTCAGCACAACGAAGGCTATATCACTATTCTACCATTCAATTAATTTTGAAATCCTAAGAACAAAAGTCATTAATAAGTCTTTTGTCATGGATAAAAAAAAGAGAGATTCCTTTTTAGTATTTGTATGTCATCATGCCAGGCCTAGAAAATTAGCCTAATTTATTATTTAAAACACTGGTGGGATTCCTAATTGCATTCATCATTAGATATGACACGTTTAGAACTGAGAACCATATCCAGTGAGAATTTTCCAGTTTGAATTTTGAAATAAAAATATTTTTCAAGAGATCCCTAGCTATTGCTTGTTACTATGGCAACAGCCCTATTTGTCTGAGAGCTCTGCCCGCTGCCAATGAGAGCGCGAGCAGCGTCAACTAAACATACGAATACATCAAAGACAAATTCATATGCTCAATCTGATCAGCTCAATTAATGTAAGAACAGAAGCTGAAGGGGGTTAAAAGAGGGCATCCATTCAGGATAGATGAAGCCCCTTTTAGCAGAATATATATGCCGGCCTTTTGGGGGAGGAATTTAGCACACTGTCAAAAACATTATCAGAAAAGGAAAGTACTAGGCCTCCTACACCTAACAGATATGAAGCTGTCAGACAAAGAATAGCACTATTCATTAAATGACACTTATTTTCTCCCACTTTACAAGAATACAGTGAACAAAACAAGCAGGGGAGCAGCTGAGAGAGACACTTTTTTCTTTTCCTAGTGATGACAGACATGCAGCAATTATGGTGATAACTAAGGAATACTAAACAAGAAGCCAGCCTCCATTCTGTTTATCACCTAAAATTTTATGTTGCTAAATTTGCATGCGACTCTTGTTTTGTTTTATTATTTATGTCTAGGACAAATTAGATCCTTTTGTTTTTAACATGGTGCTTTCAGTTTGGTGAAGAATGCTGCTAAACTACACGCATTCTCTTGTGTTTCTTGCTAAATGGCCATATCAAGTTGAAGTGCTTTTGAAGTAAGAGAGTTTCAAAGCACAACAAAAGTGCTGTTACCAGTGGGGGGGAATGGAGCATTAGTGCGGTGGCTGGGATTGTGTGTTAGTTCTGCTGCACTTTACTTAAATACAGTGAAAATTTCTGTTGATTCTTGCCTTGACTTTCAGAATGTGGTAGGGGCTTATTACTTACATTTATTGTTATTTTTCATACAGTCATAGCAAGTTTGTAGGTGTTATATAAGTTGCTGTGTTTTGCAGCAGGTAGAAGTGAAAGAGAAGCCCCACCAGGTTGCTAGCTTTTAAGAATCTTACACTTAAGCCATGATGATCTGATTTAAGGCCTATTATCAATAGTCTGCTACTTTTATCTGCATGATCGTGGTCTGATTGATACTGACTTTGTAGCCATGTACTCCATAATATGCTGTCAGGGAATGCTGACAGCTGCAATGAAAGGACAATAAATGTGGGGCAGCAGTAATGTAAAGGTCCAGCCAAGCTGTATGAAAACTGATAGCTACGATATTGGCTCCTATGTTACCACACATACCAGTCTCTTTGAGGATTTCTTGGTGAGTGAATTAAAATGGTCTCCTGATACACTGAAGGCAAGTGGGGGAAGGCCTTCACTTAAAAAACCTGCAGATTGCTCAAACACCACATTGAAATCAGATGTAAACAGATTTGGGGGAAAAAAGAAAAAAAAAGAAAAAAAAAAAGGATCATGAAATGTTCCTTCTGTGAAAAACAGATAAACAAAAATTGCTGCAATTATTTATATACTGGTATACATCAGTTCATAATATGGCCAAATTTAATGAGTTAGTTTAAACTTGTTTGTAAGACATATTTTTTCCTTGCAGCTAAGTTTTGATGAACTTTTTGATTTTTATTTATTTTTACAAGTCAACTAAAAAGCAATAAGGAATTGGCAGTTTTCAGTATAATTCAATAGAAATATCCTCATCTTAATCTGTTATTCTAGGCAATTCATGACTTGAAGTAGGCCTTGATTTTAGCTAGGGTCTGTGACATTCTGAGTTCAGTGCTTTTGATTTCATATTGTAAACAGATGTGTGTCCACTGTTAAGCTAAGCTAGTAGAATGCAGATAAAGCAACTAAAATCTAAATTCATAATGGAAAATCCTGTTTCCATTCCTTTGGCATGTGGCAATTTTGTTGTGTCAAACGCTGCAAGAAGCTGTATGTCAAATAGCAGTATCTATCTTCTCGGGAAATTGGAAAAAGTCTGCTTTCTTGCATTGTCTGCACTCCTTACCAGATAAATAACACTAACACTTTGGTGCCACATAACTAAATAAATGCAAATTCTGATTACTTTATTATTTAAAATCATATGCTAGCACTCCAGAAAGTTCAAATCCCATATTTGTGAAAGGTAAAAAATGGGTTCTTCCCCACAAAGAGCTGATTGTTCCAGTTATAATTAGGTATTCTGAACGTGTAAAATAACCACTGTTCTATAGAGTTATTTTAGTTTATTTTAAATATTTTTGCTCTAGCTGAGCTTAAAAAAGCATCTACTTTAACAAAAGTAAACATAGATGGGTTTGTAATTTCTTAATAATAATGCTAATAAATGTGTCCATCTCTGAAAGAAAAAAAATTTGATTACATGCTGTTGCTGAAATCTACTGTCATCTTGATTCAGTATTGAATCTATGATCCTTCTACTGTTATTAAGATCTAACATCCTTCTACATGTTCACGTGCAATAAACTCAGAGATGGATTCACAGAGTACTTGCCAATCTGCACTAACTTCTTGTGTGTGCAGTTCTCGCTAGCAACCTTGCCTTAGTATGCGCTGGAAAAATGTGCATATCTGATGTTTGTGCAGGACAGTTTGTGTCCTGGTACTGACATGCTGAGCTCATGACACACTTCTTTCTAGTACAGAGAATGTCAGTGTTTGTGACTTTCTTATGGAAAATCTTATGATAAATATTATGAAGCATAGTTCTAGCAGTATAATGATACATAGTGTTTACATACTACCAGCGACAGGTAAAGATACTTTATATGAGAGTGTGCAAACAGTCCAAGGGAAGAATTAGAATAGAGAGTGTTTCCAAGCCTATCTACAAATACATAATCCGCTGATCAGTGAAACCATAAGGCCAACTCCTTCTATCCTCAATCATGAAATTGGGTTCTTTGTCTATAGTGTGATTAGTTGAATAAGGAAGGCAAATGAAATCATTTGACTTAAATGCTGCAATGGTGGTCTTTCTTATACATCTGGATAATCAGTATGCAGCATTCAAGTTTCTAAAACAATAAGCTGCTTTTATATTACTGTCATTTGAAAAGGTATATGCTCCTACGAGCTCTTTGCATTTTATGTAGGTATGGGTTAAAACCTCTAAAATTCATTATTATAATTTTTTATTTATTTTTTTTAAAGGGGAAAAAAAAAAATCAGTTCTAGTGTGATACCCTGCACAATATGCCTGGAATCAGCCTGAAGCAAATTTTAACATTCACATTATAACCCTCTGAAAGTAGGGATGTATAATGGGAACACTGACAGACCCTGAATGACACTTAGGTTGACAGACAGTAGCACCACTAGGCACCCATAATTAGATCTTTTGTGTGCTTGCAGTTAGCTAAAAAATGCTCCCTAGTTTATTAGAAAAACTATTTCAAAATTAATCATCAAAAGGTAAGCTGTGTCCTGAAGAGGGAAATAAAACAGAATGTAAAAATTGTTCTTACTTTTCAATTCATTATGATGACATCTTTTATGATTTCATTTAAAGACACCCAACTGATAAAGATTTCATTAAAAAATATCCCACAAAACTCATCTATATAATGAATTTATATTGTGGAACATAAGCTTTACTTTCTTCATGAATATTTGATATTCATTATAGGTTGTTTGGGAGTTTATTATATACTATATCAAATGGTTAGCTTATTAAAATACATGTGCGTATCTTTTGTATAAGGATTTATGATAGTTTTGGCTTCTTGGCTTCGTTGAATTCCTGGATATTTCAAGTTTTCAAAAGTTAGCAATGAAATGCACATTAAGTGAAATTATGACATAAGGTATTCTGTACGTAGCATTTACGTAATGAACCTATAATACCCCTGTATTCTTAAATTAAAAAAAAAAAAGAAAAGAAAAGAAAGCTTATATAATATGTACTTTAATTTTAATTACTCTTAATCCAGATGAAAAATTCATACTATGATCATCTGCAGTAAGATAGGAAGAAGCAAATTTTCTAATTTTTCTGTTTATGCAGTCATTGTATAGGGTTCATGGTAATAAAGAGAAGTTCTAAATAGGGATGGAAAATGACAGTTTGAAACAGAACACAACGCATTCAATTTCTGTGTTGTGCTGAAGAGATTAAGAAAATGTTTGGTTCTGTAGAATTATCTAAATTAATAAGAGGCCAAGAAAGTATTTTGTTACATGTAAGATGCAATGGTATAAACTTATTGCACACTGGAGGTCACCCTTGCTACTCCAATATTTTTTATGTTTTTGTAAAAAAAAAAAAGTGCAGGCTATGTATCTTTTCCTAGGCACAGAGAGCATTTAAAAATACTTTAAGCAATAACGCAAGTATGTGTATGGGATTGTGTTAACTCCTTAACTGGCTAAGCAGTACCCTTTGTAGGTATAGACCTTTGGAAAAAGTTTTTTTGTGTGTGCATTTACCTTAAATCCTACAAGGACTCTGCTGCACTGAAACTTCTGCTACTGGCAGTCGCTTCTGTCACTCTCTAGGTAAGCTAGTTTAAAGCTAGTATTGGTACATCTAGCTAGATTACCATTACTTGGCTAGATTACCGTGAAGACTCATCCATATCTGTACAAAAGTAATAAATTACCCTCAGATTAACTGTTATGTCCTCAGATAGGTATAATTAAATGTTTTGTTCAGCTGATGAACAAAGTGCGGGGTTTACATTTGATTAGCATAAGAACGGAGCTGAAAGGTCTTGAGAAATGCATCCACGGTAACCGTAGGAATCTCAAAGGATAAGTTTAAAATCAAATCAATATCCTTATATTTTCTGTCTTTTCCATGTCAGAAATCCTTCTTATATATCAGAATGCAAATGGTATGTTCTTCATTTTGCGGCCAAGCAAGGTTTCAAGTGAGGAACTGCATTCCACATGAGCTGGAAAAAAATTAAAGCAAAATATTCTTTTCATCACTCATATGAGAGACAGGTTTATCAATCAGTGAAAATTCTAAATTCATGGAGTGTACAGCCTACTTATTTCTAACATTCAATATAAATATTTGCTATTATAGCATTGTCCAGTAGCATCCATTAGAGGAGGTACAACAGTTAATGGACACTAATTGAGAAAGCCCAATAAAATTCTGTGAAATGCTTTGGTGCTGTGGGGTTTTCACTTTAGACAGTGAGTCACACACTTTCAGGCTAAGATGAACTCAAGTTTCTCCACAGTCCAGCTGTGCAACCTGGCTGAGGGTGCATGGTAAAATATAGAAACACCTGCCTGGCCCTGCAGACACAGGGGCTTTGTAGGATCTGATGTGCATCCTACAATACCTTGTCTCTGGCATTATCTCTTTCCAGTGATTGAAAGCTGTGGTAGATTTTCTGATAAACTAACTGCTGCCTAACCCCTGTGAGGTTCAGCGTTATGACACAGGTTCTGAAGCATGCTGGGTTGTCCTCATGACCAGACGTAACTGACTTCATTCCGGGAGCCATCTGTGGCTCTCCAAGTGCTGTGTATTTTAACTTAATTCTGTAAGAGAAAAAACTGTGTGATAATAAAAGAAATATGGGATGTATGTGCTAATATGTGCAAAGTATACTTGATTGTTTAACCAAACATCTGACTTTGCTTTGGTTTCTTTATCACTCCGCCTCGGCTGGAAGCTCTCCAAGCTGCTACCTTGCTGCCCCAGTGATTTAGCAGCTCCCCCAGATCCTATTAGTGATAGCAGCTGTGAGTAGTGAGTAGCACCATTCCAGTGTGGTGTTTTGAAGAGCCAGAGCAAGCAGATTCTATTTTTTTCAGACTTATTCTCTGGGAGGGCTAGGCAAGAACAAAATATTCTCCACTACCTTCTCACGCCCAGGCCCATGAAAGGTCATTTCTCTTGCTGTTTAGAAAGAGCAGAACGCTCTACTAGTGCCACCCGTAAATATTCTCTAGACTGCAATCCAAATTTGAAAAAATGCTTGCCCACAAAGAACTTCTAGTGTAAACAAAACATGCTTTATAAATTAATCTACAATAAAGGCAGTCATTTGTCTCTCCTAGCACATGTTAGCTTGGGATCCTGTGGACTTTCCAGCTGGAGATATTTAATCACTGAACACCTGTCAGCCAGACTTTTCATGCTGCTCTCCATGATGCTTTCACTTTTCAATGGAATCTCTGTGAACGGATACGTAAGAGATGAATATCACAGTTCTGTGCTCTCCCTCAGTGCTGGGGAAATCCTACATGGGGTCTTACTATTCACCTTCCCTGGGAGGGCCAAATACAGAAAATGAAGCCAAATGCCCCAGTAAACATAATGTATCTGTTTGCTCTTTATTTGAAATAGTGGAAGTTATGCTTAAAATTATACATAGGGATGCAGAACCTAAAGTGTTATATATTGGGTAATTGTAGCATTAAAAATCTATCTGATTTACAATGCCTCTATGTCTTTCAAATTGAATATTTTACGTCACATGCAAAAATGCAATTTCTTATTTATCATCCTATTTTTTATAGTTTCTGTAATGATCAATTGAAAGTATGAATTGTGTTTTCTTATCAAAGGGCTTTCCTGTACCAAATTAAAATAGTGTTTTACTGGTTAGTTGTTGCCTTAGGCATAACAGTGCTGGACACTGAAGGGTTTGGTTTGCGTAAAAGTAACAAATCTGAACCCTTACTGAGAACTGAGTTTCTAGTCCCACCTGTATACCTGGAACCATACAGCCACCAGCACCTAGTGGGAAAATGTCTACTGCTGTACAGACAATGACAGAACAGTCTGAAAAAAGCCAAAGGAAAACATGTGACCAGTATCCCCCGCCATATTTAGCCAGGAACTGGAACACAAAACTTTCAGCCACAGCTGGGAAGATCAAGCATACAATAAAATGATTTTATTAAAGACTTTTAGTACCGTAACCTCTAAACCATTTGCATGAAAGCAAGATTAGGAAGGTGGTTTTTTTGTTTTTCAGCATTCTGCTAGACTACCATAAATCACAGTTCCTCTTCAGTGAAATATGAATTTCTTTTGTAGGACACAATTTGTCCCGATTTGTAGCTGAAATGCTACTGTAAAACACTGTAACATGGTTATAGTAACAAGGTAAAATTTTACTATGAAATTATTCTGCTGAGATGATAGAACAATAAAGTCACAATTCTGAAAGAGGCCTGTGAATGTTATGTAATATTATCATCATCAATTAGTAAAAGATGCCTTTCCAGTAGCTTCAGCTGAGCAGATAATGAAGAGGTGGAAGGTGGGAGGAGAATTTGTCATTGACTGAGAAGCAGAAAAGCACTCCTTCCCAGCAGTTCCCCAAACAAGAACTTTTTTTATATTCTGGCAGCAAGCCAATATGCACGAGTCAGGCTTTCCAGCTGCCAATTAGAGCAGTCCAGTCTGCTTCCTTGCCAAAATGAAGTAGTGGCCCAATAAAATTATTCACAGTTCAGACTGTTTCTTCAGAGGAGTGGTAGGTTATTGAGAATGATTTTGTTTCTTAAACCAATGAACAACAACAACAAAAAATCCATACAGAATGAGTTTGTAAAGTGCGATTACATAGGATTTGTGCAAATGTGATATCTCAAAGGATGAATTTAAACAAACCATTAGAAAAGAATTTAATCTGTAATTTCTTTAAAACTGCACATGTACTAAGTTCACTGAATCATACTAAAACCAAAATGATGTATGAAAAAAAAATGCAGATAATTGCATTGTATTCCACACAGTTGTCTCTGTATTCTCACAAGAGTTAACAGATAAACATCATTATTAAAATAATTAGAGAAGTGTAAGAAACTATCGTGTACCCATAGTATTGGTAAATGAATTAAAATTAAGTTGGTTTAGATTTCCAGGAAAGTGGAAGGACAGCATACAGACTGTTAATATTCCATGATATATAGTGTGAACTCTCATGTTGAGCAAGCTTCCGACATGCTTATCATGGTCCTTATAAGTGGTACTTAACTGTATTGCAGCAAAAAAAGATCAGAATCTGATAGTTTAGTTCAGTAAGAGAAATGGTTAATAATGAGGTAGGTGGACCTATTTACTACCCAGGCTGTGTGACGACCTGTGTGTTATTTGACAAGAGAGTGTATCACAATTACAGACACATAAAAATATGATGAACTTAAGTATGAATGGAAATCCATTGCCATTCATGCCAACTAACTACATCAAATGAATCAAAAATGCTAAAGATGATTATACTGCTCATTTTATTCAGTATGTGAATTAACGTTCAGGTTAATCTGCCTCTAAATTTCACAGTACATGCATTATGATAATTTGAGGGTTTCCTTCATTTCTCACAATATTCTACTTTTTTTTCTGTAACATCAAGACTGACTGGAAACCGTATGTATGTGAAATTAAGGCAAAGCTAAGGCAGAACATTTGAAGATTTGAAGTCATATATTTTGGATCTTAAAGATGCAGTTTTTCTTTCTGTCAGTGACACCAATGTAAAGTAAAAATCATAATTTAGCATGCCTTTCTGTTCTCAGTGTCTGATATTTAACTATCCCGTTTATCTAATTCCTCTCTTTGGGAAACATACCTTGCACAACCTTTCTTTTCCCTAAATTTCAGTTGTGGAATCTTTACTTCTTAGTAAGGACAGACTTTTGTCTGGAACTTGAGTTTCAAGTTCTGTTTGTAAAAGTTTAAACACATGAATTGCCCAAAGCAGAGTGGTTTAGTATACTATCAGTTTACAAAGATAGTAGCTCTGTTTCTTCTCTCATTCTCTTATACATATGTGTGTAGTGGAATACCTAAATATTTTTTATGTTCTTGATTTTTATTTTTTTGTTTTGTTTTGTTTAAAAACACATTACACTCTGTACCTTTAGCAAAACCAAGAGATATGTACAAGTAAATATAGAGTTTCTTACATAGGAAAATGTGTGTAAATATACAGATTAATTATAAAAATATGGTACGACAGAAGCAAACTTTATGCTTGGAGTGACAGTATTTCTGATATTTTGTCACCACTGTGGGAAGGCATTTTGCAGTCTCAGACTATCTTCAAGAAAGCTTTTTTCCCTTTTGTGAGAGTTTCTTTAGGTCAGAGGACTACTGTCTAGCTTTAGTCAGTCTTTTAGGTGAATGGCTGACATCTTTTTAATATTTGAACAGACTTTGAACATCATTTAAACTCTAGGGGAAGCCACTGTGGAAAGTAGAGATGTTCAGAGTTAAGAATACCCAAGCTAAGAATCCTAATGCTAAGAATGCACATCTTATTAAAGAAAAATGCACTGTACTAGCCAGTTTTTAGAATGAAAATGTTGTGTCCAATTATTATAGATAGCCCAGCTAAGAAGTACATGTAATGAGGCTAGGACATCACTCATTCAGCCATTTTTGTATAACCGTGTTCTGACCTCATGGCTGACCTTGCTTTGAGTAGGAGGTTGGACTAAAGACCTCCTGAAGTCCCTTCCAACCTGAATTTTCCTATGATCTTACAATCATCCACCAGGTTTGGAAGAAGTTTCCTAGCAACAAGAAATTGAAGGCATTAGTAATGGATGAAACTTAGTGTCAGGAAAAATCCAAGAGTACTTCTAATCTACAAACTGAATTGACCAATATTGTGTACATCTCCCTTAAAGCAAAAGTACATTTATTATGAATCCTTTGAAATGTTTTTTCTTGCTTATCTGTCATGCTCTTCATTCTTCTTCACACAACAATCTCTCTATTTCTGATCTGTTTTCATTCACTGACTGACTATCAGGTGAAATTGATATAGCTGTAGGTGCTACATAGCACTGTAGCATCATCAGTGTAGTGGTGGTCTTTCCTTGTGCGATATCTCTTCTCAACCATTCAATGGATGCATGAAGAAATAAAAAGAAATAAAAAGAAAGTTGTAGGACTTACTATAATTTCTAATGATAGGGTAGGACACATTGAGGAATCACTTCTGCCACTTAGGTAAGTTTACACTCTTAGAAGGGTTAACCATTATTTATAGTCAATAGTATTATGAAATGTGGAAGTAGCATTAATGCTGTAGAGACGTCTAAAGATGTCATAAACACATCTAAAGATGTGTGATAAAATGAATATCAGCTACTATACACTGATAGAGAAAATCACACAGCAGTGCCGCTTTTGGTTCCATACCCTGCCCAATTAACAGTGGATCTTTAACAGATTTTTAATGGATACACTTGTCTTCCATTAAGCTTTACAGAAATTTCTTTGAGAAAGGAAAAGTTAATAGTGAGCAAAAGTTAACAGGAATTAGTATAATCTTAGAGCATTTTTGCCAACCTTTCATTCTGGCATGCCTTCATTTTTGAAAGAAAAAGGGAAGCTGTTTCCTGAAGCAATATGTTCATTGTTCCAGTATGAACTGACAATTGATATTTATTGCTCAGATGCAAAGCATAACGGCAATGCTATTTGAAAATATTGGACCAAAACCCTTCTGTTGCACAGTCCTACCTGAAGACTGAATGTAATGAACTGTGGAAAAGTTAGATAGTAGAATAAAAAAAAATTGAGAAGTCTTCCTCAATACACTTGTATTACTCTCACTTAGAGCAGAATAATGGCTTCATGTAATGGTTAATGTTTGGCTCTAGTGCAAGCTGAAGCTTCTCATGATTGATAAAGAACATATTGTGAATAACGACTTGAGATAGACCTTGCCGGATGCAATGGAGGCAGATAAAAAATAATCTTGACCTATAACGAAGCTTCAACATAACCTTTGAGAAAATGACTGCATGCTATCTTTTGTATTCTGTTATTTGTGCACAAATTTACCATATTTTCCCTTCAGTGCAGATTATCAGTAAATCAAAAATATAACTGCCTCCCAGCACGTTTAATGTGACTAACAGAGTGACAGTTGAGGCCGGAGTACAAGAATAACTTACTCAGTAGGTTCTTGCTCTTCAGTTATGGGCGTGATGTTCTTTTTCTCTAGCAAGTAGAGAATTCCAACCAATCTGTTGGAATCCAGGATTGCTGGTCAAGTCAGAATCATTTGTTGATTTTCTTGTCGTGAAGGATTATAATCTTTAGCCCACATTTTAAGTATGAGGATCAACAGTTTGAAGGAGTGGCTTGATTGTAAGGTGCTGAAACACTTATTGCTCTACAATAAGCATTTGACTCAGACTACAGTTGTCTACTTCATTTGAGTCAGAAGTTATTACAGGCAGTCATGAGATGCCAGGAAGGCAATAAGAATGCAAGTAGAAATTCAGTTCTTGAGAAATACTGTTTATCAGCAAAACTAAACAGCTCCTTTGCACTGGTACTCTGAGTAACCGTGATCTCACATGTTAAAGATAGGTGTATTTGGTTGGTGCCCTAATATATGAATATAAAGCATCCTTACCTTAATGAAAATGATGTGTAGATATTTGGATATTGTATAAGTTGTTGGAAATGCTTCTACGCTTTTCCCTCCCCCAAAAAAATCATATAAATAGTTGAGGTAAAAATGTTTGATGTCTCAGTGCAGTCTCACTGCAGCCTTCTTACCTGAATTACCTCAGTGTGGGAACCGTTATTTCCCAGTTTTCTAAGTATGAGGTATAAAGGTTATATACCTCAAATATATAGGTAGGTGTTCTGAAACAATAGGAAGGTGTACTGAAAGTTTGTTAATAACAGCCCTATTTCTATTCTTGTTTTTCTGATATGATGGCACTTGTTTTCTTTACTGTTGAAGAGTTTTCCTGGATTCAAAACAACGAAGATTCACACCTGTACTGGTTTTCTTGCAGCTTTTTTTGTTGCTGTTGTCCAAATATACTCTATTATAGTTAGTATAAACTGAACATTTCTTTTGGAACAATGCTATGTAATCAATGCATTTATATGTACAAAGAAAACAATATTTTGAGGTATTAGTGAAGAAAATTTGATGAAATTTGATTTGGTGAAATAAAATTATGCAGTTCTGTTAGAACAAATTGAGGAAAAATCAGTACCAGCTTACAAATGCTTTCAGGACAAAAATATTAAACGTGCCAAATATTTTGTTTTAGTTTGTCAAACATTTAACCAATTTTTCATAACAAGTCAGATTTAGTATGCTTTGCAATTTGAAGCATTCATAACATAACCTTCATACTTATTCATATTTGTAATACAAATTGTGATGTTCTCTGTTCACTACAGATTTAAGTATATCAGGTCCAGAAATGCTTTTCTTTTTTTTTTTTTTTCTTTTTTTTTTTATGCCCTACCAATTGTTCTTCCAGTTTTAAGAACTTTCGCCATCTCTTTGTCAGTAACCAGCAAAGAAATGAATGGTGTTGTAATGCCTTACCGAGTCAGTTTCAGATAATTTAATTGTTTTTCAAGTTTCATCTTGCTAAACTATACTCTTCAAGTGACAAACGTCAAAGAAATGGGTGTCTGTTGCTATTAACCTGCTGCAGTGTGTGGAAACATTTTGGGATGGATAATACTGTCTTGATTAATAATTAAAAGTACAAACAGCCTACACACAAACTGGCAACTTTAAATATGCATAATTTTAACAGAAGTGGATGTTGGTGGTATAGCAGCAGAGGCTGAAACTTCCCACCATTATCCCCTTGAACATTTTGTTGCCGTGTGACAGGTGGCAGCAGAGGGGCAGTCTGACAAAATGGCATCACTGAATTCCTCCACTTGGAAAAAAATGGCGCCCACTGACATTCTTTGATGTTTTCTGAATGTTTCTAGAGACCAAACAATGGGTATGAGCACTATGAGGCTGTGGGTGAGGCTTTTCAGCAGTGGCAGCAGAGACAGAGGGTCATCTCCGGTGGTGCATACTGTTTTGAGCATGGCATACAAGCTCTGTTCATCACTGGTGAAAATGCACAGCTAATGGTGGTGAATATGTAGAAAAATAAGTATTTTGTAGCTGAGAATTTGCTCTACCAAACAGTGTTATTGTACTCTTTTGTATCTGGTGTATTTTCCATGGAAATAATAGCAGGCATTATTGAGTGCAACCTATGTTTATGTTACCGTGCATGAAGGGCCCATATCTCTGCCACCAAGTTTTGTTTTCATTGGGGGTAATTAGGTTTTTCTGTGTTGACTCTCCCACGAATTCTCCTACATTGTTACAGATTCACTGATTTCAAATGTTCTTGTACAGTGCAAAATGTTGCTGGGTAACCAGCAATATCTTTGGAATCAAGGAGAACAAGTCAGAAAAAAAGATTATAATAATGTGGGCTGTCTCAGTTCTACTTTTTCTTAGCTAATAACACTGGTCTATGATTTTTGCCGCAGATTTTCCCTTCCTTTATGTGTCCACGCTCAGGTCTTTGTTTCTCTCAATAGCAACACTATTAAGAGCATTAATACATTTAATATAATCTATATTAACCTGATCAAATGAGTGATCATTATGTGCTCCTAGAGTTCTTGTATGTTTCGGTCTTGGGTTCAGATTTATTTCTAATCAGAGAGAAAAACTTCTGAACTGTTTTGTATACTCCCGATCTGATTCGCTTTATCTGATCCCTTTTTCCCAGTGTTTGTATGATTATAATGGCATGAGGCTCAGATGTTTTGAAGCAGTCAGATGTTTTCTCTCCGCCTGTTTTGATGAGTGTTTACTTTTGTTTCTTACCCTAAAGCTTATTATCTTCTTCCTTAAGCCTCTGTAGAATTATTGGTTGAATATCACGTCCCTTTTACTTTGTGAAAGATTGGGGAATGCATTACTTCCCAACAGGAAACCATGACTATGTTACACATAGAAAGATGGGGATGTAGCAAATATTCACAGAAGACAGCTGCGAGCTAAAAGATGTTACTCTCAGATCAAAAGTTTCTTGATTACATCACCGTAACCAAAAGATCAAAGATAATGTGATTTAATTTGATCACTGAGTCATCCAAATAAGCATGGAGCTCTATTGGCAGTTTTTCTGAGGTAGCAGATTGCAGTTGGTATTTAATCAGGAAAAGCATTTTAAAATAATGCCCTTAATAGCATTTTAAAGTATTAAAATAATCTCTATAGTTTCCTTGGTTTTGATGGAGTTTAACCATTGGCATAATGATGTTTTACTGAGACTTGTTCCTAAGATATGTGCAAGCACCTCGCTGAAGGGTGTAGGTGTGGTGAGTCACCCATTCAGCTCATACAGTTCCCTTTCATTCATTATCGCTTTGTAGCCTCCCTAATTTTGCATAACCTATGCAGTGTTCTGTTGTCAATCATTCTCATTTTTGTACAGTAAACTCTCTGGCTCTCCTTTGATTTTAATGAATGGTGCCATTCATTCACATCATACTTCTCCACGGGCACCATTCAAAAACAAGGAGCAAGCAGTTGGCTTTTAGTGTGCCAAAGTTGTAAGAATTTTAAAGCATTAGACTCAAGGAATTCGGAATGCATACAAATCAAAAGAGTGGAGGAGATGGGAAACGAGCTTATTTCACCTCTGCTTCTGCAAGCTGCAGGTTGTTAACCCAGGAGCACAAGTCAGAGAAAGCAAAATGCAATCGTATTTACCTGCTACTTTGTCATGTTGTGCTCCTCTGTAAGGGTAAGCAATCTTGACATTTCTGTCATTCAAGTATTCAAAAGTTAAGAAAACATTGCCCTACAAATTTTTGTGTTTTGTTTTTTGCTTTCTTCTGGAAGAAACCAAGATTTAAATTTTCACCTCAGGTAATTTTTTGAGTTCTTTGATACTGTCATTTTTGCTACATCTGCTATCACACATCATCATACTTAGCATAGTTTGGATTGAGTCACAGTTTTGATGTCCTCCAGGGACGTGTGGAATGAAATCCTCAGGCAAAGGAAGTCAGCTTGAGGGAGATGAGAAATGTTACACCTGTGGGCTGTGTGAGGAAAGGGCTGTGGGAAGGCAAGAACTGGTCACAGCATGAAGGGAGGAGCAGGGAGGAGAAAGAGGAGATCCTGCATTGCCCTTTTCTGACTGCCTCTGCAGTCAGGAAAGGGGAGTAGGGCAATACAAAGGACATAGTGTAAACAGCCCTACTGAAGACAGAGGATCATTGACTGTTGATCCCATAGGCTTCGTTGTTTGAAGTTTAATATTTTCCCTAAAATTTACCTGGCTTACATGCGAAAGATTTCTACGCCATCTGCTATGTCTATATAAGGTATTATCTGTTAGTTGATAGGGATTTGATAATACCTTTCCTGATGCCTTCTTAACGATCAGTGTCACCTTCTTGCTTATCCCTTTATTGAAACTTATCATTATAGAAACTCACTGCTTACTGAAACATAAGATAAGGTATAATTTCCCATTCACCTCTCTGATTGGTTATGTTTTTTAATGCTTGTAATTCTGTAAAACTAGTTACAGCTGATAACTGTTTCCATTTGAGTACTGTGATTAAGCAAGACTGAAAATGTTGAGAGTGTATGTTTCTTAATTATACTGTTAATAGGAGGATCTGTACATATTAAGGGCTATAAGGTAGACATTTTCTGGGTCTTGATGAAATGTCAATTTTTTCAGTGATCTTGAGCTTCACTTTTTTATTAAAAGAAAGATCAGTAACATTTCTAAACATTAACAAGCATTTTCTTCACCTAGACAAAATTATACGATTTAAGTTTTTCATAATACTTTTTGTTTTAAAATACTTCTTGTTTCATGTATGTATAGATACACTTTTTATACATATTTTTTTGCCACGCAATGTTTAAACTGTAAACTTTGATACATTGTTAAGCAGTTGCCAACAAAACAATGAATTTAATTTTCTTTGTTTAAAAATATTCACGTCGGTTGTTGAACGAGACAGTCTATTCAATCTTATATATATCATATTTAATAAAGAACAATCCACAGCAAAGAGAAAAAATGTCTTTATCCATAAGCAACCAGATGAGAAATGGATTTTCTTTCAGTCAAATCCTTTTAGTCAATGAAACAGCACTTTCATGCATACTGCACTCAAGTGATAATTAATATAGTCTAATTCTGGACATGATGCCTGAATTGATGTACTGTCATCAATACCCCATGTTAAAATCAAACCTTGACAGGGACTTAACACCCTGGAACAGGTCATCATATGATAATACTCTTTTTTCCTTTCAGTATTTGTCTTC
Organism: Alectoris magna; assembly: GCA_030625065.1. NCBI lineage: Eukaryota > Metazoa > Chordata > Aves > Galliformes > Phasianidae > Alectoris > Alectoris magna. Next base: position 20,028,946 of record CM060564.1, on the reverse strand, counting down.
AACCAAGCAAAGTATTACAAGATGGGGGGGAAAAAAGGGAAATAATTACAAATGAAGAGTGACTCAGGCTGTGAATAGAACATATGTTAGGCTAGGCAGAAGCATCAGTGAATTATATCATTTCATGATGAGGCGGCAGTGGGGCTGAACGGACCTATTTTAAACCTTGATGTATTTTATCTCTACTGTATTTGGACTGTCATCTTTGGAGAAAGACTTTGTGTAATTGAGAGTCAGCTCCAATCTGCATGACTTGAGCATGAAGCGTAAGTCAGATGAACAGTGTTATGGAAGAAAGAGAAGCATCTAATAAGGTATAAATGAGTAATAACCTTTATACCTCAGACATTTAAATGTTTTGTGAAATAAATGTTTAATGGCATTAATTTCATGGTACAGTTAATAATACAAACAAAGTTTTAAAATGCTTTAAAAATTATTTAATTTTATGTTGTGGAGTTTTTGTTGTTGTTGTTGCTGTTGTTGTTTTCCCAAATTGTAATGAAATCTACAAATTTACAATTGGCATCCTTTTTCACATTGAACATACAATTATATTGGAACCAATGTCTCCTGACATCATATATGTGATCTTGGTGTATTTTTGTTCTTGAATTCAAGGTTAATCTTCACAGGCTAGGATTATAGATATACAGTTATTTGGTAATTTTGAATGGAAATTGATTTGATGATGTCTTTATCTATAGTGCCAATAATGGATGTATCTCCAAATGAGCCCTTGGGAAGGACATTTCTGTATATTTTTGTTTTAATGTATATATACATTTAAATGTATACACAAATGTAAATCTGTTTTTTCTTGATGTGCTTTAAAGTCATTGTAAAAGTATTTAATTTTAAGAAAGTTGTATTTCTTACATTTTTTGTTATTGCTCCTCAAGAAGTTTGCATATTGACAGTGTGTGATACATACAGTGATAAATAGTGATTACTTAGGAAGAATTTTTGGTGATTCTAGTTAGACATTAAGAAGGCTTCCAGCAGGTCTTGCTTTTTATGTAAAACAACGTGAATGGCACATAGAATGTCTGGCACAACTCAAACAGCGTATTGCTTATTTCTATTCATTTGAATTTAATTGTATCCAACCTTTTGTTTGGATCTATTTTCATCAGAATGGTTCTTCAGATATTCTGTCTCTGGAGACAGAATAATTTTTTATTGTTCCTGCTATGGATAAGGACAAGTGATAGCTTCTATATGCAAGCTAATTGTCCTACAGAAAACATTTTCTTATTAGGTCACTGTAGGTACACAGAAGTGTAATGAGTATTTTGCAGTCTCTTTGTACTTCCTGCACAACAGTTTCAATCTCAGAATAAATATTATAAACACTCACTTATATTAAAAAGCAGCTATTCAGAAAAAAAACAGGAAAAAGGTAATAATAATCTAAGGTATAAGCCTTTATACTGAAGAGAAATGTCATCTGGCTGTGCCTGCGTGTAGAGCACCTTAATCACCCAACAAATTCCATGGGGGACTGGGCAGGTCTGCCTGCATAGCCTTGATAGTGGAACACAGGCCAGAGGGGTTTTGGAAAAAATTATTGTCCTCGGATGCTATTGCATAGTTTATTGTACCTTTCCTTCTTCTGGAAAACAAAACAAAACAAAACAAAAACTTTTCAAGTTGGGCTGGAGGTCCATATGAGTTTTTGCATGGACAACAGCTCTAACATGGTAAAGGAAATATTTTACTTTAAAAGTAGGTGCTATCACCCCCAAAATGTCAGTGTTTTCCTTCTATTAAGATATGTTATTAATTTACTGTCATTTTCCTCCTTGTGTCTTGGGCACTGTACGACTGATTTCTCCTAGCCGTCTGTAGACATGTCTGTTGCACTATGATTGTTGTGACTAAGTGATTTCTTGTAAATAAAATGGTGGCACATATACACTTACTTTATGTCTTCATAGTGACTTACAGAGATAACCAGAATAGAGATCCAGCATGGGTACAAATATGTAACTTTCCTTGATAATGCACAGGAGAGCTGGGCTATAAAATTAAGTAAACATAATAAAATGGAGCCTGCTAGAAAACAGCAGAATGTTCAAAGTGAATAGCAGAAATTAAATCTAAGAATACTGTAAGACAGCAACCAGAGGTCAAAGCCTTTTTTTCCCCATCAATTAACTCAGCCCTTTGTCTACAATTGATACTTGTATATCACTTACCTTCGTATAACTCATCTTTCTGACACTTTTGTTTGGCACTTTTGCACTTCTTTTTACTACTATGTTAAGATGTATACAAGTTTCACAAGTAGTGTTTCCCAAGGGTTGGTACTGGGGCCACTCCTGTTCAATTTTATTGATGACCTGGATGAGGGCATTGAGTGCACCCTCAGTAAGTTAGCAGATTACACCAAGTTAGCAGGAAGCCTTGATCTGCCTGGGGTAGCAAGGCCCTACAGAGGGATCTGGACTCGCCGGATAGTGGGGCTGAGTCCAGTGGGTTAAGTTTCAATAAGACCAATTGCTGGGTCCTGCACTTTGGCCACAACAATCACAGGCAGCACTACAGGCTTTGGGGCAAAGTGGGTGTGTAGAGGAAATGGATCTGGGGGCACTGGTTGATGTTTGGCTGACCATGATCCAGCAGTGTGCTCAGGTGGCCAAGAAGGCCAATGGCACCCTGGTTTGTATCAGAAATGCTGCAGCCAGCAGAAGTAGGGAAGTGATCATCCCTCTGTACTCAGCCCTTTGTTCAGTTTTGGGCTCTTCACTACAAGAAAGACACTGAGGCCCTGGAGAAGGGCAACAAAGCTGTGAGGGGTCTGGAGCACAAATCTTATGAGGAGTGGCTGAGGAAGCTGGGATGGTTCAGCCTGGAGAAGAGAAGGCTCGTTGGAAATCTTATCTCTCTCTACAGCTACCTGAAGGGAGGTTGTGGTGAGGTGAGAGTTGACCTCTTCTCCCATGTAACTAATAATAGAACTAGAGGGAATGGCCTCAAGTTATGCCAGGGGAGATTCAGGTTGGATATTAGGAAATGGTACTTCTCCGAGAGAGTGGTCAGAAGCTGGAACAGGCTGGAACACCCAGGGAGATGGTGAAGTCACCAAGGAACATGGTTTAGTGGGAAATATTGGTGATAGGTGGACAGTTGGACGGGATGATCTTAGAGGTCTTTTCCAACCTCGGTGATTCTGTGATTCTATGACTTCTGAATACTGGCATTAAAATAGAAGTGTATAAACACACACGCGTACATGCACATATTTAAAGGACAACTGGTATAAAAGTTACCTACATTATCCAACAACTAAATGTGTTGTTTTTGAAGTATATCTCATTGCATGTTTCCACTGTGATCATTCACAGTTGAACTGATATTCCTCATGCAAATAGAGTTAAGGAGAAAACAGTAACAGTAGCACAGTCTGCAGTGTAAGGAGATTTGGCAAATAAAAATGTAATTCTGCTTTATAGCACCAATAAACTTTTGTCTCTACAGAGCTGAAAAACTACCAACTACTGTTTCCTAGAAGACCAGGAAGAAAATAGCACCAGTAAATGTTTTTTTTATTAGAAAAAAGACTTGTTCACAAGTAAACTTGGGTGAATCAGTGGAATTCAATCACATTTATGGAATTTTATCTGTGGTTTTGAAATTTCAGAATGAAATGTTGATTCAAATTTTCTGTTGGTAAATTTTTCTTCTTCTGTGCTAGTTACTTCAGTGACTTCTGATTGACATTTGTCTTAGTGTATTCTGCCTTGGGCTTTTCCCAAGTCTTATGTGATGTGACACATACTCTGTCCAGTCAGGTTCTCATCCTTCTGACCTTTTATATGGCAAATGTTGCATGTGTGCTTTCAGTCTTCTAGGCGAAGATATCCTGTATGTGGCTCTCTCTGGTCACTGTTTTCTCAAATGCACTATTATTTGCAGTCAGAGTTGGCAGTCTTTCTTAGGAAAACGTATTTATAGAAGTATTCATTGTTTGGCAATAAATCCCACTGGGTTTAACTTACATAAAGATTTCACAAAATTGATAGCTGAAAAACAAAGTTTGTGAGGCCTGTGAGGCCATTGCTAGTCAAACCGAAGCTTGTAGTCCTTATGAAAACTATTACACAGTTCTGAGTGACTTGGACAAGTATTTATTTGGGTTCAGTTCCCAGGAAGAGTTGGTAATATCAACTTCAAAGCATACTGTAAAGCAACAAAACCGATACTTCTCTTCTGCTTTTTGGCCTTTTTGCTCTTATAGTAACAAAGCAATATCCTGAGTTAAAAGATGATACTTTTGCAGTCAAAATGAAGGGTTTATATTTTTGACCTATTATGAAGAGCTCAATTCAGTTATTCAGTTTTTGCATACTTTCTCCGTTTTTGTTTTCCGTTGCTTTTTCTTTTATATATACATTTAGCACAAATATCTGTTTGAGAAAATGTGTGATGGTGGATACATGGTAAGTTTGAAACCGAAAATTAGTGGTGTTCATTTTATCTGCCTGCACATCAGATTATGATATTCCCTATGAGTTTCACACTAAAGGGTGGCAGAACTTTGACTGTTAGTTGCATGTAGATTAGTGGTAGTAAGAATTGTCTGTCTGGAAGTACACACAGCTCACTGATTTAGAACATAGGTTCTAGAGTAAAAATAAAACAACTTCTCTCTATCTTAAATTTTGGGGGAAAAAAAATAAAACAGTTACCATGCAAGGATTTCAATCCTTCCCAGTGAACTTTAGATATTACAATTGCATTATTATAACCGCGTGGATCACTCCAAAAAGTAATACCTCCTAGTTATTTCCATGAAAACTGCAACAGATATGAAGAACACAGTAGCACTGATTGATAGAGGAAATTCTCAGCTACAAAACACTGTTTTGAAACATAGGCACCACCATTAGCTGTGCACCGTCACTGCTGATGACCAAGAGCCTGCATGCCGCGCTTGTAACAATCTGCACCAATGGAGGTGATCCACTGTCACTTTCACCACTGCTGAAATGCACCACCCACTGCCTCACTGCGCTCACACCCACTGTTTGTTCTCCATCAGTGTTCAGCAAGCATCAATGAACATCAGTGGGTGTCATTTTTTTTTTTTTTTTACATGCAGGAATTCAGCCTTTGCTTCATCCACACTTCCATGTCAGATGCCATTTGTCAAAATGCCCTTCTGCTGCTATCTGTCACACAGAAACAAAGTCTAAAGGGAAATTAGTAAGAAGGTCTGACCTCTGCTGCTGTACCACCAACATCCGTCTCTGATGTTGTGGGCCAACATCACAAAATAGGAGGCATTACTTTCAGAGCATCCCTTGAGGTAGTAATGAAATTAGACAAGAAGCAAATTAAAGCTTTTAAGTATGTATTTTGTAGATTCCAGGTTTGGGTTATATTTAGCTACTAATTTTAGAGTTCAGAAATATTTAATTTTTTAGAAAATTTAGCTATTTTAAAAGACAATGCGTTTGATATTTACCTTGCAGCATTAAAATAATTGATTGCAGCAAAGATGTAAAAGGATCTTTGTGTTTTCCTTGTTGTAGTATCTAAAGCTTGAATTCAGTAGTACATACCACCATCTCTCTAAACGTTTAAATTGATACAATGGTTTTAAAATCATAAAAGAATTTTAGAAGCTAGAAATAAAATTGTCCACCCTGTCAATAAAAATACCAATGTGGCATGTGTGTAAACAAGTGCAAGCTGTAAGTAAGTGTCCTGAAAATGTTGCATTCAAAATAAACATACAGATCTTTTTTTTCTATTGAAAAAAGTAAAAGCAGAATAAAAATCATCAAGGAAAAACATTTTCAAATAGCCAGTAAGGAGACAGATCCATAATCTCTTTCCCTTCTGCCAAAAGAAAGCAAAAGAAAACTACTTAAGCATAGTATTTTTTTCTCATTTTTAATGTCCAGTTTTCTTTAACTGAACTCCGTTGTGCACACGTATCAGTCAATGAATAAACACAGAAGACTGATTAAACATTTGTATTTGTTAACAAATTGAATCAGCTATGACCTAGGAAGTGGAAATATACAGTTAGAATAGAAAATTCTTTTGGAGTTTGACCCAATCATGAAAACAATCAAATTCTACCTCACTTTTCTGACAAAACATTTTTATTTTCTGCATTTTCTCTTCCTGAACAGTTGCATTTGTTGCAGCTATCACAGAGAAATACCTTCTTTTCATCTCTATTTTACTTTTCCAGTAATCCTTTTGCTATACCACTTTTAATCCTGCAGCCCATACCCCTTTTGCACTAATACAATGTCAGAAAATGCTCTGCTTTGTTTATAACAGGATTTTCCTCCCAGATTCAAGTACCATAGAGCAGCTGGAAGCGTGTAGTGGCCGTCTGTAATAGTACTCCCATCTTTTTAGCATTAAAATTAATTTTCCTCATCTTGGCATATAAAGAACCCAAGTGTGCCCCTTACCTCATTACCTGAAATTTTACAGTGACACCAACAGCAGGGGATGTGGTGGAGCAGCTTTTTGGATATCAGAAGTAGAAGCTCTGGGACTATTAACTTGAACAGACAGTGCAGTTCCTGTAGTCTTTAATAGGTTCTTCCTTCATGACTGCTGATGGCTGGACCAATGTGGATGGATATCATCCAGGTTTTTCTGTCAGTCTGATGGCTTGCAATTTTCATACCCAGGTAGGAAGGCAACTAGACACACACATCTGAAGTGTATTCTTGGTATGCACTACTAATCAGCAATCTTGTCGACACTCATAGAGGAGGCTGAACGTTTATGTGAACATGTTTATGTGTAGTGCAGAGTAATGATACAAATGAAAAATAAAAATGAATGTATTTTGTTTTCTGCTTTTGCTGCTGTTCCAGTAATGCTTGTTTTTTGTGCGTGAATGTTAATTTTCACTTCCAGGTACACACATAGTTCCATGAAGTCATCATTCCTGAGCATTATATTTTTATAGAAGACAGTGTTTGGGTGTGGTAGGACTATAGATAGATATATAAATGTGGAGACAACAGAGGGGATGTTGGATCCCAGTTGGTTGCCATGACACTAAGGGGCTGAATCTGGGTAAGTTCTGGCTATACATGGAAAAAAAAAACAAAACAGTGGGAGCCTGGTCTTACTTGGGATGAAACTGGGAGATATTTAGTTAAAGCATCTCAGGTTACTGTAGCTGACCACTTTTTATATTTTGGTGGAATTGGACAAAACTATGTTATCTTTTCACCTGCTCAGTATGTTTATTTTACTTTAGATTGGTGTTTCAATGCCACAAATTCACATCAGTTGCTTCATTTGCATTACTGTATTTTCATATAACTTTCTAGCATCAGCTATTTTTAGAAAAGCATATGTATTTTTATTACAATTACTTTCTTTCATATTCAGTAAGCCTTCCTAATTCTGAGTAATGAGCAGGACCTCTAGAAAATCACAGGTCTTTAAATATACAGGTGAAATTTTTCTTGAATTTCTGACAGTGGAATAATCTTTTCAGAGTGCTAACGTAAAGCTTCCACAGTGACTAAACCAATTTTGAATTGGAACTTTAAAAAGAGATGCTTGCAGATATTATTACAAGCAAGAAGTGAAAAGATGAAAAGAAAGCCCTAAAAAGATAAAGAGGGGAGGAAAATATACTGAAAAATTTAAAAGGGGACGTAGAAAAAAAAAATTAATACTAAGGATAAAAAGGATGAGTGTATGAAAGTGAAGCCGAAGTGGAAGGAAAATTACAGACTAAACAATCTTGTAACGAAGTGCCTATCTTTACTTGCCAAATCAGTGTCTGTGAGATCCCTCCTTAGGCTCTTCTACCATGCTCAAAGCTGATATTCTTTTCTTAGGCTCAGATATTGGTGTGCCATATGACGGTCACGTGTAATTGTCTTTCATAATTTCCTTCGGCAAAAAGTCAGTGTGATTTTTTCACTACTTAAAGCCCTATAGTCTGTCAGATAATCAATGGAAATGAGGGAGTAGATTTAGGGACAGTGGAATTACAGTGCTGCAATCAGAAAGTTAAACGTTTTGGGTCTGGGTTCAAATCTTAACACCATTCATGTGAGGAGCTGTTTTGTCCTTGACTTCATAGCATTAGGATTCACATCTTTGAACACCACAGAAGAAACTGTGAACTGATAATTATTTGTATGACTTCATGTAACTTTAAAGATGAAATATTCTACACAGACACATAGCTTGAAAAATATGTTAAGTTTATGTGCAAATATACATTAAAAAAATATTTGGTAAATATTGTTGCATAGTATTTGGAGATACTACCCTCGTGTGTAATCGCAAAAATGCAAACTTTTCGATACATAAAGTGTCATTTTAAAATGTTAGACCATTCTGATATGTTCTGTTAGGTTGAGATCCTAAATTTCTTGTTGAAAAGTTGAATATCAGGAGATATGGTTGCCTCTTATATAAGTTCATGTGTTAGAGAAATTAGTTCTTTGAACACAAGTGCAGACTTTGAGAAGGCAAAACTGAAAGCAAGAAAACTTGAATTAAGAAAATGAGTGATTTAGGTAATTACCGATTTGTAATCATAACTTAGTATAATGATGTTTAGATTTTGTTGTGGTAAAGAGTAAAACTGAAATACATAACTTGAATGTGTTTGGCATTAAAAAAAAAAATGGACAACAACTATGGGGCAAAAAAGGAATAGAAACAATTTTATTCATTGAGAAGGATTTAGTCCTGAAAAATGTCTGCTTGTTTTTGTTTTTGTTTTTGTTATTGTTGTTTTTATTCTTATCATATGTGAGCATCCTCATTAAAATCTACCCACCTGATTAAAAACAGGTATTTGGAGCAGAAAGATCCATTTTCAATACGTGACACTGTATTTTCCTTGCTCCTGTTGATAATTTTGCAACTACTCAAAATATGCAAAAACTGCAAAAAAAAAAACCAAACATGATTTAATATTGCTGGAAGGACTTGTAATGACATTTTTTTCATGAAAAACATGGAATGTGCTATTTCTCTTTTAACACATTCAATGATTTGATTATCAATAGGGGGAGGAAAAAATTATACAGATCATTAAATTAAGAAGTAAATGACAGCCTCTGTCCTGTGAACGGTATCCAACTGACTCGAGTATTTGCAGAACTAAGATCTTATGACAGAGCAGCCATTATCATGCAGCTCAGTGTTATTTTCTGTTTTTTGAATGAAACCACAGGCTGTTTGGAAAATGGAGAAGTCTTAATCAATTTTTATGCATAAAGTACTATGAAATGTATACAGGCTTTTTCTGCTCATTTTTGCCTTCTGCTTAGGTTATGTGTTTTAAATACACTCCATGGAAATGGCCATTACTGCTTTATTAAAAATTGCTTGTTTACCTCACAACTATTATTAAAGAAGTCTCTCTTTAATCTCAGATACGCAAGCCTTATCCCCCTCTTTCTCATCCATGTCTGCTATGTCTGTCATTAGTAATAAAAGTCAATCAAAAATGACACCTAAGATGAGGCTATTTTTTTAAGGATAAAAAAGAGCAAAAAGAATAACAGATATCAATATGATGATATGACTCAGAAATTCTGTTATAAATTTTACTATTAGTGTCTTCTCTTTCCCTTACTCAAATTCCTGAACTCCTAAACTCTGCTTCTAATCCACCTGCCACATGGCTGGCATTGTAAACATATTTATATGTCAGATCATCATTGAAATACCTTAATGCTGTCAGAAGTATGCATCAAGTTATGTGTGACAGAAATAATGCCTTCCTACTGCTCTCAAACTTGAGCAGAAGCTTTTGTGTAGTATTTCTATGCAAATAAATAATTACAATAAATAATACTGATGTTAAATGTCTCTTATGTGATTTTTTAGGTCACACAGTAAGATATGAGATCCTTTAGTGAATCCACTTTAAAATAATATAAGTTCATTGTAATTAAATATCAATTTTAGCCATCATATACAATTCTATATACACAGTCATTGGCAGAGTTGTGAAATAAAGAAACCTTGCCCAAGCTTTCTTTAAAGTATCTTTCCTGTGTTCTGTTGAAATTAGACTTCTATACATTGACACGCATTTAATAAGAATATTTCAATTTTTCTGGTACATTTCCAGAGCTCTAGCATGCAGTGAAGGTTTTATAGTCAGTGTGCAGTGCAGCAGATGTCATTCCATTTGCCTAAGTCCTGCTGACATTTGGAGTTGTGGATTAATTGAGCTACCAAATGAAATTTAATTAAAATTAAATACAGACTTGGCCATTGTATCTGTTCATTTTTTACACTCTGGTGTGTACATTTGCAGTCAGCGCCATAGTTAATTTGTTTAATCAGGATGCTATGTGGTAGAAGCTGCACTTTGTTTTAAGCTAAAATCCTGACAGATGCCAAGTGGAGCATCATTTCTGTAATTTCACGTGATACAAGTCATGTAAATGGTGCTACTGATGTGCCTCAGAACAACCTAAAGGGTGCAAATTATTTGATTTGAGAAGTTTATATAGAAGAAAAAACTATATCAAATATGGTTTGGGGATTGTATTTTTTTTTAAGGGAAAAATTTTGCTTAAACTATTTTTTTAATTACTTTCTGATTTAGTTAGCATCAGGAAATATATTCAAAGAGAAAGAGTTACAAAGGTGTAATTTATTTCTTTCATAAAATGCCACTGTCAAAATCAGCTTAGCCTTGAGATAGATCTGCAGTGGAAATGTCAGCAGAAGGCATTAAAATATGCCAATACTTGATGACAATAATTTTTTTTCTTACTGATTGAGAAAGTATGGACGGGTGAAGCACTCACATTTTTTTAATTCTCGCAGACCATATTAATAGGTATCAATTACTAGTTAAAGTAGAAGTAACACTGGAGGGAATATTTATGGATTCTGTCTTTATGCGTTTAATTTGGGTCCATCTGGAAACACTTCGTGCTGCTCCTTTGTATGTAGGTAGCTACTAATTCTAGATATTCTGACTCAATCTAAATTAGATACCTAAAGCAGCTAAAGTAGATGGTATGAATACCTTTTCAAGCATTAAAATAAAGAAGATATTAGTAGGTGCCATTCTGAATATTAGATAATAAACTTAGTGACACAATTTCTATGTGAAAATTGAGGGCATAAAGTCTCTCATTTATACTTTACTGAATGAACGGACTAAAAAAAAATGCAATGTGTTTTTTCAACTTTTGTCTGTCATTACTACAACAAATTTGTTAGGTGTAATGTGATTTCCCAAGGCCAGTTAGAGCTGTAAGCCTCTCAGAGGTACTGTCTAAGGGCAGGACCAACAAAACCTGGCTTAGTACAATGTTTGCAATGCAACTAGACCTTAGTTGCCTTGGAATATCTTTTGACAACACTCCTATGAACATAGGGATGGCAGCCCAGGACAGGCCAGAGATCATCTTATTGCATTTGTCATTCCACAACAAAGAAATACATGCTTACAGAGTAACGATCAAATAGGTGAGTCAGAGTGATGCTTCTCAGGATATTCACACAGCTCTCACGGATTTATTTATTTTTTAAACAGAGGGAGCATCTTTATTTAAGAGATAGTAAACAATTTCTCCTCCTTTCTCCATTCAAATTGGGTGGAAACTTTTTGATTGGCCTTTTGTGCCCACAGTATTGTGAAACTTAACTGCACACTGCATGAAAAAATGTTTGGTGTTTTTAACCAGCTGCTGTTCTCTGCATTTGAGGCCTACCTGCTCGTTTGTTAGAAGGGGGCAGTACACAATGGTTTCCTCATCTCTAAATCCTTGCTGCTTGAGTTTTTGTAGACTTTGGTCATATCTTGCCCTGCCATTTCTTTTTCAGATAGAAGTATTGTCGCCTATTTTTTGTACTTTATTCAGACATTTCTACTTTTTTTTTAAGTTGGATTAGACAGATGTGGGAACAAGAAATGTGTATGGTATGGTATTCCTTACAGAAGCAAGACATGGATTTCTACTCACTGCAAAGTACAGTGCTCTGTATTTTCCTGTTAAGGCCAAATGCTTACATCTCAATGCTGCTTTTTAAATTTTTTTTTTAATTATTATTTTTTAATTTCTACCATTGAACTTTCATTTTCCCAGGGCAGCCTAAAGCCTTAGTTTGTTTTTCACAAGTGGTAACAACCAGCTTAAATCCCATTGTTTTATAGCTAGTTAGGACTGAGATTTCCTTGTACATCTTTATGCATTTGTCTTTGTTAATTTTTACCAGGAATCTCAATGTTCACTAGTTCAGTGTCATAAGATCTTTCTTGCTGCTTCCACCATCAGTTCTTGGCTTTACCACTTGGAAATGGGTTCTGATATCTCACTGGTCATTCAGCATTTCCTCATCATTTCTGAATATGTTTGAACATCATGGATCCTTGTTGACTTTCTCTGTAGTCTGCCATGTGAACTGGCTGTCTATCCTTACCTATTTCCTATGTCTTATCCATGCATGCCATGACTGTTCTTTTCTACCATTATTTCTTGGTTTGTTTAAAAGGCTTATGTGAAAGACAGCCCTGGTGAGGCCACACCTTGACTACTTTGTTCAGTTATAGGCCCCTCACTACAAGAAAAACACCAAAGCCCTGGAGAGTTTCCAGAGGAGGGGTTGTTCAGTCTGGAGAAGAGGCTCAGGGGAGACCTTATCTCTCTCTACAACTTCCTGAAGGGAGGTTGTGGTGAGTTGTGGTTCAGCCTCTTCTCCCATGTAACTAGCAATAGGACTATAGGGAATGGCCTCAAGTTATGCCAGGGGAGATTCAGGTTGCATGTTAGGAAATCTTCTCCAAGGGAGTGGTCAGGCACTGGGATGGGCTGCCCAGGGTGGTGGTGGAGTCACCATCCCTGGAGGTGTTCAGTGAATGTTTAGATTTTGTAGTGAGGGACACGGTTTGGGGGGAGATGTTGGTGATATGTGGACAGTTGGTCTGGTTGATTGTGGAGGTCTTTTCCAACCTCAGTGATTCTATGATTCTGTGATTCTTTTGCTTTGCCAGGAGCTTTCAGAAAACCAAGCAGACTATTTGAACATTTTTACAAACCTCACTGTCGATACATGTGTGCATTTACAAGGATGGCTTGACTTGTACCTGATATAGCAATGTATCTATCACTACACAAACGTTCTTCTGTGTTTTAGTGTCTGTTTAACTTGCCTGACCACTCTTGAGGTTCCCCTGTTTGCAGATGCTGAAGAATGGGTTTTCCACAGTCGGTTCCTTAGTTGTCAAGGTGGTTTTAAGCCACTAGAATTAATGTCTCAGGTATTACTTTCCTGAGTTCTTCTAGATCTGTAAGACACATGCCACTTGGTCCTGTCAATCTCCTACTTATATTTTTTTCCTCTGTTTATCCCATTTGGCTTTCAACTGCTATTCGATGTGGCACACTATTTTGTCTCTCCCAGTATATACAATTTTCCAGCTTCACAGGCAGCAGACCCCATGGTGCTGAAGTTGAGCACAACTTTTTGAATTGAGGCACAGTCTCACAGTGTTTTGGGCTTGAATGTTGAATTTGAGTGCATTAAAGCTGCTGTTACCGAGTAGATTTTTGGCGATAACATTTCAAATCAAGTCTGTAGTAGTCTCAAAGCCAAGTCAAAGGTTGTTTCTTCCCTCATGGACCACTAACCAGACTGCTCCATCAATCAATCGCTGACGATGTCTACAAATTTAGTCATATCATCAGGTCACAAAGTGATATTTTTTCAATCCACAGCATGAGAGAGTAACCCAAGTCTCCATTAGCCTTGCATCCTCGCTGTCTGATCTCCCTCAGTGTATCACAGGCAGTGTCACTAGTTCTGGTCAGGCAGGCTGTAACATCGTTCCAGTGCTGTGTTTTTCCCATTTAGGTCTCGAATTTCAATCTCTAGAGGATCTATCTTTCTTCATCCAACTGCAGCTGACATCAAATGTGTTTGGCTTCTGTAAGTAGGCTGAGCCAGTATCCCAGCTAACCTGGATTCTCAGCATCCTGCTGCAGCATCTGTAAAAGTGGGTTTATTTTGGAGCTTTAACATGTATAATATCACTTTCCTCCTTACAGTTGTAATCAGTTTGACTTCTTGCTTGTATTTCTAACTTACCACTCACCTATAACAAGGAACGTGGCAATTTGCAGGCAAGAGCAAACAACGATTCTAAAGGCATGTCCCCGGTTTTGGCTCTTACAATCAAAGTATCTTACAAATATGTAATTATTAAAAGTATTCCTAAAAGCATTTAAAGGACTTGTTTGTGGTTTTTCTACCCATATGGTGGAAAAGTGATTAACCAAGGAGGTTACACACTACTGCTGCTATTAAAATACTACTGACATGCATTTTAATACAATGACATTTAAGAACTAGGAAGGGAGTTGGAATGAAAGAGAACAATGACAGAGTAACTGAGAGAGAATGGAGAAATAAAAAGTCATTTCCTCAGGTTTAGGAGAATCAGAAGCCCATTAATTTGGAAGGTGCCTATGGGTTAGAAAAATTCAGTGGGCATGTCACTGCATGAGGGAGCCCTGTTACTGTGAGGCGTATACTAATTTTTTTTTTTTTTTCTTTTAATTGTAGGCATGGAAAAGAATGATATAGTGTGGGTATAAATGGCATTATGTCATGAGTAGATAAGTCACAGTGAAAGAAAATGAATAACAGGAATTATTTAGAAGATGCTGGAATAATGAACCTGGATGGTCATGAAGTTAACAGGATGGTGTGTTTCAAATAGGGTGAGATTTCTTGTGGGGAACGGGAAGATTTTAAACTTAGATTCCAAGATAATAGCATGACATTCATGAGGAGTACACGAAGGATTGGTGAAGAGACAGAAGAAAGGAAGATAGGAAACAGGTGTTTTTGGAGGCAGTGGTCTAAACTGGGTGTGAGGAATGAGAGGAAGGATATTGAGGGTAATAAAATTTTAAATTAAATACGCAACTGTGAAAGAAAAGAGATATGAAGAGACAAGACTTCGCAGGTACAAGCTGAAGATAGAGCAGCAGAGTATTCTAGTAGTCAGGAAAGCATATGAGAAGACAGTTGTGGCAGCAGAGGAGAAGAGATGCAAGAATACATAACAGGAATACTTCAGACTTTGGGGGGAATTGTCAGGGGGGAATAGGCTAGTAGTCCACCATGGCAAAAGGTCAGTATCACAGCACTTTTTACATCATCGAAGGGCAGTCTGATTTTAGAGGATGCTTCTTTCTGGGTATACAGAGACTGTTTCATTCAAACCCCAAAGCAGATTTATTTATTTATTTATTTATTTTGGTGTACTTCATATTTCAGTTGCAGCTGTTTTACTCATGCGATACCTATTTTAAAATTTTCTGATCTATTAGTCTCAGTTATCTGCTGACCTTGATATTCATGGTAGCTAGTCAGTGATTTTCCTTTGAAAGCTTTAAACTGATTGCCATTCACATAGTTTTATGATTTATATTCACATGCACAGGATAGTAAAATAAGTTGTATTTACAACTGTTACTTTGTCATAGGCCTGCAACGTTTTACAAGATTTACATTTCTCTCTACATTCCTTTTAACTTCAGGAGTAAAATAATCTGCTAGTACTGAGGAGGTAGCCAGTAATTCTTGTCTTATTCTTTGGTTGGGTTCATTTATGATCAAAACTAATCTCTCATCTTCCCTCGTTGCAAGTTTGCAAATACAAAGCATGTTTAAACAGGCTTTACATGTTTCATCTCAAAGCCAAATTAATTTTACTGCCTGCTCCTGATGTATACAACTTTCATATATATGGGACCATTACTCAGTGTGGCAGAGCCTCCCTTGTCCTGTCTTTATGCTGGTTCATGGTGCTGCGGGAAATGCACAGATGCACTTTTACAGTGAGAACTGGAAACTATGATAATGTGAGACAAAAAATGTCCAATTAGAAATTAATAATCTGCATGTATTATACCCCTTTGTCTATATGATAGAAACTCTAATACCTCTGACATTTGCTGTAGAAATTGCTCTGTGGGGTTCTCTGCTTCACATAATTTGGACTTGCCCCAAGATTATTTAATTATGGAAAAGAAATTTGTGCGGTCATTGAAACATTGTTGGAGATTTCAAGTGGAACCAACATATGCTAAGCCTATATAAATTATTAAATAGGATTTAACTTATACTTTTTCCTTTCTAACATTGTGGATGTCCATGTGCCTAGCCTAGAGGATGCAGTCAGAGCAATAATGCCCGTTTTGCAGTAGCTACTGTATAAAGCAAAATAATTCTAATAAGCTTGTTTTAAAGACAACAGATTATCAAATAAAAAAAAAAAAAGGGATTTCAGAGCAATCTCTTACGAGTATGGCATTGTACTGGTAGTCTCAAATTTATGTAAGATCGGCTACTAAGGATATACTCGTGTCAATAGATTTTGTAGGTGAATACTGTATAAACATTTTTCCACAGTGTTATTCAGATTGTGCTGCGGGGCTTTAAAGTTGTGTACTAATCAGAACTGTTTTCATCAATCTTGAGATCTGCTACCACATTATGTTTTATTTTCTGTTTTTTCTTGTTCTTTACCACAACATTATGTAATTCATAAATTATCCTGGGAAACTGAAAGGCTTTTGTTTTCTCTCTAATAAGTGTTTTACTTTGGTGACCTCTGATCATTAGGCTGAATATTTCAGAGAAGAAGAGAATGAGACTCTGTGAGAAATGCCATTCTTTGATGCCTTTGATGAAGAGATGCTTCATAGAGTCAGTGTGACACACAGCATGGGTGTAATCCTTGGCTACAGGCCGACTTTGAACCATCATGTGCCAGCTGTGGTCAACTCTGCATTTTTTTTAAGGGTGCTTTAGGGATGGACTTTTTAATGATGTAAAGACTATTGCAGAACTGCAGACCTCCTTATACTCCATCTAGTAGCCATAAGGCATGGCTTTATAATTACACAGCTGCATTACCATTGGAAGTGCTGTAAACTGTACTGGGTATGGGCAAAGGCAATCGGTAGGTTTATAGTAAAGAGAAAACTTTTTTAATCTTTAGCATACCCACGTAATTCTGGCCGTGTAGCCTGTTTGAAATAAGGTTGAGCTCTGAAAAACAATCATGACAATAACAAGTATTGACAGTTTGAGTCAGATCCCACAAAGTCATGAATTTGTCTAGAGATAATGTTAACTTACAGTTTTTTCCTGCTTTTGTTTGTCTGATAGTTCTTAAGTTTTCAGATATGCAGTAGTCACATTTTCCTGATACTTTAAAATTTTCTTTGAAGAAAAATTAAAATGATTTTTCTTCATTTTGGTGGGATGAACTATCTCAAGACTTGAGAGACAATTCTTAGATGAAATAATGTTATACTACCTCTGCCAGGGCTTGGGTCGAGATCAAATTATTTCCTTTGTCCCATATCTCCTTTAAGTGATGTCTTCTGCAGAATGGGGTGGAAACAAGAATGGACTTGTCTTCAACTTTTTCATTTAGAAAGTCATTTTAACTGATTGGACTTCTGGTTCATAAAGTTTTCATATGTAACATTCTGTAGGCTTTATGATGATTCTCTGACACCAATGGAAAAAAATGATGGAGGAGGCATGGGGTAATGTGTGTTCATGTTAAGGCACTGACACAGAATGATTTCTTGATTTTTGCCTCTTGATTTTTGGACTGCCTAAATATCTTTCTCCAAGCATCTCTATGGTACAAACTGCAAAAATAGTGCAGGGATAATATAAATGAGGTATGATAGGTACCAGAAACTTAAGCAGTCTGGAGTTCCCCACAGGCTAATTTTCCATTCTGAAATAGAGTAAATTAGCCTACAAGAAGCTTGTGCTTTTCAGAGTAGACTGCGTCTGACATCCAAGCTAGTTCATCAGAAAATAGGTTTGGAAACTTGCTATTCTTAGCAGGCTGCCATCTGGACATAGGTTTGTTATGTGGCTGTGGGGCATCAACAGAACTGAAAGAGTTAAAAATCACAAAGTACTCTGCCCAGTAGTAATTTTAGAAACACTTCAAATGGACAAAATAAAATGTAGCTAGATATAAATTTAATTTCCCTCTTGAATCTATACATTTATTAATCACTATAAATCTTATTTCTGTGTTTATGTATTAGCCTTAAAATGAATGTCCAGTTCACTCTAAATCCATTATTTAATACAAACGTTTACAATTACTGACATTCTTATGCTGGTGTTTTGGTAGATCTTGGCATCATATTACTTTCTGCTGGAATTAGGAGTTTTATTTTCAAATGGCTTATTTTGCCACTTTCATTTACTGAAAGGGTAAGCAATAGCAAAAAAAAAACCCTGAATCTGCCAGTATTACCTATCAATATACTAAATTTTATTTAAAGTGTTTGTAAAATGAAAGATGCACTGAAAATATGCATTATTTTAAAGTTAGGAGTGGAGATGCAGTGTAGATCATAGAAACTAGGGTTTCTCACAGTGATTTCATTTCATAAGAAATGTCATGATTTTCCACCTCTATACGACTTCCAAAAACCCGTGTTGGATTACTTTTTATCATTTTCTCTGAAATACCTTTTTGAAAATATCCACTGGTATGGAAAAGTGTGAATTCATCTATGTACTCAACTGTGGAAACTTTGCTACGATTGCAATATAAGTAGAGCAACAATTAGTACAAATACTTGCCTCCTTTTATGGAGAGCAACTAAAGTAGCAAACATGAGTATCAAATTTATTTTGCCATTCCCGTTGGATATTTTTTTGTTGTTGTTTCTAGAAGTGAAAATCTT
This sequence comes from Alectoris magna, assembly GCA_030625065.1. Lineage (NCBI taxonomy): Eukaryota > Metazoa > Chordata > Aves > Galliformes > Phasianidae > Alectoris > Alectoris magna. Next base: position 20,010,215 of record CM060564.1, on the reverse strand, counting down.
TTGATGATACGAAGTACACAGTCTTGAGAAACTTCTGATCTGAAATGAAGACACCCAAAACTATTTTAGAAAGATTTTGAACCTCTCTAACTCTCAGCAGCTACGGAGACTTGCTGTATTTCTGAGCTATAACAAGGAGATTTTTGTAAAATGTTCTTCATAGTGGAACTTGTTTTATATAAGAAACATACTTAAAAAGCTAATTTCTTTTCTCCTTTCTGCACTGCAATCCACAAAGTGTGATTAATAATAGATTTAAATTTGCTAAGTGCATTTACTCCTTTGTGCCATCATAAAGAGAATCTATTACTGCAAAATTGAGGCTTAGTTCCAAATTGCGCCATTATGAAGTTTTCTTCCAGCAATGTTTTGTCTCTAATACACTTCCCTCATTGTAATTCTATTGCAAACCTGATGTCTAGCATCAAGTCTCACAATAATTATTTTAAATTGCTACTAGGAACAGTAGTCCTGGTGGGATATATTACTACCATTCTAACAAGATGAATTTCAATGCACTTGTAACTATATTATAGTGTATTATGAAAGAAAGAAAATCTTTGAGTTGTAGGTAGGCAAGCAGATGCAGAATACTGAAAAAGGATTTTTATCACCTTCTTTGCACCTTATGTGGCACTTTTACATTATTAATTTAAATTAGTAGTAATAATGTATTAATATGTGTTGTGATCTATCACTATAGTACTTATCAGTAAAACTAAGAAGCAGAATAGGGTGGAGCTTTACAAATGGAATTGTTGTTTTGATTAAATATGCTACCAGATTCAAAGCTTGGAATGTGCCTGAATGTGAGCTAATGCTGAGGTAAAAACTAAAAAGGGAAGTAAAGCAAATGAGTGTACTGTTAATGTTGATTTCAAAATAACAGATCTCCACCTCTGCCATGAAGTTCTGCATGCCTGCTTCATAATCAGGTAGCAGATTAACTTCTGAATTCAGCCCACTTAGCCTAGGAATTTAAAAGCAGATCTTTGCAATTGCTTTAAAATGAGAAGAACCCAGCTGATGTAATAAATGTATGAATACACTGAAGCACTGTTTGTAGATTTATTATGTTGTGCAGTTCTAGAACTAAGTGCTTGTGCTGTAATTAAATGATAATCTGCAATGATTTTCACATCAAAATTCAACATCGCTCTGAAGTTATAAACAGATAAGTCTGTCATATCTCAATCGAAAACGAACCTTTACATAGTGGTACTCAGAAACAGCTAAAATTGGTAGCTTCCCCAGCCTCACATTTAGGAAATTCAGAACTGAAAGTTAAGCAAGACTGAAATAATATTCCTGGGCAAACAAGAGAGTGAGGCAAACTTCTACATCACACTATCTTAGAAAAGCAGCGGGATGCCTGTTATTAGCTCATGTGTGCGAGTTGTTAGTAACACCAAAAATTTGGAAGGATGAGTAATAACAGGCAACAGGGCAACATGTGCCATGATCTGGTTTTCTCAGTGTCCCCCTCAAGAGAAGACAAACTTCAATACAGCGTGTGGTGGAAAATCAGCAGTAGCTCATCACTTTTTAGTTTGAACTGGGTAGGTTTCACATTCTCAGTGTGACAGTTGTGCCTGAGTGGAAGGATGAAGTGTGTTATCTGTATATATTCAGATGGCTACATGTTCAGTTTAAGGGTTTTTGCATCACGTATGGTTCTAGCCTCCGTGATGTCATCCTTAGATGCAGCTGTATAAGTAATGTCATACATTCTTCTTTTGGGAAAGAAAATATATTTGTGATGGAAAGAATTATTTGAAACAGAAACAGCATTGCATCTACTGATCTATTTCCTTCAGCCATTCACATACCTCTTCATAAATGTTCTGTAATACCTTTCTCTTCTCCCTCCCATTTCTGACTTCTAATCTTTTCTGTGAATTCTGGTAAGAATCTAGAGTCCAGAAGCATATGTTGAAGTTGTTTCTCTCTGCATGAGACATAGAAAAAAGTGTGTAGTATTCTGCCAGATAATTTTCAAAGCACTGCTGATTTAAAATATTAGTTTAAAGAACTGAAGGTTATTTTTTATACTTCATGGGATAGAATCTCATATTTCCTCTGTTACTTTAATTTACTGAATCGTACACTCCCTCGAGTGTTTGATGTACAACATTCATGTGTTTGTATTTTTGTATTTGCATCCATATCCATAAAAGCTCATAGTTGCATTGCCAAGTTATTTGTATGCTTCCAAAAAGTTATACAAGGAGATTGTGACTTAAATGCGTATCTTCTAGTGTTCACAATATATTAAGACTGAAAAATACTTAAGCAAAATGTTTGGTGCTGTCTAAAGTGGCCACATTTTCACATTCAGCCTCTGTCAGCTGACTGATGTGGCAAGGGCACTGCAGACTTCTTAGACTTATTGTTTGTTAAATTTGATTAGAAGAGAGCTCAGAACCCAAAACTGATGGCCTCTCACCCACCGCAAGGTTGAGCTAAGAAGGTGAAGTAAGCATTTCTACTGGATCAAAGCTAAAGTACTTGGCACCTTGCAAAGCTGATGCTGGAAACGAAGAAATGAATTGCCGATAACTACATCATTGCCGTTGCTGCTACCCCTTTAAAAATAAATGTGCTGTTTAGCTTTTATGCATTGCCAGCTTGGTATGCAGGAGGGAATTCTGTTTGTTAAAAAATACCTTCAGAATGAGCATAAATGACTGTCACAAGTGTGCATCATGCAGCTTCACTAGTATGCCTCAGTCCATTGTAAAGGTATAGCTTTTCAATAGATTTGACAGTAGCTCAATATTTGTATTAATCTTATCTTTTTATCTGCTTGAACTCTTACTAGAAGCATTAGAAATGACTTTTGACAAAAACTTACTACGTACGGCTCTTCTAAATGTTCTTCGATAATAATGACTTTCACCTACTTTGCTGCAAATCAAATGAGCTACTAGTAGAATGGTTTGTTTCCCCCCTACCTACCCCTAGTGCCATTAATAACATTAATTCAGCTACCATCTATTTAGTATGGGATTTTTATATTTTTTTTCAGTTGAAAGTGCTCGTATCAGTCCACAAAGACCAGGAGCTGGAATAGTATCACATTGCCTTGAACAGTTCTTTCAGTACTAAAGGACCTCCATTCATCGTTTGAAGTTATTTTGCTAAGTTTGTAAGAAACATTTTGGCTAATGGATCCCATTCAAACTAAGGACTGTGCAGTGTTGTTTTTTCTTCTTAAATGAATTTTATCATATGGTGATTAGTATATAGATTTATATTTTCAGACATGGTGTGCAACTGACATTTTTTAAATTTTGTCTGGAATCAATACAAGATGTATATGGTGTGCCTGTCAGTTTGCTGCCAGGTAAAAGTCAAACTATGAATCTTAAATATTTTCAGATAAATAAAAGACTACTATTAATGCTAGGAAAGGTGTACTCCACAGCACATTTCTTAATCCAGCAGAGGCTGTTGCAGAGAGATAAACAGAATTTCATCCCAGTCCCTCTGAGTGTTAATAAAGTAAAACCGAAGATGCATAGTGATACTAAAAACACTCTTAAGTGCTAAATAAAAAATTCTGTCAGAGTGATCCCATAACTTCACCTCTTGGGACTGATCACATCCTTCGGCTTAAAATATGAAGTGAACCTTAATGAGACATTGAAATTAGCTTGGAAATTTTTAGTAATTCTCCTTTGAACTTAGGAAAAGATTAATTCATTTGCTGGTTCGAGAAGTAAGGCAAGAATATGTTCTGTTGAAATATTTTAATAGTACTTAACTTGCCAACACTAGATGGCAAGAGACATATTCTATTTAATGTTAAGAAAATACTATGTGAATTTACCAATATGTGTATCAACTGTAGCTTTCAAGGGTGTTGGACGGGTTATTGTCCAGAGCTAAATAAATTTGAATTCTGCAGAGCTGAAATGTTGAAAATTAGCTGCATGATGTATGAACCCAAATAATAATGTTCCTGACGTAAGAAAAAGTGATGGAAATTAAACATCTAGTTATGCACAGTGTGTCTGCACAATGTGCTGCATGCACCGCATGTGTTAGAATTTCTTCTCAGTTCTTTTTTTAATCTTTTATTCATAGCATTGCAGGTGATGAAAAATTTATGCCTTGAGTCTGGCATTGAAATTAAATGCAAAATGAAAACAGAAGCAGTTTATACTGACAGCTTAAATATCTTTATCTAGCATACGGTTGCACTATAAAAATCACTGGGTGACTTTTAAAATCTCCCACGTGCAAAAATGCAAACATTGCACAATAAAGGATAAAGTTAGGACTCTTGGTATATTAACGGAAAAGTTTCCTTCATTATTATTCACTTCTAATTTCTCAGAATTGTTTCAGAATGTCAGGTGAGTGTGAATACAGATTCCTACACAGGGCAGCTAGTGACAATACTACACGACATTCAGAAAATAAATGATTTTTGTATTACTTTTTCTGAAGATTTCTATACTTGCCCTTCTTTAAATTGGATAAGAGATAATCAATTCATCTTCTACTTCCATATTGCTGGAGTAAAAGGTTAATTATTCTGATGAATCGGTTCCTGAATTCCCATGGTCATAGTGCGCGTTTTCTGTAATAACAGCAGATTTGCTAAGAAACGTACATATGTTTTTAAAGGAACAATCCATATCACATCGTACTCATGGATTATTGTGCAATGTTTGCATGGAATAGTTTATTAAAGAAGCAATTTTTATTTTAGCAAAATTAGACGTGAATAGTCATGTAGACTGTTTTTAAGATGCTGGTGGGGGTTCAGTCAATTCGGTTGCTTTTTGTGCTGTATATCTGCAGTGATATTTTGTTGTTGTTACTTCTACTGTTTAGGTAATGCTAGGTCACTAATTATATTTTTTAAACTGAAATTAGTAACAAGAAAATAATTGCTATGAACTTTCATGAGTGCCTCACAAGACTGATATACTAAGAAGAATAGAGATTTCAACATACCAGTAACCAAAATGTGAAGCAGAGAAGTCTATTTGTAGTCACATAGGTTACTAACAGTAAACTACCAATTGCATTTTTATATGTAGAAGTCTGTTCTACAGGGCTTAGCAGATTTAGATTCAGTTTCTGATTTGTGACTTTTTACAATGCTTTATATAAATGTTAGTGTGTATAATTATGCAGATAATTTTATACAATATTAATTGTGCTAAGAGTGTACTGAAAGTCTGTTTAATTCAGTAATTCATTTGCATTTTAATGATTCTAACAGCATAAGGTTACAGAGTAAAATTGAAACATCTCGATGACTGTTACTGTAGTGTGAAGTGTTTGAAGCTCTTATTTTCTGCTCTGAAATCTATTAAATATATCATTAGCAAATTTCAAATTTAAAAACAGTGAAGAATAAATACTCAGTGAGTTACCAAAATCAGCTGCAATATATCTTAGTGTCCATTGTATAACAAAGGATTTTTGAAGCATTTTGGAATTTGATATCTATGTCATTTGATTGTTGATTTTAACATGTTCACTATGAGCATTCACTGTTTGAGAAGATAATTCTGGTAGCGATAGCAGACCGAGTATGTCAAATGCACTTGAGGAAAAACATTGAAATACCTTTTCAGTAGAAGACTGAACGTGAGAAACAAATTCTTTTTTCATTTTTTAATCAGATCTTCTAAAGGCATAAGATACTGTCTAGGTGATTTTGTTTATTGTTATTATTCTATGGGAATGAATGTGCTCACTTCCACAAATGCAGGCAATAACATATTTTGTTGATCTGTATCAATAGATTTTAAGTTAGCTATGTAACATTTCTCTCATTTCTTTTATCATAAACAGATTTAATATCAGCATGAATAAATCTAAATTGTTTGCTTCTTTCTTCCTAATTCCTGAAGCAATGTAAAAGCCTAGAGAGGTTTGAAGTGACAGGATTACAAGCAGTCTTTTGCATACATGGCCTTTAGGGATGAGCGGCTACCTTGCATCTAATAAACAAGAAAGTGAATTCGTTGAATAATGAATTAAGTGGCATAAGTTGTGATAACAAGGAGCAAATGTAACTTCAGACGAATGGTATTTGCTTTGTGTGGGGTTATCTGAGAGGGCTGATGCTTCGCCAAGGGATATCGGAAAAAAAGGCTCATTATATTAAGATGTTCTTTCACAGAACTCAGCCTAAAATGATCTTGCAGTTTTTTCGTTTGCTGAGCTCCTTTGTGTGCTTCTTTCAAACCAACTATCTCCACCAGGGGGATAACTGGGATTCTTTTAGGCCACCGACTTTTGTTTATAATGAAAATTCCTAGTGAGTTTTAGATGGGTCACCCAACAATTAAATAGAGATGTCTAATTGGTTGATCCATATTAGGGTCAGCAGCTGGTTACAGAATAAAAGCTCACAGTGCCCCACTTGCACAGTTCTGAACCAAATTAAATTATTAATCTACTCTTTGCTTCAATGTAGCTTCACAGGGATCCCTAACCTGCCATACCGAATAAAGCAGAACTACTACTTTACATTTTCATTATGATGAATTATACTTTAAATTGCAAATACATTCCCATTTAGTTCACACGGAATATCACGTTTGATATCTTGAATTTATTCAGACAGTTAGTGTTTATGTTTATTTTGTTAATTCTAGTTATTAAATGGACACGCGGAGTCATAGGCATACAGTTACTGTAAATTAAGTATTGAAACGGTCAGAATATAAAAGACTGAAAGAACTGAAAGGAAAATATTCAGATTTTTTCTTCAACTGATATTTTTTAAATTGAGAAGGAGTTTGTGTGTTGAGATGTTCTACAAGTTAATTCACAAACACAATTATCTTCGCAGTGGCAATGAGGAGTCAGTTCTCTTGCATTTTCTGTCTTTATATGTTTATTGCAATTCTGTGTTATTTAATTAGTTAAAGCTCGTATGCATAATGTATTAGAGTACTCTTTCAGCAGATTATTACTGTATGAAGACAGCTGTATGTTCTCAAACAAAACTTGCTTTTTTTTTTAGCAATTATACTTCCTAATTCCTAAAAAGAAACAGCTGATGAATCAGACACTGTGTTATTGTTCATTCTAGTCCAGTGAGGAAGATTATAATTTGAACTATACTTTGTGAAACAATGGCAGGAAATATCCTGATACATGCTTTTTCATTATTTTTTAATTAAGTTTTGAAGATACCTAGTGCTAGTATCCAGCTGATTAAGTAGGCTTGGTGTTAGATCCTGTTGCTTTTAAAAGTATACGTATTGATATACACTGTCTTTAGGAATACTGATGCAGGTCTTTTTTTAAATTTCAACAGAATGTCATATTAATGTCATTTTAAATAGAGCATATCAGCCATTGAGAAAGGGACCTGCACAGATAATAAGCAACTGAATTGCTAATTAAACTATACCTTGAACTTTGGTCGGCTATTCCAAGTATTGCTTATGGAGACTTACGATGATGGCTGCTTCTAGTGATGACATCATATTAATTGGGTTCCTCCTATTGTGTCAGTATGTTAATTATGTAGCAGTGCAGTGGTCACTACAGTAATATAGTACTGCAGTCTACACCTAGCCAGGTAACGATAGGCATTTTTATGCAGTGTATCACAAAACAATAAACTTCCTATTCAGCTCATGAATTATGAGTTTTAAGCTCACTTTATGTTGAAGAGGTTGGCTTTGGTCTTGTTTCATTCAAGGTGATATTTGTCAAGTCAGTTAAGCCCAAAGAAAAATCGTGACCAGGTGAAATGCGTAGTAGGTTTGCTGTCAGGTGTAGTACAAAGTAAAGAGGAATAAAAAAGTTAAGCATTCGTGTATTTTCTTCAATTCTTAGTGTATTAGCAATATGAATTTAGAAGAAAGAAATTTTCTGTTAAAACTGAGGTTGCTGCCAAAAAGAAATTAGGGTATGTTAAAAGAATAGGCTAGAGAATAAAGAAGAAATGTCATTACAGAAGCGTTTTCTCATTTTGAGTGTTATTTCCTGTGGTGGATATCCCTCTGACAATGAACGTGGTAGACCAGAGAGAGCTCAGAAAGAGTGGTGCAAAGTTAGGAAGTTCATACTGTACCTGTAAATAGTACGTCATCAGACTTAAAATAGGTGTGAACTCCTAACTGATGTACTGTGGATATACTGATGTCACTGTGAGTTATTTTTCAATGATCTTGGGAGTCCAGAGGGGCCCCAGTCAACTGGAACATGGCAAATGTTGTCCCAGTTTTCAAGAAGGGCAAGAAAGAAGACCGTGGTTACTACAGTCCCATCAGTCTCACTTCACTGCCTGGCAAAATTTTGGAGATTATTCTGGGAGTTATTGAAAAACACTGGAAAGTGCAGTCAGTAGTTGCAGCCAACAGTAGTTAATGAGGAGAAAGTCCTGTTTCTTAAAGAAATTTAATCTTCTTTTGTGTCAAGGTTATCCATCTAGTTGACAAAAGGAAGCCAGTAGATGTGATTTGTTTGGATGTCAGCAAAGCTTTCAGTAGTGTTTCTCTCTGTATACTTGTGGATAAAATGTCCAGCGTACAGCTAGGCAAATAATACGTAATCTAATGTGCAAATAACTGGCTATCAGGGTGGGTTCAAAGCAGGTAGCAGGTTACATTCTGCATCTGGGACAGGGCAGTCCTGAACATATGCACAGACTCGGGGACAAGAGGTGGAGAGCAGATTTGGAGGTTCGGGCTGCTGGCAAGTTGAACATGAGGCAGCACTGTGCCCTGGAGCCTGAAGGGCCAACTGTACCCTGAGGTGCAGCAGGCCCAGTACTGTGTGGCCTCACCTCCAGCACTGCATGCAGGTTGGCTGCCACAGTGGAGGAAGGGCATCAAGCTCTTAGCATCCAAAGGAGATCTAAGAAGATGGACAAGGGTTTACAGGGCAAGATGTGTGAGGTGTGGTTAAGGCCTCTTGGTGCGGGCACAGTCCCAGTGCCAGAGTTCAAGGAGCGCTTGGACACCACACTCAAACACAGGTTTGGATTATGAGAAGTCCTGTGTGGAGCCAGGGGTTGGACTCAATGATGCTTGAGAATTCCTTCCGACCAGGATATTCTATCAGTCTACTTGGAGCGTCTGTGCTTGCTGTTAGAGAAGGACACCAAGGAAATACAAGGAAGGGAAATTCATAACTGATACAAAATATAATAGCCTCAATGTAATTGCTACACTGTGATTTTAGTAAGCAAGATAGGTCTTGCAAGGATAGACAGTTTTTTATTTCAGAACTGCTCATTTTAATTGGTAGTGATAAATAAGCAAGGCACAAATCAGGCAGATAAAATGTAGCCCTGTGCTATTCTCTGAGTTGTAATGATTGGAAGGAATGTTTTGTGGAAGGAGATGATAATATGCTTGTTTTCATGTACTTCCCTTCCAAATTTTCCTTTTCAAACATTTAAAAAATTTAAAAAAAAAAAGTTTTTGCAAAATTCTTTCTCATGTTTTCTAAAATATGTTGCTTTGCAGAGTCGACACTGTCAGTCTTCTCAGGTTGGCTAGTCCAGAGTCCTCTCCATACCCCTTGCTACCTATTTTCTGCTCCTTGCTAAAACTATAAATCATAATTCCCTCAACTATGTACATTTCATGCAGTTTTGATTACTTTTCTTTCTATTTCCAAAACATAATAATTTTTGCTTACCGACTATATTACAGGCTATCTTAAAATACTTTAAGAGATCACTGATATCAGCATTGCTACAGCAACACACGGATTCAGATTGGTGTCTTGGTTCTTCTGTAGATTTTCTATTTCTTGCTAAGGCCTAGTATGATGCAACTGTGTTTTTGTTGATACTTGTACTACCAATTGAAAATCTGGCTCACGTGTGATTGTATGCATACCTCTAGGCTTCAGCATAAAACTATCCTGGTTTTTAAATGAAGAAATGTGGCAACTAGCTCTTGTTTGCTGGCACCTTCTTGATAAGGACAAGTTTGAAATAAAAAAATAAAACAATTGATCAGTGCTAGGTAGGTGTATCACATAATTTGTTATCTCTTATTCAAACAACAGTCCCTCAAAGGTGTGACCTAAAATGAACTAAGATAAAAAATTTGGATTTAGTCAGAGTAGCGGAAAGAAACAGGATTTTATTTTTGTTCTCTTCTTCACATTAAAAGTCAGAAATTTCAGTGGAAAAAGAAAAAAAAAAAAAACAACTTTTCTTCTGAAGGAATTAACTTTTGCTTTAGCAACATTTTCCATCGAGATCTGTTTTCAATAGTAACTACGAAGTTCAATGTCAGCTCTACTCATTAATGATGGTTAAAGTTATCAGTGTTTTTCATTTTCATCAACGACTGTAATTTCTAACTTGCTGTTCAGTTCAATGATATTTTTCTAAGTAGCTCTTTGTGACATTTTGAGAGAAATTTGGAATGTATCCATGATTATAAGTCTAACAGTGTTATCAAAGTAGACAGATCTTATACTACTGAATACCCGTAGGTGTGTTCTGAAAGCAAGTTACTCATAAAGATGATGTTATCTCAGACACTTCATTCTCAGATAGTTAGTGCTAATTAGAAAGGCTGGTATTTGTTTCCCTTTGTGGCCAACAAAACATCTCAAAATAAAACATTTTAAGTCAAAAGCCTCCCTATTGAATTTGACGAAGATGTGGTTCCAGACACTTGTGACTCTGACTCAGTGCAACCTGTGATATTAATAGCCACATTTGTTCTTAATGAAAAAAGGTTCCAGTATTAAGCAGAGTCTTCTTTATTTTCAACTGGAACTTCATCCATACTGAAAGACTTTTTTTTTTTTTAATCAGCATTTCTCCAAAACCTATCTTGACTTGCCATAAAAAAAGTAACTTGCACGTTATTTACTTCAATATAACTGCAATCATGAAGGTCAGTTTCCTAGTCAGTGTTTTATTTTTCCTTCTATATCATGTGGAAGGTCTTAGAAGGGGTTCTTTAGACCTTTTTTTGAAATTTCTTTCCAAATAAATCCCCAACCTTATCTATCTAAAGGTTTGGCAGAAGTGGAGGTACTGAATTATGATAAAACATTCAAATTTACCAAGGATAAGGTTGGGGATTTTTTTTTCTTCAATTTTCTTCATCATCTTGCTGATTTTTTTCCTGGGAAACAAATTAACATCAAAGTAACTGTCATGGATTTGGCTGGAATAAAGTTAATTTTCTTCATAGAGGCTTGTATGATGCCATGTTTTGGATTTACTATGAAAACATCGTTGATAAACATACTGGTATTTTAGTTGCTGCTGAGCAGTGCTGTCCCCCTGCTGCTGAATGGCTCAGGGTGCATAGGGAGCTGGGAGGGGACATGGACAGAAGATCTGACACAGAGACTGGACAAAGGGGTATTCCACTCATATGATGTCATGCTGAACAATAAAACTGGGAGGATGTTTGGAGTGATTTTACTTGTCTTCCCAAGAAACTGTTACACATGATGAGCCCTGCTTTCCTGGAAATGGCTGACCATCTGCCAGCCCACTGGAAGCAGTGAATGAATTCCTTGCTTTGCTTTGCTTGCACACATAACTTTTGCTTTAACTGGTAAACTGTCTTTATCTCAATTCATGAGCTGTCATAGTTTTACTTTTCCATCCTCTCCCCTGCCCCACCTGGCAAGACTGAATGGCTGTGTGATGTTGAGCTGCCTGCTGGAGTTAAACCACAATGGTAGCAAATCAGAACATTATATAACCTTTTTTTAGAAAAATTCAAAATCTTAAGACTTAAACTTGTATCAGCCTTATGAATCTACAAATATTTTTCAACCACAAATTGATACCAACAAAGACAACGTAATCTGGACAGTTGAGTAAAGCAACCACTTTATTAACGTGATAGGTTTTAAATACCAACAGTGATTATATTAAGCAATAGTGTAATGCCAATAAAATGTAAGATCTTTCAGTTTGGAAACTGTCAGCATTTTAGACTTTTTTTAACATTAAAACCCCTACTTTATACATAATTAATATAATTCCTTGGAGATGCTAAACCTTAACTGAAAATGAAAGCCATGGAAAGATAACGTAATTTAGCACTATTTAATTTTGCTTAGTTTTTGAATAAAGGGTAATAATAGTCACTGTCTAATAATTTTAAAGGTGTTGCTTAGCAGAATCCCAGCTTTTTTAGTTCTGCATGTTGGTTTAGGGAAAACCTTAGTTTTCCCTAATTCATCATGAATAACACTCATACCCTTCTTTATTTTCATATAACATACATGAAATGTTAAACTACGAATTTGCAGTATCTGTGCATATAGTTTGATGACTGAAATGCTACTTGATAACATGCATGCTAGCTTTTAGATAATTGTTTTTAATTCTTGGCTACTCTCAAGTGTTCTTTACATTTTCTCAATCTGTGTAAGAAACCATCAAGATTTGTTTCTTGTTCATCTGCCATCAGCCTCTCTGACAAGTATTTACCTCTTGCATGGCTTCATCAATGTGTTGGGATTTAGTCAGATAATAGCTCTCTTCTCCATCACTGGGTCTCCTAACCTAGATGATGAAGTACACTAACTTGCTATAAAGAAAAAAAGCAGACTCGTGATTAGGAGCTCCTACCACTCTAGGGATCTCTCAGTTCTGCCTTACTTGCCTCTTATCAAAAGCTCAGTAGTTGCAGACCTATACTCATCACCTAGCTTTAGCCCAACAGATTTTTACAAATTGTAAAAAGATTTAGCCATTTACTTGTTTAATGAATGTATTCAACATTCGATAAGAAACTATATTCACTGTGATTAGATATTTAAAAAAAAAATAATAGCCCCCATAACCCAAATCAAATGTGTGCCTTTCTATGGGGAAAAAAAGAAAAAAATAAGGAATGAGATTAAAACTGGAAGATTTTTGCCGTAGGAATCCATCTTAGGATGTTACGAGCGGTATGGACTAATGCAATTTAACCTTAAAAGAAAGCTAAATTGTGGGTGTTGTTTCAGAAAGCTGATAAAGCTAAGCATTATTGCTGTCATAATTGTCCCACATGATAAAAGGTAACAAAATATATTCTCTTCACTGGAAGTCTAGTGGGCATTAAATGAAAAAAAGTAGGTACATTTCACGCATTTAGATAGGTCTAGTAGTCATAATTAATGACTGGTTAAGCAAACAAATACTCTTGTCTCTTAGAATCAAGATAGAGAAACTCTTGCTAGAACAACAATTATTCTTTGACATATCCAAAGTGGAGAAGCAGTGTTTCTGCTGCAATTTTCTTACCATTGTAATGATTGATTTCTGTCACTAGTTTTTAAAACCTTTGACATGAAGCAACCAATTTCATCTGTTTAAATTATTTTGTATCTTTTATAATAATAATAATAGTTGTTCTTACCAATCACAGGAAAAATTATTCCTTAATTTGCTAGAGAACAGAATGATTTTGTCAGGAATTAAGTCATGGGGAGGTTTATATTATGTTTCCTGGTTGGAACTGGTAAGATCTTTCTGAAAAATTTCTGAGATCTCTCTATGCTGTTTCACTGAGAGCTGATCAAGAGAGCTAAATCAGACATGGACCTGACACTAATTTTACAGAAAAAATTCAAAGATCACAATGAGCCTATCTCTGAAAGAAGAACAAGAAATATTAGAATATATATATTCTTTATCAATTCTGACAGTACAGTCTTAGAGTTATTAAAAGTCAAAGTACTGAGCAGCTGTCTACCAATGCCAAATTATACAGTCTGAATAACTTTTATAACTAGCAGATCCAGTGCAATCTTTTCTTGACTGTTAAATGTCTTTCAATAAATCCTGATGCTTAATATCAAGTGGTTAACAGAGGCAGCTGTGTACTGCTCATACTTAATAGAAATGAAAAAAAATTCAAGATTAATGTATACCAGGTAAATTTTTCCACATTACTGAAATTATATATATAACGAGTTTCACTGTATTTTTTGTGGTTATTCTAGAGGTGAGCCTTGGGTCAAATATGTTGGGACAATGACTGCAAAATACTCTTGCTAATTTCTGCCTCTTTTTTCAACGGGAGACTTAAGAGAAAGAATATAAATTGACTATATTTTTGGACTACTAGGTAATTTGAATAATTGATGTAGGAATGTATGGATATAATTTTTGAGTGCTGTCAAATTGTTTAAGAAACAGCACAGGTTTTGTCTAGGATTTCATGAATAACCTTCTTTTGAATAACTATCATTTTTAGGTAGTAGTAAATGTCTGTGGCTTTCTACCTGCATTTCAAAGTTCAGAACTTGATAAAGATGTATGACTAAGAGATGAATTTCCAAAATAATTTTAAGATATACAAAATTTAAAAGTTTTTATTGCACTAAATAATAAACAAATTTGGCTTATGCTGAGCTCTTGATGTCTGCTGTCATGATTGCAAACCTTCAAGCATGATTGATGATTTCCTGAAATAGACAAGAAGAATAATTTCTGATAGTATTGACACAGCGGGGAAAAGAAAGTCCAAACAAACCAGAAACCTCTGATAGAAATCCAGGACATTACTCAGTGCCAAACATTTGTCCCAAACCAGTTGGCTTATTTCTGTCTTTTTTTTTTTAAGTGCAAATGACATACATTTATATGCTTTGTTGAGAGCCATAGATGGACCTGGATCAAGCAAGATCTCAAAATTTTGATAAAATTCATAGGTAAAACAAGTGTTAGATTTTACAGAAATTGGGTATATTCCACAAACCAGCTGTTCAAAAATTTATATGATGTCACATCACTGATGTCTAAAATAGATTGAGCTAGTACTCAAACTTAGAAGCTATGTATTCAAGTAATCCTCTATTTATTTGTAAAATAAAACATTATGATGTGAAAATTTATATTTAAGAATCGATTAAGAGACAAAGCATTGGACCATAAAGGCATATAAGCTGTAAGCACAAAATCGCAGCGACTGTTGCTGTTGACAATGCATTAGTAAGCAAAGTAGGCAGATTAATTTACTTACGGTAAGCTAAGTGCATTCTTGGCTCGTAAAGGGAAATAATTTGCTCACTTAAGCCAGATATCCGACTTTTGACGGCAAGTGTCACTGCCTGGATTTCCCTTTGACAGTTTGGCAACCCTGCACCCCTGTTATAGTATCCACTTATTTGTCTTGTTTTCAGCCAGATTAATCCATTCTGTTTTGACAAGAAGACTGATGGGTAATTGATAACTGTGATAGACACAAACAGAAGAGTTGGATGCTGAATAATTCAGCACTTTTCAGTATCAATAAGAGAACAGGTTGAAGAATTTGTGTCTCTATTTACACTTAAACTAAACTAAGTCAGCCCAGACATTTATGCTGCCAGTCTATCAGAAAACCAAACAGTGTACATTCGGTTTCCACTCGACAAAATGTTTTATAAGCTTGTAACAATATGTGTGAAGCTGCCAGAATAATAAATAGGTACAGCAGCCCATGCATGCTAATGTTATGTTGTAAGCAGTTTTGTTGACAAGTGCTAATACTTCTTTCATACTATCATCAAAAGCAGCTAATACAACAGCCATTATTTGCTGGCTTTCCAAGCAAGACATGATGGATTGTGACCTTAATATGGGTTAGCCAAGTTTTGAAAGTTAAACAACTTGCAATAAATCATAGAATTATTACAATGCAGTTTAATTGGTTAAGGACTGTTTATTTCCTAAACAGGGTAAAAAAATTCTGTTTCGGCACTTTTAATTTGCAAAATGCATTTTCATTATGAATGGCAGTTTAATATTCTGCTCTTTTGTCATGCAAAATATGCAACACACAGGCAATCTATTAATTGGACAAAAATGCATTGCAAGCGTAAATTATCCTTTATATCATCACTTGTGAGCTTTTACATCTATTAAATGCTTTAAATGGAATATAGTTAAAGGTTTTTCAACTTTCAGGTTAGTTCTGATCTCTAAGTCAAACTTCAAGATGATTTTAACAACCTTTATTTTTAGAAAAGTAAAGTAACAATTAATTGTAACTACAAAGGTCAATTTAAGCAATTATAGTACTGTTAGACAATAGGTACACAGATTCTGTTGCTTAAAAAGTCATATAACTATTGTATTCCTTTTATAAAAATTGTATTTTTACTAACTTCTTTGTCTTTCCCAAAGAAAAGTGCCAAATATTATAAAATGAATTTATACAAAGTGTTTAAGTAACAGAAAATGCAGTAAATGTCAACATTTTGTAGCCTTTAAAACTGTGTTTTGTACATTAATGGTTATTTTGGTTATAGTGGTCAATATGCATGTTAAAATAGCACACCTTTACAATCTTGAGAACCTTCTTCAAGTGTTCCTGAAACGTGCTTTTTTAATAATAATAATTTCTTTCTCATAATACAGCCTGTTGATGCTTTAATTTTGTTTAAATATAAAATGGGAATTGCAGTGGAGACCACACACACCTCAGTGGTACACACTATTTCTGCTAGAAAAGGTAAGGGGATAAATTGACTGGCTAGATATTTTTACAGATAATTTTAAAAGGTTTCCAGCATGTGAATTCAGCAAACTATTCAGCAAACTATCTCTAGAATTAGCTATTATCAAAAATTATCTATTTTCAGCAAGCAATAGTGAACATGGTTCATGACATGAAAAAGCAAATTTTTAGTTACTGCTTTGTACTGAAAACGGCTTTCTTCAACAAATTATTGTTAGCGTTAGAACTGAAATAAGAGAAAGCAGCTGTTAACAATTCTAGTTGTGCAGTAACTTCCAGTAAAAGGAACAAGCCAAATAATCTCAGAGGATAGTCTTAGCCTTTAAAAAATGATTCCCTCCTCTCCCTCACCCACCAATTGGAATAAGGATCTGGAATGTGTGGGCAAATCAGCGTAAAAGAAAAGATAAAATCCTTGCAAGTGCTGAAGAATGGACATTGCTAAAATAGAAGGATGTGCCTTCTGTTTGGCGGATTAACCATTAAGGCAAGAATGAGATAAGTAACAGGGTCGTGGGAAAAATAAGTAATACTAAGTGACAAACTGTATATATATGGTGTCATCCACCAGTGACAGGTGAGCTACATTCTTGTATGGATCAGGAAATAGCTTCTTAGATGCTTTGTTTAAAGCCATTGTGTTGCAGTGTGGGTGGTCTCTGAAAATGAAATGAATTGTGTTTCTGCCACGAAGAGGCATTAAAAGTTCTGTTTGCTCCAACAAAAAGATATGGCAAATTCTGTCTTGCAAGATGTTCTCATAGGACTTAGTTATATTTTCATATTCTAGATAACATTGGTATGTGTAGTAACACAGCATAAAACCAGGCAGAGACTTACTTGAATTTTGGGACAAGAGATTGATTGTTTTTTGTAATATATTATCTGTCCTGAAAATGTGTAGCCTTATCACTCTGCTTTATTGTGCAGCCATAAATAAACTCTGACAATGCAGGAGCTTTCTGACTGGATAATTATATAGGCAGTTTTTCTTCATACCTTTTTTTTAATCCACTACTTTTATTTGTTGTATGTGCTTGTGAGTGTGGGATTTTATGTGGTCGTATTTAGGTTTGGTCAATAAGACTGCAACTATAAACTCCACTACCCCTTCCAGAAAATCAAGGTGTGACTCCTTGAATTCCGCTGTCATGGCGCTGCACTGACAAGCTACTAGCCATAGTTCCTCTATGAAATCATCTTGATGAGAAAGAAATGGTTGAAACAAATAGAGATGAGCTTGACTTCCTCACAGACTAGTCACAAAGCTCTAGAAGTTCACCCATACAATAATCTATTCCCTATATTACTAACATTTGGATCTTCATGACTAGTTTGATCTCCTTTGAGAAATGTAGGTGAAATGAAATGAAGGTAAAACAAGCAGAAATACAGTATCAGCAGTGCCTGGATTATGAAACTGATATGATAAAATATTCAGTCTGTCAAAGGATCAGTCAGAAAGGTTATTTTACCAAATGCAACATGATTCAGTTTTGCAGTTCATATCTTCTATTTTATATATCCTTTTTTTTAGAAAACTGTTTCAAAGGGTTTATCCTTCGTCATTCAGATTACACTGTTCTGATGTAACTTGCAGAGATGTAACATGCAATTTGTTGTGAAAGCAAGGTTAGTATGTAAATGCTTCATTTCCCCTTTTGATCTAAGTGTGGAGATCTTTGCAAATTTGGAGATGACTTAGGTAGTTTAAAAAGTTTCATTCAGCCCTTTAATTACTAAAATGTACAGTGCAGCTCCTGAAATTATTGACTAGTTTCAGTCAACCTTTATCCAATTGACTTGGCTATGGAAAACAGGAGTACTTACACTATGTATGAAGTGAAGACCAGCAGCGCTCACCAAGTGGGGCAGACAAAGTGTAGTCACCAGTTCATTCTTAGAGGTTTTCAGAGAACCCCTGAAGAGAGCACTGCTAACTGTTCTGACTTACCAGTGACATGTCAAAATGCAGAATGACACACAACTTCATGTAAGATGTACATTATTATGTATACTATGAATAAGAAAATCTACAGTTAAGTAAGATTAGATCAGACCTCCTGCTGTGCAGCATTCCAAAGGTCTCAGGATATTCCTTGCTGCTGTAAGAGCTGTCTTAGGCACAAAGAAGCATTCTAGCTTGGTCAGTAGCCAGAGTTGAAAAAAACGATCCTATTTGAGGCACCATATGCATGATATGTGCTCCTATGCATCAACAAAGAATTTTGTCCATGCTTTTGATATTAACAAAGTCCTTACTGCTATAGAAAAAAAAATTTAGTGCTATTTTAAGAAAGAAAAATAGACATTCTTTTATAGCAAAAATTTGCATGGAGGAATATTTTATTTGCATCTTACATTTTAGAAGTGCCACGGCAAGAAATGGGTTTGATTTTGAAGAAGAATCATTTTGAATAATTAACCATGAATTACTCTAATTAGAAGAAAATAATTATAGGTTGGACATAGCAGCTTCAAATGAGATGTATGGAGTTAGTGACTATTGGAAAAATAATGCCACTAGATAGAAGCTGAAATAAATCTAAAAAAGAACTTTCTTTTAGAATTAGGATTTAACTATGGTATTTTAAAATGTCTCCAATTTAAAACATGCAAATTTCTTCTAGACTGAATTATTAGTAGGACTATATTGTTGAATTACTAAATCCTCAGTGTAATAATTAAAGAAGGTAGTTTTACCCTTTAAAGAGAGTTTCATCTTATAAAAGAATTGTGATTAACTCTTGTCTTTATATCTGAGTTCTTGCTCAGAACTGGTAATACTATAGGTAATCTTCATATCATAACAAGAATGATCTTTCTTCTTAAAGTCAAGTGTTTTACAAGTTTTTACACTGTTTTACAAGTGTTATAAAATACTATTATTAAAAATACATTTGTATTATATATAAAGACATGCACACAACAACAGCATTGTTTCCTGTTTCAGGTGTAGAGTATTTGGCATCCATGCAACATTAAATTTCATCACCTTGAGGAGACTAATTTAACAGATTTATTTAAAAATCATAATTAGGAAAATACATGCAGACTGGAGTTGCATAGATTGCCTACTGTTCTTCAAGGATTCTTTGTTTCTCCAAAAATCATTTCAATACTGCAGGAAAACATCCTTGTAATTTATTTTTTTTTTAAGCTATTTATTCAGGATTAGGTTCCTATTGTGTAAAGATAC
This sequence comes from Alectoris magna, assembly GCA_030625065.1. Taxonomy (NCBI): domain Eukaryota; kingdom Metazoa; phylum Chordata; class Aves; order Galliformes; family Phasianidae; genus Alectoris; species Alectoris magna. The sequence continues at coordinate 19,990,598 of CM060564.1, read as the reverse complement.
TTACTCCTTACAAAACAAACAAACAAACAAACAAAAAAACCAACTTAAAATTTGCAGCATGAAACTTAAATGTTGTGGTGAAATGAAGATTTTTAGTGGCCCTGTAACTATCATTCTTCCATGTAATTATTATATTATCCTGTAAATAATCTGCTGTATTTGCAGGCTATACTATGCTCTCTTTCTTGTACTTAAAATCCCAAGAAGCAGGATGACCTTTTTAACCAGCCGATTTCTATATGAGCAACAAGGAAGCTCTTATAGACTTCCGTGCGTCCTCTCCAATGAATATGTCTGCTATTTATTCATTATGTTATATTGCTCATGCTCACTATTAGCCAGTGAGTTGGTGGAGTCCAGATACAGAAGCAAAAATTGTCTTAAATATTTATCCTTATCACAGTTCACTTCCACAGATACACTGGTGTTTAGATGTCAGTTTCCATTAGCTATTTTTCCTTCCTCTCTTGCTCTAAACAGTATGTTTTAGAAGAATATCACAGTTGCTTGTACCCAGAGAGAGATGAATGAAAATTGCAATGGGTATTGTAAAACACAACTTTTGACTTTAGAGACTCTAAGTTAATGGCCTCTCTCTCCACAGCTCAAGGTGAAAAACTAAGTCTTGATGGAAATTGGTCGTGATTTTTTGGTGATAGAAATGCTAGCTCTTTTTCATTGACAGAACTACAATGAATCACAAAGAATCACAGAATCACAGAATCATAGGGGTTGGAAGGGACCTCCAAAGATCGAGTCCAACCCCCCTGCCAAAGCAGGTTCCCTACAGCAGGTCGCACAGGTAGGCGTCCAGGCGGGTCTTGAATATCTCCAGAGAAGAAGACTCCACAACCCCCCTGGGCAGCCTGTTCCAGTGCTCCGTCACCCTCACCGTAAAGAAGTTCTTGCGCACATTCGTGCGGAACTTCCTGTGCTCCAGTTTCTGGCCGTTTCCCCTTGTCCTGTCTCCACACACTGCTGAAAAGAGCCTGGCCTCACCACTTTGCCCCCCACACCTTAGATATTTATAGACCTGGATCAGATCCCCTCGGTCTTCTTTTCTCAAGGCTAAACAGACCCAGTTCACTTAGCCTTTCTTCACAGGGGAGATGCTCCAGGCCCTTCACCATCTTTGTGGCCCTCCGCTGGACTCTTTCCAAGAGATCCCTGTCTTTTTTGTACTGGGGAGCCCAGAACTGGACACGGTACTCCAGATGAGGCCTCACCAGGGCAGAATAGATGGGGAGGATCACCTCCCTTGACCTGCTGGGCATGCATGCTCTTTTTAATGCACCCCAGAATGCCATTGGCCTTTTTGGCCACGGGGGCACACTGCTGGCTCTTGGCCAACCTGTCGTCCACCAGGACACCCAGGTCCTTCTCTGCAGAGCTCCTCTCCAGCAGGTCATCCCCCAGCCTGTACTGGTGCATGCAATTATTCCTCCCTAGGTGCAATACTTTACACTTGCTTTTGTTAAACCTCATCCAGTTTCTTACTGCCCAGCTCTCCTGCCTGTGCAGGTCTCATTGAATGGCAGCACAGCCTTCAGGTGTGTCAGCCAATCCTCCCAGCTCCAATGAGACTATCATGAGTGTCTTGTCAGTGGTAGCTGACTGTTTTGTATTTTCTTTCCTTATTATAATGCAACTCATGGCACTATAAATAAGCCAAATCAGAGATTGTTCAAGTGCATAAACTGCATCCTTATGAAAAGAAATGTGAACATTAATTGCATTAAGTCATTCTGGAGTCGGTGCTCTTACAATTCAATGCAAATGTAAGAGTAGTCCCATCTTTTATTCTCTCTATATTGTGGTTAGATTGCTGCCATGGTGGTCATTTCAAATATGTATTTTTTTTTCTGTTGAGATTTCTGTGTTACCTTCCAGATTCTTCTAAATAGTTTGATTTTAAGAAAGTGGTACTTAACATACAGAAAATCATGTATAATATCTAAATTCAGTAGTAACTTCTGCCTGTATAGGCTCTTGATGGTTATTTTTTTTTCGGATTTTATTAATTTGATATATTCTATTCCACAATAGCAACTTCTTAGTTGAATCTTATTTAGCCATGCTTCATCGTTTTTTACCCAGCTTGTTGTCATTAGCAGACTTTTTTTTTATAATGTGAATATTAATGTGTTATTGTCTCAACATTTTATATTTTTAATTCCTGTTTTATCTAAATGCCGACAAATCATGAGCAGCTTTAAGCAACTGAAAGATACCATAAAGATGTAAAGTAAAACTAAGGCTGATGTGAAAGTGTCAGTCTGCTTATGAACAGAACAGTCAGAAAACTCTGTGCAAGGTCTTCCACCCTTCCAGAGTGAATAAATCTGTCTATTCTACTTCTTTAGAATGTCGACTTTAAAAAAAGAATTAAAAAAAAAAACCCACCTCCTTTCATAATCTAATTGCCAAAACGTGTTTATATTTAAAAAAAAAAAAAAAAAGGCAATGAAAAAACGGGACATTTAATTATGATTTGAAATGATTGAAATTCCACTGCACCTGTTTAATCAAAGGAATATAATGTATGCTCAGTAAAGTCTTTTTCTCTATTATGCTTTTGATGACAATAGCAGGGTATTAAGAAATTATAATAGGAAAAGTAATATCTAACACTGTGTTTTGTTATGTCAAAAGATAGAATAAGTATTGATATTGGATAATTTTTACAGAACTCTGCTGTATTAAGTTATAAGTTCCCAGTTCAGATTCATTTGATTCCTACCTAAGTTAAATGCTCATCTAAACATGCAATTAGATATATAGTATATCCCTGATATATCCCTTAACAAAAATATGTTGTCTTCAGATACATATATTTATATGGAGAATTCCAAAGCTGTTATCAAGATACATGAGCAATTTCTGACTTCTGTATGGGACAGATTCAACTACATGGTCCAGTACTTTTCTGTCCTTTTCCTATAACATCTTCTATCAGTGAACAGCATGGACTGTGCTGTTGCTCAGTCATGGTTTTGGGAATAACTTCTGCTTCATTATTACCAAAGTAGTTGAAATGTGTGAACGGCAGGTTAAGGCCAAAAGAGAAGGGATCCTAACAGTTGAATGACGTGTTGAATGCTTCCAGTCTTGTCTCCTAGACAGAGTTTGTGCAGAATACAGAGCAGGTTACTTATAGTGGAGAATGTTGAGCTATTTGGAGAATACATGAGAACTTACAATTGTAGATGAAACTAATGGGAGATGTTCTTCCAGAAAGGAAAACACTGCATGATGCTAAGTTTTCTCCAAGAGTGGATTAATGGGTCTCAGATTGACTCAAATTTTGTTCTAACCTCTTTGTTTGTGGATAAGGTAAATCGGGTAGCAACTATTTTTCTCAAATAATATTGTGTAAATATTTTCTTAATGTTTGTGAAGCACACAGATGCCTGCAATGGAAAAGCCCAAGAGAAAATTAGTAATAATGATAATACAAATGTTGAAGTATACAGTAAATAGTAAATAAGGTATAAGGTCACACTGAATGCTCAATATAGAATACAGTACTGAATATTATTCATTAAGAAATTGCTTTCTCTCTTGTGCCCACGAAAGACAGTAGTAGGTGGAAAGATTGTGTATGAAACTTGATCATCAAAATTCATAGGTAACCTTAATTCCAGCATTTTCAAAATTTTAAGTGCTGAACTTTAAATCTTCTAACTTTTTTGTATGTTTGAGAGAACCTGTACATATCAGATTACACTGTAGTGTTCTTTTCAATGTAATTTGTGTCTAGTTACTTCTCCCTTTATTTTACATACCTAGTTTTCAGCTTCAGGTTGCTGAAATAGTCAAGCTGAGATGTACATGACAAAATATACCTACATAATCTTCGTCTGATTCTTTATTATAATTTCTAACTCACTTTTTTGTCTCCACTTCTACAACAGACTATGTATCTGACTGTCCTGCAGGTACGCAAAATAATCACATCCTGTCTTTCAGCTTTGTATATTGGTTTTATATCCAAAGCAGTAATAGTCCCAAACAACAGTTATGCTTATTGTGTTTTAAACAAGTAATTAATTTTAGTTTATTTTAAGTTGCCTTCTTACTGCTAAGCCTTTAGCCTGCTCATGTTCAGTTCACTCCAAGGAGTGATAATTTTTCTGGAGCTCGCTTTTCCTGCTCTGGCAGTTCATGTGGTTCATTTTGGATCCAACTCATGTCACTAATCCATTATACATTTAGCTTGTATGTTTCCCCAGAGCAAGGTGCTTATATCTTATTGCATATCAAGTCCATTTACATTCCTAGTATCCATTCAGTGCTCTGCTTCTATGGCATATATGGTGAGAAGGTGCTACAACAATATGAGAACAGCATTGTGAATGAGAATTAGCAGACCCCATCAGGGGTCATAAAGACCCATAAGGGTCTGCTAATGGGTTATAGACTGACAACACTCTTTTAATTGAAGTGATAAATATTTTTTAATTGTGTTCCAAAGATACAATAGCCATCCATATTCTGACTTTCAGAAGAAACAAAAAAACATAGTCTGTGAAATACCTGGTTAAGCATATCATAGAATCATAGAAGCATAGAATGTCCCAAGTTGAAAAGGACCCATAAAGATCATAGCGTCCAACACCTGTCTCCACACACCACCACCAAAATCAGATCATTTGCCTTAGAGAGTTGTCATTTACACGTCACTTTCACTCTTGGAATTCCACATAGTCAATTAAGAAAAGTTGGTATTTCAACTGAGGCTTTGGACATACACCTATTTTTAAAATACAGTTTAGGTGACTGTTTTTGAAAGTGTTCATCTGATTCTTTAAAATAATGTCTTTTTGTCTAATGCATCTTTATTGAATGAAGCCAAACGTCTTTTTTACTAAGATGAATTTCTCCCTCTTGGTATTATTAGTGGTCCATTAGTTATAGAAAATATTTCAAACATAAAATGAGTATGGTCTCAAGTCATATTATTTATATACCTTAGATTAGAATAGAAAATGTGGGGCTTCTTTTCACTGTTATACAGATGTATCTGTCATGAAAAACTTCCTACTCATGCCTTTGCCTACATGTTTACAGCAGTTACCTTCTGACCCACAGTGTTTGAATTTCAAGATGCAAACTAATACCATCTGTTTGAGTTGAGTTGTTTTCATTCCTTTTCTATGGCCTAAGGAAAATGGATTTTTAAAAGCTGGTTTGTTGCTACACTGTTAATTCTAAGTGGCGAGCTACAAGTTCTTAAAGTCAGTGGAAAAAATTGTAAGTAAGCCACTTGAAAATTTTTGCAGTCTTATGTTTTCCTCTGATGCTCATGTAACTGAGAATATTTCTACTCTGGAAATATTTAAATCAACTCTTTTTACTATTATGTATAGTTTATCACTTCACCTTAAAGATTTGTGATCTTGCCACAATCGTTTTTCTCACTCATATTTCTGCACTTTAACATTATGATATGTGAATGCTGCTACCTTGCACTTACTACTAGTATTAAAATGAGAATATAAATGTCAGAACTGAACGAGCCTTGACTGTCAAATATGAGCTTCTGTAACATTCATGGCTAATGGTCTAATCGTTGGTCCAAAACGTTGAAATAATTTGCTTTCCCTGCTTGTTTTTACTGGCCAGGATGCATATGGGAGCTGTGTGCTCAGTCATAATCACGCTCCACAAAGGCTGGAAATGTTCCCTTTGCTCTTACAATCATTAGGCCAGCTGAAGTGAAGGCAAGCCCATTGACAAGAGAGAACGGCAATAATTTATTTTCTATTGATGGGTTGTGACAAATCGTGTTTGGAGCAGTGGCTGCATACTGTGGGGCTACATGAAGAAAGACTGCGATGGGCCTAGATGAAGATCTTTACAGCTCATTTAGTCCAAATGTAGCCACCTGGGTGGTGAATCGGTTCAACGTACCAGCACAGGCACTCCCGCACAAAATGAGATCACTTACAGGCAAACCATATAGGGGTTCCTTTGAGACATTAATCAAGGGGGTTGAGCTGTCAAAACACGGATTTCAAAATTAAGCAACACAAGAAGGATTAAAATGCAGCAACATCAGAGATTTAAGTATATAATTTCCATCATGTAATTCCAGGTACGGAAAGGAGCTCGGAAGAAGAATGATGAACTTTAAATGGGTTAAGTGAAATATTAAGGGTGCTTTCAGTAGGGAAGATTTTTACAGATGTTAATTAGTAAAAGCAGCATGAGAATTTATTTAAGCTTGGGCACACCCCCTTCAACTTTCAGCTGACAGGTCAAATTAATTTATGTGCTTCCTACCAGTGCATAACACAGTTCATATCTTATTTAAATGTACTTTTTTCCAAGACCCACTGATGTGCTTAGCATCTGACGTCTCATGCTGTTTCAAAATACAGACGGATATTTTATTTTGCAGAATAAGAAAAGCCTGCCGCATTTATATTATCAACTCTATTTATAATTTATTTCTATAGAAAAAAAAAAAAAGAAAAAAAAAAGAAAGGAAAAAAAAAAAAAGGAATATTGAGATCTGACACTAAGGGTTTTGCATACATTTTTCTTTTTTTTTCTTTCTTTTTTTTTTTTTTTTTTTAATGTGATTTTTGTTTCCTAAGAGATTCTGTCTGTATTTGAAGTTGGATGTCCTCTCTTGCAGTGATCTATCAGTCCTTTCAGTGGAAGCACCCTGACCTGAGCAGCTAAGACCTGGTTCAGGTGTTGTGGGGGCTGCATTTTCTTCTCATATTGTCCAACTCCCTGGAGGGAGGAAAGGGAGAAGAAACCAGAGGGGCAAAGTTCCTTTTATCTTCAGAAAACCTGTGAAGTAGGCATCTCTTCTGTCTGGCATGTGCTGGAACAAAATCTGCTGCCTTCTCTTTTGCCTCCTGTGTCTCCCTCCACTGTTAAATTGGCCAAATGGAGAATCTGGATTTTGTTCGTGAGGAGTAAATTGTCAGTACCTCTAAAATATGTCTGAAACCGATAAATGAGTAGGAGTTGTTTCACTGTTAACACAAAGTGTCACCTGCTTTGCTGATGACTATCAAAGGGGGTGTCCATCATTCTGCATCCCTAAACCATTTGCCTTGCGCATCTTCTTCTTGTGCTGGGGGCACATAGCCCGTAGGGAACAGCAACCTCTGTCCATGGCAGTTGCTACGTATTGCTCACACAGGTATAGGCACTGAAAATTCAATGTTAAAGCTGTGTGAAGCACGGAAAAAACAATTTGTGTTCATACAAGTAAGCACTGGATAGGTAAATGACAGAGCTAAGATTTTCTTTTATATTCTTAAATACTTTTTAAAAGGTGTTCTAATTCATCTAATAAAGCCATATGCTTTTAGTAACCAAGATATTAGTTATTAATATATTATACATTATATAATGTATATATATTAGTTATTAAGATGTTATAAGAATCTATGACTCATATCTAATCAGATGGTTTAAGCGATCTCAAAATTTAATCAGAAAATACATATTTGCCAATCTAGATATCTATTAATTGTATTTATTGTCCTAATATCTTAAATTATTGCTTTTTTAAAGAAAATTCAAAATAAATGAGGAAGAACTAGAATAATTAAATCTATTCCGTAATCTTGAAGTTCCTGCTTGTATGTTGCATCAGAAGGTGTATAAAATATATCTAGTGAGATTATTACTGTAACATGAACAATACAGAGGCCAAATGTAACATGTAGTGTGCCTGGTAATCTGTGGGAAGAGGTAATTTTTCCATTGCTTCTTCTGTGCTGTCAAGCTTTCTTTAAACGGACATCTCACACTGTGCTTCTTAGAAACGCATTGAAAAGACAGTGTTTAAAGGTTAAAAATATAGCATTATCTTTCACTATACAGGTGTACCAGATAGATGTGGGTTTTTTAATACTATTTAGTATAACTTTTTTGCAGATTTGCTGGCTGATTTTGTTTTGGATTTGTGTAGCTAATGTAGATTAGTGTGAAAGCAGTGTGCCCTGATTACAACTTGAGCTCTAAGCTACCTGCGTGTTGCATTAATATTGGAAATACAGTAATTAATTTTTCTAAATAATTAATTATACTAGGCACTTGACATTTTTATTTTTTATTTGGTGTTATTTTTTTCTCTAAGGTAGCATGACAGGATAACTGTCTTGCATAAAAACCAAGATCATCACTCTTTTTCACTGCCTATCAACCAGTTTGTGCTTAACCAAGCACTTATTTATTAGTTCTTAATGGTAAGGTCTATGGGGTTACTACACCTGAGAGAAAAATCTGTAAGACAGGCTTTCTAATTAATCACTGGGAGGGTTCAAGAAGGTCTTGTTGCTTCTATGTACAGTAGAATTTATGTAGTCTATTACATGTGTTGATTGTTAAAACTGCAGCTCATTTTCCTTTCCTAAGATCTGAGACTCTTTTTGGCAAAACTGTACCATTGAAAATGAAGAATACAAAGGGTGGCAATTTTAAGCATGTACAGACAGACGGAAGGAAAAAAAAAATGGCAAAGCAGACACCCCTCGTGAAAGATACATTCACTTACTTTACAAGCAATGGAAAATGAAAATCATGGAAAATAATTCAAGATTACAGTTGCTGTGTATTTCAGCTAGGTTGTTTGTTCGTAAGTGTCTGTTGAATGTGACTGTTTAGTGAGATGCAATAGACTGTGTCCTTTTCATTTGGGATGGTCAGAGCTATTACTGCTAGAATATGAATACTCAAGAGTGAGAAAAGCCAGAAAAAACCTTTTAACTTCTCACAGTACTTACAAACTTATTTGATTCCTTATTCCTTATTTGATTCCTTATTAAATAATAATAATAATAATAATAATTTTTTAAAAATCCTTCTTTTTTGAAATTGGGCAGGAAACTTATGAAAGGGAATCTCTGCCACACCATCTTCCCCACAGCAGAAGTACTGTCAAGTGCTGGAGAAGGTTGTCTCCATGACCAGGAAGAACAGGGAAGACAGAGTAAACAGCTCTTTGGTCACCGTTATCATAATAGGATAAAACTGCCCAGACTGATACTTATGATTGCTCAGAAAAGCTGTGGATGCTCTGTCCTATAATCATACGTCCGTGCATTTCCCTTCTCCACCTACAAGTCTTCTTTCTTCTTTTGTGCTAGCATGCTACTCTTCTTTTGTCACCTAATCTACAGGTTTTCTTTCTATGCATCTACAATTTTTGAATTTCAGCCTCTTGATGAGACTGTTCTTCTTGCGAAACTGTGTCCTCCTTTCACTTCACTTCAGAAAGGTGACTTCTCCACAGGGAGAAGCAGCAAGGAAGCTTGGAGAAGCTTACACTTTGTTTACACTTTGCTCATGCTTTGTTTGCTGAGATTTCCTGTTTCATCAGATTATGATAGAGAGTCCTTGTATTTGCCAGTGAGGGCCTCCAAACTGGGTGTCCGTGTCCTTCAGCAAAGCCTCGTGTTGAATCTCTCTGAAATACTTTGAGAAATAGCTACCTCTCTTCAACTCAGAAGAATATCCCACAGCTGCCTGGTTCTGCAATTACAAAATTCGATAATTAATCATTAGACATAGTTCAACAAAGTTTGTAAATAGAGATAGGTGTACATATTTACTGAAGGAAAGTTGCCCGAATACATCATGCGCTTTATCCTTGGAAGAGTTCAAAACTTGACTGGATGTGGTCCTGAACAAACTAATCTAGTTTAACCTGTTTTGAGTGAAGTTTTGTAACCCTTCCAACCTTGGTTGCAATCCTGTGTTTCTTAAATTATTTTACAACAGACTACTTTGCATTTAGGGATTTCCAGATGAAAAGTTCAGCTCAGAAAGAATAATACTTTTTTACAGGTGTATTAATAATGCATAAGCAAATAGTTGTTTCTTACTAAGGATAATTATGCAAGTGCCTATAGTAGGTTTGTGTACAGAAAAACGTTATAAGTAAACAAAAATCTATAAGGGTGGCTGATTTATCATGAGGTACAATTTAGTTATGTAGAAGAACATGGGAAAGTTTAGATTTTCTGTGATTTCAGATGAAGAATTTTCATCACCACGGGACAGTAATACAATCTTTTTTCCTGAAATATACAATCTAAAATAGAACACATTTATAAGCTTCTTACATACTGTAAAGTTAATACTATTATATCCATTTGAACCATAGTTTTCATCTTTGTCACTTTACATGTAATGGACATTGACAGAATAAAATCCTTAAAAACATTCTTTTTAAGAGGATTTGATTTTATACAGAAGGTAAGTCCAGTATGGTCACATAGAGGGTATTATTTTTAGTATTTTTTATATGTCTCCTCAGTTTCATATTCCCAAATTATTCATTCAGTAGTACTTCCTGCTTAAGAGTTTCTGAAATTTAGCTTGAAAGAATAGCCCTATTAGTTCATCAAGTGTGCTTGCTTAGTAAGTCATTTTAAGGCTCTGGTGTTGTTAAGAAAGGGTTAACTGTCATTAAGATACTGAAAAAGCAAAAATAATAGAAATACATAAAATATGTTCCCTAAGAATATCTAACATTACATAAATATGAAATACAATGAATTACAGGATGTTACAGGTTATATTTGTAATAGGGATGTACTCTTCATACTTAAACGTGTACAGGTAAGATCCAGGATTGAAAGGAGTGATGCTACTGGTAATGTTGAAAAAAAAAATAATGCTGTTGATAAAACGCAGTAAAGCCATTCAGGATTGAAAGTGGGAACCTGTTATGAATCATCAAAGATGCGTTCTGAAGAAGGGTATCCAGGGATAATCTCTACATGAATAGTGATGAACTGCCATTGCACTTCCAAGAGCCCAGTTCCCCTGAGCCTCTGTTGGCCAACATTCACTGAAATCAGAGGCTAAGAGCGTATGTGTGTGGATCCCTTCTTTTTCCCTTCTAATGGCATCACTTGAATGATGTATAAGGTAATGTCAGCCATAAGAGCCACTTGCATCAGCTGTTGTATTGAAAAGCTGCACTTGCCAAAAAAAAAAGAAAAGAAAAAGAAAATTGTATTCTAGGTTAATATTTGCATGTGAAATTTCTTTAAGATTCATTATTTTGGGACCAGTTTGGGCTGGAGATGGATATAGCACAGCAAGCTTCAATTTTATCAAAATGGCAACTGCTGTGGCCCCATTATTAAGCTTTAATACTCGCAAAAACTTCAATTAATTGGATTTTTTCACCATAACTTTTTTGTTTGATTTAAAGTACCATGTAGATTTGTTGTAGAAACTTCATTTAAATATGGATTTAATTAGAAATGTTTTATAATTTTAATGAGTCTTAAAAGTCTTTTGATGAGCAGTCAGTGTAATTATGGTATTTAAAATGATTGGATAAATGCATACTTTATAATTTACCTTCCTTGCAACTGTGTTTTCATGCTGGTTATTTTTAACGTGAAGAATTGTTTCATTTTATGTCAGTTTATCCTCCTCTTCCTTCCACAAAATGTTTTATCTCTGAAATAAAATTAAATATGCATGATACTAGTAGTATTGGAAAGAATTGCAATAGCACAGTTAAAAATCAATCTAAGACACAAAAATTATTTTTGTTTTGTTAGAGAAGTGACTAAATTGATAATTTGTTATCCAGAAGTAAATTGCAGACTAGCTTTGTCCTATCTATGTTGTTTCTTTTGAGTCTGAGGAAATTACCTGCAAAATTGCTGCAGAAGGCATGTTGCAGTAGGTATTGTGCTATCAGCAATCTGGTCCACTGCCACAACACAGAGAAAGAAAGAGGCTCAGCAAATTTAGGAGAGAAGGAAGTTATAGAAAGAGAGGTTAAAAGGAATTTTTTAAAAAAGGACTTTTAAATGCATTGTGTACTTCATCACACCACCCACCAGAAAACCATCACTGTCAAGTGCTGTCTTACAACTGTTCAGAAACATTACACATTAGATCTGCACATGTAATATACTCTTGCTACATTGCTTTTTGTGTGTGTTTGGATGTGTTTTAATTAATAGATTTGCAGTAAGTTGTGTCTTTAATGCAGAACAGATATCTAATTTTAGAGTGACATGCCTAAAGGAAGCAGAGAACAAGAATTTTTTATGTTGTTTCTCAGGATTATAATACAGTAAATCATTCAAATCTTTTCTGACTGAACGCTCCAGGAGGGCTGCTTTGGTTCCCATAAGAAACAGGTCTTTATGTTTACTTACTAAAGGAGTACTAAGGGAAAAATACATGAATGTAATGTGACACGCGTCAACAGTTCTCATTCCCTGATTTGGTCTCCTTGTAGATCTCTGGTCTTGAGTTAGCCATGTCTGCTCAGCACGAAGCTTTACTGTCTCACTCAGAAATGACTGAAAGAAGGGTAAATGTGCAGTCATACCCACTTGAAACATTCACCCACATCCCGTAAATTGGGCATATAATTCTTAGTTTTGTGTAGGTCTGCGTGTGGGTTTCCATGCTGCAACATTAGGCAGCAGTTAGTACAAATTTCTCCTTCACAACAGTTCAATTTCCACAATTCTTAGCTCTCTTAACAAATTATCTGTGTGGATTTTAGGGCATACAGCTTTGCAGTAAAAAGCGAATTCAAGGAAGAATATATTAACCAAACACCCTGCTTTTTTTATTCGGCTTTTATAAGGGAGAGGTCAAAGTCTTTTTGACAAGTACAAGAGAGTATTTCTGTTTTTTTGGGTTTTTGTTTGTTTGTTTTTTGCAGTACTGCAGGTGAGTTTTAAACACTGATGCTCTAGTTCATGTGCATCTGAGAGGCAGAATAGAATTATAGAATCACAGTTATAAAATGCATGGGTTGGAAGAGACCTTAAAGACCACACGGTTCCAACCTCCTGCAGTGGGCAAGGCTGCCAATCACCAGATCAGGCTGCCCAGGGTTGTTAAAAGTTTAGTGGTCAGTAAGGTAAAAGAGTAGGTTGGTGTTTATTTGACTGAGATTTGAATGAGCATAAAATAACAAGCCAACATTGCAGTTGTTTTGTGCTTGACCTGTCAAAGATTCCTATGCTCATAACAAGTTTTTACGTAGGCTACAAGCACTTCATCTCTGCCTATGAAGTGACATAGCCATGATTTACAATGTCTTTGTCGTGACTTAGACAGATACAGCATACTTCTGCCTGGTGCCCACTTCTTTCTGCCATATCTATGAGTGCTTCAGACACTTCATAAACACAGAAATTGCTGCTAGGATGAAATAAAAATTCCAAGTGCCAGCTGCATCAGTCACTAGGTTTTATGATCCTAAGGCTCCTTGTAATTTCTAAATCCATCATTCTTATTAAAATTACTAAATAATTAAAAACATTTCAATACATTTTCAGCAATGTATTCTTTCAATACTTTATCCTAGAGTAAAGTTCACAAGACGCTCCACAAATGCATAGTGAGAATGCTGCCTGACTTAAGCAGAAATATAGAGAGAATTAGAATTTCAAGAAGGAGAAAAACATTGCACTGACTTTGGCTTCCTGGTCTCATTTATTGTAATATCCATCATTTCTTTATTTCTTTGGAAGCTCTTTGTGCAGGAATTGTTCTTTTTCTGAAAGCACTGAACTTTGTACTCGTTTCTGATTTTTAGAAATTAGAAATGCATTGCCAGGAGCTCAAATACGGTAAGGAATTATTATATTTTTTAACTCTTTGCTACCTTGAATCCATCCTAATCAGGATAGATCAAAGTGTTTAGTGTCATGTTCTGTGAAACATGAACATTTTCTGCAGAATAACAGAAAAGTTAATAGGCTAGAATTCCTGCCTCAAATGCTGAAAATGGCATTATTTTGTGGGCATTTTGCCAGATGCTGTAGGCTCCACCTACATTTGTCTTTTGGAGGTCTTCCAGACCTTTGCGTATAGAAGTATGATAGTTGGATCACATATAGATTTTATTGGCTGTGTTTCAGTATACTTGGTAAATAAAGAAGGAATGGAAGTGATATTTAAATCAGAGATTTTGAAATAGTTCCCATCCTGCATCAAGATGAAACCCAAACCTTTCAGAGTTTGTCCGCATACACATAAAGCCAGGAGCCTGGCAGCTGGGGATTGGACCAGAACATAGGAGACCCTTCCTTGCATGTCTTATGCATGTGATTAGAATAGGAAAGGTACACACTGTCCCACAGTGGCAGTTTCTTTCTTTTATGCTAAGGAATTAATGGAATCCTCATTGAATCATGATACTGCAGCCTGACAGCCCTGCACATCTTTTCTTGTTCTCCATGACTTGGACCAGGAAGCAGCGTAAGGATGTGAGCTTTGTTTAGCTTTTCCCTGGGTGGCAGTGGCCAAACTGGCACACTCCCAGCAGAAGGAGAGATATTTCTTGATTTCTAGTTTTGAAATGCTTTTTCCTCTTAAAAGATGGTACACAGCCATAAAAAAAAATATTTTCACCAGCGAAGAAACAAAGCCTGCATGCTGCACTCACCAGCGGAGGTGACCCACTGTCATTGTTGTCACTGTTGAAATGCACCATCCAGTGCCTCACTGTGCTCATACCCACTGTTTGGTCTACATAAACGTTCTGCAGGTGTCAGTGAATGTCAGTGGGTGCCATCTTTTCCCACATGGAGGAATTCAGTGACACACCTTTGATTCATCCACACTTCCGTGTGAGGCATCATTCTGTCAGACTGCCCCTCTGCTGCCATGGGTCACACAGCAACATGTAAAGGGGTGTTGGTGAGAGGGTCCATCCCCTACTGCCATACCACCAGCATCCGCTTCTGACATCACGGGCCAACGTCATAAAATATAAGCCATTACTTTCAGAGCAGCCCTTGAAATATAGATGGTAGTAACAACAAACATGTGCAGTTCAATTACATTTACATGTCTAAGCCAAAAAGCTGCATGGTATTATTGCTTTCCTGCATGTCTTTATCAATCTCCTCCTTGCTCTAACTTTCACTTCTGGCATCATCTGTACGTTAGACGGCCATCTGTAAAACTGCCTTTTGCTTTATGTGTTAAATAATACCTCCCTTAGCTAAAGTAGCCTAGAAAATAATGCCAGCAGAAAGTTTAGTGAGTCATTTGCCAAATGTTCTTTTCACTAGCCTGATAGGAAACTAATTAAATGTTTGCTGGAGATAATGTTCAGATCAGTTTAGATTTAATGTACTATACTTGTGTACTGGTTTCTTTTTTCTATTTGTATCACAGTGGTTTTGGTACACTAACCAGAGTACTGGAACATAATTTAATAGATGACTTCCTTTAGTATTTAGGTTAAGTACAGCAAAGTCCCTCAATCACCTCTTGCATTAATAAAACCAATATTGTAGTTTAAATTATTCTACTGGATGAATTTGAAAACTAGAGCCTCATAGTCTTTAAAACAATATTTGTACAGTAATATTTGACTTTTCAAAAAAGGGAGGAGTGGAAAAAAGCTACCAGAAATGTGAAGCATATTAAGGCTTCTCAGCATGTAGCACTTTTGTTAAATAATCTCTCTTTTCTGCTGCTAAAGTAAATGCATGCATGGAATTATAGGAAAAACTATATACAGTACTTTCCTCAAGACTGGTTTTATGCAGGAGAGGTTGGCAGGCTGCTCTGTAGTGTTGCTGTTCTTTGTAATGGTGCAAAACCACATGAAACTTCCCTTTATTTATTCATCTTTTTCCAGTTAACAACAGCTCAAGTATGACCTGAGCTAAGCAGAGAACAAAGAGACAACACAGTTCCTTAACAGTTTTTTTTTTTTCAAAAAAGCTATGGGGGAGTTTCTTCTAGTTCTTTCCCTTACCTGGGTTGCCAGGTGCTGGTCTGCCTGAATGATTTCCAGAATTTTCAGTCCTCCTTTCACTCACCTTTCTCTTAGCATTTGTGACAATGTTTTCCAGATATGGTTTCCCCATTTCTAAATGTGAAAATTACTTACACTGGTACAGGTAGTGTTATCTTGCATGGAGATGATGTTTGGAGAAAAGTGGGGAAAACAGTAAGATTTTCAGTCCCAAACATAAAAGAGGTCTTTATTTATTTACTTATTTAGTATAAACCTTTCTAGAAAGAGGTGTCAACCTGCTGACAGTGAAGCATACTGTGGACAAAAACCCTGTTTATCTATGTTTATCTCCTTCTCTGTATTTGTTCTTTCACCTGTTCACTAGTCTGAAATTGATTTATCAGGTTATGTAGATTTTTAAATGTAGATTATGTTCTTCTGCATTGCTTGCTGCTTTTTCAATATATCCCCATCAGTTCTCATGGAGCGTGAGACAGGGTTGCACAACCTGCTACAAAGTTTTGAAAATAAATAAGAAGCAGCTGTTAGGCGTAAGTGCTTGTTGAATTCAGTTTTTCTGTATCTAACAATGGAAACTAGCCAATGTATTATGGCCCTTACATCCCCTATATTGTTTTATTCTTGGCATATCTCAATCTCTACCATTAAAGAACTCATCCTGACTCAGATTTTGCCATCAGTGGTCATGTCATTTCATGCACAGCTTCCATACTGTTGCCTTTTAAAAAGTATATCAGACCTGAAATAAATTATTGTGGATTTTATATATTAGACATCTATTTCCTATAGGATAAGAAATAAGACAGTGGTCATATACTGCCTCTTTATTGGAGGGACCACATTTACCCTGCAAATTTCAGACAGGGAAATGAAGTACTGATGTATAGCACAGATGCATGGTTCGAGCAAATTTATGTCATTTTTTCAGCTATTGAAAAAAGCTGTTACAGAACTGCTTTTTCTATATGAGGACAGATTTTTCTGTATGAGGACAAGTTTGCATGGATAAAATAATGCAAAGGTAACTGACTTTCTTTCCTCGGGGTACAGGTGTCTCCCATGAAGTGATGCTATTAGTGTGGGCTCATCCGAACCCTTGGGAATACAAGGGCACTTATATCCACCATTGGGAGCATTTGACCAGTATCTGTGCTAAAACAGCAGAACAGTGTTGTGTGATGGAGGGAACTGTCCCATAGCTAACTGTGTGCTGGGCAGGCCGGGACACACATGGAACCCCGACTGCTGCGACACCAAGCCTGAGACACACTCCTCACTGACTAAGTGTTCCAAGCAGTTCAGCTTAAACAGGTGGACAGAACTACATAAAAGCATGTTGTCTTTCCATAAAATTACCCAACAGCACTAAAATAGGTGCATTCCGGTGGTCGCTGGATTATGTTGGAGCAGATAGGTGTTTTTTAATAGCAGTGAAAGATAGTGATTTTACTTGTATGTGGTACTGGGATTATATTTCCTGTAAAATGCTTTATATATATATATATATATATATATATATATATATATATATATATATACCATCTTGTGATATTCTTTATTGGATTTTTGTCAGCATTTTCCATAAGGTGCTCTATAATTTTAAGATAGCATATAAATGTACTACATCCAAAGATAATTCAAATTGCTAGCTGAAGATTTAGAATATGAAAAAATGCCAAAAATTAAGGTCGTCTGAGCAAGTTAGTCTGCCCTCCTGACTGCAGGTATGGCTTTCTGAGCTAAGGCCAGTATCATGCAAACATAGCTGCACTGTTTCCAGAACTGTGAGGAGCTCATTCAGCACTGTCTCTGGCATTTATCTACAACACTCTGTCATGCCATGCAGAAATATTCTACAATACCATCTTTAGTTACATGAGCGCATCATAGTCAGAGCGCAATGCAGCTGCAGCATGCATGAGGAGGGACAACTATGCCATATGGGATGGCACTAATGATGGGTCTAATGTTTCCTTTGGTAGGGCTGCCTGCTAGGATTTCTACAGGTGTGAAGGAGACATGGTGTTTGTGTGCCATCTGGGGTAGTTCCACATGGTATGAAGAAATATGATGAAAGCAGGAGAGACTGAGAGAGCTGGGACTGCTCAGCATGGAGGAGGCTCAGATGCATGAGTGGGTACACCTCTGCAATGAGGGGAGCTCAGGGCAGTCTCTTCTCAGCAGTGCATAGTAGGAGGACTAAAGGCAATGGACACAATGTTTCAGGAAGTTCTGTGTAACACAAAAAACACTTTTTCACTCTAAATGCAGTCAAACTTGAGACCTCTGAAAGCAGTCAAATGATCAAATGCAATTTTTCAGCAGATGTAACTTGTGTTTGCATGTACAGAATGCACTTATACCATAGTAACCACATTTGAAATCTTAATGTTTTACTTACATTGGGTTTTCAACATTCATTACGGAAAGCCTTTGTAAATTGAAATAAAAGGGGACAAGCAGTGCATGATTTGAAGAGCTGGATATTTTTAGTAGACGCATTTTTGGATATCAAGCTCTACTGTGTAATCACATGCAGGTAAAAATTATATTTACTTAATGGAAATGCTGCCAACAGTTTTTGATAATAAGATACTTCTGTTTTGTGAATGTGTGTCTCTTCAGTTCTTCAAAAAGTGATTAACAAGTTATGTAAAATTATAGGAAATACAAAATCATTTACAGAGTTATTTCCAGGTGCTTATACCTTAAGCATAGTGTTGTTGATCCCATTATTTTCATAAAATCTTCCATCTTGAATCCCAGCATCATTAGTCTCCTGTGATCATGCATCATACTCACATAAGTGTATATATTTATTTGCATATGTGTTTGATATATGGTGTGAATTTGCACAATCAAGCATACAAACGTTCTTATTTAGTTCAGAGACTCATGTAAACAGCTTCACACATGCACTAGAGATTCTTGGGATTGTCTAGAGAAGAAATAAAGGGATGGGGGCAAGATACAACCTGCAGGCAATCAACATATGGGATCTTAGCACCATTGTTTCTATGAATATCATTATAGGAATTTATTCTTTGTGAATAAACTTTGCTTAAGACTCTGAGTAGTTGGAATGAAAGACGAAATCTAAGTAAGGCACAAATCTAACAAACTGAAGCTATATAAATAGTTGTCAATAAATGTTTTATTTGTTTATCTCCTTAAATTTATTAAAAAGCAACAACAACAAATAATCAACATTTTGTTTTGAGCAAAAATATTTAATGCACGCTTATTTCTGGAAAAGCTGAAAACGTCAGGAAATATCTGCCAAAAAAATTGTGAAATCAAAGATACATTCCAAATCAAGATATAATTTTGAATAAAAACTAACATTATTTACCTATAAAACCCTGAAACCAAATTCATGTTGAATTTAAACTTTAATTAAATTACTCTTAATTGAAATACTTATCAAGAATAGGTCAACTAAAATCTGCCCTGTTCTTCAAAATCTTTCAGCCAAAGGTCGAACGCAAATAACTTATTATTGGGGGGAAAAAAAAAAAAAAGAGAGAGAGAAAAAGAGTGGCAAGCAAATTCCCTAAACCTGCCAAGATGAGGAATATTCTAACAGTCACTTCATCTCTCAATACCATTATATTTAAAGAATTCTGCTGATGCACGTAGATTGCTGTATGTCCTCTCTTCTTCATGCCATTATAGGATCTCACTCACTCCCAAATGCACAAAAAGGCAACAGTGAGCCCCTATGTAAGAAGGCACACGTTCTGTGACTCACAGTGAAGTGATGGAAAGCCAGCTGGACAAGGTCCAGGACAAAACAAGCCTAATGGGAATTCAGGTGCCTTAGCGCAAGCGGAATACTAGTGGACTGATGCAGTGCAAAAGAGAACTGTTGGAAGTGTGTGATTTCTCTCTTCCTTATCCCTTTCTTATTTTAGGTACGATAGATATTATAAATGCTGTTGTTTAGATATTATAGATACTATACTTTCTACTGTGTTACAGATGTGAAAGAAAAAGGTTGAATTAAAAAAAAAAAAAAAGACCTAAGAGAAAGCTGCATATTATTCTACTGCTGTTCCCTCTCTCTGTGACTCATAGCTTGGTGTCTGTAAGGCTTAAGATGCCATCTTTCAAAGCTATGAAATAGCAACCAGCAGTAACAGGGAGGCTGGCTAAACACTGCCTCTCCTTTCTAATTGCAGCAGGAAAGCTTCTCATAAAATTTTTGCTCTGTGCCTTCTGCTGTCCTTGATAACATTCATATCTATGTTCTTGCCCTGGAAAAGGGTCTTTCATCATTCTATTCTAACACTTGTGAAGCTTCTATTTCAGCTGAGAACTTCTCAGATATCCTTCTAATGTCTTAACTTCATAGCTGAGACAGGTTAACCTGCGACTCAGAGCTCTATTCTTTTCTCATGACATACTTTCTAAGATGTTTCCTATGTACCAATTTCTTCTGTATGTCCTACTACTGTTTCTTCTTTCGGGTTGGTCTTTGGAAGTAGGAGCATAACTCTGTTGATCCTTCATAGCTGTCTTCCTTTTCTTCCTTTTTTTTTTTTTTTTTTTTTTTTTACAAGACTGGTGCTCAGTCTTGTAGCATAGAAATAATTACAAATATATATATATTATATATATATATATATATATGTAATTCTCATGGTGTTTCCTCTGCATCCTTCCTGTAGGAAATAAATGAATTGATTTTATTGATTAAAAAAATCTGGGAGAACCTTTTTTTTGTGCTGTTTGTGTATCTGTAAGACAGAAGAATTTAGCAAAGTTGTACTGAAATTTTCAGTTTTGATTTATTTCTGAATATGGTGAAGGACACTTTTTTCACATACATTTTCATGAAAACAATGTATGTTTTATCTATGGGTGAATATTGCTTATTTCATATTAACAAAATGTGTGAATTAGTTTATGCTAGGTAGACACAGAGACCTCATCTCAACTGGTGTGATTCCATTGTGAATATCACTACCAAAATCTCAACCTGCATGAGCATTGTTGCTCTGATTCTTGTTCAGCGGCACAGAATCTGTATATCTGATGGCTCTTCTTCCACCTCTGATTTTTGTGTCCTTCAGAGGAATTTATCCATTCAGTTACTGCAAAATGACTGAAGCAAAGTAGACGCCCTTTGAACTGTTAAAATTTAAGGAGTTAAAAAGTTAGTTACAGACTTAAAAAAGAAAACAAAAACAAATCTTAACCAAATGCACTTGATTGAACCACCATTAGAAAAAAGATGTTTTGGGACTGGATTTAATTGGCTTCCTCATAGAGACAAAAAGCATTTTATAGGCTATGATTTCTCATGCTATAAAATGTATATTTTCAACAGCAATAGGAAATGAAAGCTACAGAGGTGTATATTCTTCTAATATTCAAAAGTGGTAAACAAGATACCGGCTACTGAGCTTTCTCATCTCACAGTGAAATACAACATGACAGACACGGATAAAACGATCCTTCACTGCCTGCAGGACCTCACTGCACGACTGTCTTTCACAGACTCCAGGAAGCAAAAATATAATTCATTAAAGTGCTCTGTGAGCTGATGGAAAGACATAATATTTTCTTTAAGTGCGTTATTTCTTTACCCCTTGCAGCTTAGTGTAGGGAAGACCAGAGATTTTATTGACAGAATGTCAATACTTACTTAAAGGTAAAGGTTGTTCTGTTTGGTTGTTTTTTTTTTCAATTGAAACAAACACTTACATGTAAGCTTAAATTTGAATGTAGATTTCACAGAATCACAGAATCACAGAATTATCGAGGTTGGAAAAGACCTAGAAGATCATCCAGTCCAACCATTACCAATACTTCCCAGCTAAATCATACCCCTCAACGCAACATCCAAACGTTTCTTGAACACTCCCATGGTCGGTGACTCCACCACCTCGCTGGGCAGTGCATTCCAATGCCTGACTACCCTTTCCGAGAAGTAATACTTCCTAATGTCCAGCCTGAACCTCCCCTGGCGCAGCTTGAAACCATTCCCTCTAGTTCTATCACTGATTACACGAGAGAAGAGGCCGACCCCCAGCTCACCACAACCTCCCTTCAGGAAGTTATAGAGAGCTATAAGGTCTCCCCTGAGCCTCCTCTTCTCCAGGCTGAACAATCCCAGCTCCCTCAGCCGCTCCTCATAAGGCCTGTGCTCCAGACCCCTCACCAGCTTCGTAGCCCTCCTCTGAACACGTTCCAGGGCCTCAATGTCTTTCTTGCAGTGAGGGGCCCAAAACTGAACACAGTACTCGAGGTGCGGCCGCACCAATGCCGAGTACAGGGGGACAATTACCTCCCTGTTCCTGCTAGTAACACTGTTTTTGATGCAAGCCAGGATGCCGTTGGCCTTCTTGGCCACCCGGGCACACTGTCGGCTCATGTTCAGCCGAGCATCAATCAGTACCCCCAGGTCTGTTTCCTCAACACAGTCCTCCAGCCACTCCACCCCAAGCCTATAGCGCTGCCTGGGGTTGTTGTGGCCAAAGTGCAGGACCCGGCATTTGGTCCTGTTGAACCTCATCCCACTGGCTTCAACCCAGCTCACCAGTCTATCCAGATCCCTCTGCAGGGCCTCGCTACCCTCAGGCAGATCGACACTCCCTGCCAATTTGGTGTCATCCGCGAACTTACTGAGGGTGCACTCAATGCCCTCATCCAAGTCATCAATAAAGATGTTGAAGAGGACAGGCCCCAGCACCGACCCCTGGGGAACACCACTCATGACTGGTCTCCAACTGGATTTGACTCCATTTACCACCACTCTCTGGGCCCGGCCTTCCAGCCAGCTCCTTACCCAGCCGAGAGTGTACCCATCCAAGCCACGGGCTGCCAGCTTTTGCAGGAGAATAGCATGGGAGACAGTGTCAAAGGCTTTGCTGAAGTCTAAGTAGACCACATCAACCGCCTTTCCTTCATCCATCAGACGGGTCACAGGATCATAGAAGGAGATCAGATTGGTCAAGCAGGACCTGCCCTTCACAAACCCATGCTGGCTAGGTCCGATTTCCTGGTCATCCCACACCTGCCGCATGATCTCCCTCAAGACAATCCGTTCCATTACCTTCCCTGGCACCGAGGTCAGGCTAACAGGCCTGTAGTTCCCCGGATCCTCCTTACAACCTTTCTTGTAAATGGGAGTCACATTGGCAAGCCTCCAGTCTTCTGGGACCTCACCCGTTAACAAGGAGCGCTGAAAGATAACGGAAAGCGGCTCAGCGATCACCTCCGCCAGTTCCTTCAGCACTCTCGGGTGAATCTCATCCAGACCCATGGACTTGTGGCAGTCCAGTTGGAGTAGTAATTCCCTGACCGCTTCTTCAAGAATCACAGGGGGTTCAGTCTGCTCCCCAGCCGAGACTACCAAGCCAGAGCGTGGGGAGCCCTGGGAATAACCGAGATGACTTTTAAAGGCAGACGTAAAGAAGGCATTCAGAACCTCTGCCTTTTCCTTATCGTCTGTGATCACATTCCCAGCCTCGTCCAGTAAAGACTGGAGATTCCCCTTTGCCCTCCTCTTACAGTTGATGTATTTATAAAAGAGTTTCTTGTTTGTTTTTACCCCAGCGGCCAGCTTAGATTCAAGCTGGGCTTTTGCCTCTCTGATTTTCCTTCTACACGTCTTAACAGCCTCTTTGTAGTCATTCTGAGTTGCTTTTCCCTCCTTCCACGGGCGATAAATTCTCTTTTTCTCCCGCAACCTTAAGAACAGCTCCCTGTTCACCCACGCCGGTCTTCTTCCCCGCCGGCTCATTTTGCGGCTCAGGGGGACCGCCCGCTCCTGCGCCTTTAAGACTTCCTTCTTCAAGAGCGACCAGCCATCTTGGACCCCTTTGTTCGCTAAGACTTTAAATACATGTTAATTTGAATTTATCATCAGAAATCTCAAGAACTATCCAAAACTACCAGACTTGACACTTTTTCATCTCAGGTGTAGATGTGTGGGTGTAATCCAGCACATGGAGATAGATAGTGGCTGTTTCAACTAAGGTGTTGGAAATCTCACCAAAATCTGTAAAGCTCCCACACAGATCTGAGAACAGGATGTGAGATGGTGGGTTACGATTAGTGTCGGGGCTGCAAACAGCAAAAATGAAATACCAAAACTCCTGCTTCTGCCTCATGCCTACTTGGTCACTTGCCTCTTTCCTTGTGAATGGCCAGCAAAAAAATGATCATCCCACCTTCATCAAGTAGTCAGTAATATAATTATATAACGCAAAGTTTAAATACAGGGACAACAAGGAGATCTCTTTTGGAGAAAGTACAATTAATCATTTCACTTCTACTCAAATTTAAAAGGTTGTGGGAAATGCCTGCACATGAAAAATATTCTGTAAGTGGAGTGGGACACCAGGGCCAGCTGAGCTGGGAGGGCTGCACAGCTGCAGGGACTGTGCCACAGCTGGCAGTGTGCAAGTAATACGTCCCCTGCAGGAAATCTGCACCTATGAAACAATGGGATGAATTTTGTTTCCATTTCACAAAATTGTATTGATTAGTTGTTTATGTACAAATTATGGCCTTCTTCTCCCTTATTCAGATTATGGTGTTATTTATAAATAAATTCATTCAAATGGGAGTTTGAAAATTACAGCAAAACAGCTTACTGAGGAAAATGAATATGTGGAAAATATTTTCATGTACATTACATGAAACAACATTAAAACACATAAACACAAAAATGAATGTGAGATAAGCTTAAGCACCTCTTTTTCGTTCTTTTCCCACTATTGACTCGTTTTATTCTTCTGCAATGCTTGGCTGAAAAGACCTTTTTTTCCTTGTGCTTACTGTTTTTTATCAGAATTCCTCTGGAAAATGGTCTGTAAAGGTCTCCAGTGGTAAATCACCAAAATAAAAATATATAAACTTAAGAGCTCAGGGTGTTTTAAATCTTAATATTTACCCGTGATAGCATACCTGAATGGCATTGTCTGTGTCTGATTTAGATTGGATGTGTATTATGTCACCGTCATCAAATGTACTGCTATTTTTTTCTTCAGAGCAATTATTAAACATTGCTATTATTATTCATGAGGAAGTGCATATTTTCAGCTCTCTGATGTACAGCTGTACAGTTAATGTTTCATCACTTACCAACTTCTCTGCCAGCAGGACCTGCTTTCCCATAGGAATAGCAATGGTGTCAGTATGGCAAACATCCATTTTATTTCCAGTGGCTGCGTTTTCTATTGTGGGTGGGTTTTTTTTTCCTTCCATGAAGTTATGCATGATGTAAGGTTTAGCAAGTCCTTGTCAAAACTTGTAATTATTAAGAAAAGCAATAGATGTCAAAATACTACCTAAGCACTGTTATGAATATATAAAATGCCACTATAAAATAAGGTGACCCTTTCTGTAAACTGTTCACTTTTCATACATTGTTTTGTATAAGCTTTAAAAAAGGCCTGGTTTGTTGCTCAAATAAAACCAGTCAGGAGATTTTTCAAGTTTAAAATACATCTGAATTGAATAGCATTCTTACTTTTCATTTTAATTCTATTAATATTTACTCCTGCTGTTCTTTTTATTATTATTATTTCATAGAATCATAGAATCATAGAATTACTCAGGTTGGAAAAGACCTTTAAAGATCATCAAGTCTGACCACAGCCTAACCATACTACCCTAACAACCCTCTGCTAAATCATGTCCCTGAGCACCACATCCAAACGGCTCTTAAACACATCCAGGGACCGTGACTCAATCACCTCCCTGGGGAGCCTATTCCAGTGTTTAACCACCCTTTCTGTAAAGAAGTGTTTCCTAAAACGTTTTCATTTGGGGTTGGCTTTTTTTTTGTTGTGTTGTTTTGTTTTGTTTTGTTTTGGCAGATTTCTCTCTTTAATCTTTACACAATTGTTCTAAATAATGAACAGTGAGTAAACTTCTCAGTGAGAAGGAAACTTCTCAAGGAAATTTCTAATAAAATAGCAAACTGCAGCATGTGCAATCAGTATCACTTCTGATAATCCATATAGGGATAAGACCATGCATGTTAACATTTAGAATGCTACTGCTTTGCTGTCAACTGCAACAATCCTTTGGTCTGTAACAAGCAGCTTAATGTATGATATAGTCATTACTACGGTTTTTAAAAGTGCCTCCATGAGATTATAAGTACAGTTTACAAAATATCTGCCATATCACAGCAGAATATCAATGCCACTAATGTATCACAATGTATTAAATACAGTCTTGCTAAAATATCCTGCATGGTGTTTAAAAGATGGATTGAGAAATATTTTTATAACTCAGTTCAGTGGAGAAACAAACATATAATGCAACATAGTCCTGTATACCTTTCTATATAAATGGATGTATTGATGCAAGGATAGCATGCTTATACCTTGCAGAAGCCTGAGTTGCAGCTCTTGAACATTCCTAGGGCACTGGATTTTTCTCCCCCTGCACTTTGTTAGCTTAAAGATGCACGAGCTAAGGCTTCCTCCTCTCTTGCTTCATTTATGAGGCGAAGCAAAAGCTCTCCCAGTGCTAGTTATCCTCTTTGACCTCATGATCTGAGGTCTAGGAGATCAGCTGAAAACTTCAGTGATTCACAGTATTTATTTGTGCTGAAGTGTTTTGCTGCATCTGTCTAAAAGATACTCTACTGTTTTTTTTCCCCGTGATTAGCTGTATGCAGTTTAGAGAGGAATATAGAGAAAAGTTTTAGGTAGTTATCTTCAGGTGCATACAATATTTAACCTGCATTATTTGGTGTTTGGCATCTTTGCAAGAATATTTCAAATGTTTAATTCAGTGAGTACAATACAAGTATTGACATGGAAGTTTCGAATCCTACTCTAAAGTTTACAAAAGAGATGGTATTTTATTCTGAATACTTGCTTACTTTTGAATATGAAGAATTTACTGGAAGTTTGCTTTACTTTCTATCTGTATGCTCAGAGTCATTGTGGTTATATGAGCTGTATGAAAAATGCAGATGGCGATACAATGGAGTCGTTCACACAGTTTCAGTACCCTTTTGGAATGTCGATTTAATGTCATCCAAGATGCAGCCAGACAAATACATACATGTATATGCCAGCTCTGAATTTGGAGCTTTTCTCTAAGAGCTATGTGACTAATAATTTGAAAGAATAGAGCAGTTGGCTGTTTGATTGATAAGGCTTGTGTTTTGGAAGTAATGTATGATGGTAATTTGAGTCATGTTCACATTCCTTGAACTGGTTACTGGACTGGTACCAATTGCTATTGCCAAAACAATTGTCACACATTTTAGTTATTTCAATAAAAGCTTCTTCCATTTAGGTCAAATTTTCAGAGTAAATATTGACCGTTTCTCTGTTTGAACACAGACACCTGATTTTCTATCCTGCTTACAACTGCAAAGATATGTC
This sequence comes from Alectoris magna, assembly GCA_030625065.1. Classification (NCBI taxonomy): domain Eukaryota; kingdom Metazoa; phylum Chordata; class Aves; order Galliformes; family Phasianidae; genus Alectoris; species Alectoris magna. Next base: position 19,963,493 of record CM060564.1, on the reverse strand, counting down.
ATGGTCCTACTGCCTACTCCCCAGGAGTGCCTTAAGATCCATCATTCTCCCCAGACTTTAAAAAGTGTAAGAGTGGAACAATTTCAAAATTCCATGAGAGACCAGGTGTTTGTCAAGCTCATTTCACAGATCTTTAATTCATGGATACCACTAAGCAAATGCATAGAAGACATTCTTATCCTCATTGGACCTGCTTAAATGCTTTAAAAATAGACTACTTTTTGATAAAATGATAATGTAATGTATTAATAATAACTTGTGATAAAGCGAACACTAAAGAATGTCCAAACTAGATGACATTGAAGATTTTTACCAACACTATCGTTTAAGATTCAATGAAATGTGCTGACAAGTATGAAGTCACTAGCTTTAAAAGGAATCTGCTGATTTATTGTTAAGCTTCCATTAGCAAAGACTGCTAGATTTCTGTGCATTATTCCTCCCGCAGTAACTGTTTTGAATTTATTGCATTTAGTGTTTTCAGTTGTCTTTCTTCTAAGCAAACAACTCCTCTACCTAAAAATACACAACAAATCACGTTAATTAAAATGAGTCTATTTGACTGTTAAAGCGGTCTTTCAGAATGACTCTGAGAAGTCATAATTTCAAATTACAGGTTGCACTACTTTTGCCCAGGTTCAAAGAGGGTCTTCAGTGCAATGGCAAAAGGAAAAGAGGAAAATGTCCACCTACCTTGGTGGTAGCATTCATCTGGGATGCCTGCACAAGTTCCTGGGTGGGGAGACCACACAGCAATTAATTGTTTTGTATGATTCAGCAATGTCAACTGATGCACTTCATGGTTTGTTGGTGGGGTGAGGAAGATGGGGAATGAATCGACGGTAATAAGCTTAGTATGGGTTTCCTGTTCTAAAGACTGGTTTAAAACATTAATATAAAGTTTTTTTTCTTTCAGGTGGGAAATGAAAGAAGGAGCAGATCTTGAAGATGAGGAGAAAGTTATGGTGGAACACTTAAAAAATGTTTATCCTCCTACCTCAGAGGATAAAGAAGAATAATTACCTTGACAGGTTTCGGGTAGCACCTTTTTCTGAATTCAATACAATTAATGTAATGGCTTAGTTTTAACTGACAGGAGAAGAAGTCTCAGGAATATATATATTGAGTAGGAGTTTTAAACTAGAGTATGTTCCCCTGTTATTGTCTAGTCACCCCATCCAAGTGGCAATTGTTAACACATGCATAAGGCAAGTAACAATATATGAAAACATCAATGTCACAAAACAAGGAGGGTGTATCTTGATACTGTGGAGACACAAACCTGATTGACAAACCAAAAACTGCTTTACAGTTATAAAACTCACAGTGACATCTAAAAATAATGCAACTTTGGATATGTTCTAAGCAAATGCTGGTGATATGTCGGCATCTACCATCTGAAGTCAAGTCAGCCTGCCCTGGCCCGGGGCTGGGGCAGAGTTCAAGGTCCTCTTCTCTCTCCGGGTGCTTGTGTTCTGCTTATTGCTGGCAGTAAACCATGTAAAGTGTGAGAAAGGATGGACAAGGGCCACAGTTCTGCAGTCTTTGATGAGATGCCCTGCATAGATACACCTGGTCATTATTCCCAAGCAAAAATGCACCAGATTGACTGCCTTCACAATATCTGAGTGTCCAGTTGGTTGTGGCTTCAAAGGTAGCTCATAGTGAAACCTACTGGCAGCATTCAAAGTTTTCAGGTTGTTTTTTTATTTAAAAAATTATTCTCAGGCAGAGAGTAACGAACTATCTATCTTGACAGCAAACTGAGTAAATAATGCAGAATTCAGTATTTATTTCAGATAAATATGGTAAAATTTTATTTTCAAAGTAAGCCCTGTTGGATATTCAGATTTCCCAATTTTTTTTTTTTTTTTTTTCTGTTTTCAGTTAAGTTCTTGCTAATGGATTAAAAATGGCCATTGGGTACAAGTGGCTGTTATGACAATAACTTTCATATTGAAAAGGCAGTCAACATTTCCTTAGCTTTATAATAATAATGTCATTTTTCTTTTTTTTTTTCCTACACTTGAATTCCAAGTTTTCTGACAGATTCTGGCAAGATCTTGGAAAGGCTGTAATCTGACCTGCAGTTTCTCCTATTCCCAGTGCATCTTCTCACAGATAATACAATGGACATAAATCAGAGCACTTGAATAGGAAGGGAGACATGTTTTTCTCCCTGAGATCTCAGCAGGACCATGGGTAATCCTAATGTTAATGCTACCATGCGGTCTAATCTGAAATGCAGTTTTTCCTCCTCTTTTTCTAATAATGTATCTAAAATATTGGACCATTTAAAATGAAAATGGAGACTACTGCATCTTACGAATCTCCAAATATCTTGCTACCGCACTGCATCAACAAGAGGAATGTGTGGCACTGGTACTTAAAAAATGCTAAAGAATAAAATAGCCTTTTTATCTAGAAGTGATATAGTCATTTCAGAACATAAAGAAGTAATGAAGTGTAAAAACAATTTTTCTTTGCTTTGTATTTCACCTTTGAAGATTAGTTGTGGTTTTAAGGCTTAAAGCTTGGCTACAAGAATTGCCTGTTGAGGCATGTACAGTATTCTGGCACCAGGTATACGTGTTCCAAGCCATACTGGTACTGTGTAAGTACGTGGAAGTTGGAGTTAGACTATTTTTTCTTTTTGTATCAAAATCTATTGCACATAATTAACTTTTTATATAGCCATATAAATAAATTTCTGTCTATGTGGTGGAACTTACTGAAATTCTTTCTGTGAAAAAGCTCTGCTTCTGGGAAACACTTATTCTGAATAGGATCAACTTTGTAAGTGAAATAAACTAACCGTTAATAAAGACTCTCACGCTGAAATAGGAATGTCCATATGGGGAGTAATTCCAAGACGATTATGAGCCTTTAAAGTCACAGCGCACCTGGATCTAGAATAATCTATAAACAGTTGTGTTAAAAAAATAATAATAATAATTATGCCCCTTTAAAATTATGGTTTTGTAATTTTTGCTATTGGTATTCCACATCATAACATCATGTGGAGCACAGAGAAGAAGAACTACACATCCCAGGGGACCTCGCGGTCAGAGAGGGGAAATACGTCACAGAAGCGACACTTGCTTTCACTCACTGCCTGGCAGCGAGTGTGGGTGTGCTTCCAAGCCGCGGCGCCTTCAACTTCAAAGTAGGCTTCTCGGTCCTCGGAAACCTCTCTCTCTCATTATATTTGATTTATTAGCTTCAATTCTAATTATATTGTATTATAGTGTGTTATCTTGCATTCCGATATCATAGTTAGTAAATAAGTTTTACTCCTCAGATTGCTGCCGCTGCTCCGTTTGTTCCCTTGAACTCCCATCTCCCTACCCCTTTCCCTTTTTCCCTTCCCATTTGTCAAGGGGGCTGGGGGGCCATGGGCCTACTGCCCCCTCCCCTGTCACGGCCACAGATTGATCTAGATAACCCCGTGACACTCTCTTTTCTCCCAGCCAAGCTAATTCAGCAGTAACCCAGTGGGTAGTACTATTACAATACTTTCTTCCTCAGCAGAAGTGTATTCATACTCTTTACCAACGCAGAAATAGCAAGCTAGAATAACTGGCTTGAATAAAAGCTGAATCATTGCACAATATTTTATTTGGACATTTTCCTTATCCATATTTATAAATACATGTATCTATGACTTTTAGAGTCTCTGAATGCAAGGCAGTGTACATTTGAACTTGTTCCTTGGTGACAAATAGCAGGGTTTGGTTTGTTTGCAGTGTACTGATCCTATTAACTGACCTTCAGGGTATGAAAGAAATATCATCTTGGCAACATCATTTATGCTGGTAATACTTTTGTAACATTTGTACTTCTTCAAAGAAATTACAGCAATAATAAGAAGGGAACAACTAAGATTGCTAAACATACCATTAATTTATCAAAACTGTTTAATTTAAACTTAAACCCTTAATTGAAGAAAAATGAAAGACATTTGGAAGAGCTGATTATTTTTACATTGTAAGCTGTGTAAAAGTAGGAGCACTTGTTCAACAGATTGCTGCATTTGTTAGTTTTTTTAATAAAATAATGGCTATATATTCTTAAAAAAAAAAAAAGAAGAAGAAAATAAAGTTATTCTGATTCAAAAAATTGGTGTAAGGCTACTTTCATTCTGGAGAGTGGTATGTTCATAGCACTGAAATATTTTGCTTTTGTATTTTTGTACAGGCCCTTTCTCAGTGCTTGCTGACCCAAGAATGTCTCACATTTACGTTCAGTCTTAACAAATTATGGCAATGATGGCCAGATTTGCAGGCTGCAATGTTGGCCCTGTGTTGCATAACCAGTGCAATCTGACAATGTGAAATGCTCCTGAAAAGAGGCCCAAAAATAAGGGAAAAAGTCTGTTCTGTACAACAGAAATTTCTGGATGAGCAAAAGTTGGCCTTATTGGCTCAGCTGAGCTAGCTTAAAAGGAAATTATTATACCTACACAAATGAATTGGATCTGATAGCACAACACAGGTAATTAAGCATTATAATTAGTACTGACACCTAACTCTTATTTAACATTCTTGTATGCTGACATTACTGTCAATTAGCCTGACCCATCCTGGGACCTCGCCCATCTGGGGGAGAGAGACACAGTCATGGATGTCATGGAGTCTTCTCTCAATTTATGGCTGCGTCACACTCCTTATATATCATCCTAGTTCCCGTGCAGACATGTACACCAGCTACGTAAATGCAATGCACGTGAGAAGATCTTTACACACACCTACCTAAACCCCACGCCCACTAGCTCCCTAACCTTCAGGCCGTAACTCAACTATTCCAGAACACTCTATCTACTCAGAACTACACTCTATGCACTCATTAATCCTTACATAGGCAACTCAGTCCCCCAACATATGCTAAGCAGTCTTTCTTAACGGTGGCTTTGAGACTTCATGGCAAAGACTGTCTCTACTATGTTCGTTCCGTATTCACTTCAGGATGCTCCAAACCTTAACATCTTGCTACTTCTCAAAAGTGGTCAGCAAAGTTAGTAACAGGTCAAAACTGAGATAGCATTGATATTAAGCAAACTCTAGGAAGACTGATGAGAAGGAGAGAATTTTGGAAAATCAAAAACATTAAGACATAGTCCTGCCTTCTAATGATTGCTTTCATGACAGTTTCCCATAGATGGTGCTTTATTCTGGCAGCGGGGTTTTGGAAAGACCACAGGCAACAAAGTTATGTGTTCTACAGATATGCTCTAATTCATCTCTACATCCTTCCAGCAGAGGAAGGTAGGCATGAGGCCTGGCTTCTTCCAATTAGTCTCCTCATACAGATATATTCCATTTTCTTCTCAGATAGGAGTTTTTAGCAAAATACTAACAAACCTTGCCTACATGAAGATATCAGTTATAATCTGATATGTCTATTTCATGGAATGCCTTAAAAATAAATATAATTGTGCAATTATTTTTAGTGAAAGACAGTATTCAAACTTCCACAGCAATAGTTGAAAGTCTGAGAACTTAAACCTATTACCTTATTATGCTTGAAATGAGAGAGTAACTTGGTGGTAACAGAAAGAATTTTAAGCAAGCATATGGATCTTCAGTAGGTCCTGTTTGTTGGGAGCTGTTTCCCTGTACTAGCCATCTGTGTGGCAATCAATGGCATAAGTGGAAGCAAGCAGCTCTGCAGCAGATAAGGCCTGGGAAGCAGGCCTTTCGCTTTTTCCTCTATCACTGGACTGTAAAACTTGAGAAACAGACTAAACTGACTGATGTTATACGGCAGAGGTTATGGGGAAAACATACAACGTTCTGAGCAACCTGGGTATCAGTGAGGGTCTTGTAATACCCACCAGTAGAATGCTTCAGGAGAATCAGACTCCTCATCGCTACCTTTCTCTCTAGCAGAAGCGTTTGAGAATAGGCAGTTAGCTATGATTACAGCAAGTGAAACAGTTTTACAATGCTGACAAAAACCATGCTGAAAAGCATGGAAACATGCAAACAATTACCTGCCCTTTTCTGTTTTTTTTTTCCTGCAAAAGAACTTCAGTAGCAACACTTGCAGGGAGAGCTGTAAATTGCCAAGTATTAATGATATAAATTAGTCATCTGAATTAAGGTTTTATAATATCTCTGGCTGACAGGAAGCCAATTTGCACCAGCTAGTGCAAATTTGGTAAGTATCAGCCTGCACCCTTTAGATCCATGACAGCTTGAGCTGCTAGTAGACTGCAACCATTTCTGAGCATCATAGAATCATCTAGATCAGAAAAGACATTCAAGGTCACCAAGTCCAACCATCAGCCTCACATTCAGAGTCCCAACACTAAAACCCTTTATGACACATCCACACATCTCTCAAACACTTCCAGATGAACACCATATTCCTGATGCAGGCTCACCAGTGCAGATGCAGCCCAGGGTGCTTTCTTGGCCACTTGGGCACATCGCTGGCTCATGTTCAGCTGGCTGTCAATCAGCACCTACCTCCAAATCCTTTTTCTGACAGGCAAGGTTCCAGACACTCTTCCCAAAGTCTACAGCATTGCACTGGGTTGCTATATCCCAAATGCAGGACCTGGCACACAGCTGTGTTCAGCAGCATATGACTACACTTGGTCCATCAATCCAGCCTATCCAGATCCTCTGCAAAGCCTTCCTACCCTCAAGCCCATCAGTCTATCACAGCAAATAATTTATAATACTGAGGAGATCTTTTATAATGTTTCCTATTGAAAAACGTGAATGTAATGATCATATTCAGCAGGTATGATCTTTTCCAGTGACTAGCTCAAAGAGCAGTGCTTGTTCTGCCATGAAAAATTCATGCTTCAAACTTGATTCACAGTGGAGACTTGCAGAAACAACACATAACTTTCTTATTTTATTTTAAAAATCTAATCTACCTTTTTAGAAAAATAACCTCTTCATCTCTCTCTCTATATATATATCGTTAAAATCACCATTGTAGAACTACCTTTCACTCACAGAATATCGCATCTCCTGTATGGTTACCAATGAACCCAAGTGTGTTCTTTAAGAAACTCATTAATGACTTATCATAATACATACCTTGTCCATACATGAATTCACTAGAGGATAGAAATTTGGCTACATATGCAATTCAGGGAAATTTGTAATTACTTAATATCTAAGTAACTTGCTTTTTCATAATAAACATAATCTGTTTTTCATATGCAAAAAAAATTAATTCACTTTTAAATATTTGGCCACCATAAAAAAAATCCTCTTCGTGCATCATCTTCACCCTGTTTTGTTTTTCACCTCAATATTGTCTTTCAAGTTGAAAAACTTAGTGGTTAATGCTTGTTATAACTGACAGTCAGAGAATCTTTTGAGCTGGAAGAGACCACTAAAGGTCACATAGTCCAAGCATCCTGCAATGAACAGGCACACCTACAGCTTGATCGCATTGCTCAGAGACCCGCCCAACCTGACTGAATTGCAGTTTCTCACCATATTTTAAAAACCTTCTTCCTTATAACCAATCTCTCCTCTTTTTGTTGAAACCATTTCCCTTTCTGTCACAACAGATCCTGCTAAAGAGTCTGTCCCCTTCCTTCTTACAGCCTCCTTCGGAGACTGAAAGACTGCTCTCAGGTCTCCTCGGCGCCTTCTCATCTCCAGGCTGAACAGCCCTAGCTCCTCAGACTGTCCTCATAGGACAGGTGTTCCATCCCTTGGGTCATTTTTGTGGCCTTCCTCTGGATGCACTCCAACAGGTCTCTGTCTCTCCTGTACTGATGACTCCCCATCTGGATTCTGTACTCCAGGTGAGGCCTCACCAGCACAGAGTAGGGAGGAAGGTCACCTCCCTGTTGTAGAATGTAGGTACTTCTGGCACTGTAATACATGGACAAATCACTCATTTTCTAGATTAACTGTCATAGAGACTTAAAAAAGCATAGGTTCTATCCGGGTAATTATTTCAGATTTAGGTCTGCTCCTAGTGTTCCTCCTATTCCTAATGGTTCACATGCATTTTGTAGTACCTGTGCTTTTCCACTGTTCTAAGCCACCTCAGTTACCTAGGATAATGGAAGCTATCTGTTTGTGAGGATTGTATGTTTTGTTTGTTTGATCTAGAACTAATGTATCCTGCCCTAGGTTTTGTGTCCTTTAAATTCTCTGAACTTTCAGTTTAATTTGGAAATCCATAATTCCTCTGTTTTCCCAACTGTCTAGCATCTATTTACATGAAGTTTATGCCTGATATAGAGACGTGGAGAACCAACAATAAACAGAAAATTCAATCCAGCTACCTGCAACGTTATCATACAACAAATGCAGCGGTCATTTTAATTTGGAATTTCGCTTGTCTGTATATTTCAGAAATGGCACCTTTATGGAATTGTTTGCTTGTGTTCTGCACACTTCATAGGTATCTTCAATGCCATTTAATAAGCATGAATTAAATGGTTTTACAATGGAGATTAAGATGATTTTTTCCCACTTGAGAAATTTGGGAGGTAAGAGGTTGAATCAGCAGGTGATGTACAGGCTAGCAAAGAGATTGCTTTCTACAGTAAGCCAGATGTGGCTTTGGGAATTAAATAATCTTGGCAGAAATCCTGGGTGCCAGTATGTATTAACTTCAGGAAATTTATGTCTCAACATGTGCTCAACAAGTGTTTCTCCAGAGGCAAATGGATCAAATACCTTCAAACAACACCAGTTTTCCAGATTCTAGCTCCCCTGCTCCAGTCAAAGTTCCCAAATTTCATACATGCCCAACCACTTTTTCAGGGACAGTTTAACCAAGGTAGTAACATTAACATAACAAAAATGTAGTGCATGAATCATCTGGGCTCCTCTTCTTTCCAAACAAACAATTAAGCAGAATGAAGTTGATTGTTATTTCCAACATCTATCCAGGATCCTGGTCAACTTTATTGAGAAACACTACTTCTACCAGCACTATCAAAGCACAGATACTTTCAAGGTAGAGAGTTAGAGGATGTTTTAATTTTTAATGTTTTGAAAAGTACTATGTAGTTTTGGTACAGTTCTTGGATCTGTGTATGAAAACAATCTGTTGCATGATCCCTTCCTTTTCCTTTTCCTCTCTCCCTTTCCTTTCCCTTCCCTTCCCATCCTCCAGTTTTGGCTAAGATATAAGTTTTACAACAGCTCTTGCAGGCTCCTGAAGGGTATGACCACACCATATTTAGCATACAGAAAGAGACTGTCTCAGAAAACATAGGGTGTGTACACAGAAGATAGCAGTCAGCAGTGAGACATTTTGGTTAAAGCTTTTTCATTGTAAACCTACATTCCTTGACATTTGAGCTGACCTCCAGTCCGAGAAGCATGAAGGTGAGATCTATTTAATTGTTTTATAAGAGTTGTTGTGGTTTTGTTTAAAGACCAGGAGAGGAAGAGGAGGAGATTTTTTGTTTACTATGAATTTATATTGTTATGTTCATTCTATTGCCTTTGTTGCTATTTTGACTTTTTTTCAATATGGGCTGATGATTGGTCAATCCATGATGGTTACAACCTGCTGAAGCAGTGTGGGCTTTAACAAAATCAGGGTTACTTATAGAAGTCTTTGTGAGTTTAGTCTTTGTAAAAAGTGTCTATTGTGCCAATATGCACTACATGAACTAATTCAGTCTAGATAGCTCTACTAAAATGGTCTATTATTAACATCCTGAGTTCAGCTTTGTCATCTCTCTCCCTGATAACCAGAGTATTCCTTCTATGAAGTGAGAGAAACAGAACAATCCAACATGCTGTGCATTCTTAGGGATCTCATTTCTTCTGACTTGAGTGTAAAAAGGTACACTTATGCTACATAACAGAAAAGGTATATGTATTTTCTACATTATGTGTAGACAAATTGTTTAGATGACAGTTGTACAATTAAAAAAAAAAAAAAAGTTATATAATACCCTGGAGCAGTCAGCTGCTCTGACATGCATAATTTATTTAAAAATCATTTGTGGAGTAACAGGATTGATAGTTTGGAGCAGAAAAATTATAGGCAAGCTAAGCACCTTGCAAAAATAAATCATGTAATCATATATTGAGATGTAATACTTCAGTATTCAAAGTACAATTAAATTGTTCGCACATGTAGCAACAGTGAAATAGCTTTACAAGCTTTACACCAGAATCCCATATATCTACAGAGTAAATATCAGAACACAAAGTGCTTTCAAGAGACTTGCTTTGAGACTTTGTTTCATTCCACCAAAAGCTTTCATATCAGCCTGGCAGTTTTTTGAACAACTGTATACAGGACCAAAGAACCGGGAACAGGAACTTGAAATATAGATCACATATCCTTAATCGTTACAGCAAATGCAAAAGCAGTAAGTGAAGAAAGACTTAACAGACTGTAACAACTCTCGAGAACATATAATGAAGAATAGGAGTGAATGTCACGACAGATTTATGTATGTTTGATTTTTTGCAGAAACTGCTGAAGACAAATTTGAGAGTATTTGTGTATCATGCTTCTGGCACAATAGCAGGAACCAAAATAATTTATCCAGGAATACGACATAGAAACAGATTCAGGGTGTAAACAACAAGCAGAATAAGAATTTACACTTAAAGATGGAGAACTTTCTGGCCAAAACGAAGAGATGTTTTCAGCCTTGCAAAGCACTCAAGAACAATGTTGTTTTTTCATGAGTTTTCAGTATTTCACAGTATTTTTGTCAGGTTTCTAATTTAATTCTTGTGAAAAGTGTTTCTCAAAAGATAACGCATCATATTTCAGAAGAAAATTAACATATTTTTATTTTTCATGAAATGCATTCCCTGTATTTGCTTACTGTATATGGTACACAAAAAGCCCATTCTATCAACTTCAGACCTCAAGAATGAATGAACAGAAAATAAAAAGTGTATTACAAAGAAATTTTTTTTTTCTTCTTTTCTCTTGGGCTTACTTTCAGGAGGAATTATCATGAAGAATAACTTTTCCCCAGGAAAAAAAAAAAAAAAAAAAAAACTTCCTAGTCTTAAAATACAACCACTAGATTTATTTTTTCCTTTACCTCAGAAATAGCAGCTGTTACTGACAAAAAAGTTCAATTTTTCATATTACAAAATGGTACATTTTCCAGATCTGTAGTCTTGACAGGAGCTGGGCTGAAGCTGCTGGTAGTGAGGCCTCCTCTACAAAGACATCGTTTGTCTTCAAACAGTATGCTGTGATTTTCACAGTGTGTAGTGTCAGTAGGTGGTCACTACGACATACAAGAGATACAACATGATTCTCCACTCCCTTGATACCCTTTATACCCTTTCTCCTAGCAAAGAACTCCTAAACCAGATCACATTCTTCAATTCCAGGATTCAGGTCAAAGCTCAAGTGGTATAAACAGACCACTTCAGATTTATTGAAGATGTAAATCAGGCCCATTTAAAATAAAAGATCAGTCTTGGGTGCTCCTACTTGTGAGGTTTATAGTGCTCTTAACCTACAATTCATTCACAGAGAAGTGAAGATGTTAATACCTACCATTATGAGATGCTGAAAGACAAAATGTAGCTATGTCCATGGTGTTCTACCAGCACTGAACCACAGGAGGATTTAACAATTGCTTAAGAAAGTTGCATTGAAGGTTAGCTATTAAAATCAGACATCCTACTTGCCACAATCATCTATCAGCTGCTTCTAAAATCCTGCCCACCTTCTGTGTGTCATCTGGAGGAGATAAAGTCTTAATTGTGAGCGGGTGGTATAAAAAAAAAAATAGAAAAAAAAAAAGACAAGGCACCTTCTGTCATTCCAAATTTCTTGTCCTATCTTGCTTAATGTTTCAGTGTCTTCATACCAGTTGGAGTTCTGAAAACAGCTTTTAAAAGGCAATAAATAAATAAATAAATAAATAAAATTAATAGAAACACATAAAAATATATGACAACAAAGAATATACCATAAAGAATGCATGGCAGAGAATGTGAAGAAAAATACTGCATTTCACAGGTTTATCTCTTTTATGCTTTGATTTGCCTCATGTCTGTTTCAAATAATTCCTAGTTTCCTTGGTATATATTATGAAATTTCCTTTTTGTCTGTTTACTATGTTTTGGTATTTATCACCTCAAGAGGTTCTTCCCACCTTCTACTGAGCTGCAGCACTGAACAGCAGAAACTCACATTTTGGGGTTCAAAGTGTTTTCATTCATAATATTTTCATTCAGCTTCTTGAGTTGATAAGACTTGACATTTTTTTTTCCAGCCACTTGAAATAAGCCTTGTTAAAGCAGTATTTATTTTACCGTAATAAGAACTGTCTTCAGACCATGATCACTTGTCATAGACACTACAAATATTTGGTTCCCCTGGTGTGCTCCTCTTTAGATATGATGATGAAGCCTTAAAATAACTTCTCCCATGTTCAATACAATTCTTTTGAGTCACGTTTTTGCCTCATTTTTTTCAAATGTATTTTCCTACTGACAGCACTGAAAATTTCATGTTCTGTTATGCAGAGTGCAGCCCTCCGTGAAAATAGTAATTTTCATCTCATCTTAAGACAGATGCGCACAGAGCCACTCACCCAGGCCAGTGTCTCCTTTATCACTTGGCCAACCTGTTCATCTCACCTTCCCAATGCATCCAGGCCCCTTGCTTCCAAGTCATCATTAGTTTAGGGACTTTTCTCCAGGTCTTGTTCCTGAGATGGAATTCTTTTTTTTCTTCTGTGCTGTTTTCAGTGCAGTGTCACTGCTATTCCATATGACCAGTAGCTGACAGTTTTTCTCTTTGAAACTCCCTCTCTCGCTTTCAAATTTGATTTCCTAATTGTTTCATAGGCAAGTATTACGGTCTCTGTCCTTTGTTTTATTATTTATATTTTAGAAGGGTAGTAGTACAGGTATGGCACAACAGAGAGGACCCCTCTAAGGATCAAATCCAGGTGAACATACGACAGATATAAAGTTCGCACCAGAAAAACAGAGAAATGCCTCTCTGCTTCAGAGCTGTGACAGTCTCACTCTAGGCTTAGCCTCCATGGCAAAACATGGAAATCAGGTCTGAAGAAGTCTTCAGATTATCTCAATGCTTCAAAGAGAAGCATTTACTTTAACTGATGAATTTATAGCAAAGGTTTACCGTTTTTTCGGTTACCGATTTTGTACTTTAGATTGTTACATTTCATCTATCTCATTCTAGTCAAGATCATTATTCATAATATCTTTCAGCTTAGTGTCATCTTCAAATTTCATGGGTGCATATCAAATCCTTGTCTTTATCTCATTAATGAATATATTGCACTTATTATGTCCAAAAATTCATCACAGTCCCTAAGGCGTGCTCCTACTCATTTATCTCCTACTTGAAAAGTGCCTTTCGGCTTGGGCTTTTGCTGCCTCCTGGTCAGCCGTTACAGTTGTGGTTATTCTGAATTACCATCACCCCCACCTTCAGTAATATTCTCCAGAGGGATCTGCACCAAGGGCCTGATGGGATTAATCTCAGGCTGCTGAAAGAGCCGACTGATATAATCACAAAACCTCTCTCAGTTATTTTTTAGATGGTCTTGGGAATACGGAGAAATCCCACATTTTTGTATTTTACCGACTGAAAGTTAGTAAATGTATTGATTTTCAAGAAGAGTATAATAGTCTGCTTAAGTAACTTAACCATCTTTTACAACAAAGCTACCAATCTGTTTGACCATTGGACATGATCTTAGATGATGAAGCTTATTATCCACCCAGTATCTGCATAAATTTCATTAGATAGCAATAATTTGACCAAATCAGGAAAGCTTTTCACAGAATCATATCAAAATACAAAACAGCCGAGTTTGGAAGGCATCCCTGTGATGCCTGTCAATAAATTCAGAGCCTGCCGCAATTAATCCAGGGTCTTCAGCAAAATGACATTCTGTTTATGGTCATTTTTCCCGGATAAGCAGGACAGCTGGATCCTAAAGGCAAAGTCTCAACATTCCATAAGCTGTGGGGAGATATACTGTATTCTGCTAGAGCTGACAATATAGGCATCATAACAAGGTAGATGAGATAATTAGAAACTTAGCAGCTGATTTTACATCAATGATTTCTTGACCAAATATGGGACCTGAGTGACTTAGAACACAACTTTTTGGCTGGATAGTATCTCCCAGTGGAACCCCATGACCACCAATGACCCCTTGCAAGAACCCCCTATTAACACAGTGCATGTGTAGTATTAGATTTTAATATATTTAGCAATTCTCAGAATAGATGGGCATTTCATGGAAATTGTACAAATATTCATATTTGTACACTGCACATAATCTATGTGCTCATGTGCATGCACACTAGGAATGATCCCTCATGCAGCCAGTGCTGCAATAAAGTAATGACAACTTTCTAACCTGTCATTCAGGTTGGCAAGTTTCATTCCTGGATTTTGGTGGCAAGATCATCTCCAAGACTGGAGACTCCATTAGATGACAGAAGGAATATTTCATACTATATTACAGAATCATAGTATCATAGAATCATTTGAGTTGGAAGAGACCATTAAAGGTCATCTAGTCCAATTCCCCTGCAATGAACACCTACAGCTCCATCAGGTGCTCAGAGCCCCATCCAGCCTGGCCTTGCGTATGTTCAGCGATGGGACTTCCACCAGCTCTCTGGGTAACCTGAGCAAGTCCCTCACCACCTTGACTCTAAAAACCTTCTTCCTTATATACAATATAAATCATGTCTCTTTCAGTTTGAAACCACTTCCCCTTAGTCATGGTTTTACGATATTTTCTGTTATCAGTACTCCACATCATAACATCATGTACTACACTGAGAGTTCGTACTCCAGTTCTGTAGACTGTCGATAGTTTCAGGTATACATTTCTCAGAAAAAGAAATACATCTCAAGATCTTCACTGTTCTGTTTCCATTTTCTGTTTAGAGGGAAAGATAAACTACCCATGAGTCATGAGACTGCCCCTTCTCTGAGGTGTGTACTCCCTAGCCGTCTCGCCTTCAGCATTAGTGGAAGGCCTTCAGTTTTGGAGACACTCTCATTTTATTCAATTTACTAGCTTCAATTCCAACTATATTGTATTGCATTGTGTTATCTTGCATTTTGATATCATATTTAGTAAATTAGTTTTCTCCCTCAGCTCACTGCCACTGTTCAGGTCTCAGACCCATTCTCCCTACCCTTCCCCTTTTCCCTCCTCTCCTGGGACGTGGATCCGTGGATCCCCCTGTCCCATTTAGTCACAGAACCGGGCTGAACTGGCCTGAAGCCATCAACGCCCTTGTCCTATCCCAACAGACCCTGCCAAAGAGCCTGTCCCCTTCCTTCTTACAGCCTCCGTTTTAGCAAAGGTTGCTCTCAGGTCTCCCTGGAGCCTTCTCCAGGCTGAACAGCCCCAGCTCTCTCAGCCTGAATGATGTCATGTTCCACAAAAGGCCTGGGGTAGCAGGATGGAGAGGGCTAGATGCACGTTCTCCAGCTAGGCCACACCATTCCAGTGCTGGAAATGCCCAGTGGTTATCCATGATCTCCGCGGCCCCTTCCAACTCGGGATATTCTGTGGCCCTATGTCTGTAGCGGGGAAGAATACCTGCAAAGGCCCAAGCACTGGGCATTAACTTAATACCAAGCCACAATTCGCTCTTACAAGCGGCGGGATGGGACGCCGAGAGCCCCAGGCAGAGCGCCCCTCACGCCCCCCCGACGCCCGAACTCCACACACCACCGCTGCCTCTCCACTTCCGTCTTTCCTGCCGCGCCCCCCGGCGCTGACGTCACGGCGCGCAGATGCCGGAAGCAGAGCGGAAGGGAGGTGAGGGGCGGGCGGTGTGCGTGGCGATGGTACAGCGCACCTCCCGCTGACGGCGCCGCGCCTGCCCCGCCCCGCCCCGCGAGCGACGGGCGCCAGGTACGTGCTGCGGCCCGGCCCCGGGGGCGGGAGGGGGCGCGAGCGGCCTCGGCCTCGGCCTCGCCGCCGGCCTCGCGGGGCCGCCACGCTGACGGGAGGGAGCGGGCCCGTGTCTCCCGGCTGCCTCACGCGTGGGCCGCCGGGCCTGGTCTACCGGCCCGACGCGCGATGGAGGGCGGGAGCGGGCGCGGCGGTCGGGCTGCCCGTATTTCCGCGGCACGGTGTGCGGCCGTGGGGCGCCGCTGGCAGCGGGCCTGCGGCTGCTTGGCTAGTACCCGGGAAGGGGCTGCGGCAGCCCGCAACGGGCCCTTGCGCACGGGGCGTGTTTTTGTCCAGAATGCACGATCGTAACCATTACTGCAAGCTTCTGGTACTCCGTCCTCTCCCTCTTTACAGCAGCTTTCTCTCTTGTACCTTTTGCAAGTTTTCCTTGCAGTCACCAACAGGAAAAAGTCCTCGGTTGAGCTCAGGTCTTCTGACCTACTGCAAAGCCCTGCCCAAGTGGTCACTTCCACTCAGGGCTTTGCTCTCGTGGCAGTGTGAGGCTGAGAACTTCTTTCTGGATGGACATTTCATAGAGTTTGCTGGGCACCTTGAGAACCTTCATCAAGTCTTTGTCATTTCTGAGTTGTATGGACTTAAACTTATCCCCCATACTTGGCACTGGCAAGGCTGCATTTCAAGGACTGCGATCAGTTTTGGGCCCGTCACTAAAAGAAAGAAGACACTGACACCCTGGAGCATGTTCAGAGAAAGGCAGAGAAGTTGTGAGGGGTCTGCAGCACAAGTCTTACAGGAAGCAGCTGAGGGAGCTGAGATTGTTCAGTCTGGGAAAGAGGAGGCTCATAGGAGACCTCATCGCTCTTTCCACTGACCTGACAGGAGGTCGTGATGAGGTGGGGGTTGGCCTGTTTTACTGGATTGCAGTGATAGGATGAGATGGAATGGCCACGAGTTGCTTCAGGAGAGATTTGGGTTGGATATTTGGAAAATTTTCTTCACTGAAGTGCAGTGGCACAGGCTGCTCAGGGAGGTGGTGGAATCACTGTCCCTGGAGGTGTTCAAGAACTGTGTGGTTATGGCACTGAGGGATGCGGTCAGTGGGCGTGATGAAGTTGGGTTGGGGATGAACTAGATGATCTTTTCCAACCTTTATGACTATGAAACTTAGGGAAGTAGCTTTTATTTTAAATGACCACCATTACTAAGTTTTGGTTTGGCAGTTAGGTAACTCAGAGTTTGTTGTTGTGGAAGATGTGATGTTGAGATGTGCATCTCAACAAATGCATACAGTGTCTGTTGCAGAAATTTTGGCTTCCCTCCTTTCTTTTCAGATAATTAACTCTTAACCACAGTGCTGCGTGGGCCCAGCTGCTTGGTCCCATGGAAGCCAAATTGACGTGTCCTCAAAAAGCACAGCATACACTTTACTGCATTTCCATGCAGTGTTTTTTATAAGGAGGTAAGTTTGAGTAAGCACCTAACAGGCCTTGAACTCAACGCACGTGGTTGGTGAGAGGTGTGTTAGAAAATCAGCAGCAGCTAGAAGGCGGCTCAGTGTCACTGGTCTCAACTGTATGTGGTTTGGTAACACAGAAAAATGGTGCCAGAGAGGAGGGCTGTATCAGTATTTGCCCTCACAATAATAGAAAGGTGGAGGCCTTGTACTTGTTAATGTTTTCTTGCAATTCTTGACAAGTGTTTAAGCAAAAGAGGATGCAACTTGCGCTACCCACAGCAAAGCTGTCTGATTGTGTTGGTTAGAGAAAGCCAGGAGAATATTACAATTGAGTATTTTGTAGTCATGTAAGAAAAGGTTAATATGCTGTAACAGACAGACAATGAAAATCTTAGCTTTACGAGACTGATGGTCTGTTGGGCAGCATGGGGCAACACTGCTGTAGTTACCCGGTGGCAGCAGCATGTCCCCTTGTGCCCCCTTCTTGTTCCCTGACGTGCACCTGCCCAAACACGGTGGGTTAACACGGGTGTGATATTTATAGTGCTTAAGCTGACCTAACATTTTATGTCTGAAGTAGGTTAGCAGGTGCTGGTAGGCTTAGGAACGAGATGAAAACTTCCAGCAGGCCAGCAGTACCAAGCAGCTGGAGGCAGATGTGCATCATCGTTTCAGAAGCATAGTGCATGCTGTGAGTGCTGGCTGCCTTACTGAAATACCTTTAATTATTGCAGCTTTCTCACCAGAGTCTGGATTTTGCCTTTTTTCTTCAGATTGCCTTTTCAATGGTTGTGGCCAATTATGACTATATGTTAATCTGTTAGTTGACTCTTTACTGAGCTGTCTTTTGTTTCGTAGTTAGCTAATGTTTGGGAAAGCTTCTCCTTGTAATTACTCAGTAGGGAGTTATGTTTTGGTCTTTCATCCTTTAAGTTCACAACCTATGGTGTGTGGTGTGTTTTTTTTTTCACCCTTGAAGACACAGCTCTGAGGTTGTGGAGGTTTTGTCCATTCTGGTCTCTATAGAAAAAGTTCTGAATGCGAATCTATTGCTGGTACTTTGAATTTGACCCGCAGTTCCTTTGGGGAGCAATGTGCTGTGGTGACTGTGGAGTTTTTTACGTTTACAATAGATTCCTGGAATTCTTTGAAGTAAAAAGTATGCATGCAAAGGATGAATGCGTATCTTTTAAAAAGAATTTTCCACTCACTTACTGAAACAAATTATTTAACAGTGGTCACGAAGACATCTTTTTAGGAAACTTAATGCTGCCCTATGATTTTTATTCCATCTTTCAAGAGGTGTTTCTCTTTCTAACTGTGATTATATATATATCTACATAGTCTTTAGATCAGTTTCACAGATTTGTACTCAGTGAGATTCTTGAAGTAGAATTCGATCTGTTGAAAATGGTTATTCTGCATGGATGTTCTTCACTGTTTTAAAGCATTGTGGTTAGAATGTGTGTGCATTAGTGTGTATCATATGTATTTTTATATATGTATCTGTATATATATATATATATATTATTTTTTTTTTTACTGAAGTGAGGACTCTAGGTCAGGAAGCAAATCCAGCATACACAGAACTTCACAAATAAAATGCTGCTTTCCACTTGTGTCAGCTTGCTCACAAGCACTATTGGGTGCCTTCATCTTGAAGGATGTAGGAGGCGCTGGGAAAAGGAAGAAGTAAAGGGCCATTTGCCCTGAGGGCTTCAGCAGATGGTGAACCTGCACCCCCAGTTACCTTCTACATGAGCTGACTGTGGGAATAAGCCCCCTTAGCAGTTTCTTAAGCTCTCTGCCAATGTGAGTTAATTATTGATGATGCTGCTAGTTCGAATGGTGTCCTGCTTTGTGGGCTGGTGCTGTTGTTATGTCACTGCTTTTACTCCTGGAGTAAAAGCACTCTCCTGGAGAGGATTTCAGCCATATTAAGGTCCTTCTTGTTGAAACCTCCCCAGTGCTGCAATGAATATTCTCTTGAGCTGGTTGGTATCCAACATAGAAAAGGTGCAGTACGTGGAGCTGCTCAAGCTAATTTTAGGTGCATCTGCTTTGTAGTCACTTTGGGTTCTAAGTCTTTCAGCTTCCTGTTGCCCAGCAGATATAGAAAGTGAACAGTCTGTGTTAACCCTGCTGTATAGGCATTTTAACATTGTAATTTGTGATTTTTAATACTTAAAAGAAATAAGTGTTCTCACAAAAACTGTATTATTACACGAATCAATATGTGTTTACTACTGGAGTAAATTAGGAAACTTTTCTGTTATCAAGTAGGGTGTCTTTTTCTGACTGGCAAAGGAAAAAGATGCTTCTTTATCATATGTGTAGAAGGAGAAATGCTGGTTCCAAATGAAGTTGCCTGTGCACATAGTCACTTGGACTACAGATGAGCAATTCTTGCATTGACTGAAAGCAGTCCTGTACCTGAAGCACCAGCAATACTAGATGTTGAAGTGCTCGTTTCTTGATGCTTGTTTATTTAACACTGTTTAAGTTTTTGCACATTTTTTGTTGTTTATCATCAGTTGTTCATAAGAAAGTTTTCCTGTTCACTGCTAATTTCAAGTTTGAGCTAAGAAGTTGTGGTTTTTTTTGAAAGGGACAAAATGCAAAATGTTTTTAACTGTTTTTTAAATAAATCTTGACTATTCTTTACTACTACATGTAGATAAAAAATCTGAAATTTAATAAGTAGCTTTGGAAATTGTGAATGATTCCCTAAGATGGCTTGTCTGGATTTGTCTGTATATAAGCTTCATAAATTCACCATTTTCTGTTTACAATTAAATGTTCTTGGATATTTGGTTTTGAATTCTCTGGACTTTTCAGCTGCACTGTACTATTCTGCTGACATACTGAGCTTTCTTTGTGTCATCTTTATGCACGACAAAAGCTGCCGATGAGAGATAGGAGAAATGGGTTATCCTGTTTCTCATCTTGCTTGGAGGTTTTCTTTTTTTTATTATTATCTTTTTTTTTTTCTTTTTTGTCTTAGGATGAAGGCATAGTAGACCTCATTCTAGTTTCATTTCTGATGCATGCTGGAAGCTAGCAGTTCTGTTGTACTTTGCAGCTGTCATATAACCTCTATGCTGGAAGGAAAACTCTCCTGTTTTTTTTAAGTAAAGACTACTTGTCTGAGAAGATGGACAGGATGATTCTGATTGACTGTGTTGTCAGTGTACCTAGTACACTCCAAACTGGCTTGAATGTTGTGTCAAAGATCAAATGCAACAGATAATGTGGTTGTAGTTTCTTTTAAACTTCTGCAAGCCTGGATTCACAAAAACTTGAAATTCACATTTGAGTGAATACCATATTTATGTGTTGCACCATTAGCATATATTCCATGCAAATCTCGGTCTTCTTGTTTAACTGAGAATGGTGCAAAGCCGTATTCATTCTTTGCTTTTTTTCTTTCTTGTCCTGAGTATAGGCAAACAAATTTGGCAGCATCTGGCTTTTTTGTTGTTGTTGTTTCCTTGCTTGTAATTCATCATGCAGAACATACTTGTTGGTATTGATTAAGAGGATCAGATTTAAGTAGAAACTATCACCACAGTTAAAAACAAAACTGGAGACATTTTTAAAAAGAGATGTATATTAACAGGAAGATTTGGCAGTGAAAGGGATACTGGAGGACTGCATTGTATGTAGGCTGCTCTGAAAGTAATGCCACCTCTTTATTTCTATGGAAACTACAGCAGATGAAGAGCACAACAACACTATTTGATAGAGCAAGTTTTCAGCTATAAAATACTGTTTTCCAGCATATTCACTACCACTTGCTTTGCATTTTTGCCAGCAATAAACAAGACCCTGCATGCAGTGCTCATGAAAGTCTGCATCAGCAGAGGTGACCCACTGTTTCACAGCTGCTATGACAATGCTGTTGCTAGGAGAATGTTGCCTGTGCACTCCCTCTTTCATTGGCCCAAACAAATGGATGTCGGAAGGCACCAAATCCAGACTATACAATGGGTGTGGTAGGATGATCTGGCCAAGATGGACAGTAAGCTCCACCTCCACCATCTTAAAGCTGGTGTAGGGCCAGGAGTTACTGTGTTGCAAGAGAAATGTCTTTTTCTGTGACCTGGCTCTGGAAGTTCGAGCCTTTGGCTTTGTTGGTGTTGCGTGTCATCACTGGCAATGACGCCATCCAGGAACCTGTCACCTTCAGCCTCATATTGATTCAAGTCCTGACAAACTTGCATACAGTGTACTTTCTGTTCCTCAGAGAGCATTTGTGGGACACACTTGGATCAAACTTCGGAATATTCCAGTGTTGCTTCTGTCCAATGCTTTTGAAGCTGATATTCTTTTCCCAACTTATAAGACCATATTAATGTAGCTGTCCAACCTCAGCTAATGAGAAAGATTTTAGAGCAAGTAGAGATGTCAAAATCAACAAAGCTGTTCATATTACGGACTCATATTTGCATATGCTGCAGTCAGTGAGTCAAAAAATAATGGAGGCATCTTGTTATTTTGGTGTAAATGCTTGCATTTTAGGAGTAAGATTTTTTTTTTTTTTTTTTTTTTGCTTTGGCTCTCTGTGTTTCCTACTTGCCCATGTTCAAACCAGCTTAAAAAGTTCTCATAGAGCAGTTACATTTTCCTGTCATTTTCTGTCCTCCCACCTCAGTTTTACCAGATAATGGACTGAATCTGGAAGTTGATAATTGAAAGAAGAAAAAAAAAAAAAAAAGGATAAAAAGAAATAAAGGAAGTTTTCACTCTGAACAGCTCCCTGCTCTGGTTTTACTCAGATCTGATTCCCCAGGTTGGTTCATGGTGCATTGCTACAAACTGCTGTCAGCACAGTTGAGGTGGTAGCATGGGTAGGGGGTGGGACTGCTTAAGTCATTTTGCAAAAATGTGTTTGGGAATATGGACCTTTGATTCTAAGTCCTGGGGGCAGGAACTGTCTTTGTTCTGCATTTGTTCTCTGTGACACAGTGGGGTACTTGTTATGTCCGGATGAAGTCAAACACAGCTTTCTCTTGGGTTGGATTTAACGTTTCTCAGCATAAGAAGTTGTCCTCAATTTTATTTTTTTTTTAGAAATTTTAAACGTGTTCTGATAATGGCAGTGTGAGTGCTCCAGGTTATGTCACTTGGTATTAAGTCCACTGTGATAACAAAACTTTATTTCCAACAATGCAGCAGATGTGTAACCGTCATGCCATGTGAGATTTCTAGCATCCTGGCTTGTGCTTTATATCTTAAGATGTAATTTCTAGTTGTCAGCAACTTAGAAATAGACACAGACGTTTTTGGCTTACAATGCCATATGATCCCCATTTTTGCTTTGACTAAGTAGGTTATGTATCTTGCATTACATTCATGTCAGTCATGCCACCAACTTCACTAATATCAGACAGGTAGAGTGTACATTCCTGAAAGACTGCTTTAACATTGTTATCTTCCCAACATCATTGTGGACTTTTTTTTTTCCTCTTGTAATACTTTGTTATAGTTATTCTATTTTCCTTGTTTTTCTTTCTACTGAATATTTGAATAGTAGGAAAAAATAGGGTAAGTCCTTAAGGAGCAACTGTGAGAGGACCAAACCAAAATAACAAGAAGTTTGAGCTGTTGCCTGTGTGGGTAGTTGGTCTAGGGAAGGGAACCTGGGAGGAATGGAGTCATGCTAAGGTGGGAAGTCAGTTCCTTAATTATACCAACCCATACCTGCATCTTTTTGCTGTGAGAGAGAAAACATCAGTACCTGGTTGGTATTATAGAGAAACTGAATTTTTCAAAGCTAGCATTCCTCTGAGAAGCTCAGATTTCGCTGGATTAGCAATGACCTTAGGAAACATTTAAAATAACATCTTTGTTTAAAAAATTCTTCACGACCGTTATTTTCAGAGAGTACTGTTAACAGGAGTATAAGAAAGCTTGCTGGATATGGCAGGATTAAAGCATTTAGCTTTCTGTAAGAGGGCTGTGGTGCGGATAACTTCGTATTTTTGTTTTCTGTTCTTGTTCTAAATTTCACTTTTCATTGCAGTGCAGAATAGAAGATAAACTGCAGTGTTTTATTTTGTGGGAAAGAGTGGTCAGTGAGTTTCCTTTGAGTACAGTTAATCATAGGGATGGTGCCCAAAGAGGTTCTGGGATTTGCCATCCTTGAAAACATTCAGAACTTGGATGGAGAAGTGCCTAAGCAACGTGTTGTAATAAGTTGTGCCTTCAGTAGGCAAGTTGACCTCCAAGGGTACCTTCCCAGGTGCATGATTGTGTGGTATGGAGACTCTGTGCTTTGAGTAGCAAATCTAGCAAGGTTTCTTTTTGGGTAAGGGGAGGCATCCAGTTCAGTTTCAGTATGTAAAAATCTACAGTGATTCTACCAGTACAACACCTGCTGTGCGCTGTTAGTTGTTTGGACTTGTGCAGCAGCAGCATGGAACAATCAAGAGTTGTTCCTCCACAGGCTGGGGGTGAGAGTGACCAGTGGAAGTGGACAGCAGGGAGCTAGGTCTCTGGAAAACCTCGGGGCTTTCATAGTCCCCTGTTTTTTTCTGCAGCATGAATGATACTAGGTGGCGGGAGCGATCAGGAGAAGGTTTGGAACAGATTGTTAAGTTGGCCATATCTGTGTTTAAGCTCTTGACATGAAAGGGCAAATAAGAATAGCTTAGGAAGGAAGGGAATGGATTCATAGCTGGCGCTCCCAGGGTGAACTAAGGCCAAGTGGTACTGGAAACTTATGTGAAAAACAAGAGAATGGTTGAAAGGGAGTAATATATGGGGGAGGATGAACTGAGTATGGTAGAAGAGTTATTCTTGAAGTTATTATTGAAGCTTGGCAGAGGAAGGTCGAATGAGAAACTAAATAGCCGTGTACCAAGTGAGCATCTTCATTCTTTGTGCTCAAAAAGGCAGAAATGTGTTGGGGAGGAAAAAAAAAAAGTGATCATCTTCACTTTTCTAATGACTTGGATGATAATGACAGAATGAGTATGTTTATTACTTTATGGAGAGTAGCAGACCAAGTTCTGTGAAGAGTAACTTCAGAATTTCAAATGGCTTAGAGGAAATTAGAAAGACAATGTGGAAGAAATAATACACTAGGAAAGAACAAATGCAAAGGAGCATGCTTAGGCTAGATAGTTCCCTCTATAAGTGCTATATAGCAGTAACAACATATAAAGTAATTTTTGATTTTAGGTGATTCATAGTTTGAACATGAGTCAGTAACATTATGCTATTATAAAAAGAGTAATCATTCTGGGGTATTTGGTTAACAGTTACGTATTTGAAAATGTCATGATAATTTAATTCTTTTACACATTGCTTGTACTTGGTCAGCATGAGGTATCACATTTAGGGAGTTTAAGCCTGTGGGAGAGTCTTTTGGGGGAAAATACATGAATTCTTTAGACTCCAGGGGACTAAGAAAGACATGATTACAGTCCTCAAGTATGGAAAGGGTTGCTAGAGGACATATACAAAGGGCACAGATTTCCAAACTGTTGATAATCAGGAGCTAAAGGGTTGTGACAGAAGTCATTCAAGTTAGGAAAGCTGCTCTCCTGAAACATCATGGCAGACAGGATTGTTACAGAGAGTTATAGAGTTTTTCCAACTCCCCCTCCCCCCTTCCAAATCCCCTCTTTTCTGTAGACTAAGTAACACCTGTTGCCTCTGGCACTCACAAGGCTTGTTCTCCAGACACTTCCCCAACTTTGCTTTTCTTCACATTTTTTATATAAAATTGGAGTTCATTGCACAGGAGCTGAACTAAATGTGCATGAACAATCTCAGTTTTGATATTTCTGGATACTTACAGAATTAACTGTTTTCAGAGTGTCAGTGGTGTTAATGGCATACATATTTATCTTGTGCTGCCATCTATGGAAAGACAGTGTGGACAGATTTTAAGGCTATATGCATCTACAAAATGATTTTACCCAGCTTGAAGGCCTTTTAGTGAACCTGAAAGAATGATTGCCAAAAGAATGAGTTACATCCAGTATTGTCAGATCTCACATTTGCCATGGCTGTGGTCTTGGTGGTTTTGACAGTTTCTTGATGGTGTATTTTGGCTGTTTCACACAAATTTGAGAATTAGAACCAAATGACTTACTGCATGAAAAGGTAAAACCCCTTAAACCACGAACTCCAATTCTGACATGTGCTGCTTGTAATGATCTTTGCATCTCGTGTTTAAAGCTGTTTGTTGCTATTGTGAGATGCAACTAATATGTGTATAAATGCATCTTTGTAATGCACAGGCACCCACTTTGTCTAGTATCACTCCTTTGCCTTTGTAGTGTCACTGAGAGCTGGACTGTTCTGAAAGTTATGGTCATTTCCAAGATCAGAGATTCCATAAGCTGTCTGGGCACCCTGTTCCAATGTTACTACTCTAAGAGTAAGAAGCTTTTCTTACATTCAGATGGAATTTGCTGTGGTTCAATTTATGCCTGTTTTCTGTTGTCCTCTCAGTGAACACCACTGGAAAGTTTCCACCTTAGTAGTCTTTCCCCATCAGGCATTTAATAGGAACTGATAATACTTCTCCTCACCTTCTTTGTACCAACGCTCCCCAAGGCTGGTCAGTCCTATCTCTCTCAGCCTCTTCAAAGAGTTCAAATGCTCTTTGCAAGCCTTCACTGGACTCCCTAAGTGTAAGACCATGTCTATTCTACTGGGGAACCCAGAGCTGCTGACAACTGTTTTCGTAAATCAGCCCAAGATGTTGTTGCCAGGATCTTTTTCACTAATTGACTTCTTCAGGTCTCACTTGAAATTTTGAATAACCTTATATACACAGTCTAAAAAGAGTTTCCTGCTCTCTTCTAAATTGTGGAATTTCTTCTTTCCAAGTTGAAGCAGCTTGCAGCAATATTAATTATGTTCCGTAAAGCTTCAGAGACTGTTGCCCAAAAGATCTGTCCATTGAAACGAAGACATTTGCCTGAAATGTCTCCTGCAAGATTGAGAAATGTTTTAAAATTGAGCCATTTTTAGGTATAGGGTTATTTTGGTAGTTGGTTTCCATTTAATTTGAAGTTCTGTCTCACATGGAAACAACTACACTGTTTGCATCACTCCTAAGAGAGAAGCAGGAATGTATTTACTGGTACAGTGATTTAACAAAGTGGACTGTGACTTAACGAGATTCAAGATGGCTGGATACACATGGGTATTTGCAGCATAGGGTTAAATATACTCATGCAGGAGACCCTGCTGTCAAGTTACGAGGTTACCTCTTGCTTTCTAAAGATCTTGAACCACAGAGGTAAGGAGCCTAAGTGCATCTGAATCCACTTCTAGTCCCAGACTTGGTCATTGGTTTTATGTCTGTGGGATTACATGTGCACAATCAAAGATACAATCTTAGAAAAACTAGCCAAGTTTAAAACTAATAGTCACTTATTGAGGATCTGTATCAGCAAGGCATCTTGACATCGAGGTGTAAGGGATTCTCTACAGGAGTAACCTCAAGAGACATCCCTACTCAAGGGAGATCCTGTCATTCAGGAGAGCTCAAGGGCTGCTCACTTTTCATGAGTAAGGTATTAGACTCGTAGTACCTAGCACATGCCCATTTTGCACCTTTTGAACCAGGTGTCTGCTACTGGTTATTTGAGTACCCAGTTTGAGAAAGTGTTGTGGTCATTATCTGCCTTGGCAGTGCTTTGATTGTTACCAGTCCTGAGCAAGATCTTTGATGCCTCATTGTCCATAAGAACAAGATCTTGCATATAACAGTGAGGCTGAAGGAGGATGTTGGGAGCAGGGTGGGAGCACATTGTCATAATTTTATTACTAATTGTCATGGTAGTTAGATACCTGGCTAGTTAGGACATATTCTATATCTGCTGCATTAGTTTTGAGGTAAAGACAGCTTACCAAGTAAAGCAAAAGCCACACGTGCAACCTCAGGAGAACAAGGAGTCTGTTTGCTACTTCCAAACTGGAAGGCAGATGTTCAGCTAATTCCAGACAAGCAGGGTTCATCACACCTGACAGTTCCTTGGTGAGACAAAAATCAGGGTTCTGTGTCCCCTACTTCTTCCTTCTTCCCACCACATTTTATTTTTGAGCACGGTGCCATATAGTATGAAACATGCCCTTGGTCGACTGGGGTTGGCTGTCCTCTTTCTGTTGCCCCCCAGCTCCCTATGCATGGCTAGCTCCTTGTTGGCTTGGCATTGTAAGAAACAGAGAAGCCCTTGGCTTTGTGCAGACCTGCTCAGAAACTTTGGATGTGCTCTCGCTGCTGTCTTCATCACAGAACCAAAGCATGACATCATACAAGCCTCTGCAGAAAAAAAAGGAACTCTATCCCAGCCAAAAGCATGATTGCATGTTATGATATGGATTGTTGCAAACTTTTTACCATGGTGTAAATTTTCTTTACAGATTCATTTTTCCTTGTCCTGCTTCATTTTTAAATTAATTCTGTTATGTAAGGATGCTTTTAGAGATAATACTATTTCAACAGCTTGCAGATTTTCTTAAAATTCATCTGTTATGTGAGAAAGTTGATAGCATGTTTTACAAGAGTCTCTTGTTACTCTGGATGAGGCTGATGATGGCTCATATTTTTCCATGCAGTACACTATATAATGTATCTGTGCTTTTCTTGCGTTCATTTCCATGTAGTTTTAGGAAGCAGTGTGGTCAGCTGCTGTAGAGAAGTGGACAGAAGAATAAGTGCCCTAATGCAGACAGGCCTTAGTTGGAATTTTTGAGGATGATTATTTATTGAAGTTGACGCAAAGAATGATAAAGGGTGTATTAAACGAAGTCCTTTGTCCATTGCTACTCATATTAAATAACACTTGGAATTATGGAGAAATCCTGGAAGATGAGAGAAGTGCTGATGGTGTGTCAGTGCTTGATAGAAAAGGTTAGGCCCGTGCAGACAGTAATAGATCAGACTGTCACAACTTGGTTAAATGAGTGGGATATTAATGGAAAATTATATTAATAATTAAATGACAGAATAAACTTTATTCATTCGGATTATGGGTTTGCTTTATTACAGTTAGTGCTGCAGTATAATTTAATATTATGTAAACTGACTACTTAAAATAAGTCACATTCAAACTTCAAGGCTGTTCAGTGTAAGTTTAATAGCTGCTTCATAAGGAACTTAATGTCTTCCTTAGAAAGTGCAAGTAAGAAGCAGTCTTCAGGAATGGTGATCTTCAGTAATTATTTGTAAGAAATATCTAGCAAGTCAACAAGTATCTTTGGGAAATAATGTTAAATTATTTCTAGTAAAATTTGATTTCAACCCAAGAGTAGAAAATGATAAATAGTATAGAATTTATTTGCTGTTATCCAGTTATGTGATAAGCTATGTCCATAGTCAAAAGAAAAAAAAAAAGTCAGATTTCAGAACTGAAGCACAGAAATTTAGCGAAGCTACCACTGTTTGTCCTGTGGAGTTTGACAAACACAGGAAAACTTATCATAGAGAAATGTAATTCCTAGTGACTGAAACCTGAAGCTTCAGTAATTCAGACTGGAAACAAAGTACCAAAAGCAATAACCTTTGAAACTATCATAGAAAGTGGTGGGTTAATTTAAGAGCTAATAAAATTGAGATTGCATGCCTTTCTGTACAATACTCTGTAGTTAAACACACAGAATCACAGAATTGTAGGGGTTGGAAGGGACCTCCAGAGATCATTGAGTCCAACCCCCCTGCCAAAGCAGGTTCCCTACAGCAGGTCGCACAGGTAGGCGTCCAGGCGGGTCTTGAATATCTCCACAGAAGGAGACTCCACAACCCCCCTGGGCAGCCTGTTCCAGTGCTCCGTCACCCTCACCGTAAAGAAGTTCTTGCGCACATTCGTGCGGAACTTCCTATGCCCTAGCTTCATCCCATTTCCCCTTGTCCTGTCCCCATGCACTACTGAAAAGAGTCCGGCCTCACCACTATGGCCCTCACACCTCAGGTATTTATAAACCTGGATCAAACACAAGTGATTGGTCTTAGAATTGGTTAGCTGAAGGAAATACAAGGCCTCTCATTAACAGGAAGTAATTCTGATCAGTTTTATAGATCTATCAGGTCTGAAACTCAAG
Organism: Alectoris magna; assembly: GCA_030625065.1. Classification (NCBI taxonomy): domain Eukaryota; kingdom Metazoa; phylum Chordata; class Aves; order Galliformes; family Phasianidae; genus Alectoris; species Alectoris magna. The sequence goes on along the minus strand of CM060564.1, from coordinate 19,934,112 downwards.
ACCTTCGAAGCAAAAACTATAAATTTCTAGAGATGCTATTTGTTAAATTAGGCAGCATCTCCAGTCTCCCTGCTTGTCTGCTGCTTCTATCAGCACACACTTGAGTTTGGTATTGTTTGGCTGGACTTTGCTATATAACAGAGTCTGCAGGTACAGTAAGACAGTCCTCCTCACTAGGAGTTCATTAAAGCTGATAGATGTAATGTTTTCCACAAATATGCCAAGAACTTTTCCAGTTTTGTTTGGAATGATTGGCCAAGTTATTTTAGCTCCTGTTTGGAATGGCTACTGTTAGGACAGTGTGTTTAAACTTGAGGTTAAAACGAACTATTTCTTGCAGGTGCTCAACTTCATTAAATTTGTTTATGTAATGAGTAAAATTCAGTTTCTTTGAGGATTTTTTCAATAAGTTTGATCAATAGGATGGCAGATAAAAGCTACCAATATGTCAAAAATATGTAGAACTAAAAAGGGGAAGCAGTGCTCCTCAGTTTTTCCTTTTGGAATTCAAATCCAGTAAGTCAGAAGTGCAAATGAAGCTTCCCAAATACACTGCTATCATTACTATTTGTATTTGTGCATAACATTAATCCATTGTCCGTCATGCAGGGTACAAGAAGGGGCCAAAAAGAATTGCCTAACAGTTGAGGTGGTCTATGTCCGTGAAGGTGCACAGTGACAAAGGTACATTTCCAGGCAGCACCACAGGTTCATAAATGTCTGGCTGGGATGTAAGTCTTCCAAAAGGAGTGGGAGAACCTTTTGGACAGCCATCTGGACATGGCCAGAACAGTATCTTTGTGGCAATAAGGGCAAATTGACTCACCTGCTGTACCGGTAGGAGCATACATAGGGTACTCCATCTTGTCTCCTCAGTTCAAGGAAGACATTGTGAAACTGTAGAAGATCTAGCAGGTGTCCTCCAGGATGATTAGAAAATGTGGCATTTGAAGAATGGTTTGAGGACATTTAGCAGAGAGAAGAGTTGGAGTGATTTCCTCAGTCATCCAATTTTTAGAAGGTATCTGTGGTGGAGAAGTTGTCTTCTTAAGTTTCTTTTTCATGAGGTGAGACAGGAAACTTCATCTGGATGTAAGGAAAAGAAAATCTGCTACAGATACTAAACATTGGAATAAGTTCTCCAGAGGAGCAATGGAATCTCCCTAACTGGAAATGGTGAAGGCTTATCTTGGCATTATGCTGGATTACCTGGTGAGTAGGCCCTGTTTGTGACGGAAGGTTGCTCCAGATGATTTCTAGAGATCTTTTCCAAACCACTCTGCTCTATGACGCCGTGATTGATCTGACGTCTGATCCGCCCCTCTGATTATTACCCCTTATTGATAGTTCAGGCCTGGCAGTGACAAAGTCTCTGAGAAAAGCCGGAGGTCTATCAAAAAAGACTTCAGGGGACTGGGACGGGTAGTTGAAGGAACAGGTGTGCAGGTGGTTTTTTCCTCTTTACCTTCAGTGGCAGGGAAGGATACTGAGAGGATCCGAAAAACCCACCTCATAAATAAATGGCTTAGGAGTTGGTGCAAACATAGGAATTTCATTGGTTTTTTTTTTTACCATGGGGCAGTTTACTCAGCGCCTGGCATGATGGCTGCAGGTGGAAGTAGCTTGTCTCCAAGGGGTAAGAGGATCCTAGTCGAGGAACTGGCGGGACTTACTGACAGGTCTTTAAACTAGGTATGAAGGGGGAAGGGGACAAAACGAGGGCCAGTGGGGTTGAGTGGGTAGCTCGAGGCTCAAAACAGAGCTTGATGGGTGATGAGGGTGGAGTTCAAAGGGAAGGAGAGGGGTGGGGGGAAGCTGCTTCCCTAAAGTGTCTGTACACTAATGCACGCAGCATGGGAAATAAACAGGAAGAGTTGGAGATCTGCATGCGGTCGCAAGGCCATGATCTCATTGCGATCACAGAGACGTGGTGGGACAGCTCACATGACTGGAATGTTGTCATGGAGGGCTGTGTGCTTTTCAGGAATGATCAGCTGGCAAGGCAGCGTGGTGGAGCTGCTCTTTATGTGAGAGAGCAGATAGAATTTATTGAACTCCACCTGGGGGAGAGTGATGTAGCAGTGGAGAGCTTGTGGGTGAGAAGCAAGGGGCAGGCTGGTAAGGGTGACACTGTTGTGGGTGTGTACTACAGGCCCCCTGATCAGGAGGTTGAGAAGGCCTTCCATAAGCAACTGGAAGTAGCGTCACGATCCCATGCGCTGGTGCTTATGGGGAACTTCAGTTATCCAGATATTTGCTGGATGTGCAACATGGCCACGCACGGTCCAGACGGTTCTTGCAGTGTGTTGAAGACAACTTTCTGATGCAGGTGCTGGAGGAACCGATGAGGGGAGGCGTGTTACTGGACCTTATTCTCACTAATAAGGAAGGACTTGTTAAGGAAGTAAAGGTTGGGGGCAGCGTGGGTTGTAGTGACCACAAGATGGTGGAGTTCAAGATTCTGAGTGGAAGAAGCAAAGCAAAAAGTAGGATCGCTACCCTGGACTTTAGGAGAGCCAACTTTGATCTCTTCCGGGACCTACTTGGAGCTATCCCGTGGGCTAGGGATAGATACCTTACCCGAAGGTAAGGGAGGCTGTGAGAGCTGGTCAGCATTTAAACAGCTCTGCTTCCAGGCTCAGGATCGGTGCATCCCTGAGAGCAAGAAATCGGGAAAGGGTGGCAGGAGACCTGCGTGGATGAGCAAGGAGCTCATGCACAAACTCAAAGGGAAGAAGAAGGTCCATGAAATGTGGAAAAAGGGTCTGACCACTTGGGAAGAGTATAGAAATGTTGTCAGGGCCTGCAGGGATGTGATGAGGAAGGCTAAAGGCTGCCTGGAATTGAATCTGGCAGAAGTGATAAAGGATAATAAAGAAGGCTTTTTTAAGTATGTTAACAGTAAAAGGAAGACTAGGGAGAATGTGGTCCCCCTACTAAGTAACGGGGGATGCTGAGAAGGTGGAGATACTGAATGCCTTCTTTGTTTCTGTCTTCAGTGGAAAAGCTCTCCCTTTGGAATCCCAGACCCTGGAGGTTAGTGAGAGAGTCTGGGGAGTGGAAGACTTCCCTTCAGTCAAGGAAGAGGTGGTCTGTGAGCGCCTAGGCAACACCAATGTTCATAAATCCATGGGACCCGATGGGGTGCATCCACGGGTGCTGAGGGAGCTGGCAGAGGTGATTGCTGAACTGCTCTCTATCATCTTTGGGAGGTCTTGGAGAATAGGGGAGGTGCCTGAAGACTGGAGGATAGCCAGCGTCACTCCGGTCTTCAAAAAGGGCTAGAAGGAAGATCCAGGTAATTACAGGCCAGTCAGCCTTACCTCTGTCCCTGGAAAGGTGATGGAACAGTTTCTGCTGGATGCCAGCTCCAGACAAGTGGAAGAAAAGGAGGTTATCAGGAGTAATCAGCATAGGTTCACCAAGGGGAGGTCATGCTCGACCAACCTGGTAGCCTTCTATGACGTTGTCACTGTCTGGGTGGATGGGGGGAGAGCAGTGGATGTAGTCTACCTTGATTTCAGCAAGGCATTTGATACTGTCTCCCATTACATCCTTATAACAAAGCTGAGGAAGTGTGGGATAGATGAGTGGACAGTGAGGTGGGTTGAGAACTGGATGACTGGCAGAGCACAGAGGGTCGTCGTTTGTGGTGCAGAGTCTGGTTGGAGACGTGTAACTAGCGGTGTTCCCCAGGGGCCGGTGCTGGGTCCAATCTTGTTCAACATCTTCATCAATAACCTTGATGAGGGGATAGTGGCCACCCTCAGCAAGTTTACTGATGATATGAAGTTGGGAGGATTGGCTGACACGCCTGAAGGCTGTGCTGCCATTCAGCGAGACCTGGACAGGCTGGAGAGCTGGGCAGTAAGAAACTGTATGAGGTTTAACAAAAGCAAGTGTAGAGTCTTGCACCTAGGGAGGAATAATTGCATGCACCAGTGCAGGCTGGGGGATAACCTGCTGGAGAGGAGCTCTGCAGAGAGGGACCTGGGCGTCCTGGTGGACGACAAGTTGGCCAAGAGCCAGCTGTGTGCCCTCGTGGCCAAAAAGGCCAGTGGCATTTTGGGGTGCATTAAAAAGAGCATGCATGGCCAGCAGGTCGAGGGAGGTGATCCTCCCCCTCTATTCTGCCCTGGTGAGGCCTCATCTGGAGTACTCTGTCCAGTTCTGGGCTCCCCAGTATAAAAAAGACAGGGATGTCTTGGAAAGAGTGCAGCGGAGGGCCACAAAGATGGTGAAGGGGCTGAAGCATCTCCCCTATGAAGAAAGGCTAAGTGAACTGGGTCTGTTTAGCCTTGAGAAAAGAAGACCGAGAGGGGATCTGATCCAGGTCTATAAATATCTAAGGTGTGGGGGGCAAAGTGGTGAGGCCAGACTCTTTTCAGCAGTGTGTGGAGACAGGACAAGGGGAAACGGCCAGAAACTGGAGCACAGGAAGTTCCGCACAAATGTGCGCAAGAACTTCTTTACGGTGAGGGTGACGGAGCACTGGAACAGGCTGCCCAGGGGGGTTGTGGAGTCTTCTTCTCTGGAGATATTCAAGACCCGCCTGGACGCCTACCTGTGCGACCTGCTGTAGGGAACCTGCTTTGGCAGTGGGGTTGGTCTCGATCTCTGGAGGTCCCTTCCAACCCCTACGATTCTGTGATTCTGCAATTGACTCTGGGCTGGTACAGAAAGCTTGGGGGCGAGATGGTAGCAGAGCTATCTAGAGAAGTCTGGTTGTGGTTACTAAACTAGGCAATTAGTAGAATATTTTTCTACATTTTTCTCAAAATTACAAAATACATGTCTCCTTGCCTTGCTTTATCTTGTTCCTTTTTGTTATTTTGTAATATAAAGTAAATCTATCGATATGAAAAACAAAGTTGTGTGAAGCAATCAGAATTTTAATACAAAGTTGTTCCTAAATTATGGACTAAATGAATAATATGTTTATATTTATTCATCTAATTTATTTATACTGTGATGTGGTGCTGGTAAGTGATAATCCTGCAGAACCAAATTCATGGACTTCATGTGTTTCACAGGGTTATTTGCTTTGCCTGATAGATAGTTGAAATGAAGCAGTACTCCTCTGTTCAGTTGGCCAGAAAACATATGCTGCTTCTAAGGTAAGAGCAGAGAAAGAAATATGAGATACAGTGTTTGTAAAGCTGAGAAAAATGCTAAACAGGAAAATCTCTTGTGGGAGAAATGGTGGGCAGAGCAGTAGGGTAGATCCGCTGAGGCAGACAGTGCTGCAAAGAAGGGGTACATACACTGTGAGAATTTGAGGTTTTTTAGTCTGATACTGAAGTAGTGGATCTTGATGATAAACTGATGTCTTCAGTAGCTCCACATGCTTATTTCTCTTGTGTATGATTTAATTTGGGATAGCTTCCATTGGTGTTAGGTACTGCTGTATTTTTGTTGGAAGGAGAATAGTCAGACTGGGTGGTGATATTAATTCTTTGCATGTGCACCTTCTAGTAGGAGATAGAGAAAAGAGGTGTGTCCCAGAAAGCTGGCGGCAGCCATTACCCTCCTCTAGGCTCTTTTTGCGCTCCCTCTCAGCTGAGAGTCTTGAGGAGGATTAAAAATACTTTGCCATGTGCTAGGATCTGGGCTAACAGCCTGTGTTCATTGCACCTTCAGCTACTTTGTCAGTTGTATTTTCAGGAGTCTTCAATTAATGGCATGTAACTCTTTTGAAAGTCAAACTATTAAGAGCAGAGCAGAGTTAGGGAGGGGGAGAAAAAGTTCAAGTACTAGACACAGACATATCTAGGCAGCTTTTGATGGTAGCCAAAGCAGAAATGATTTCCTGGGAATTTTTTAGTCTCTCCCTCTTTGTCTGTAGTGGTCCTGCAAATTACTTTGGTGTCTCTCCTAAGAGAAGGTTCTTTTAATAGTCTTAGAGTTTTTCTGTTTTTAGAGGCCTTTTTCCCTTCCCAGCTGACCCATGGGATTGCTTGAGAGAAGCTGACATTAAAAAAAAAGATTAAAAATTCTGGCTTTGTCCTCTAACTACTTAGTATGTACAGAGATGAGACTGTTGAGAGTCAGTATTCTCCACCCCATCTTTCAAGCCAGAATCGTGTTAAAACCAGCAGTCTAAGGCAGTCGTCTTAGAAATTCATCCAAGACAGTTTTTTTTATAAACTGTCACAGGGCTATTATGAAGCAATATTGTGCCAATGTTACTTATCCTTGCAATGTACACTGTGAGAAAATATGATTCTGTAATTAAAGACCATTTCACACTCAACTGTTTGCCAAACTTGCGTTTCTTCAACATTTCTTTTTGTCCCCATTGCTTGATATGTAGCCCTGTTTAGCTGTGGAACAACACAATGCAAATCTTACAATGTACATAACATTACTACATGTTGCATGGACTTTTTTTGAGGCTTAAATTACAAGGTAGTAATTCTTCATCAACAATGATTCTTTAAATTTTCCCTGTCATCTACTGTGTGTAGAGGATTCTCAGTGGCATTTTTGTGGTAGGTGATGGTAGAAGAAGGATGGTGAAATTAATGCCCTGCTCTGCAGCATAGACTCGCCTTGAGTGCTGAGCTTGGAAAAATTAGGGGAGATTCTTCCAAGTTTTAAAACTGGAACCTTGCAATCCCTGGTTCTGAGCACTGAAGCAGATTGCTCAGGTTGAATGCCCAGAAAATGAAAGAAGTACAGAAAGAGATTATCTAAGAACATTTTGTTTGACAGGAATTGAGTCATTTAAGAGCACCATCACGTTCTTCCTTTCAACAGTTATCCTAGGCAGCATTCTTGTGCCCTCACTGCAGGATTGCTTTTTCTGTCTCGAAAATTACTTGCATGATTCAGTAGGCACTACCCATCTGCCTCAACCGAAGAAATGGGGTTCTATACACACTTAAAATATATGGAAGATCAGTGCTTTAGAGAGTATTGTGTTAAGCAGTTATGTTGCTGCTGCAGAAAGTTCTTAGATGCTCATTTTGAACCTTCTGCTGGTTAATGATAAGACCATCATGTAAGTCTCTCAGAGGCTATGCTGAGGCTGTGCTTCCTGTTTGTGTATCCTTTTAACATGTTTATTTGATCATATCTACAGGCACATGGTTATGAAAGTCATTTTCAACATTTCAAGAATGTTAAACTAAAATAATTAGAATTTCAGCACATGAAGTTAAGTTGAATCTGCCCTTGTAAACAACCACATTGCTTGACACGATTGGGGCATTAATGCATGTAGCTCACAGTGAAATGCTGATTGAGCTTAAGGGGTAAATAATATTAGAAGGTAGATCCTGTGCAAATAAATTAACCTCTAGTGGCAGCTGCAGTCTTGTACTTCATTGGCAAATCCCACCACCATTTGTTAGAATGTGAAGATATATCGAGATTCAGGGACTTTGGGATTCTTGCCAGTGTCTTTGTACTCAAGTGGTAAAGGATCCTGCTCTTCCAGCATTTATTACTCTCCTCCTGTGTGTCTCCCTTCTGGCTTTTTTGCAACTGTATGGAGTGTGCTCCAGGCGAATAGGTAAGTTTTCTGGAAATTCTGATAAGTCTTAAGTCTGTAATAAATATGTGCAAAAAGCAAGTTTTACTTGTGCAGATCTGGGCAGGCTCTAAGGGGAGCAGGAAGAGGCACACGTGGAATGCTAAGCTGATCCTCTGGCAAATTTTCTGATCTCTGCAACATGGAGATGCCATAGCTGCTCATTAACAACAAAAATGAGTAAAAGATACTGCCACTGAACCTTCTTCATATACAAGATGTTGACATTTTAGCTGAACCTACTCAAAACTATTTAGTCTAAAGCAGACTGGAAGTAATTGTCCTTCAGAGCTAAAGTGTGGGAAACCTGTAAGAAAATAAGGTCTTCATAAGTAAAAGAAAGTGAAGTGTAATATTAATTGAAGCAGTGTTATTGATGTCGAATGTCATGTCCTATAAGCAGGGATAAAATATAATTAGACAAGCAAAAAATCAACTATAGATTACAGTATGTATTTTGTGCGTTGTCTGAGACTATACAGAGAAAGAACTAAGAGCCCAGCTGTCATCCAGATATCTATTTCAAGTAAAGCTGTGTCTTAGCAGGAACACTGCACTAGCTTAATCCCTACTTGTCCTTTGCTTAGAATGTCGGTTTACCAAAAAACAAGGCTAATTCAGCTGTCTTGTAATAAAGCATTGTAACCAGGCATTCTTGTGACTTGTATTCAGATAAACTAGCCAGATTTGTGCTGCCTGAAAGTGCCAGTGTTTTATTCTGTCGTGCCCTTGTAATGGGTTAGCATTGCAATTATTTATGTCCTTGGAATATTTGTACCACAAAACATTGACTTTATTTCAACTATCGGTAACATAGGGCAAAACCTTATACAAAGATTTTTTTGCTGTATTTCTAGATGGATTTCCATCTTAAAAAAAAAATTAGAAACTCTCTAAAAATCTTTGTTTCAGAGTCAGAATACAGTAGAATGTATACTTTGATACTGCTCGTTTTCAAATCAAGCACTATCAAGGTCCAACTTTGCAGTACTACTTCACAAAAAAGAAAATGAAATATCTATACATATTACCATAAGTGTGCAAATGTCTATTTTGTTTGTTGTTTTTAAACTCAGTGATAATTTGTTTGTGAATCCTCCAATTCTGCAGTGTATTAATGGGGGTGTGGTGAAAATGCAGCCTTCCTGTCCCATACAAAGCCAAAATATTTATGATGACAAATAATATTTGGAATTGCTAGGCACTGAGGTTGAAGAATACATGTAATATATTTTCTGATAGATCATTGAAGTTTGATTGCAAAGGCAAGATACTTGGAAAATAATGTAAGTTCTCACAGCAGTAATAACTGTTGTCTTTAGGTCATGTGCTTGTCTTTAGCTACTGGAACAAACAAATAAAAGATGTTTTATAAAGAATCATCTAAGTGGTTGTACAGAGTAACACATTTAAAATAATCTCTATTTATTATGAGACAATTTATGAATGACATTTGTGAATTCTGTGGAGTGGTTAATGTGTGGAGTTCAGGATCACTGTGGCTTAAAAATAATGCCTAGAGTGAACTACAGTTCCTGCTTTTGCCTGTCAGGAAGTATTCAGGGAGCTCTGTGATGTTCCCGCTATTTGTTTCTGGACCGTCAGACTCCAGCTCATTCAACATCTATTTGTGAAAGAAAGGAAATCCAACCCTCTCATCTAATTTCTTCTGTTTGTCATTTAAACAAATATCAGTGAGTGTTTCAGTGGTATGCTCAGTTCATGCAAACAATACATAAAATTCCGTGTGCTTGTTTCATCCTCATTCTAATATCAAGTCCTCCCTCCAGTGGCTGCTGTAACAGTTATTTTACTTTGACAAAAAGAACTGGAAATTCTATCTCAAAGTCAAACTGAGGGTTATTTCTTTATAATTGCCACTTCTAAGTTTAATAGAGGGCCTGTAAGTTATTTGGTCTTTCCTCAGTGGCCAGATCTGTGTCAGTTACCAGATATATATTGTAAGCACAAAAATGGCTGAAATTCTTTGTCATTGCATTGATCTTTTAGAGTAGTTGGTAGGAATTATTTTATGAAGGTGAATCTGCAAGGATAAATTCTGTATTTCTTAACTTGGTGAATAACAAGTTTTTAAACACTTGTATGTGACTTGCGGCTGCATTAACTGAACTGTATTCAATTATGAATTTTCAGATGTCATGTAGAGAGTACTACTCAAGAATAATTTTCATCTGACTTATCACAAATTAATATCACTGTCACTTTCTGGCAATTTCAGTAGTTGTAGTTGGTACAGTTTTGTTTGCTTTCTAATATGATTAACTGGAACGTACATGTTTTTGTGCCTCATACAGATGGATGATGGGCAAGATTTTCTATCTGGTCGTCTTGCCAGTGAACTACTTGGAAGTGTCTGAGAAACGTAGTTCAAAAAATCCACGCATGCAAATCAATGTTTGAATCATTTAAATATCTGTATTGAATATGTTATGTGTCAGAAAATAGAAAAAAATAGAGCTGTGGCTTTGCTGTCCTTTTTATTGATTACTTCTGTTGTCAGTGCTAACATGATTAAAGTGTTAGTTCCAAGGTGGCCATTTTAACTTAAATGTATGGAGTTGTGCAACTTTTTTTTTTTTTTTTTTTTTTTTAAGTGCATAGTCAAAGTAGAAGTTTCCTGGTAGAGTTACGTTTATAAGGGACTTGGACAGTGCGTTGTCATTTCACAGCAGCTAGGTTAGAACCACCAAGGAAGGCATCAAAGTCTAACCGAGGCCAAATTTGTAGAATAGATTATTGTCTTGAACAACAACTTAAAAAAAAAAAACAAAAACTCCTTAGTTAATAACTATCGGCTCCTTATGTTATTTTTTTCTTAATCTATGAGAAAATGTTTCAGGTAATATTTCTCTAATGTTATAATTTCTGTGAAGAAAAAATATTTGCACTCTCATCCCCTGCCACTCTGTGTCCTTACCAAGCTTTATTTTATTTTATTTTTTTTCTGCTATTCTTACAATGAGCTACTTAAAAGCCATTTTGGAATTCTTCATTTATGGTTGCAACTCTTGGAGAGTCAATAGTACAGTGGGTAAATCGTATCGCTCTTTGTTTAAAAGTTGCAAGTTCCTACAGAGATGAAGTTCATGTAGATTTGTCCATGATGAAGTGTATATTATGGAGAAGAGTTAAACAAATTGTTCATGATTGACAGATGAAACAACTAAAAGGACAAAGAAAAAAAGAACTCAGTGCATGGAAGTCTTTTTATTGAAAAGGGAGAAGCAATGATTGTGATTTGGTAGTTTGCTCCCTTGGTGTCAGATTCAAGATGAAAGGGATTGCAGATTTGAATGCCTGGGTTGCCTTCTGTGCAATAGGAAAAAATTAGACATATTTTATATGGATATTGTCACCTAGTCTGTACCTGGACATTTGCTGTATAAATTTCAGTGCAGATAATGGTTTTAAGATATGTACTGCTTATTATAATTTTAGTAAAAACTGAAAGCTATATGATACAGTAAGAATAATTGAAGTAGAAAAATCTGTAGAGATTTTGTAAGTTCTGTTAATTATGTTTGGTTTTGTTTGTATTTTCTACTGTGGCCTTTCAAGTGTTGTGCTTCTCCAGAAGGTTAATCATTTACTGATCTTATGTTAGGTTTGCAGTAAATGACTGTTGAATGAATCAATGTCCCTTCAGTATTAGGGAGAAGTTAGTATTTATTCTTGTGAATTTGAATCTTTGACCCCATGTGATAGAGGGATTTGTATTACGCTATGTTGTGAAACCTCTGAATCTGTGATAGTTTGATGAGACTTTACTGTGTCCGGTATATGTTTTGAAAAAGAGGAATGAGTCAATTTAAATTTTACTTTATATACTGTTTTCTGTACTCAGGGAAGTTTTGTTTTTGAAAAGAGTTCTGTTTTATATGCAGTTCTGTATGTATATGCATTAGCAAATAAGATCTCTTGAAGTAGAAGTCAAATTTGTTAATGTCTAACTTGTTTTTCAGATTGTCATTTGAAGATAGATGCACTTTTATTTTAATATTTTAAATCTGTTGACAGTTTGGGTAATGATGGCTCAACTCCAGCAAGGAGTCCCTGATGAAAAAGAAAAGACTACTGCATTAAAGGGTATGAATACTTTTGCCTTCTTTTCACGTATACAGAATTTTCAGAAACAGTTATTAATATTAAGGAAGGGAAAGTACTTTGATCTAGCAGTGGGTTAGAATCTCAGAATTGCAGTACTGGATGAGACAATTAGTCTGTGTGTGTAATGTCCATTATCAATAGTTTTATAAGACGATTTAAAAAATAATGGTCTGTGGTAAGCAGTAACAGAGTAAGAAATCCATTAATTTTATAATTTTCATAATTATCCTTTGATGCTTTTGTGATCTTATTTTCTGGAAGGTATAATTTAATTTTTGTGCCACCTATGTCTTAGAATTAACTATCCATATTACCGCTTTTAAAAATCTCTTTAACTCTGGTATGTTAGCAGGGGAAACCATTTTGAGAACATTGATATCTGTATTTATTTTAAAGAATTTTCTTTGTTTTTTATGTTTAGGAAAAAAATCACACAATACAGATCTAAGTGATTTAGGGAAGTAAATTTCATAAGGGGAAGAATAAGTGCAATAAATGACATTTTTAGAGAATTAGATTTGCACAAATATGTCATTAGAAATGTATCTTCTATTACACAGTGATAGTAGAGATAGTATTTATTTCTTAATTTAAAACTGTGTGTTTGAGAAAGGTTTGTTGAAAACTTGTATGGTGCTTTATTCAAATCTGTACTAATCCTGTGGAATATATGCTTAGGAAATTTTACTTAATGTTTGGAAAAGTAAAACCTCCATTTTGAACTTGACATTAATTTGATTGTCTGTTAAGGATTATTACGGAAGAATTAGAGTCAGGGAATGGCTTAGGTTGGAGGAGACCTTAAGGATAATCTTGTTCCAACTCCTCCTGTGGGCAGGGGTGCCAGCTGTTACATCTGGCTGCCCAGGATCCCTTCCAGTAAGGCCTGGAACATCTCCAGGGATGGGGCATCTACAGCTTCTCTGGGCAGCCAGTGCCTCACCACCTTCTGAGTAAAAAAATTATTTCTGACGTCTAACATAAATTCCCTCTCTTTTAGTTTAAAGCTGTTCCCCTTTGTCGTATCAAATGCAGAAGTCAGTGCAGCTCCTGCTTGTAAGCTTCCTTCAAGTACTGGAAGACAGAAATGAGGTCTCCCTGAAGCCTTCTCATCCCAAAGCTAAAAAAGCCCAGCTCCACCAGCCTTTCCTCAAGCGAGAGGTGTTCCAATTCTCTGATATCTTTGTGGCCTTCCTCTGGACTCACTCCAATAGATCTGTTTCCTTATTTTACTGGGGGCCCCAGGCTTGGACGCTCCAGATAGGGCCTCACGCAGACAGAGTAGAGGGGAACAATCACCTCCCTCCCCTCTGTTGATGCAGCCCAGGATGCAGTTAGCTTTCCATGCTGCAAGTACACATTGCTGGCTCATGGTCAGCTTTTTTTGTTCACCAGAATCTCCAAGTCCTTCTCTGGAGGGCTGCTCTCAATGCATTCTTCTCCTCATTTGCATTTGTGTTTGGGACTGCCTTGACCCAGGTTCAACACTTTGCACTTGGCCTTGCTAAACCTCGTTAGATTCTTATGTGCCCACTTCTTGAGTGTGTCCAAGTCCCTCTGGATGGCAGCTCTCCCTTTTACTGTGTCAACTGCACCACTCAGCTTGGTGTCATCAGCGGACTTGCTGAGAGTACGCTCAGTTTCACTGTCTATGTCACTGGTAAAGGTGTTGAAGAGAAATGGTCCCAGGATGTCCTCCTAGGGGACACCATTTGTAACTGGCCTCCATCTGGCCATAGAGCCATTGACAACAGCCGTCTGGCTATGACCATCCAACCAATTATTTATCTGCCTAATAGTCCAGCCTTCAAATCCATATCTCTCCAATTTAGACGTAAGGGTATGATGTGGAATCATGTCAAAGTCCTTGCACTAGTCCGGGTAGACAACATCTTTTCCCTTGCTATGTCCACTGATGTCATCGTTCCTTCCTGGAAAGCTACCACATTGATCGGGCACAATCTGCCCTTGGTGAAGCCATGCTAGCTGTCTTGGATCACCTCCACATACCTTAAGAGTGCCTTAAGAAATGAATAATAATTAAAAATTTAAACTTAGTGGGAGGGTGTGATATTCTTCATGTGATCTGGTGAACTCCTATTAAGCTATAGAAAAAAAGACCCCTGCAAATCACTCAAATTTGGGTTCTGTTGAACCAGACTGTAATTGAATTTAAGAGTGGAAGAACAATTGAGCAGATCTTGAAAGAATCTAAGAATTTGCTATCACACTTTTAGGTAGTTGTGAGAGGAAAAATTAGACAGGAAAGTGAGTGGCTCAGTGTTTGGAGCAATGGCCAATTGAAGTCTTCTGTGGGACTCAGATTTTAGATGTAAATCAAGGGCTGCTTTAAATACTGAAGCTTCATGTACTTCATTTACAAGGGTTGCTCTGAAAGTAGTGCTTCATAGTTTATTGTGTTGGCCGTGACATCAGAGGTGGATGTTGGTGGTATGACAGTAGAGGCTGAACCTTCCTATTGATATTCTGTTCTGTTGCCATGTGACTGATGGCAGCTGAAGGGCAGTCTGACAAAATGATGTCTGCCTTTGAAGGGCATGTAAAGCAAAGGACTGTCACTGAATTCCTCCATGCTGAAAAAATGGCACTCGGTGATATTCATTAACATTTGCTGAATGTTGATGGAGTCCAAGTAGTGGAAATGAGCACAGTGAGGTGGTGGATGGTGTGTTTCAGCAGCGGCAGCAGCAACATGAGGGTCAAATGATGTTTCTGTTGGCCGCACACAACTGTCCCACCATGAAGTGAAGCTTGATCAGCTCATTCGCCCAAGTCAGTGGACTATAAGCAGGGAACTTTGTACAGAGCTGAGTATTGGCTGCAGTTCATTGGGATCAATTGCAAAGTTTGTGCAATGCGTGAGCATTCCTGGGACACACAAGAACAGAAAGAACACAGTATGCAAGTTTGTCAGCACCTGCTGAACCCAGATCGTAGAATCACAGAGTCCTAGAATGGTCTGGGTTGAAAGGACCTCAAGGATCATCTAGTTTCAACACCTCGAGGGTCATCTAGTTTCAACCCTAGCGGTCAGCAGCCACTAGACCAGGCTGCCCAGAGCCATATCCAGCCTGGGGATGGGGAGATCCAGATGAGGCTGAAGGTGGCAGGTTCCTGGAACACTTGAACTTCCAGAATCAGACCTGAGAAGAAGACAGCCTTTCTCTTCCAGTATGACCATGTAAGGCCCTGTACCGATTTGAAGACCATAAAGCATATTGCCAATTTTGGCTGGGCTGACCCACCACACCTATTCTGTAAGACAGATATTGCATCTTCTGACTTCCATCTGTTTAGGCCAGTGAATGATGGACTGCATGGGCAAAATTTTTCTGTCAATGATACGGCTGTAGCAGCTGTGTAGCAGCTGTGAAACAGTGAGTCTCCTTCACTGGAGCAGATTTTTCTGAGTGGGGCATGCAGGCTCTTGTTCATTGCTGGCAAAAATGTGTAGCTGCTGGTGATGACTATGCTGAAAAATGTGTTTTGTGACTGAGAATTTGCTCGTATCAAATAGTGTTATTTTGCTCTTTGTATCTATTGTAGTGTCCATGGAAATAAATAGGAGGCATTACTTTTCAGAGCACCCTATGTAGTATTGCCCTCGCGACTCAAGAGTTGAGTTATTTATATAAAGTAACTGACACCTAGTTGTAAACACATTTCCAAGCAAGAAGACATGGAAATTCTGGTGTATTTGAATTGTACAGATGTGTCTGGAGTCTCTTCCCTAAGGAAAGGAAAAGTGCTAATAACTATTCTAGCTACCTTTACACTGTGAAAATACAGGGGAAGAAAGGGAGTGCTTTTTGTGCCCCATAGCAAAAAAACAAAAAAACAAAAAACAAACAAACAAAAAAACTGGTCAACAGAGTTTGGGTTTTTCTTCTTTATCATGTTGTCATTTGGTTGAGAACCAGAGCAACTTGCTAAGAGCTTTCAAAGGACGATCCAGAAGAAGAAGCTTAAGATTGATTATGTAAATGGAATGTCATGGGACTTCCTGTTCCGTAGTAGATTTTGATGAAACAGATTTGATGGAAAAAGTGAGCTATGGTTTTTAAAAACCACATTTAGAAATCTCCTAGACAATTTCCAATTACTGTATAGCTATTTAGATATCATATGGTGATATCTAAATATATCTCAAATATATTTAATATATATAAAATATATAAAAATGATATATAAAAATGATATCTCATATCATCACATGGTGCTTATGCACCACAGTATGAGTTTGAGAGATTTTGGAGTTACAAGGGTCCTCCAGCTTTACCCAGTGAAATCATTTAGATTTAGCTGGAATTATCATTTTTTATTTATCATTAATTATCATTTAGCTGGAAACAGTTGTATGGAGGCTGGAATAAATATCAGATCACCTGAAGACAGTTCCTTGGCTTGTTCACTTAGAATTCAAGAATGTTGAAGGTAATTTTCATAGAATCATAGAATGGCTTGGGTTGAAAGGGACATTAAAGCCCACCCAGTTCCAGCACCTATGCCATGGACAGGGCTGCTGCCCACCAGTTCAGGCTACCCAGGGCCCCATCCAGCCTGGCCTGGAACACTTTCAGGGATGGGGCAACACAGCCTCTCGGGGTGGCTGTGCCAGGGCCTCACCACCTTCTGAGTGAAAAAATTCTCCTAATATTTAATTTAAATCTTCCCTCTTTTATTTTGTAGCTATTCCTCCTTGTCCTGTCACAATCAGACCACGTAAAAAGTTATTCCTCCTCCTGCTTATAAGCTCACCTCCAGTACTGAAGGCCGCAATGAGGTCTCCCTGGAGCCTTCTTCAGACTGAACAAACCCAACTTCCTCAACCTTTCTCCATTGGAGAGGTACTCCAGCCCTCTGATCATCTTTGTGGCCCTCCTCTGGACCCAGTCTTATAATACCTCTACATTGTTCTTGTGCTATGGGCCCCAGGCCTGGACCCAGTACTGCAGATGGAGCTTCATAAGAGCAGAGCAGAGGGGGACACCTCCCTTGCCCAGTGTACCAATACTAGGTTGAGATAATGTGGGTGACTTACAAGATTGTTACTGGCTGCAAGACTAATAAAAAACATAATCATACAGAGCCTACTTAAATAATTATTTAAAATTATTAAGGGTGGTTAATGTCAAACACAGCAAGTTTAAAGAAAATGAGCCTTTTGAAACGTTTGTATTTTCTTTGAGATACAAATTTAGATGGTAAAGGTAATAAATGAATGTACTTAGAATTCTCAAGGCATTTCATTGGTAATATTTGAAATTATAATAGTACAAAATCAGTGTAGCACTTCTGAACTGAGTATTTATGTGGTTTTCAAAATCATGTGTGAAAAAAGTAGGCAAATACTTTTCAGTGGAATCTTGGTCAATCATTTTGTGCCCATATTTTATTAATCATCATATTTTAATGATCAGAAAGTATGTTAGAGAGATAGTATTTGTGTACGTGATGAGCAGTGAGGAGATGATAGTGCACTACTATTTTTATGCAGTAATATCTTAGAAGTAAGCAAAAGATGTTCCTATATTCTTGCTGCTGGTTAAATCTAAATCCTTAAATATGGAGTTTGAAATATTCAGGTTGGATTTATTTTAGTGTTCTTTCATTAATGAATACAGGCTGTATCAGGATATATCATCTTAGAAAGCAAGGAATCTGAAAGGGATTTACATATCGTGGCTTGCTATTAAATTGACGATAGTTTTCTTTGCCTTGAGAACTATTAAAGGATAGTGATCAAGGGAGGGAGTCAGACTGCACAGTTTGTTGGGGTATAAAAGGGAGGGGTAACAAGTGTCGTAATTGCATGTGGTAAATGGCTGTGAGACAGCATGTGTTTGATAATATGAGCTCTTCAAGCAGGTAAATGGGTATGTATCAATGCCATGATACTGAACTAGGTAAATTAATAGTAAAAACGTGATGCATACTAGAAACCAGAGACAGATTTCTAACATTAAGTGTAACAAATCGTTGAAACAAAAGGCTATGTCTTTGATGGTGTCTGTTTCTGGACATTTTTTGCTCAACATTAGAGATAGACAGATAAATAAATAAATTTGCTGTAGAGGAGGCAGAGGTATTGAAGCTAGAGGAAAATTTCCAATAATGAAGTTGTATGTTTAGTGTTATGTAGGTTGTCCTTCCATCTTTAGGAACTACTAATCTTAATAAACTGATTTTTTTTTTCAGTGATTATAAAGAAATAATGATGACATAGCATGTATTATTTAATTTTTCTTTTCCTTTTTTAGATTTATTGTCTAGAATAGACTTGGATGAACTGATGAAAAAAGATGAGCCACCACTTGAATTTCCTGATACTCTGGAAGGATTTGAGTACAGTTTTAATGAAAGTAAGTATATGCTAATCTTAAAATTGTGTTGAAGGGTTATCAGCAGTTTAGTTACACATTATAAGTCCTTATTAGAATGTTACAGTTTTCTTTTAGGAATAAAATTTTAAGCCATAGGAAAACAGCCTTTTACATCTAGCTAAGTAATATATTTTATTTTATTTTTTATTTCATGAAACTGCCAACAAATCTTGCAATTTCTACCATGCTGTAGGTTTGAGGGTTGTACTGTGTGAACTGTATGGTTTCCATTTTCTGTTGTGGAAATGTTGATACAAAAGTTCTGAAAATAATTTCTTTAGCATTAGCACTAAAAAGTAAAAGGGTGGTCACTCATTTAAGAAACATTTACTGAGGGATTTTTACTGATGCAAAGGGAATAATGATTATTTAGATAATAACTTATTCCAGATATTTTACTAAAACCTATACGAAAACACTTATATACTATCTATATTGATTGGCAAATGAGTGTTGTGATAGATTGCCTCTTTTGTAGGTCAAGGTTTTGCATTACAGATAATTTCTGTGACTGAAAATCAGGCTAGCTAGCAGAATCTATATGTTAGATGAGTAGTAGTATTTATAATTTCCAATGCATACATTTTAAAATCCAGCTGAGAAATAAGCCACTGAGCTGAAGTAATACCAGACTCCAGGAAAAGGGCTCTTTCAAGATTGTTTGAAACCTGTAGGACAAATGGGGACATTTACAATTCTACTTCTTTGCAGTGCCTGTTCTGTGAACAGAGGAACTTTAGTTTCTAAATGTGCCTGTCTTACATCTTCCACTTTTAAAGGAAAAAAAGAGCTTTCCTTTAAATGATAGTCATTTATGCAACACTTAGCTTTTTAATACCCTGATGGCTTTCACAGGAAGGTACTTAGAGACTAAAAGTGTCATGAAAGTGATGCTCTGTCTTTGATGGGAGGGGTTCAGCTCTGTCACTTTTCAGCTCCTTATTTTTAGATCTGCACAGTATCTACTGTCTTCCTTACTGACTTCAGAGTTAATGGTTCATATATGGTTGATAAAAAGAGCTGAAATTTGAATTTTGGCGAATGATGTTCTAAAATAATGTTGCTGAATATTCCATCACTAACTTTACAGGCTGAGTGATTTCCAGAGAATGTAACAAACACTGTTACGTACACTGCTGGTCAGTATGGTGAAAAAGATCTTTATTTTCCTTTTATATGAGTAATAAAAATGTGTAGTCTTATACTTTTTAATCATAAACATGCTTCTTTTTATGATGGGGAAAATAGAGATGATTTTTGTGAGATTGAGAGGATCTTAAGAAGACAGGAGCACCAGAAAGCAAAAAAAAAACAAAAAACAAAAACAACAACAAAAAAAAAAAAACAAAACAAAAAAAAAACAAACTTTTGCTTACTTACGGAGAGCACTATTTTCGTTTAGAATTGAACAGTGTAATTGAAGAGCGACCAGCTGAAAATGAACAGCTGAGTGATAAGTCATGATGAAAATATAGAAAAGGGTATTTGTACCCAAGACAGGGATTTGATGTTGGACAGAAATATTCCCTTGGAGACTAGTGCATGGAAAATGCATTGAACATCAGGCAAGACAGACTTGGAAAAAAATGCCAAATGAACAGACTTGAAGGCGGAAATCTTAAGAGTTATTAGCTCTTAAATATATCATTTGAAACAGCAGGAATCAACATCTAGAAGTTCTGAAAATGTATGAACAGATTTAGCAGTTTAGAAACATTTTGTTGTTAAATCTTATTTTCCTTGCGTAGAAATTTCAGTTTTCTAGGGTATAACTGCACACTTTTTTTAACATTTCTCTGATTCTCTGCAGTTTTATGATGCTCTGAGATAACTTGAGGTTTTTTCTAATCAACTGAAATACTGCTAGTAAGATCACATTTCTGCAACTTGATTCCCAATTGGTTGTCATTTTATTCTTGTTATTTTAACCCAGTCAAAGTCTTTATCTGTGGTCAGATGTGCTACTGATTTTTTTCTGTAAACAGGGGCAGTTACACTGGAATCTACAGTTTGGAAGTGGTTTTGCTGCTGTTGGGGATTCTACTTCATTCCACTGTTATAATTTCAGTTTATGCTAACAAAGATCTCTTACTTGTTGGTACTGTGCCAGGAATAGAGATGCTCACCTTAAATGTGGACAAGGGTGGGGTTTTTTTGTTTGTTTTTGTTGGTTTTTTTTCCAGATTAACCAGGAATGTTTTATAGCCATAAACTTGAGCATAGGAAGTTCCACACCAAGTTGCAAAGGAACTTCTTCATGGCAAGGGTGACAGAGCACTGGAACAGGCTGCCCAGGGAGGTTGTGTATTCTCCTTCTCTGGAGATGATCAGGACCCGCCTGGACGCCTACCTGTGCAGCCTGCTATAGGGGCCTGCTTTCCAGGGGGGTTGGTCTCAGTGATCTTCAGATGTCCCTTTAAACCACTACAATTTTGTGATTCTGTGATATGTTAATTTTGAAAATGAGTTTTTCCTTCCAGTCCTTAGTCCAATTTGTTCTCACGTTTCTTTAGAAATAGGACTGTTTTTGAGGTAGGCAATTTGTAGCTACAGTTTGATAAGCTGGTTGATACAGCTGAGAGGTATTTAATCTGTAAATGTTTATATTTCACTGCTAATCCACAGCAGTTGAGTCTTAAATATTTCTTGCAAAACAGTTTGACATTTGATACCTGCATGTAATTTCACTGTCATTGCTTGTATTTAACTAAGTAAACAATACATACTGTTCATATCCTTGGATTGCATTTTTTCATTATGCTATGGTTGTTTTTATTCAAAAATAACATAACCAAAAAAAAAAAAAAAAAAGGAATTCATAATACCCAGATTTTTAAATAGTAGACTTTTGAAATTTTCAGCAATGAAATGTATTTTATTTTTACTGAAGAGCTACTCTAAAATGTAGTGATTTTTTCTTTTTCTTTTTTTTCAGAAGGGCAATTAAGACACTCAAAAACTGGGGAGCCATTTGTATTTAATTATCGTGAAGACTTGCATAGATGGAACCAGAAACGCTATGAAGCTCTTGGAGAGGTATGTAAATTGTGTATTTGCATGTATGCATATATGTATTAGTGTGCTATGTTTTTGTTTTTTTTTCTCTATAGAATGATGCTTTTAATTATAAATATTTCAAGAAATGTTTAGTGAAGCTGCAGTCATTTAACAGAAGGTACTTCAGAAGTAGTTTCCTGCTAATGCAACAGTAATATCTGTTATTTGATGTGTGGTTTAAGATGCCAGTTAGACTACAATTTGGCTTCAGTATGTGTTCAAGCTAGAATGTCAGTGTGATTAAGCAAATCAGAAAATATATTATGCGGTTATTTGTCTTTCTTCTCCTTGGGGTTAACCAGTGGGTGTAAAACTGGGACATCATCCTTTCTACCTAAGGATGATGATCTGGTTGGTCTTCTCTCGTTTCTAGGAGGTACTGAAAGCCACTTAGATGAAGTAGAGTTTTGAAGCTTGATTAATTGACAAAACATGTGGCTACTTACTAGATATTTGGATGCTACTAGTATTTCCTTGGGCTTTCTGTAGAGGTGGTGTGGATGTACTAGACATAAAAACAACAGAGCCTATACAGTTACTCTTCAGTGTGAAAACTACTCCAGTTTCTACCCATTCATTTGGTAATGCTTTAGGAATTTTAACACCAATTGGAGAAGAACAGACAGAATTGTGCGTTGCGCAGTCATAACCTCTAAGCCCAATGGAAGGAATGGTTTCAGCATGCTGTCCTCTAATGATAGCATTGCTGCTTACATTGAAGCCTAAGGGAAGGGGGCGTGCAGTTCTGCACCCAAAACCATCAAAGTTGGATATTTTTGTAAGAGACTACTTAATGTTGCCTTGTGGTTTCTGTTTGGAAACACGGCATGTCATTCATAATCTTCCCGTGCCTCATGGCTTATCTGCTTTTGTTAGTGTTACGGTTTTAGTAAGGATTAAACTCATGTATTTCTGCATGTATTAGATGTTTTGTCTTCTACACTTTCTTAGCTACTGAAGAGTTGAGGTTTTACCTGGCATGCTTCTGAGCACTACGCATCTGTTCACTCACTTCCCCTCCAAGTGGAATGATGGAGAGAATTGGAAACAATTAACAATTATAGCCTCCCATATGATGTTATGCGCTAGGGAATAACATCTTGCCTAATTCAGGCCACTGTGGGCACTCGGACACTTTCCTGCAATATGATAGGAACCTGCAGTGAACAAGGAAGGCATGTTGGTTATCACTCTCTGGTAGATTATTATATAGTGGAGCCTCTTCAGCATACATCACTTTGTCCTCTGGCAATATTCTGAAATCTTTACCTTTTGACCAGTCCATGATCGCTTCCAAGAATACGAGACAACTGGGGTTTCCTATTTGAGCCTGTTGTGTAATCAGTGCAATCTACTTATGCAACTGATGCTATGTACAATGAGCATGGAGGGAGTTCTTCCTTCCAAATGTCTGGCCCAGCGCAGGCAGTCAGAGTGCCAAGAGGAGCTGTGCTTCAGTACCAACCACTTCCAAAGAAGATTAGACTCCTTCATATACTTCCAGTATCTCTTTTTATGTTGGAATGTATTGGGCTTTTGTTCCTCTGTGTCCCCAGCTCTAGGGGTCAACGTTGACTCTACACTGCTGCTTTCTGTCAGAGGCTTCAGCTGGGGCCATTCTTGCCAGCTGCAAACATGTTTTTTACATCTTGTCCTGCCCCAGCTGGCCCAAAAGCTGCTGCATGAGCTATCTGTGAACAGGCTGTGCTAGGACCTGCAGCTTAAACTGAGGGAAAAGAGGAAAATGTACAGGAAGTGGAAGCAGGGCTGTGTAGCCTGTGAGGAATACGGGGCAGATGTCCATGTGTGCAGAGATAGGATTACGAAAGCCAAGGCACAGATGGAGCTGAACTTGGCAAGGTATGTGAAAGGTAACAAGAAGGGGTTTTACGGGTACATAGGCAGGATGAGACAGGCCAAGAAGAGTGTTCGCCCTCTAATAAAAGTTAATGGAGAGCTGGCTTCCTCAGACATAGAAGAAACTGAGGTACTCAGTGAGTGCTTTGTCTCAGTCTTCATGGGTGGTCAGGCTTCCCATGCCTGCCAGGACCGTGAGCTGCTAGATGAGGGTGTGGGGAGTGGTTTCTGTCCCACTGTAACAGTGGAACATTTCTGACACCTCCTCATGCAATTGAATCTATATAAGTAAGTCCATAGGGCTGGATGATATCCATCCTAGAGTTCTGAGAGAGATGGCTGATGTGGTTGCTGAGCCGCTCTCCATCATATTTGAAAAATCATGGCTGTCTGGTGCCCAGTAACTGGAAAAAGGGAAACATTACTCCCATTTTTAAGAAAGGGATAAAGGAATACCAGGGAACTACAGGCCGGTGAGCCTCACCTCTGTGCCTGGGAAGATCATGGAACAGATCTTCCTAGAAGCTATGTTAAGGCACATACGAGACAAAGAGGTGATCTGAAACATCCAGCACAGCTTCACCAAGGGCAGATCTTGGCTGACTAGTCTGGTGGCCTTCTATGATGGAGTGACAGCAACTGTGGATGGGGGAAGGGCAAGAGATGTCATCTACCTGGACTTCTGCAAAGCCTTTGACATGGTCCCTCACCACATCCTTCTCTCTAAATTGAAGAGGTATGGATTTGAAGGATGGATTGTTCAATGGATTAAGCATTGGTTGGCTGGTCGTAGCCAAAGGGTTGTGATTAATGATTGTGTGTCAGGGTGGAGGCCCTCAGGGGTCGGTCCTGGAACTGGTGCTCTTCAGTGTCTTCATCAATGACACAGATGATGGCATCAAGTGCACCCTCAGAAAGTTTGCAGACAACACCAACCTGAGCAATGCAGTTGATATGTTGGAGGCTGGAGAAGTTTGCCTGAGAACCTAATGACGTTCAACAAGGAAAAGTGCAAGCTGCTGCACTTGGGCTGGGGCAGTCCCGGGTATTTATAGAAACTGGGGGAAGATCTCCTTGAGAGCAGCCCTGAGAAGAAGGACTTGGGGGTTCTCCTAGACAAGAAGCAGAACATGAGTCAGCAGGGTGTGCTTGCAGCCCAGAAGGCCAACTGTGTTCTGGGCTGCATTAAAAAAGGGGTGGCCAGCAGGGAGAGGGAGGTGATTGTCCCCCTCTACTCAGTTCTTGTGAGGCCCCATCTGCAGTACTGCTTGTGCTGTAACGCAGTACAAGAAAGACATGGAGCTCTTGGAATGGGTCCAGAGGAGAGCCACTATGATGAGCAGAGGGCTGGCGCATCTCTCCTATGAGGAAAGGTTGAAGGAACTGGGCTTGTTTAGCTTGCAGAAGAGAAGGTTCTGGGGAGACCTCATTGCAGCCTTCCAGTACTTGAAGGGAGCATATAAACAGGAAGGGGTACAGCTGTTTACAAGGGTTGATAGTGATAGGACAAGGGGGAATGGTTTTAAACAGACAGGGGAGGTTTAGGTTAGGTATTAGGAGGAAGGTTTTCACTCCTAGGGTGCTGACACACTGGAACAGGTTGCCCCAAGGAGGTTGTGGACGCCCCATCCCTGGAGGCATTCAAAGCCAGGCTGGATGTGGCTCTGGACAGCCTGGTCTGGTGGTTGGCAGCCCTACATATAGCAGGGGGGTTGAAACTAGATGATCATTGTGGTCCTTTTCAACCCAGGCCATTCTATGATTCTATGATCTCCTGTTTAATTTGTTCAAAGGCTTGTTGCTCAGGCACTATGTGAAGTCTTCTGGGTTTACAGTCAAACTGTGATTTGGAATGTGCATTCTCCAAAAACCGTCCACACCTAAGAAGTCTCATGTTTCTTTGTTGCTGGTTGGTGGGGACATAGCAGTTATTTTGTTAATCACATCCATATGCATCTGACGACTTTCATCTTGCTATTGTATTCCTAAGAACTGGATTTCCTGTACAGATCCCTTGCCCTTATCTTTTATTTATTTATTTATTTATTTATTTATTTTATGGCAAAACCAGCTTTCAGAAGGATTTGGATTATTTTTTTCCCTTTCTCAAAGACTTCCTCTGCTATGTTGCCCCACAGTATATTGATGATGTCATCAATATGCTGCTGAATGTCGTCAGTACACTATCTGAATCAGCCCATGGCAAGTGGTAGGGTGGTGTTTCCATCCCTGGGATAGTTGATTCCAAGTGTACTGGATGCGCATCCAAGTGAAAGCAATCTGTGACCTGCATTGCCCAATATCAGTTGTGAATTACCATTTGGCTGCCTTTGACTCCAGTTTGTATTGAGGTTCTAGCATGTCTGGCACAGCAGTGCTCTGTAGTGTTGTGACTTCATTCAATTCACAATAGTCCACTGTTATCCTCTGCTCTCCAATGGACTTTTCTGCTGGCTGTATGGGATTGTTAAAGGATAAATGAGCCTTGCCAATTACCCCTTGGCTTTCCAGCTGGTAAATCAGCTTATGGAGGGGAATCGGGTTGGTTGGTGTGATATTTCTGCCTGTGCACTATTGTGGTGGCAGTCAGCAGCTACTGTTCTGCTTACAGCAGTTCCACAACAGAAGGTTCACTCTGTCCTCCAACACAGATCTTGAGATCCCCTGTCACTCAGAAATATAGATGGATTCTGCTCCTTTATAAGTTGATGGCATTAGTGATGGCATTAGAGTATGCAGCACACCACTGTCCACTAGAATCTCATACTCCTGTGATTCTGATGTTCAAATCCACACTAAACCTGATTGTCCGTTTTTTCCATCTGGCTGGAGGCAGGATCCCTCCAGTCCCGTTTATTGTATTTATCACAAACTTGTCACAAATGCAAACTAAAAGGCTCATTTCTAGCCTCAGAGACAAGGATCAGACTATCTTCTCTGTCTTGGAGAATGCCCACTGGAAGTTGGAGCAGCCATTACCCTGGAAAGAATCCCCTTTCTTGATTGTTCTTCCTTACAAGTCTCGTACCCATTCATCTAGGGTTGAGGTGATTTTTCCATCCCGCTTTCTCATACCCTCCCCATAGCCATGCAGGTAAAACCGCAGGATGTCTTGTAGCATGTACCCAGTATATCCCCTCCCTAGAGCAGAGGAGTACTTCCTTCTAGTAGTTGAGATACTGGACTATGACAGGTAGGGAGTAGGATGTATTATTTTTGAATTGCTGGAACTTCCCAGTTTCTCCACAGCTGAGATACAGGTCCACAGGGAGGAAGAGAGATTATCTTCATATTGTTGAAGTAGACTAACCACTTCAACCAGTGTTAGTTTTTCATTATCTTTCCAGCCCATTGCTGTGAGTGTTCCAGCATACAGTGATGTTATACTCTATACAGATTTCTGCAACATAGATCATGGGCGCCTGTTGTAGTTTTGCAATAAATGATCTTCGTCTGTGTCGATGTTATGCATTACCTTCAGCACAAGTAATGCCCTCAGGTACTAGATACCTTTTTCCATGTGGTCTGCTTACCTGGGAAACATACCAGATCTTCCTTGAAGGGATATCTTTTCTTCATGGCTAAAAACAGTCCCATTCATAGGATGAAGGCTTGTGTCCCTTTTCCAATTGCTTTGTCATTGCCCTCTTCCCTGAAAGGGGATCCCAGCTGCCTGACTTCGCTGCTCACTAGGTCCAGGCTACTGGACTATTGAACTGCAGGGCCTGTTGCAGGTGTTGAAGCAACCAGAGAGTCTTTTGCAGGAGTTGGTGTAACCATAGGGTCTGTTGTCCTGTCATCAGATCCAGAGACCTCTTTCCCTTTAAGATGCTGGATAGTATTGAACAAGGCTTGGTAGGCATAGCCCTGGTCCCAGCATGCTGCAGTGATTTGTACCTTTTTAGAATTGCCCAGGAGACAACACACCCTTTCCAGATATTTCACTGTTTTGTCCAGTGTTACATTGTACAGGAAAAAGATAACCTCTATCCAGCCCCAAGAAAAAGTAAACAGTGCAACAGTGATCCTATATAGCAAGTCCTGTGGCTCCATGAGGTATCTCTCTAAGGTCTCTGCAAATGGGAAAGACAACGTTGTTACCAGCAACTATTAAATTACCATAACGCTTACAACAATTTCGTTTTAAGGGGTTTTGGTCAGATCTGTCATTATGTCAACCCTTCAAGCCCAGTTTTTTGCGCCAGAGGGAATGTTGTGGTTTAACCTGGCAGGCAGCCCAGCACCACACAGCCATTTTCTCACTCACCTCTCAAGTGGAATGAGGGAGAGAATTAGACATAAGATAGAACTCATGGATTAAAACAAAAACTCTTTAATAAGATAGAAAAGGAAGAAATGGAACAAAAATTTCATGATAACTATATACATATATGTAATCTCTCACCAACTGATGACCAGTGCTTAGCAGCAGTACAACTATTTGCTGACTTCTGTTATGGTGCCAGTGTAACATTTTGCTGCCAGTGTAACATTTTACTGCCCACTGATGTCCAGCGGTCCTTGAGCAGTGACTGGCCCCTGGCCAACTCCCCACAGCTTTATAGCTTTCCACGTGATGCCATGTAGTATGAAATAACCCCCTGCTGAATTCAGGCTCCTGCCCTGACTCTGCTGTACCCCCTGCCCCTTGCCACTGTGGTGGTGACTCTTATCTGCAGAGCAACTGGGCCTAACCCCAGGCATGCTCCCGTCACTCAGCAGCAACCAAAACATCAGTGTGCTATTAACTCTGTCTCAGCTGAACCCGGGATGGAAGTAGAAAAGTTAATAAAGTTTCCAAAATGACAGCTAATTCTGGATAGTAAATATTATAAAGCATCCTATCAGCATCAGTTTGGGTACTGTCAGACAAAGTGAAGTGGAAGTAAGTT
This sequence comes from Alectoris magna, assembly GCA_030625065.1. Lineage (NCBI taxonomy): Eukaryota > Metazoa > Chordata > Aves > Galliformes > Phasianidae > Alectoris > Alectoris magna. The sequence continues at coordinate 19,906,240 of CM060564.1, read as the reverse complement.
CAGTAGAGTAAGAGTGCATGAGAAGTGAATAGAAGAAGTGTTGTTTGTGGTAACAAGCTAATTCTGAGCTTGCCAGGCAACTTGCAAGTAGTGATCTGGTGCACTGTGGCTGGCTCAGCTCCACCTTCCCTGGTGGTACAACACTGTCTCTATGCTGGGTGTGCTGGAGCTGCCCAGCAGTTAAGCGCTGCTTTGTCCCGCGAGAGATTGTTCTTGAGTGTTGAAGAACCTCTTTACTTTTGTCTCTTCTCCTTTATTCCTGGAAGATCTGTGGCTAGAGAGAAGATAATGAGTAGCTACTGTTGTGGCTTCTTACATCCTATCACCTCAACTTTTTGATTTTTCAAACCAAGGAAAGTGCTCTTGAATAATCCATTGCATTGTCTAAGTTACTTGATTTTTTTTTTTTTTTTTTTTTTCCAATAGGAAATGGATTGGCATCTTTTACAAGTTTCACATCTTTGTGTCTGTAATGTTCAAGTATCTCTATTTTACAAATAAATAAGGAGGACAATATGCAAATGTAAATGTATGTTGCTATGTGGTCTTATGTGCCACCACACTTTCTCATAGGCATTTGGAAACATCATCAAATTCCTCACTCTGTGCATCTGAATAGTGAGCACCATGTTTCTTCAACTTATAAATAAACTACTTCTAATGAATTTTGGTTAGCCAGAAGATGAAGTACGTTCATGGAGCAGGTTCATTAAGTCTGTGATCTGTTGTGTACATTTTACTGCTGTCATTTGGATTTGAATGGTCTTTGAAAATAGACATATTTTTTTTATATTGGTAGATAAAATGCAATAAAGTTTGAGGTCAGGATTCTCACAGAGGGTGAGTTGTTCTGAGTAGTTCATTTGCATTTTAAGAAGAAGAGAAACTCACCTGTGTTTCAGTCTTTTGCCACTGCTGGCTACTTGTTCTCCATACAAGCCAGAAGTGTTCAAATGGTCAAATGCGTCATCATCTGTTTTTTGGCACAGTGAGCGTTTATAAAGTTATCTAAGAATTCAGGGGATGCTGATAGGGAAAACCCATGGTTGGGCAGAAGTCTGCCTTTCGTTTGCATGCAAAAAATTTTCTCATGTGCCATGGATTGGTGGGTCAGTTATGCAGAGGTTGAATACAGCTGAGGAAGTATATTACCCTCTGATTCACTATTTTCTATTCTAAGCAAGGTATGTTCAGCAAACTGTGGTAGCTTAAGAAGCAGCAGCTCATGTTCTTCATAAGGTGATGTAGTAAAATGTGACCTTAGGGCTTTGCTTTGAAGCATCATCCATCCTCTGGCTTTAGGAATTGTCCCACATGTACTTGTGGCTGAAAATTTATGTGGCCAAACATAAAAAGAGAAGAGAAGGTAACTCAACTTCAGACAAAACATTTTATATATTCATTTTTCATATTTATTAAAAAATAAATTCTTTTTTTTTTTTTAATAAATTGAGTGTGTATTTCATACTTGTTTTTCATATTATTCCTACTTTTATATGAACAATGTGGCCGTTGTTCCCATACTTAGTTCAGTCATTGTTTGCTGGCTTTCTCATTTTTAAGGGGATTTACTTACTCTGCCCAAGGCTTTTTTTTTTTTTTTTTTTTTTTTTTTTTTTAATTGTAGATATACATTGTGGACTCCTTTTACTGCATATTACTTGTTTAAAGAGTGGATGTAGTTCCTGGCCTTACATTGCAGCATCATTCTTTCTTGGAACATTAATACATTTCCATTTGGTAATCCATGATTTTTTGCTGTGAAAATCATGAATACGCTGCCTGTGATGTTCTGCCATTACTCTGATTGTATGGAAATTGATTCTTCACGAATTAAAATGGTTCGTCAACATCTCCACTTCTTAGATCTCTGTATTCTTCATTCATTGATCTGTTATTTCAGGCATACAATTTGTTCTGCAGCCTCTTGATATGTGCTTCTAAAAGACAGTTTAGTGAGCTGTTCATAATTTTCTGATTCTGGTTCAGTCGTTGCTATTGTGGCGTTGGATTTTGTGGAGAGGCCTCTGCATTTGCTTTTTAAAAATTAAAACAGCAACAGAAGTGCACAGAACATTGTGTTGCAGCTGCTTCTAACTGCCGATTAATCCATATGGCAAGTTTGAAGTAGGATTGAAAACACTTTGGTGACAACAGTTTAACTGTTGCACACATACTGTTCCAGTTCAAGGTTAAGTTCTTGGGTTGTTTTTGATTTGTTTTGCTTTTTTCAATTTGAGAATGACTTATGGATATTTGAATTCTGGATTATTCTCTGAATTAGACTTGTATGATGTATGTCTCCTTGCACATTGACCAGATAATTGTATTTATTGTTCTGCACTTTCAATTGATACTATGGCTGCAGAAGTCACCAGCAGTCAGTTCCTGCTTGATCATGACGTCAAAATTAGCTGAAATAATAAAATAAATACTACTAAAATTTATTGCTGGGATGTCACCTTCCATTTTGCCGATCATACAGATTGTGTTGATAACAAGATTTCACTTGATAAAGATTATGTGGATGTTCTCTTTCCACAATGCCAGATTATCCCTAGCATCAAGAGACAGTTCCTGCTTATCCCTCTGTGTAACTGTTTGATCTAGCGCTGGGTAATTATAATTTGGTGGTTGCTTAAAGACTTTAACATTTGAGATGTTTTTGTGAGTGTCATAACTAATAAGATATTTGCTTGTACGTCAAAGATTATATTGCTTATATGTCAAAGATTATGATGTGGATGATGATACCTCTGCTGTGGTCTTATTCAGGGACTATATACCTCATATATATCTCTTCAATGTTGTCTGTCTGACAATATCTGTGTATAGCCAGATAGCAGATGAACTCTGTTCATTTTGTTACCTTTACCATACTGTGGTACAAGAAAATACCTTATATTTATGTAGAGTTGATATAGAAAGCAAACAAATAGAACACCTAAGTCAGAAATTGCTTATGAATTTCGTGTATAATAAGCTACAGATAACTTTACATTTATCAGGAAAACGTCCCATCAAATAAGCTTTTTTAAAGTATGCACATAATGCTTGGTCCATCTCATGATAAAGTACGTTAATGATCAAGGTTAGTATTTGCGTGGGGGAAAAGTAAGTATTTAGAGTTATGACAATGATAATCCATAATTAAGATAGCTAAGAAGTAAAATGGGATTTTGTTTTATCCAGATCTCTGTTAAGTTGAAGAACAGCTTGGTCTCATCGTAATTTAAAAAACAAGCTTTCACCTGCTACTAATTTCCTCCTTGGTTGCAAAGAGCATTATTTGTTTGGATGACTGAGAGAAAGAAGCTATTTACATAGCACAAATGAAAGCATAGAGTGGCAGAAGAGGACATGTACGTTAATGAAGAAGGAAGCATTAAGTAGTCTGCATTTGAAAGGGTAGCTTCTTACATGAATAACCCAAAATCTGATGATAGGCTGCACGTGCACCTGATAGTACTTAAGGTCCAATCTTGCAGCCGAAGCTCATGTGAATAAACTCAATAGGTCTGTTCTTGTGAATAAGGGCTGCAGGATCAAGTTCCAAATAAAATTTGCAGATGATTTGTAGAAATCCTTACGCTCTAGTTTCAGTTTATTTCCAAAGAGAGTTTATCACTAAACATTCTAGATTCTATCTGACTAGCAAAATTTTAATATATTAAATCCTTCACATCGTGGTTTAAGCGAAATTGTGTTTGCTATTTTAACTTATTACATATTTACTATTAGTTTAGTCAGTGGTAGGAGAAATTTGCCTTGCTGAGAAATAAAATAAATTGATGGTGGTGTCATATGTAGGCTGGTTCATGTACACTTGCTTTCGTGGAGTGCTTGCTTGACTAGACCTTTTCAAGAGGTTATCTTCCAAGAAATTACTTGCCAAATACATAACAGATGTCTGTTGAGCACGTGTGAACTGAATTTTGTCTTAACAATCAAATAAGAGTAGATTTTCATGGGGTGAGAAAAAATCCTCACGGAGATCCTACCATAAGCTCTTCCTATCTTTAAATTCTCTCTCAAAAGCAGGGTAAAAACATCAAATTGGAATAAAGTATTTTCCCTTACTTTATTTATGATAATGATAAAATCATTTTTAGCGGTCCTTTGGAAGCAGTTTGTTAGTACAGTTACTTTGCACAGGACATCCAGTCCTGTCTATGAGTGAATATTGCAGAAGGTCTGCAGCAAAATTTTTAGTGGAATGCATGTCACAAAATTATTGAGAGTTGCACAGATTGGGCGAAAGCACTTGAACAAAAGAGACAGGATAGGGAAAGTCATTGAAGTGATTTATAGTGGGATCTCATTTCTTGCAAGGCACAATGGAGTCCACATAGAGTGGATGCTTCTTGTATGGACCAAGTGGAGGAGAAGCTTAAATGACATCTTTCATGTTTTGGACATCAAGGTCAACTACAAATACAGTTCTCTAGGAGTTCATGCCTTATTGGTTTCAGTTTTTTTCATTGATAATTTGGTAACTTTAAATTTGTAACGGCTAAGTGTGAAACAGAAATATGACACAAAAGAATACACAGAACTGAATAATGTTAAAAAAGCTAAAAATTAGACACAGTATTGAATAGTTCTCTAATGGTGGTTCCTGAGCTGTAAGCACTTGTACATTTCAAAGGTATTCTGTCTTCTTCACTAATTTTCAAACCAATGTTTTTCATAACAGAAAGAAAATGCTAATATAGACAACAACAATCACAATAAACAAATAAATAAATAAATTGTATATATGTGGCCCTTATAAATCCAGAAAGATTACAGCTTTTAACAATCTGTCTATCTTCAGCAGTGCTTTTTGGTGAGTGAAATAGATGGACAGACACTTCAGTAAGGACTGAAGATGACTTGATGATACCTAAGGAAATTTAAATATGAATCTTTGAATCTTCATTGCATACAGTATATTCATTTGCATATGCTAAATCTGCTTTCAATATCTGCTGTTTGTGAATTCTTCTTACTGGAATCATTATGTCAGATGTGCTTCAGCGAACTCTTCTACTTTGTAGGCAGCAATTGGCGGCAGTAGGTTGGTTCATCACAGTAACATGACAGTACTCGAAAGGTTCAGAGATAGTTTCATAATTATTGTTAGTGTGCTTCTTGAAAGAAATGATGAGCATCTCGTAAACCCAGATGGGAATTTGTTACATTGTTGATAAATGTGTTGATAAATGTGTTTTACATTTTTAAATTGATAAACAGTGAAAAGCAGAAAAGATACAATAAGGCAGATGGTTGTTTATAAAGCACTTGCAACTTGCTGCAATTCAAAGAATGGTACTAATTGTTAAAAGGAAGACAAAAATTGGAGTAGGGGGAGTGTTTCAATGAGTTAATCATGAGCTTTTTAAAAATAAAACCTTCAGCAGCTTTAGTTCAATTAGAACCATTCTTGCCATCCTGGGCTTCTATGCAAAAGTTCAGACTCTCAGTTCTTCATAAACTTTTTTTTTACCAGCCATTTTTATGTAGCTGAAATTGAAAAATACCAAAAATCTACCTTTTGTCTAGATGCATCCATTCTATTTTTTCTCAGTTTTCTTGTAAGGAGAAAAGTACTGCAAAACAAAATTGAGTTACTGTTGGTCTGATTAATAATTTCTGCTTCAAAACAAGTGAACCCCAGCGCCTGCAGAGAGTTTGAAGCAAGAAAGCCCTGTTGGATATAGTTAGCTTAATTTTTGTTAAGGGAGTGTTTCTTGGCGAGTAGAAGGAGACTAGAAAAAAAATAGATTGAAGTAGTCCTTAGGCAGAATGTAGATCAGTATACTTGCAAAAATCATTTGTTTCATCTTTGTTTCATGCATGTTAAGTTTGTTTCTGCCTGTAATATTGAAAGTTTCTGAAGTATTTTCATACTGTTTAATCAGGACTTTTTGACATATGTAGATTACAACATTCATCAAGTGTCTTTTAAAATACATAGATCACTCCAGAAGTAATAACTCCTATTTATTTCCATGGAAAATATAACAGACACAGAGAGCACAATAACACTGTCTGACAGAGGAAATTCTCAGTTAGAAAACACTGTTTTTCAGCGTTGTCACCACCATTAGTTATGCATTTTAACCAGTGATGAACAAGACCTGCACACTGCGCTCATAACAGTCTGCACTGGTGTAAGTGATCTGCTGTTATCACTGCTGAGACACAACACCCACTACCTCCTTGTGCTCACACACACTGTTCAGAGTCCATAAAGATTCACCAAGCTTTGATTAATGCCAGTGGGTGCCATTTTTTCAGCAAGGAGGAATTCAGTGACACACCTTTGCTTCATCTGCACTCCTGTATTGGATGCCATTCTATCAGACTGCCCCTCTGCTGCCACTGGTTACATGGCAACAAAGTGTTGAACAAGGGATGTTCAATTTCTACTGTCATACCACCAACACTCGCCTCTGGTGTCATGGGCCAGTGAATGTTGACAGATATTTTTAATACCTTTTTCATGAACAATTTTTGAACAGGTTATATCCAGTAACAGAATGGGTTATAACTTACAGTTAATAAATGGGTTCTATCTTAATGTAATTTGATATCCCACATTCAGGAATGCATGCATTCTTTGTACTTTACTGTAACTCATAATCTTAGAAATACTGTGTTGGCAAAATAAGGCACATCAGCCAACACCACAAATAGGAGAAGCCACAACATTCATTTCCTATCAGCTCAGCCAACAACAGAGTGTATTTGCTGACTATCAAAAGGAGCAGCAGCAGTTGCTTCCAGTATCAGTCGAAGTACTTTGCTGTTTAAAAAAAAATTTAAAAAAATAAAAAACAAAGCTTCCATTTCATTGACCCAAGAAAAGGCTTGGTCAATTAATTGGCATCAATTAGGGGACAAAAATGGGATGTTCATGGCAAGCTGTATGTTGTCTGCCTTTACCTTGCTCCTGCTCATGAATTATTGTTGCAGCTGCCAGCTCCTAGTGCCTCTGCAGTAGCTGCTTGCCCTCTGCAGGCTCCACTTCTCCTTACCAACCAAGCTGGCATTACAAGCACAGCAGGATCTGCTGATGTTTGTGATGAGGTAATGCTCAGGAGCTCTACCAGGTTAGGGTCACCTTGTGAATAATGGCAAAATGGCTTGCAATTTACTCTTCTAGTTTGTAAATGAGAGAGATGAAAAAGGAAAAGCATGGAGAACAAAACTATAGGCATGTTGTAGTTACTGTCTCTTTGTCCCCTTGCTTCTTCCCAGGCCCTGGTGTGGCTTGCTGCTCTCCTGTGCTAAGCAAAGGCCGTGTGCTAGTGAGCTCCTCTAACCTCCTTTGTGTGGATTAGACACTATCAGCCTGTGCGTCCATTTGTCACAGAAGGACTGTGTAACAATATTATTGTAACAATAAAAAAGTTGCTCTTAGACAACAAGCCGTTTGATTCCTAAGCTTTATTCCCCCTCACCTTTTAATTTTACTCTCTTGGCTGTTACTTGTTTACCCTGTTTTATCTGGTATGTGATGAGTTTAAAATGACTTTCATGCACCTTTCGTTTTTGTAATACCTCTTTACTGAACATAGATTTCTTCAGGCTGGTGACTGTGGTATGATTATAATAAAATACACACAAGCATGCTGCTTACTTACTGATACCTGTCTTATTCATCTATACCTATGTGAGGAAATTGTCTACTTATTCCTCTGTAATAGCACAAAAAAATTACAAAAGCTAGATGCTAGGAAGAAGTTTTCATACAGTTTTTATATCATTGTTCAGTAGGAATTGTCATTGCTTCTGCATTAGGTTTATGGTGGCAAGGTTCTGGTAGCAGGAGGGCCTGTGTGAGCAGAGCCCAGCAGTGCCCCACGTCAGAGCAGAGCAGCTCCAGCTGCTGCAACAAGCACCTGCTGCTGCCAGAGCTGAGCCATGAGTGATGCTGAATGTGCTCTGGAAGAGCAGATATAAGAGAGACAGAAACTGCTGCGCAGCAGCAGCTGGGAGAGAGGAGTAGGAAGTGGGAGAGAGGCGGCCCTGCAGGCACCCGGGTCAGTGCAGGAGGTTCTCCAGGCACGGAGCAGAAGCTCCCTGCAGCCCAGGGGAGGTCCGTGGAGGACCAGGCTGTCCCTGCAGTGCATGGGCACCGCGCGGAGCAGATCTCCCCGTGCAGCCACGGAGGAGCCCGCGGTGCAGCAGCGGATGGGGCCTGGAGGCAGCACAGCCCGTGGGTACCCTCAAAGAGCAGCCCCGGGCCGGAGCTGCAGCCCGAGGGAGGAGATCGTGGTGGGGGTGGAGGGCTGGGGTAGCTGCCGCCCATGGGGACCCATATGGAGCAGAACCTGAAGGGTGGGCCCTGTAGTACAGAGCCGTCCTGGAGCAGTACTTTGAGAGGTGCAGCCCACGGGAAACCCATGCAAGATCAGCTGGGGAAGGACAGCATCCAGTGGGAGGGACCCACATGGAGAAGGGGCAGAGAGTGAGTGCTACCGACTGACTGCAGCCCTGGTTCCTCCTTCCCCTGCAAAGCTCAGAGGAAGGAGGTAGAAGAGAGTAAGTGTGAGGGGCAGGTGCTTTTAGTTTGCTTTTAGTTCTCTCTGCTGCAGACCATTAACAACAGGTAGTAAATGGTCACATTCAGACAGCCTTTTCTACATCATTTTCTTACTCAGGTTGTTTCACAACTTCACAAAAATAATTTCTTGATTAGGTGGACAAGCAAAATGTTCAGCTAGTTTAATGCAGAATTGCGAAGAGACGACATCATTGCCATCTGCAGCATTCTAAGGTAGGGAAACAGAGGAAAGTGATGGGCTGTTATCCCTGGAAACCGATGAGAGGACAAATAGAAATGGCACAGTGCTGTACCAGGGCAGTTCAGACTGCACAGGAGAAATTTCTTCACTATAAGGGTGATCAAACAGTGGAACAGTCTTCCTTGAGAGGTGATGGATGCCCTGTGCCTGTCAGTGTTCAAGCATTCTTTGGATAATACCCTGAATAACATGCTCTAACTTTTAATTAGCCTTGAAGCGGTCAGGCAGTTGGACAAGATGATCTCTGAAGATCCCTTCTAACTGAACTGTTAAGATATATCTTATTCTGTTCTTCACAGTTTTATGTGTAATTGGATCAATCTTGCTGATTGTGCTGAGAAATACAGGATTCTTTCTCAAATGAATGCACAGATTAAATTAATTAAAACATAGTAAATTGTGATATACAGAACACCAGTATTAGCTGTTACTCCCTTTGTTCCAGTATTTGTACCCACATTGTTAAATGAGAAGTAGTATACTGACGTGCTTTCTTTGAAAAACCCAGAGTGGTGGTGAATGGAGTTAAATCCAGCTGGCCACTGGTCATGAGAGGTGTCACTACTGGTGTTAGTCCTGTTTAAAATATTTATTGATGATCTGGACGAGAGGATTGAGTGCACCCTCATTAAGTTTGCAAATGACATCAAGTTGAGAGGAAGCACCTATCTGCTTGAGAGTAGGAAGCCTCTACAGTGGGATCTGAATAGGCTGGATTGATGGGCTGAGGCTAGTTGTATGAGGTTGAACAGGACCAAGTGTTGAGTCTTGCACTTTGTTCACAACAACCCCATGTAACGTAGCAGGCTTGGGGCAGAGTAGCTGGAAAGCTGTGTGGTGAACAACAATCTAGGGGTGTTCATTGACAGCTAGCTAACGTGAGCCAGCTGTGTGACCAAGAAGGTGATATCCTCACCTTCATCAGAAATAGTGTAGCCAGCAGTAACAGGGAAGTGATCGTACCCCTGTACTTGGCATTGGTGGATCTGCACCTTGAATGCTCTGTTCATTTTTTGACCTCTCAGTGCAGGAAAGACATTGAGGGTCTGGAACACAAGTCTTAAAAGAAGCAGCTGAGAGAACTGGGGTTGTTTAGTCTGGAGAAGAAGAAGTTCAAAAGGAGACCTTATCATTCCCTGCAGCTCCCTGAAAGTAAGTTGTAGTGAGGTGGAGGTCAATCTCCTCTCCCAGGTAGGTAGGAATAGGACAAGAGATAGCAGTGGAATCATAGAATGACTTGAGTTGGAAGGAACCTCAAGGATCATCAGGTTCCAGCCCTCCTGCCACAGGCAGGGTTGTCAGCTGCTAGATCAAGTACTAGATCAGATTGCCCGGAGCCACATCCAACTTGGCCTTCAACACCTCCAGGGATGGGGCATCCACCACCCTTCTGGGAAGCACCTCACCACTCTCTTGGTAGAAAACTTCCCCCTGACATCTAATCTAACCCTCCCCTCCTTTAGTATACAAGCATTCCCCCTTCTCCTATCACTGCCTACCCTTGTAAAAAATTGGTTTCTCTCTGTTCACAAACTCACTTAAAATATTGGAAGGCTACAATGTGGGCTCCCTGCATCCTTCTCTTTTCCGGACTGAACAAGCCCAGTTCCTTCAGCCTGTCTTCAGAGGAGAGGTGTTCCAGCCCTTTGATCATCTTTATGGCCCTCCTCTGGACCCTCTCCAAAAGCTACACATCTTTTCTTTGTTGGGAATCCCATACTTGGAAACGGTACTCCAAATTGGGCCTCACAAGGGAAGAGTAGAGGGGGCAGTCACCTCCTTCTCCCTGCTGACCACCCCACTTCTGTTGGAACCCAGGATATCATTGGCTTTCTGGGCTGCAAGCACACACTGCTAGTTCATGTTAACTTTTTCATTAACCAGGACCCCTAAGTCCTTCTGAGTGAGGCTACTCTCAAGGAGTTCTTCTCCTAGTTTGTATATATGCCTGAAACCTTGACCCAAGGGCAAAACCTTGCACTTCGCTCCATAGAACTTCATTAGATTCACAAGGGCCCACATTTCAAGTTTATTAAGGTTCTTCTGGATGGCATCCCTTTCTTCTGCTTAATCAGCTGCACCACTCACCTTGGTGTCGTCAGCAACTTGTTAGGGTGCACTCAATCCCATCATCTATGTCACTGATAAAGATGTTGTCATGGTTCGGCCTGGTTTCCGTGACAAGGAAACCACCAAGTAGTCCACCTTTCAAATCCATATCTCTCCAATTTAGGGATAAGGATGTGGTGGGGCACCATGTAAAAGGCCTTGCAGAAGTCTAGGTAGATGACATCAGTCACCTTCCTTTTGTCCAGCAGTGTTGTTACTCCGTCTCACAAGGCCATCACATTGGTCAGGTATGACCTTTCCATGGTGAAGCCATGCTGGCTGTCTTGGATCATCAGCTTATCCCTCATGTTCCTTAACATGTCTTCTGAGAGGATCTGTTCCCTGATCCTCCCAGGCACAGAAATGAGGCTTATTGGCCTGTCATTCCCCAGGTGCTCCTTCCACCCTTTCTTGTAAATGAGAGTGATGTTTCCCTTCTTCCACTCCCTGGGGCCTTCATGTGATAGGCATGACATTTCAGATATGATGGAGAGCAGCTGGCAACCACATCAGCCACCTCCCTTAGGACCCTGGAATGCATGTCGTCCAGCCCTATGTGTTGTTACAAATCCAGTTTCATGAGACTTGCTCCGCCCTCACAGCAGGGGAGTAATGGCCTCTAGTTGCACCAGGGAGGTTCAGGTTGGATATTCAGAAGAATTTCTAATCAGAAAAAGTAGTGTGCTGTTGGAACAGGCTGCAATTCGTGAGTGAGGTGGTGATGTCTTTGTCCCTGGAACTGTTAAAGAAATGTCTAGATGTAGCACTGTGGGACACGGTTTAGTGGGCATGGTGAAGATGGATTGGGGTTGGACTAGATGATCTTAGAGATCTTTTCCAGCCTTAATGATTCTATGATTCTGTAAAACATGCATGCTACATAATTGACTACATGAGTTCATCAGTCATAATTTCATAGGAAGATGCTTTTTGGACATCATGAAAATGAGCAACTACCAGTATCCTTCAGTACTGCCCTCTTTTTAGATGAAGTAGTACGGCCTCTGATGTTTATTTTACAAATGTTCTTTGCCACCAGTATTATTTCTTTTGAGAACTGCTTTAAAAATAAGTTTGAAGAAGCATTTGACTTAATCTTTCCAAGTTTGATTTAATGAAGACATTTTGATAATATATTTCATTATTACAGTAAATGATTGCATGTGTTTTGTATGAGGGTGTAAGTGCAGAGTTTTTCCTTGTCACATATGAAGCCATCTTTCTTATATCTTGGTCAAAAGTTCTATACCGGCATTTGCATTACCTAGAGTTTTTTGTAGTTTGCTCCCTCTGAGTTTCCCTACCAACAGAACACAGGACTAGGTTAGACATTCTCAATCATGTGGAATGGAAAACGAAAACCACTTATTGAGAAATAAGGAGGAAAGAGAATAGAAAAAGGTTCATCAATGTCCAAGGTGTTTTTTTAACCTTCAGCTTGATATCCCCAGAAGAGACAGTGCCTGCAGGGCAAGTTTTTCTCTCCTTAAGGGGAAGATTCTTTCAGAGTACCAGGTATCCTAACTATGTACTAGAAAAGCACAAAGAAAGGTAGCCATTTCTCTCAGAAGTTACCTGCTGGCTTTTGTCAGTTACTTAAAGCAACCGAGAGTCAGGGTTTTCGTTTATAAGGATGCAACAAATTAATGACCTCTTCACAATCTATTTGGTTTACTTGACCTAGTGAAAAGATGCAAGAATTTAAGACTGAAACTATACCATTTTTTCTTTTTTTTTTTTTTTTTTTTGTATTTGCTTCTAAGGGTGTTGACCATAATTTGTGTCAAGAGCAGGAAAAAAGTGCTGCTAATGGTCAGATTCATGGCTCTTTTCACTCAAATTTATGTAGATCCAATTTATTTTGACCCACTGCTGTTCTGAAGCATGGTGGCAAAATGGTTAAGGCATCTTGCTATGGGAAGGAGGTGTTAATTTGAGCTCTGCTCTGGATTTACATAAAATTAAGCCTTCAGTCCATCTGTGAATATTTATCTGGTCATTTCTGCTGAGGAATCAAAGGTGATAAAATGAGATGCTTGACACGTCACTGACTTTTTTGTCTGTGACTACAAAAGCTGGTATGCTTTAACCATGTTAATCTGATGCATCAGTTGGATTTGGCATAGATTTTTAAAATTTCAGAAGTGCACAGCACCATGTCTCCACCTAATCTGCAGTGTCTTTCATTAGTAGTTGTAATAATCAGAATTACTAATGGCCCTTCTTGCAGTTACCTTTTTGTAACTCACTGCTAATATGAAAATTGGACATAGTAATCCTAAATTTTAGTTCTTGAATTGGAATATTAAAATGTGTTTATGGAATATTTAAAATGTGAGCTTGGTTTGCATTTGTTCTTTTGTGTTTTATTGAGTTTCCTTTATGTCTTTGCAACCTGTTCAGTTTTCACCTCAGTTTGGGGATAGAGGTGATGCTTTCTGCTGATGCTTAATTGCTTCTAGTGCAAGGTGCTTGACTGAAACCTCTGCTTCACAGTGATATTCGTGGATGTATAAGTATGTTTACTTTTAGAAAACTGAAAATTTTCTTAAGATGGGCTATATAACTATGCAGTTTATGAAGCTAGATAATTGTTAAGTTAATCTAAAACATGAGATGCTTTTTGTAAAAAAAATAAAAAGAAAATGCAAAGGGTAAAAAAAAAAGAAAAATAAACCAACAGGTGTCAGCAAAGACCATGTAACAAAACATTGGATCAAATCACGACCGTATATGCTACATTCATGACAAATCCCTGTTATTTTTCATTTAATTCTCTCAAAAGATCTTGAGATCCTATTTGTGATCAGTCAAATTAGAATCCAGAATATCACACCCATGCATTAAGACTGAATTGAATTGCTTTCAGTAGAAAACGCAAGAAATCCCTTAGAGGTAATGTCAATTCCATCTTAATGAATTGTTCTCCCACACTATAATCCAAGTGAGGTCTTTTGTGGATTTGTAAAATGCCATTGATTTTTTATTATTATTTTTTTTTTAGCTTGCAGTGAACAGAGCCTTTAGAAAGTCCATTCAGCTTTTAGGATTTTTTGTTCTGACATAGTGATGGTGGATTATTCTTTTTTCTTGTTGTTTTTTCTTTATCCCAGTTCCTTGGTACGTCCATGTCTAAGAGCAGTATGTCAAAATGTTCCGTTGCATCCCTCATTGTTACATATTGGCAGGTTCGTCACTTGAGGGTCAAAATAAAGCTCATTCAACCAAGGCTATGGCAGCCACAGTAGCAAGCCTCAGGTCAGTCCCACCACTTGAGATTTGCCGCAGGGCAGTCAGTTGGAATTCATTTTGCATTTTTTTTTCACTAAGCCTTGCTGCTGCTATACTGTAAAAAGGAAAAAGTTGTGAGTTGACTACTGTATGTTATAGGCATTGTTTTTTTTTCTCCCGCTCATTTTCTCTTTTTGCCATTGAGGTGCTTATTATCATTCAGGAGATAAATCTGATAATATAAGGAGGAACATTAAGTATATCAGCAGTGGATCATTTGGTCATCGTATTGCTTCTAGTGGTTTTTACTTATTTCTTTGATTAATTAAAAAACACTCAGCCTGTGAATACGGCCTTGAAATTCTGAGAAGATTACTAGTTATACTTAGCAACCTATCTCCGAGATTTAATTTAAATCTTTTGAAAATGATATTCCTTCTATACACGAGAATTTTTTTAAAAACGTTAGGTTCAACAGGGCTGGAAGTCGAGAAGGCTGCAGGGGAGCAGCCTTTTTTTTACTTTACTGTGTAGCATCCAGTCAAACATACTTGTGAGGGCTGCTCCAAAAGTAACGCCTCATATTTTATTATGTTGGCCCATGATGTTAGAGGCAGATGTTGGTGTTATGGCAGTAGGGGTGGGACCTTCCCACCAGTATTCCGTTACATGTTATTGCCATGCAACAGATAGCAGCAGAGGGACAGTCTGACAGAATGGCATCTAACATGGAAGTGCAGATGAATCAAAAGCGTGTCACTGAATTCCTCCAAGTGAAAAAAATGGCAACCATTGATATTCATTTCTGCTTGGTTTATGGAGACCAAACAGCGTGTGTGAGCTCAGTGTGCTGCTGGGTGATGCATTTCAGCAGTGGCAACAGCAACAGTGGGTACCTCCAATGGTACAGGTTTTTATGAGCACAATAGGCAGGCTCTTGTTCATTGCTGGTGGAAATACATAGCTAATAGTGATGACTATATTGAGAATTTGTTTTGTAGCTGAGAATTTTCTCTATTAGTGTTATTGTGCTCACTGTATCTGTTGTATTTTCCATGGACATAAATAGGAGGCATTGCTTTCAGATCAGCTTATTTACTTAAGGATAAAAGAACACAAAGGCAAATGACATTGATTTTCATCTATATGAATTCTAATTCACAGGCAGACTGATAATGCTGGACCGTTATACATTTTAAGTGTACTTTTGTCACAAGGTAGGAACTGACAAGTGACTGAACATAAAGGTTGGATTTTCTGCACTCTCTAAAGAAAAAGAACAGTTTAATTTTTCTTAACTCAAAGCACAGCTAATTAAATCCACGTGTGTTATTTTAGTGTTAGATGTGGTCAAACTTGAGGTTAAAGTATTGTTAGTTCATAAGGTTAATAGAAGAATAATAAATACAGTGGGAGGGTGTTGAGATTTGCTTATGGTAGGCCTTATGAAAATAGAGGAAATCAGGCAAGAAGGAAGATGCCACACCATGTGTTTTTTGTCCATAATCTATTTAGTTTCAGATTTATCATCTATAAAATTCTGAAAATTCTATCTGATATTTTAAAGCTTTGAGTAAAATTATCACCATTAAGTTATCTTGCTCTGCAGATTATCTTGAGAACTTTCTTGAAAAATGAATGAAAACAAGTGGTCTGACAAGGTATTCAAGGAGTGTTGTTTCACAAATTGGCATCTTTGGAGGCAGAAGCCGCCTGTCCTTTGAATAAGAGTATAGCAATGCAATGCTTCTTGTCCTTGATTTGAATTGCCTGCTGCTAACTTTGAGAGAGTATTTCTGTCTCTATTCTCATTTAGTCTCTGGAGTAGTAAAAAGTGGTAGCATGTAGCATTCGTGATGGTCAGATTCTGTTTGTGTTTGGAATAGCTGTGAATGAGGAATATGGTATGGGAAGTCTTAGATTCATCCAGCCAAATCTTGTCCCTGGAAGAATACTTTCAATCCATAATTTGATCCTTTTTTTTTTTTTTTTTTTTTTTTTCCCTCCAGAAATCTACTAGAAGTGTGAAGGAGCAGGCAGTGGTGTGGACAGTGTATTTTAACAGCTTGTCCTTTCTCCAAGGTTTTGTAGTCTGTCTTCTGTCGTGTGACTGATTGTAATGTCAGCTGGTTTTGTGTTTGTTGTCCTTGTCTTGCCACACATTCTTTATTCTTTATCACGTGCTAACAGTACACTAACCACTTGGCAGGTTCACTACCATTTTGTTCAGGAGGTTTGCACATATGGAACGAGAGAGGGACATGAGACATTTGGTTGTCTTTGAAGAGTGCTTGTGATTTGCACTAACTGAAGGGTTCCTCACATCTGTTGTGAATCCATTAACATTCATGGCATGGTAATGATTTCCAGTGAGTACTGATAGATGCTGATGTAGAAGAAGAAGGCCACACAGCACAAAGATCTATGCCATATATTTAATGTTTATTTAGCAGAGAATTCCTTTGGGGGAAGTACTTTATTTTATCTTGTTCTTTTTTCACCTCTCCAGCAAGTTTGCTGTCCTGTTCATATGCAGAATATAGTGGTACAGTTACCTGTGGTTGTTATTGAAAGTGTGAGCACTCTCAGAGAAGCAACGAATTCAGAGTGCCTGAATTGTGAAGAACAGCAGGGAGGAGGCTTGCCTGGCAAGGCTCAGTGCACTTCATTGCATCCCAGCATGATTTTTCATGTGGGGTGTACTGAAACAGCTCAGCTGGATTAGAATGCAGGTGTAACAAAACAAGTCATTGAGTTGTGATCTATTATCTGTATACCTGGCTATCAGTGTTATGAAAAGGTTCACCAGTGGGTCACGTACAGCTCTGCTTTTTCTCCTATATGTCAAGTTTGTTCTTGTATTTTTGATATGGTTTAGAATACTTCTTTCAGTTTCTTACTGAATTAAAATACGGGGTATATTACCTTAAATTTTTTGGAAGTGCCTTCTTGCTTTGAGGGCATGCTTTCAGTTGTCCTCTTTTCCAGACTACTGCTATTTAAAGATCATTAGTGCTTACTGACTGTGCTGAAGGACTCTTCTATTTCTCTGCACTTATGTTCAGGCTTCCGTACTTCAGGATCTTTGTAACTTGTTAGTCTAAATGGCTCTTAGTTTAATTTCTGTTTTCACTTGCATGCTAGTATTGATCTTTTGGTCACTTGGCTTCAAGATGATGTGTTGCAAAGATCTTAAATTACACTGCTAACAGAATTTTTCTGTGCTTTTTGGTAGCTGAAAATAGTTCTTTATATGAACAATATAATCTTAGAACATGAGCCATATGCAGCCAGGACCTTACCAACCAATGTCTACTAGAATTATATGTACCAAAACTTGGAGTTTCAGTTGTGCTCCATAAACTTCACAGAGCAGTTATTGTTTTGGCCACCATTGTGAAGATGCTTACCAGTGCAAGGGTAAAATCTCACCTCTATCTAAAGGCTTCTGTGATCTTCTCCATCTCTGTTCTCTTTGCTGTCTATCCAGGTAATCAAATTTAATTGCTCCATAATTAAAATTATTTTGGTTGGGGAGCCATATGGGGGAGTTGAATTAAATGTATCTAATGCATCTGTCTGGGATTATTTTTTATCCCTATATGGTATTCCTAACATTTCATAACTATTAGTATTCAAATTTGTATCATTGAAGCTTTTTTGTATAGTTGGTTTAATCTTTTTTCAAATATGATAAATATTACTGTTCATAACGTAAGTCTGTATAAGACTTTTGAACTTCATATGTGTCTTATTTTGGGCCCCTAGTTATTTGAAAAGGTACTTCTGAAGCTATTGTCACTGTATGGATAATATCTAAGTCAGAAGGTTTATTGTTTTGTAGTCTGCAGAAGGGTAACTGGGCATTCAAGTTTGATTCCTGTCCTGAACCATATGTATTACTGCTTTAAATGGAGTCAATAGTAGATGAAGATAATCTGTGACCAGGAAGTGGTAGCAGAAGTTAGGTACTTGTGTTTTTAATGTGCCTCACAGGACAATCTGCTGTTCTTACTGCTCAGGATGTGTTACGCTTAGTTGTCTGCGGTCTCTGCTCTCGGTAGCCTGCTATTTTATTTTTTTTATTATTATTATTTAGAATTTTTCTGGTCCAGACAAAGTAAGTAAAGCTGTGACATCATTTATGGCTGAAAATCCTTAGGCTTACAGAAGTGAGACACTGAAAGAAAAGTTGATGTATAAGCCGTTTAGCTTCCTTCCCAAGAGGACCACTTTGTGCTGGGAAGATGGATTCCCCTAGTTCACCAGTTCCACCTTTCTGGGGAGTGGAAGTGTGAGGCTAACAACCTTTTTGTGGTTGGGAAGGATTTCTCCCTTGTTATCAGAATAAGGGGCAAGAGGTGTGGATGTGCTTTGCATTTGTTTTTTTCCCCAGTTCTCAAGGCAGGCATTGAGAAGACCTTAAGACCTTAAGTGTTTAGTTCAGATATTTATCTAATTTAGAGCGTGTTTTTCTGTTTGATTGCAGTCAAAATTGAATGAAGAGTAAAGACACCTTAAAATCAGGTTCCCAATGTTTCTTACAAGAAGTAGAGAGTGGACTTTTTTTTTCCTCCTGTCTACTGTCTCCTCCAGGCCATTGATTTCACACATTTGGGGGGAGCCTTAGTCTTGGCTTTTTCTTGTCCCATCTCAGACACTTGGTGCTTCCTGCTCACCAGCAGCCTTGTCACCTTGAATGACAGTGCAGCATACTGCTTGTTGGCTGACCTCATGAGTTGGAAGAGTCTTACAGTAAGCATAAATATCAAGAAATCTTTTTTGTTATCTTCCATCCTTCCAGGTTGACAGCGAGTATACCAGCCATTGCTAAAACATATCCCTGAACTTACCGAACTCCTGCTGCCAAAAAAAAGCCCTCTTGTGGTCTTAAATACACTAGGGCAGTTTACAGGTTTTCTCTTCAAGTTGCTCTCAGCCTTGGAGGCCATCCAGGTGCTGAGTTGTCTGAATCTTACCATTTCCATTAGCCACCTCAACCTTTTTTCTTCATGCGTTCTCTTATTAAAGTCATTCATTAGACTATGTCTTTGCTTTACAGGAGTGCTCAACTGATTTAACCATTCAATTTTTAAGTCTGATATCACTGTTTATTATATTGGAGTAGTGCATAAAGAGACCATTAGGATCAGAGCCCCATTGAGTCTTGCTCTGGAAAAAGTCAGTAAAGGTTTGCATCTGCCCTGAAGACATCACAGTCTGAATGGATAAGAGAGAATAGAAGATGTAGATACATAACATAGCTTCAAAAAAAGAGACTTTTACAAGTAATGTCTAAAATATGTTTTCTTCGTAGCAATTTTTTTTACTTCCATGGGTTCTTCTCATATTTCTGATGGTTTGTAGATGCTTGAATTTAGAGTGAAAAATAAAATTTCTATCTTCGAGGCCATATTATCATTATATTCATTTTAATGTCTGTACAGCATCAGTATCTGAGACTGCAGGAACTTAACTGCTTTACTTGCTGGCATTACACTGAAGTTGATTTCGGTGAACCATAAAAAGTTTGGCCCTGAAGGTAAAATTACACTGTATGCATGTTCCTAACATACTGCTTTGGGGATAAACATGTTTTAAATCAACTCATCGCTTACAGCTAAAATCCTCCCCCAAATGCAGTTTCCGTATAGATAGCAATGTTTAGTAAGACTGATTTGCTTTAAAACCATGAAGTTTTTTAAGCGTAATTCTATCAATAAACATATTTGAGCAGGGTAGGAAAGAATTCACAGAATCCTAATAAAGATTAAGTTTTTTGTGCAGTGGAGGATTAGGGAAGGCAGGGGACAGGTACAACTTTTTTAATTAGCTTTCATCAGTACCTCTAGTTTGTTCAGATATGTTCCAAATGTTTGCATATTATGTTTGCTCACATGTACATAATGAAAACTGTTGGACTTCAGTGAAACTTTGTTTGGTAATTCTGCATTTGGAAAATTAAAATTGAAGTTTATGATACCCTGGCTCCTACTTGCTCAGTTCACAGTGTGTTGTTAAGATGCCATCACTTGAGAGCTTTTGTTACAGCAGCATTTCTGTTGTGGCTTAATATGCTATGGGTTCAGATGGCAGTAATTGTGGCCTTGAGCAGTTGGACTAAAGAATACCAGGTGGGTTTGTATCCAGATATTCTTAGATTAATAATTCCAGTCTTAGATCTTGTCCTGTCTGGAATTTACATCGTTCCCCAAGCTTTAAAATGAAGGCAAGCACCATTTGAAGCTCTTAATGAGCAGGGTTTTTTTCCTCTTTAATGTGTGCCCCCTTTTTTTTTTTAAGCTTCAGCAGCCAGTGAAATCCAGGCAGTTACTTCCGAACCATTTTTACAACCCCATGTGGACAAAGCACTTCAGTTTGTTCCTCAATGTAATTTGCAAATTAATAATAGTTTAAAAGTTTTTCCATCTGCATCTCCATTTTCATACAATATATAAGGATGAAAAAAATGTCCTTAGATAGGAGGTAAACTTTTGAAGTCTGAACAATTTGGTTAAGTTTGAGGCAGCAACTCTTTGGTTGTGACTGGGCTTTTTTCTTGTTGTTGTTGATGCTCTTTGAAATAATTCCTTTTGTTTCAAGTCTCAAATTTCAATTTTATTTCTACATGGAGACAAGAGACTTAAACTCCCCCATACTGGGAAATCAGTCAGGGTTTTTTTTTTATTTGGAACACCTTTGACCCATCCCTCCCCAGTTCAATGAATAGAAATGGCAAGGCAACTTGTGCTGAGGGTGACTAAAGATCTGCTCTCCATGTAGCTCATGAAGTGAACCTGCAGGGGAGAGGGTTTCAGGAGTCCTGCTTAAGGAAAAAATGCTTTTAAAGTGTTTCTTTGCAAAAGAGATCCTTTCTTGTACCCCTGAGTATATATTAATTGGTTATAATCCTTAGTTTTCAGGCGCATAATTATTCACACAGCAGCAGGTGATGGATTCACAGGTACAGTTACAATTTCTTTGTACTGGCAAGCAGTCTTTACCGAGAGCCAGAGAGGACCCTTTTGTATAAAGCTCTGTGTTCTATAATTAGTTGTATAGTAACAAATTCAGATATGTGGCAAAACATGCGCAAGCTCTCAGAAGTTTAACCAACTAGCCTTCAAGTTATCTGCCTGGATATGTAATTACTAAAGGTAATTTAACTTTTGCTTGCTTTTTCTTTTGTTCTATTCTTTCCTCCAGATTATTACTAAACATGTTTATGGACTACTGGAAAAAGAATGCCACTTGAAAAAAGTAACTCTCCCAGTAAGTATAAATATTTTTCAAAGATATTTTTCACTTCAGTTGTCTGAGTCTTACCATTTCCGTTAGCCACCTCAACCTTTTTTGAGTAGAGACTGTGATTCAGTTTTCAGATAAGGATGGGCTCCGTGCAAAGTGTGGTCTCAGAGCACTGATTTCACATGCAGCATGTGTTCACATCTGGAGAAACAGTTTTTCCTGGCTATTAATGTGCTTGCTTTTTCCAGCTGAGCCTTCCTCACCTTGCCAGACACCGGATTATTCAAAATATCCTAATTTTGGTAGAGGAACAGTAAGTTTTTTGAAATGTTGTTTTTGAATATTTTATAGATGGATTTCCATAGCAAAAAGCAGGTGCCTCCAGCAGACATATTACCTCAAAGTGGAGTCTCAGTAAAACTACTCCATGTCTTTTTGTTAAAAAAAGCATTTTCAGTAGCATATAACATGTATGCGCTACAAAGTGCCAGTGTTGTTTAGTAAAAACATGTGGTCAGCCCTTAGAAGTGACAAAGCTCTCCACAGACAGCATGAAAGAGTGAGTCTGTCTAGAAGTGTATGCAGTAACATGATGTTCAGTGAGGAACTATCAGCATGATTGCTCTGTGTAGATTTTCCATCACTATTAGAATGGAAGAGGAACAAGCTTGGACTGAGTTTCACCATACTGCCACCTCTGTCACATGTGCAGTACTCTCTTCTGCTGTGCTCTGAGCTTTGAGGGTCTAGGTTGGGAGAACTGTTAATTATTTACTCCTTTTCTATAATTTATGTAGTAAGCACTGGTTTACTGATGGAGTTTGTCACAAGTACACTTAAACCATTTTCAAATGTATTGCTTCCAGCTTCTCCTAAGTGTCGTAGTTTAATTGCATTTTGGAGTAAAGGACAAACTCTCAGTGCAATTTCATTTTGAGCAGTGTGGAAGATTTGTTACAAGGTATAAATGACATCGTTAATTGTTGCTGTTTGCCAGAAGCCCTTTTCACAGTCAGAAACAAATTATGAAGAAGGCTAAGTTTAAATTAAGAAGGTGAAAAATCAAAGCTGCCTAAATACCATGTTTACGTCACCCAGAAGTTTTCCAAGTAACGTCACAAACAAGCGTAGTTTAAATTGGTAAAGGAGACTGATAGAAACAGTAAGATGGCTTGTGGCAAGATTAAGACATGTTAAGTGAGGAAGATAGAAAAGAGTATTATGGCTTCTGTTAAGTTTCATATCACAGTAAGATCACTAAAAATGAATTTGACGAGCTTGTTGTAGTTGTGATGGCTATTAATAACACAATTCATGAATTTGATAGACGAGCTGCCTGCATATTGAATCATCAGCTCAAATGAGAAAAACAGAAATGATTTTTCGCAATACAGTTTGTCCAGAAACTTCCACACTATATATTTTTGGGTTTTTTTGGAAACAGGATGAACTTCTGAAGAACTGTCTCAAATTGGCATATCAGTGGCATACATCTTAGAACAAATTGATTTACTGTACAGTAATCATCTTCCTGGATGAGACGGTTTTTAAGCCTAGGATTCTGTAAGAAATCAAACATGAAGCTGCACACAACTAGTATGTAGCTTACCGCTTAAATCAGCTTCTCTGAAAAGAGGCATGGAAAAGGGTGAATATGATGGTATTCAAAAGGGCTCCAGGAGAGATTCCTAGATCTGTGTATAAGGAAAAAATAATATTTGGGGATAAAAGTCAGCACCATTTTTGTTTTAAAAGACCTGCTAGAGTTCATCAAAGGCCTCAGAGATCCCATGCAAATAAAATATCAATAAAAGACTACATGGATTTCCAGCAAGCTGCCAACAAGATTACAAAATGCTTTTAAAGAAAGCATTTTAATGCTTTTAAAGAAAGCCACTTTCTGGCTTTCTGTGGTATGCTTGGTCACACCTTCCCACCTCTTACAAGCAGGATGTGAAACACATGAGGCAGGAGTCCTCCTATGGGTTAATAATTGGCTAAAAGGAAAAAAAAGATATTTGTACTTTACTGATGAAAGTAGTTGTAGCCAATGTGATGTTATTAAGCTCTGCACTGACATACCAGTAAATAAAAAGAAAGAAGGAATTAACAGAATGTAAGTAAAGTAGCTGATTTTTCTAAAATGATAATGAATGCTTAAATCTAAAGCTGGTTCGGATGAGTTTGAATATTATTTAATGGTACTGGATGATTAGGTGATGAAATGACATAAGATTCAATTCTGGTAAATGTGAAATTGTGGGGAAAAGAACTCGCTCTGTAAACACACTGGTGGCCTCTAAATGAGCTATTACTACTCAGGAAAGATCTTGGAGTGATTGTGAATAGCTCTCTGAGAACATCAGTTAGTGCTCAATGGCAGTCAAAAACCCTCAAAGCAAATAGGATGTTAGGAATTATGAAGTGTTGAGAACAAAACAGAAAAACATAGTCATTCCACTCATTATGTGGTACCCCATCTTGAACACTGCATGGAACCTGGACACAGTATTAAAAAGGATATGTAGAATTAAAAAAAAAAAAAAAAATACAGAGGAGGGTTGCAAGGATGTTCACAGGCATGAAATGCTTTTCAGACAAAGAAAGATTAGACAGCTTGGAAAATAGAAGGAATATGACAAATCTATAAAATCATGAAAGGTGTAGAAAAGATGAATAGGGAATGTTTTTTTGCTTTTTTTCATAATAGAAAAGCTAAGGGGCATCAAGTTTAAATTATCAGGCAGGAGATCTCTACTGAAAGAGAGGAAGTACTTTCATATAGATTCTTACTTCATATAGATCCCAATTATATTGTGGAACTCATTGATGCAGAATACTGTTAAGGAGAAAGGTACAAATGCATTCAAAAAAACCATTTGACAGTATTGAGGTGTGACAGTTACAGTGAATTCTTGTGGTCGCTTGTCCAGTTATAAAGCATGTCCCAGGAAGCTCAAAACTTGCTGGCTGCTAAAAATAAGAGAGTCTGTAAACATTCTGTTCTCATACTGTTTCACTAATCAACCTGCAGCTTATCAGAAAAAGGATACTGGGACCTCTAGTCTGATCAGTGTGGCCATTCTGGTCCTTTTGTAAAAATTTCTGAGATAAATATGAAAATATTATTCCTGAACTTTGTCACAGAAGATCAGTAAGTTGGTGTACTGTCTATTATTTTAATTTGAGCTCATAATGAGGTTGATAGTGTAACGACATTTCAGTACATTAAATGTGTTTCAGGACTGTGTGAACTAGTGCTTTTCCTTCCGAAGTACTGAAGTGTGCTGAAATTCTGTGCTTCACTGACAGCATTTCGTATTCTCCTATCTTCCTTAATTTCCACCTCCTGAATGAAGTCCAACTGCTGTCTTTATTTTACTTTCTCAGGTGGCTTCTTCAGTTTTGGAAACACTCGTTTGTAAATTTCCTTTCATATTTAAAAAAACCAACAATAGCAACAAAAAAAAAAACAGTTTGGGAATCTGGAAAGATTGCCTGTCACTTTATTTCACTAACATCTATGCCAAATATGAATCCAAACCTTTTTTCATCCAGAGAAGCTTAGATGTATTTTGTCGTACTGTTTCCGTAGAACACTGTAGTTTTCTTCATGGTGAATATCTGCTCCTGGACTTGGAAATTTAAATGAAGAGACTTGCATTCATGGAGAAACAGTTCAATTACTTCTTTTAAATTTCTCATTTTGTGCTCCACTGAAGGTTGTATTATTAATACAAAGAAGACTGAAGTGTTTTTTTGTTTGCTTTGGTTTTTTTTCTTTTTTCTTTTCTTTTTTTTTTTTAATGTGTGTTTTGGTTTTTTTTTAATCCAGATGAAGCTTTTGTGTTTCTCTGGTTTAAATGGCATAATCAATGATTGATCTTTGCTGTTCTTTAGCTGTTGAGGACAAGTAGAGGGTGCTTATGAATGAAATGCATCTTTAATAGCTTCTGGGAATGTCTGAGATGGAAGTTTAAATGATTACTAACATGTTTTATTGACAGTAGTACTGAAAGGCCTCACTTTACGGAGTCTTCTAACTTATCAATGCTTTGCTTGTTCACTTCAATAGATAACACTTCATTCAGTAGTTCTCTTGATCTACTGGAAAGTCAAGAATTATTTTTCTGTGAGAAACAGCAATCTCTTATCTCCACCTGCTTATTCCTTTTGGCGGTTTTGTTACCCAAGTCCAGTTAATGCTTGATTGTGAAAATTCCACCAGTTTCAGGTGTATTCATTTATTTCTGGTAATCACCAAATGCTAATTAGATGCTTGTAGTATTGATCAGCAGTTTTCATTTTATACAGTATGACTGAAAAATTCTAAATCTGGACATGCAATTTCATGAAGACAGTAATGTGAGTTAACGTATTTTATATAGAACAACATAACATGGGATTTTCTTACCTTGCAACTCAAATGAGCAGTTTTCTTCCTCCACCAGCTACTCATAATTCTCTGTCTGTAGACTCTTTTGTTACATTTATTTTCCCTGTTATTTCCTCTGCTCTCAAGGTATATCTGTTTCACCCATTTGTAAACTTGTTCAGCTTAGGATTTTTAATATGTTTCTTAACTAACATAAGAAAAACATTGGACTTTTCTTTACTTTAGAACTTTAAACTTCAGCAGTCTTAAACAAAAGAATGTCCAATGGGCAGAATTAAAGACCTCTGGATCTTAGTTTGCTAATGGCTAAGAACTGAAAATTGAGTCATAACATCGATGTCTTAGGATGAATGTCAGAATAGCATTAGATTATTAATATATTTTGTTATTATCCTAAGTATTGGTAGCAACTATAAAAAATATTAACTATTCTGCTGTTGAAATATTCTATACACTGACACTGCCATCATCATATGATAGGTTATCTGAGATTGAATACTTGAAGGGAGCATATAAACAGGAGGGGGAACAGCTGTTTACAAGGGTTGATAGTGATAGGATAAGGGGGAATGGTTTTAAACTGAGACAGGGGAGATTTAGGTTAGATATTAGGAGGAAGTTTTTCACACAGAGGGTGGTGACGCACTTCAACAGGTTGCTCAAGGAGGTTGTGGATGCCCCATTCCTGAAGGCGTTCAAGGCCAGGCTAGATGTGGCTCTGGGCAGCCTGGTCTGGTGGTTGGTGACCCTGCATATAGCAGCGCAGTTAAAACTGGATGATCATTGTGGTCCTTTTCAACCCAGGCTATTCTATGATTCTATGATTCTGTGATTGAGCTCATGGAAAAATAATCTCACTGTTTGAAAATTGCAAAAACCTCATTATGTGTGTAAAGTGAATAACTCCTCAGGGAATTCCTCCTAACTGTAGATGTTCATAAAACTTAAATATGTGATTTTGCATTAGAAAAATAAATCTGAGAAAAGTAAAAATTTAGCAGTAATTTTAAGTTCTAAATTATCAGCAAAATATGGATTTGCTTGACATTCCTAGCTACAAATCTTTAGAAGACTGTTATTGCATGTGAATAACAATGTTGAATCAAGTTGTAAAATTGGACTAATTGAAGCTGAGCATTTCTCTGAACTTATTCAATTTGTCTTTAAACAAAAGATCAGAAATAAGTGTGTATGAATAGCTCCAGAAGAGAAAGTGGCTGATAAAAATAAATTATTTTAAATGTATTCAGTTTGTCTAGCACTAAGTGGCATTCTTAATTAATTTGCCAATAAAATGTGGTTGTGCACAAGAGTGACCTTTATGGGCATTCTTTAGTGAAAGCTGGATTTAAGAAATTGTTACTGTTGGAAGAGAAATTAACTTGAGGTAAAGTTTCCAATAGTAATTCAGTTGAAGAAAGGAACAAACAGTTATTTTTTAATAACTTAGTAGATATTTTTGATTGTTTTAGGTTAGTGTAATTGCACAAGTGTGAAGTAGTAGTGTGTCTTCTGGAACATGTGATTATTAGGTGCTGATATTTCCTAATTGCTGAGCAGAAATTTAGTTTTCTAAATACTGAAACATACAACTGGGCTATAGCTTGCTGAAATACAAATTTTCAAAGTTTTGACCTAATTATGTTATTGTACATTTTCAGTTTGTATGCAAAAGTCAACTACAACATGTCAAATACTATTTGAAACTTGGTATTATCTGGTTGTTTACATCTTCTGTGTTCATACCTCAGAAGTGGCTGTGTGATATGATTGTATCCCCAGTGTGCAATACAGTTGTAGTCATAAACTCTTTCCAATTGAATTTTTTTTTTTTTTAATTACATTTTCTGTTTTTCTGCTAAGTGTGGGAGAAGATGAATACATTTTCCTGTTGTAAAGAATGAAAGCTGAGGTGCATTAAATGTTTTGTTATTCTGGAATAACACCCCTATGGTCTTCACCCCTATGGCAGATGCTGAATGTTCTTCCAGTTAGGGATTCATTTTGTTCAGGTAGCCTCATTGACTTGATGAAAAAAAATATATATATAGGCAAGGCTTAAATTTAAAAAGTCTGGAGATTTATGCAGAATTGATTTTTCCTGAGGGATGGTGAATAGCATATCCAAGTATGAGAGAAAAACTCAAATATTCCAAGCAGCCATTTCCCCTTCCTCAGTATAAGGCTCGTATCCTGACCTGATTTCCATCACTACTTCAGAGTTTAAGGCAACCCAAGGATATTCCTAGCAACCATAGTTAGTTTGTGTAGTTTGTGAAGTGTGGAGTACAAAAGGGTGTAGGGATCCTGATCTACTCTTCCTTTCCATCGTATTCAAGTAGGAGAAAAGGAAGAATGAATGACCACAAACATTGCTCTTCTGCCTTGAGCAAGGCTTACAAAGCCAAGTATGGGCCTGTTTTATAGAACTTCTGTTTGTATAGAGCAAAAAGCACACCTTTACTGTCTACACAAAGAACAAAAGTTGGTTTACTGATTATTGAATGTGCTCGTTCCTATAGTGAAGTATCTAAGTCCTGCTGCTGGACTCCTAGTGACACCACTTCAGATCTGGACTGGATTTGTGTATCTTATTAGAACTATGCTATTAAACTTATAATGGGCAAATTTGCAATACTGGCTTACACATGGTTTATTGGGTGTTTGTTTTGAGGTGACTGAGATGGAACCCTGGGATGTTTTCTTTTTATCATATCGGACATCTATTTTTGCTTCAAACAGATAGGAGGTGACAAATTACTTGATTACTTCTGTTATGGACTCTCTTTTGCCAGTAAATTATTGTAAACAACTTCTGTTTTAAAGCTTTAGCATACTTTTTGACCATGCCCATCCACCTTTTTGTTTCTACAATTCAGTTTAAATCATCTGTGTTTAACCATTCTAAAGCGTTTTTAAGGTTCAAAATTATGTTGCACAGATAGCAGCTTTTGCTTTGTTTTTATTTAGTGCTGGGTACACATTAGTCCATAAATTATATATATGAATAGCAAAAAAAAGGTGCAGGTTTTGATACCAGTTCTGGGGGCTAACTTTATAACTACAGATGTTCTTTTAAATTTTTTATTCATGCATAAAAGTCTGTATTGGCTGTAATTGCAGGTTGATGCTACTGAGAATGAACCAAAAAGCTTTATCTTTATGAGTGAAGATGCATTAACAAATCCTGACAAACTGTTGGTCCTAATTCATGGTAATGGCGTTGTCAGAGCAGGTCAGTGGGCTAGAAGACTTATCATTAATGAAGATCTGGACAGTGGCACACAAATACCATATATAAAGAAAGCTACTGAGGTAAGTGAAAGTGTATATGTATACAGTTCTGTGTGTATAGGCATGTGTGCTAATGTAAGAAGAACTATGAATCTGAAAAGCTGTAGTATTTTAATCTGTATTCTACATTTTCCTTTATGATAATCTTATTTGTGATTCAAATACTTGATATTTTAAGAACTTTTGTCAAATAGATCTAAGTTTTTCTCTTACAGTAGAACTTTTTTTTTTAGTTTTGTATCATTTTGTGGCAGCGCTGCCATGTAGTGTAATATGGTAGCTAATGTGACAAGAGCCCTTAACAGGCGATGAGATGCAATACAAGGCATTACAGAAATTTGTTATGATTTGAAGTGTTTTCTTTTACATTTCATTAAAGTTGTACGTATTCTCACTCAACGTCTGTTGTAATCTCATGAAAACATTATCTTTCATGATAACAGCAGGCTTTTTTGCTAGACTTGTACTGAATTTATTAGAGGCACAGTCTTTTTCAGTTTTGCACTGAATACTGATTCATTGTGATTCACCTATCAATACTTGACAGTTAAAAGCACTTACATTTTATGGACACTATTCTGTTGTGGTTTCGTATGTATATGAGAGACAATGCACAATTTGTGCAATATTTTTAACATGGAACATTGAAGTATAGTGCATCTCTTGCCTCCTACTGCTCTAGTGAAACTTACTGTAGTAAACATTCAAAAAGTCTATTCAAAATTAGCTATTTGTTACATTTGTTAAGAGGTTTTACCCTTAATATTGATGTTTTCATTGTGATAGTTGCACATTTTGTGAAGTGAAGCTGAAACTTTTGCAGTTTATGGAATCATAGTATGGCTTGGGTTGGAAGGGACCCTAGAAATCATCTAATTCCAACCCTCTGCAGTGGGCAGGTCTACCACCCACCAGCTCAGGCTGCCCAGGACCCCATTCAATCTGGTCTTGAGCACTTCCAGGGCTGGGAACCCATGGCTTCTCTGGGCAACTTCTTCCAGGTCACCAACCTCTGAGCAAAGAATTTTTTCCTCATACCTAATATAAATTTCCCCCTCTAGTTTAGAACTGTACCCCATTGTCCTATCCTAATCTGCGCACGTAAAAAAATGGTCTCCCTCTTGTTTATAGACTCCTTTTAAGTACCAGAAGGCTAGTGAGTTTTTTCCAGAACTTTCTCTATTCTGGACTGAACAAGCTCATCTACCTTAACCTTTCTTCTTATATTATCAGCCCTCTGATCATCTCTGTAGCCCTCTTCTGGCTCCCCTCAAGTAAGTCCATGTTTTTCTTGTGTTGTTGGTGGCCCCAGTACTGCAGACAGGGCCTCACCAAGGGCAGAGTAGAGAGTACATGCCATGTTTGTCTTCCTTTAACATAAAACATTTTAAATCAGAACTCAAAGGCAAATGCAAAAACACATAGAAGCTTCTAAAGTATAATACAATTTTATGCTAGGTCAGGTGTAGGAGATTAATTTCAAGAGTGCGAGTTCCAGAACTTTTCCTAAGAAAGCTGGAGTGCTGTAGTTGCATACATTTTAATAATGGTGCTTACATGCCTACACTTTGGGTTTTTTTTTTCCCTAAAGATGATGCTGTTGTGGCTAACATCAGATGTTGAGTATTTAGAGTTAATATGCCTAAATTAATGGAAAATCTTGAAGAATATTTCTAGGAAAGGAGAATTCTAGATTCTTTGTCCTGTTTTGTTGTTAACTTAATGCAATGATTGTGCCAATGGAATAGAGGAAAGAGCTCTGTTCCCTCGAGATTATAACCTTAAAAACAGACTTGTATTTCTTCATTTTGAGCACTTCTTTAAAAATCACAGCAAAGGAACAAAAGTAGTTTCACGACAAAATATCTTCAACAGTATAACCACTTGATCACATCAGGACATCAGTCTTGATGTTTTTATCTTTAGATTTTCTTCTTTAACATGTTGGTTTTTTTTAATTTGTAGTGCACTTTAGTTGAATAATTCCAACTGTTGTAATGGCCACTCTGCCCTTTTGTCCATCACAAAATTGTGGCAAGTATACTGTGTAGAGCACAGACTATCTGCAATGATTTTTATTATGTAAAATCAGCTGTAGTGCATATCAAATTGTATTATTTTAAACACATTGATATCACTGGTATCATGTAATCACTGTAGCGCGAATTGAAAGTCTGTCTGGTTACATAAGGTGATATCAATAAAAGTCAACCCCTGCTGAAGGTACTTGGAGTCATTATATTATGACTAAAAAAAAAAGGAGACAGGTCATTACAAAGTGATATCATATCTACTTCTTGTACAGATCGTATAAATTACTTTTCCAAGTGCAGGAAGTTATGGTGGAATGAGTATAAGGGCTCCGATTTTAGTTAATAAAAATTGTATCCTTTTCTGGGTTTTCTGGTATTCAATCATCTAGTTGATTTAGGCATTTCTGTCACGTACGAAATGAAAATAACTGACCTAGATAGTAAATGGCCTGAATGAAAATTGTGGTAGCTCCTCATACAGTGTTGCCAGTTTGAAGGAAGGAATTATATTCCTTGATATTCTAGTGTTTCTTCTTAGAAGAGGTCTAATTTTTGAGTGAAACCAGTAGACCTTATCAAAGCATAAGATTGCAGTGCTGATGAGAGGAGAACATGGATTTTTTATATATATAATAAACTGTGAATTTGAAGTGGATAATCATATCTAGGATGTGAAAATTCCCCTGATCTGTGGTGAGTGTGAAACATGTACATATAGCTTGAAACATCTGCTGGCAACTAGGTTTTCATTCACAAATGTTCATTTGCTATTACTAGCGCCACAACATTTGAAAGACATAAAACTACTAGAACGCATCCAGGAATGCTACGAAGATGGTGAAGGGTCTGAAGGGCAAGTTGTATGAGGAACAGCTGCAGCCCCTGGGTGTGCTCAGCACAGAGCAGAGGAGCTGAGGGCAGCCCTCATGGCGGCTGCAGCTCCTCACAGGGAACAGAGGGCAGCGCTGAGCTCTGCTCTGTGTGACAGCGACGGGGCCCGAGGGAACGGCGTGGAGCTGTGCCAGGGGAGGGGCAGCTGGGGCTCTAGGAGAGGGTCTGCACCAGGGCGGTGGGCATGGAACGGGCTGCGCAGGGCTGTGGGCACGGCCCTGAGCTGAAGTTCAGGGAGTGTTTGGACACTGCTCTCAGACAAAGGGTTTGGATTTTGGGTGGAGCTGTGAGATGGACTCGATGATCCTTATGTGTCCCTTCTAACTTGGGATGTTCTGTGATTGTTCTAAACATGGTTTAACCCAGCAGGCATCTAAGCACCACACAGCCACTTGCTCATTCTCCCCTCAATGGCATGGGGGAGAGAATCAGAAAAAGGTGAAACTCGTGGGCTGAGATAAGGCAATTTAATAGGACAGAAAAATATGGAAAATAATAATATTAATAAAAAATATATATATACAAAAAAGTGACTCACGATGAAGTTTCTTACCACCCACCAACTAGCACCCAGACAGTCCCTGAGTAGTGACCCCCTCCACTCATCTAACTCCCCTGCTTTTATAGTTTCATGTGATGTCATAGAGTATTCTCCCATTGCAGGAGGGACTTAGAGACCTGGGACTGTGCAGCCTGCAGAAGAGTGAGGGAGGATCTTATCAGTGCTCATAAATATCTAGTGGATGGGAGTCAAGAAGATGGGGCAAAGCTCTTTTTAGTGGTGCCAGGTGTTAGAACAAGGGGCAACAGGCACAAACTGGAGCACATGAAGTTCCATCAAAATGTGAGAAAAAACTTCCTTTCCTTGTGGGTGATGGAGCACTGGAACAAGCTGCCAAGAGAGGCTGTGGAGTCTCCTCTGGAGATATTCAAAACCTGCCTGGATGATTTTCTGTGTAGGGAACCTGCTTTAGCAGGGGGTTGGACTAGATGATCTCCAGAGGTCCCTTCTAACCCCTACAATTCTGTGAGTCTGTGACTTACAACATACATTTGCAATGCCTGTACTTCCCTTAAAATAAAACAAAAACAAAACAAAAGTCATAGGTCAAAACCATATCCTTTTCTTTGCTGCTTTCCTCTTCAGACAGTGATGGAACTACAACTAGCAAGTTTCTGCTTATTTCTTGGAAAAACTGAAAACAGGCATGCAAAAGGTGGAGATATCAGTATACACTGGATTTAGCTCTCGTATCCAGGAAGCTAAATGAAGGGAAAAAAGTAGAAGAAACTATTTCTTTCTGGCACAATGCTTTCAAGAAGAAGAAAGAAGAAAAAAAGCAACCTATCATAAAGTGTGTATGAAATCAGGGAGAAATGGAAAGGCTTAAAATTTATCAGGCTTCTAGTGGCTTGGGGCTGATACATACTGGAAAGAAAAGATCCAAGGAGAAATATCCTAATGGGAATTCCAGTAGCTAGAAATCTTCTTTCTTTTCATCTGAGTGGTTCCTGTAGGTAGAACTTCTTCCATCTTTTATATCAAACTGTATTGTGTAGATTCAGTCCTGTGTGTAATAGATGTTGGAAGTAGTTTACAAGGTTTTATGTAAAAAGGAGGTAAGATTAATGTATGAAATTAGAAAATCAACTCTCGTTGTGTAAAAAGAGATTTTCTCTCATACTGTAAAAGGGTGAAAAAGAGAAGAAACAAGTGATGGGATGGAGAATGCACTGTAGGGAAAGGAAGAGAGAGGAAAATGTACAGAATGTTAGAGAGATGTAAATACATTAAACTGGGGTGGGATCAGGTACACTTTAGAAAAGCAAGTAAAAGGCAAATATGAAGCAGTGAGACAGTAAACAGGGATGAATAATAATTCTAACATGCATATTAGAACGATATTATGAACTAAAAGGTGGTAATCTCCTACAGATATAGTGCTAAACAAATATTGCACAATTTTTATGTTTTGTTAAAATAGAACTTCTCTACTGCAACGTTTTGCAATGAGAAATACAGATTTTTGATAGAAGCAGTCTTCTGACGTGTGACAGACTAAAGTTCAAATCTCTCCTCTGGGAATCAGGGACTATTCCACTTTTAATTATAATACAGTACTGAAGCTATTCAGTTTTTATGGAGGAATTTCAACCTGTCTCTTATACGTTTTGAGTAAATATCTGATTCACTGTCTCATAGAGCCAGTCTTTTCTTTGTCACTTTTTATTTAGATGTATATACAGTGACTGAAGCAGCACCAAGGAGAGACAATGAGAGACAGAGCTAAGTTATTTAATTCACTGATTCGGGAATTTATTTGGGGTGTCAAAAATTAACATTTTATGCTTCTGATTCCATGTAGGTAGCTCAAGGTCTCCCATAATCTGTCAGTCACCAAGCACTTCTGGAGGTTAGATTGTCTGGTTCATTGCCAAGTGGTAATGACATGGATGGTAATCAAAACATTCAGATGGGAGATGTACAAATGACACCAGTGATACACTGTAAAGTGATACCTGGGAACAAGCAAGAAGGGATGCCAAAGGCAGCTACTGCTTTATGCAATAGTGTTTCCTCCATAGTGACCAGAGAAGCAGATTCTGTGCTTTGAAGTCTGCTGGGTGTAAAGCAAGGAGAAGCTGCATTCGAACTACTTAAAGTGGCAGCTTGCTCCTGGGGGAAACAGCAGCTCAGCTCACCTTGGACACCGGGAAGAATTTTGGAGTCCTCTTATCTTTGGTACATTTCCTCTAGGGAATAAAGTGGAGACCAACTTTACTGTACTTCTTACAGGAATGCAAAAAAAAACCTGATGGATGCTTTCTGTCTTTGGAAATTCAGTGTGTTTGTTACCTAGGAAAGCTGTGGTCCCAAAGATGCTAATGAAATTCAGCCACAGCAACTGTCAGCTATTTGATTTTTAGTATATTTTTTTGAAACAAGCAAGAATTGTTGCCTGGCTTCAAATTGAATCCCTCTATGAGATTGCTTAGATATTGTTACGATTACTTAAAGGAAAATTAATGCTTGATGTAAGCAGGAGAAAAATAGCCTTTTCAAAGAGTGTGGATTATTTTTTCAAAAAAAAAAAAAAAAAAAAAGTGGCAGAATCCAGGCATCAGAGTTTCCTTGAACAAATGAAAACAGGGCTGGTTTGAGATGGGCAACATCTGCAGAAGTCTTTCCTTGGAGTATAATATAACAAGATTTTCATCTTCTGTTTTTCCTTGTGTTTATCCTATTCTTAAAGCATTGCCTCTACAATTTCTGTTGCAAGAATACTCTTGGGACTATTCTGTCAGATTAGTATCATTAATTTATACAAAAATTGGTGGTAATATTTAATGATATTTGCTGAGAGTTCTTACTTTATTATTTTGCAGTAAGATGTCACTAATTTTGTAAGTGTGTTGAAAGGAAAAAAAAAATTATCAGGTGCAGCAAAGTTGTAGTAAATTTACCCACCATATCTTTTATTCTCCATATTGGTTACTGGCTAGTATGTTAACACGTTCAAGTCTTATCATTTTGTAAAAATGAGACAGAGCTGGTATTTAAACATTATTAAAAAAAAAAAAAAAGTACATTGTTTAAACTGCCATATCAAGAATTCTTGCTGAAAAACTTATGTATCTAGTGTTTAATTATAGAATGTTTTTTTTACAAGATTGTTTTGACTCTATTTGTCATATTTTAGAACCCAAGGTTTAAAATTTTATCTTAAAGATTACAGGTACTGAGGGTATTTCGTTGAGGTGAACAAGTGACACTGGAAATAAAACAGTTGGCATTTCTTTGCATTTGCAGTTTTCACATGGAACAGTAATATTTATGTTGGATTTACTGCATATATTGATGGGTAGTTACAGTGTCATAGTAATCATGATCTTATTTGGGAATTTTAGTATTTTACTGGACATAAAATTTCAATAGAATGGACAGAAATGTGCTATATTAATTTCTTTCAAATAGTATTTATTTGAATGTACTATATATATTTGTTTATTTTCATTTTGGTAGGCCATCGAAATAACATTGCCTGTAAAGCAGCTCTTTATAGAGGAAACTTCTTTACATCTTAGACTTTTTTGAGAATAATGCTAAGAAAACTGATGTTACAGGGAATTAGATGTATCATCTTTTGAGATATTTCCTGATGTGTAAACACAACATACACTGTAGTATGAAATAGATCATCATGTGTAAATGGCATAAAATACATTATGAAAAAAAAAAATAGGACTGGAAAAAGCAGTGATTCCTTTTTAAACATTTTATAAGGAATGGATAATCTCTCAAGCACTGGTGAGAAATACTGATCAGTGAGCAGACAGAAGGACAAGTTGCATAGCTAGTCAGAATTAATTGATCACATCATATGGAATATTATGTAAGAACATGTATAGGTGTTTCATCAAATTAGAAATTCAAGAAGAGGTTAAAAGCTCAGGCTAATACTGAACTGACAGGGTATATAAGCCCACACCAGCCCCCATGCCAGCAAAGAAAAACAATGAGGTGACAGCTCTACTGTTTGGAGAGAGGTTGCTAACGACAGCTTATTCCTTTATGATTTCAACTCTTGACAGAAGACAGGTCTGCTTGTTGCATCATGGCAGATGTATCATTACCTTCTGGCCCTGTCATGACTGAACTTGAAAAAAAAACCCACTTGCAGTTCTGAAAATCCAATTACCCTTTGGAATTTAGTCCAGCCTTTATAAGATACATGTGTAGAGATGTATTACCATTGTTACAATAATTGCTTATATTACATTCTTACTGTTATCTGTGCTCCATACATTTGATAAGATAAAGCTACTTCAGGATTGCTTTGTCTTCTTTTATTCTGCTAAGTAGCTTGCTGTAGAACCTTGTGTTAGTTTACTCAAAGTTTGTCACTGACCTAAGAAAATAACTGTTAATCTGTTTGGGTAAACATGGCTTGAGTAGGTGATGCTTTTTTCCTAAAACCATGTAAGCTTTCTTTTCACTAGCTAAATAGTGGGTTAAGAATATTACAAATAGATCATGATCGTTTTAAAAACAAAATTTCATGTGAGCATAAAGGGTCTTTCTAGCATATGCATATTACAATATTTTTTTTTATTCACGCTATCTTCAACTTGTTGGATACCTAACAGTGACTCTGGAGACTTAGAGAAGAGTAAGAGGGGGTGTGGATTTTTGAAAGTATGTCAAAAGCCTTGGGGTTTGGGTATGATCGGAATTTCAATAGAGGTTGAGATGAGTTTAAATGCATAGAAGGCGAACGTAAAAATCTTGTTTAATTTCTGTCATGTTGTTCTTTTTTTAGTCACTCTGATGTCTTTTTCAAATCTGCTTTTCTCTCAAGCTTTGTGATACTATATCCAAGATCTGTTTTTTTTTCCTCTTTGTATTTCGTTTTAACTGCTGATCCCTTTTCTGTGGTGCTTCTGCCTTTAATATCAGCTGAAACGGTCTGAATTGCTGAATCAAAGCCGTTTTGGGAGAGAGACAGTGTTTAAGATTGTGCAGGGTGAGATTCTCTGGGTAGAAGGTAACACTTCCTGCAGTTATAATCAATGCACTTGACACTTTCAAAGGCAGGAGAAGCCATGACTTGCTCAGGGGTTAAACTTTTTAAATAACTTCCCTTGGGAAAAATGCCATCAATAAAATGGAATAATTAGTTGAGGATTCTTGAGTAGCCTAGGTTTGTAAAGAAAAGATTAGAGATAGGTCAGGTTTGCATTTCTATTGTATTTTCTCTCCCTTTTGTTTTTTAAACTACGAGCTTTTGTTTAAATGCATACTGTATTAGAAAGTCAGTCTGCTTCAAAAATTGTGTCATCTGCTTAAGTGAATACATTATTCTTGTAGTGTGTTATTGTCTGTGTAGTCCAATGACTGTAAGAACAGTGATAAAATGCAATATAAAATATAACTCTGTATTTTCCAGTTTTCCTACCCACACGCCTATTCTGCAGTCCCTTCAGCTAACAAAAAAATAGCCGTGATTTTCAACCTTACTAAATAAGCACCAAAAATATTAATTATAAATTCTTTTCCAATACTGGATGTTTTAGATAAATGAACATCTGTGCTTAGGGTCATTGATTTCTATAGAGATGAAAAGTTTTACTACAAAACAAAATTCTTCTCACAGTTTTAAGTTTTATAGGAAATTTACTATCTTTCTGACTCTTGTATCATGATTTTTGTTAAAACAGCTATTTTGAAATGTAAGACCTGGTGAAAAATGGTGCTTTCAATATACTGAGTAGTGTATGCATACCATACAAATTACTGATAAATTATGAATGAATGGATTTAGAATAAGAGTCTTACCCTTCGTTAATAATTAATTTGTTTGCACTTTTCACTTTTCTTAAAGGAAAGTAGAACCACTGACAGCAATCTAGACAATAAATGAACAAGACTTAAGTGAATGTGTGATCAACATTTTTCAGAAGTAGAGCATTAAATTTTCTAATGGCCTATGTAGAGATGAATTTTACATCACCTGAATAGACAATCTTATTTGGTAGGGTGTTTTATGCATGCTGAGTTTTAACAAAACTTTTAACAAAATAAGTATTGACTATTCTCTATTCAGCAATTGGTTACACAGCAAAATGTACCCATTCTTGTTTGAGGCTGTGTCTGTGAGAAGATGACTGAGGAAACTGTGCTGAGGCTCTCTCTGTTATAGTGTGGATCTTCAATAGACTGTTTATTTTAAATTGAGAACATGTGTAGAATTTATAGGAGAGGTGGATAAATGCATTTTTGTATGATTCTACTTGGAATACAGTAGTTACATGTGGTGGAATTTTACTTTATGTGGGACACTTTGTAAGATTCCTGTCTAGAAGAAAATAAAGACATAATCTACTGTTGGTTTGATTCGGAGAACTTGAGTTCATGGAAGTGCCTTGGCTTCACTGTGATTTATATTCGAATGCAGTAAAAAGAGTAACATTTTTATTTAGGCTGACTTGCTGTAAAGCAGCGGTATCTGTTAGGAAAGCATTTCAGATGGCACATTGCTCTTCACAGGCTGATCCATTTTAGGATGGGAACTTAGCTGTTCTTTTTCTGTGTGTATAGTAAGCTGTGCTTATCTTGTCTTATAAGTGTGTTTTTTGGGTAATGGAATGAAGGTTTTAATACAGACTTCTGAATGGCCCCATGCTAAGTAGTATAGATATGCACAGAAACTGTCTTCATGAAATGTAATTTTAACAGACATAATCCTAATATTAAAATTACACTCATAAAATGGAATTATCTGTTAATTGTTCACTTGTTCGTAAATTAATCTTAAGACACTAGCTTTGTTTTGCTTTATGAAAAAGGTCGGTAGCCAATACTTTTGTTCTGCTTATTCTGAGCAGCCTTTGTCAAATTTATCTTATTGAGATTGTTTGCATGAAAACAATGATGTGAAAATGATCTTTATAGTACACTGCCTTATATAGCGAAATTTGTGTGGATTTTACTGTTTGCATGCACAGAGATTTTAAAGTATTTTAATAGTTAGTAAAGGAAAACAGCTTTCTTTGTCTTATTTATTAGATATGTGTATGGTTAAGATACCACCTAACATCTTAATATTATGTGTAAATTGTACTACTACAATAGATATGATAGAAAAGTATTGTGTGTATGCCAGTACGGATATGGCTTATGCACGTATTTAATATTACACTAAATTGCCAATACCCTGTTGATTTTTCAAATGAATCATTACTTAAAAGACTTAGCAATTCAGTGGGGAGATGAATACTTCCTTATTCATACCATGAAATGCATATTTGAATATAATTATCTTTTGCTTACTGTGCATTGAGCTAGAAGATATTAACTTTAATGCATAGGAATCCAAATAAAAATTTGATACGCTTCATCCTTAAATAGTTTAGTACTCTTCTAATAATGTGCATTGCTGCTTCAGGTAATAAGGAAATGGATATGGCAATGACTTTGTCATGCAAATTTACTCGGGATGGTAATCTTTTGAAAATACACAGATCTTTGAACGATATATGTCATTTTTGATCAAAAACTTTAAAAAGTTTAATAGTTCTGCTAGAACAAACTGAAACTGTGGGTAATTGCCTTTTTTTTCCTGAAATTAACAAATTATAACATCAAAAAATGTGTGAGTGAGGTACGTAGTAGGTCATTTGCTGCTGCAGGCATTTTCTCTCCCTTCAGGATGTGCTTGTTTAGTTTCTCTCACTTTGTGCCTGTGGCACTGTGTGGTGAAATTCAGGCATGTTCTTCCCCTCTAAGGAATCTCTAGGGTGACAGATAACTTATACAAAATTAATAAATGGTGTTGCTTTATTATTATCACCCATCCCAGGCAATTCTCACTGAATTCCCTTTAGAACAAAGTTGAGTTGCATAGGATGTGTTTATTTAAATAAATAAATAAATGCTTCTACACAGAAATAAGCTGTGAAAATGATTGTAATAGGGTGAAATATGTCGTTAGGAGCTACTGACAACAGTTTAATGGAAGTACTCCATTTTCAGTGATTTCTCCAGAGAGAGGAAGAAAAAAAAAAAAAAGGGAACAGTGAAAACCTTATATGTTAATTAAATTTTTTAAAATTAGAAAATACTAGGAATTTTTGAACACGTCAAAGCTTAAATGATTTTAAAGAAAGAAAGAAAGAAAGAGAAAAGAAATCTGAGATTATAAATTTAGTTTCCATTCACCTCAGAAGTTTTTAAAGAATAAAACTATTTTGAAGCTATTCATCTTGGCGATTATTTTTGGGGCAGTCCAGGTGTACCATCTTGCTTATTCACAACCATTTGTTGTACCATATTGCAGTTCTAATCCTCTTAGGA
Source organism: Alectoris magna (assembly GCA_030625065.1). Taxonomy (NCBI): domain Eukaryota; kingdom Metazoa; phylum Chordata; class Aves; order Galliformes; family Phasianidae; genus Alectoris; species Alectoris magna. The sequence continues at coordinate 19,865,389 of CM060564.1, read as the reverse complement.
AAGGGGGAAATTGGCTCAGATAGCTTAACCTGTTATATTGTGTGCTACATGGAGCCTCAATCTCTATTATGCCAAAGGCAGTGAGACTTCAGATTGCTTTGGTGGGTAGAACAGATAATGAAGCTTGGGTGTAAATAATTGCTGATACATGAGGGAAAACAACTTAATCTTCATTTCTTTTTTTTTCAGGTTTTTTTGGGGGGAGGGTAGGGGGAGGTTTAGGGTTTTTTTGTTTTTGTTTCGGAGAGGGGAAATAGTGATTAATTTTAATTGCTCATATATATGCTTACATACTTATACCATCTTATAACCACTGTTAAGTGTATTATCAGTGTTTTAACACTGGAGTCTAACGCTGTTGCTTGCTTCTCATGAATAAGAATCCTTAAAAATAATTCAGTATTAATGATTACCATTTATTTTAATGTTTGCGTCTTAAAGTTTATTCTCTGCTGTTTTAAAAAGAACGTATTGCTTCAATAATAAGGAAATAGTCTCTTTAATCTAAAAATCCTTTGAAAAATCTAGGCAGAAAGCATGCGTGGTGCTTCAGTACACAGGTGACTGAGTTTGTGTTGACCCTCTGTAACTGAGCCTGTGTTTTGAATCCCAACTCTTCCTCCTGTGTTGGGAGTAATATGATTGAGTCTTCTGGAATCAGTTCCTGAATGTTGATAGCGTGAGGCTTTTCCATGAAATACAGAAGCTACTCATGTGGAATATGCACCTTCCACATCACGCATGGTTGATATCAAATACGGGATTTTCAAGATGTGACAGCCCTTGCTTATGAACAATATTTATGCTGAATTTAGAACTGCCTTAATACAAATATTCAGTTGATACCGGCTGCTGGTGAAAAAAATAATTAATTTTGCAGTTCCATTTTAATGTTGTTATTGTCAAACAAATACTGAAAACGGTTATTACACGGAACTGATTTCAATATCATTAATTAATTAATATCTCGTGTTGAATTAAACATTTGTTGGCTATGATTATATAAGCAGTCATTATCATATACTTGGCCTTTTTATTGATGTTGACATTCTTCATATTTTTTTAGTTGCATTTGTATTCAGTGGTAGATATTATTCTCACACAGATCCTTCCTGAAAATAATAATGTACAGCCATCTTTAAACAATTTTATTTTTTGTTTTGTGAGGTTTTTTTATGTCTTATACCATGTGTTTGCCTTCTGTAGCTCTGGTGTCCTCTGAGGCTTTCTGTGCATTACTTTTCTAAATGCAGGTATGAGAGCAGGAGATGTCAGAATTGCATGCAAGAGTTTAGCTGGACTGTTCAAAAATACCACCTTTTCAGAGCAAAGAAACACTTCAATCTTGTCCTGCTGGAAATGAAGGTCTTGCCTTACTTGTATCAGATTTTCTTAAGGAAGAAATGTGGAATTTCAAAGTGTTCCAGTTTAAAATAATGTTTAAGCTCTGAAGGCTGTCAACATTTGTCACCTCAACTTGCGACTAATTTTAGATATTTAATATTTTGAAAATATTGTGGTTTTTTCTTCTCTACAAGGTCTTGTAGTCCTTCAGGAGGTTAATTCAGCAGAACTTACCTGGAGTAATTTTTACTTTGTTTATAGTACCTTTTAGTGGTAGTCTCATGATGTGAACATTTTAAATTTGCAGCTGGGGAAACACTTTTTCAGCCTCTTTTTTAGCCTCTTTTTCCCTTTATTTTACATTTTTCAGATTAAATTATTACTCTGTGAAGTGCCTGTGTGCATGTGTGTGTGTGTGTATATGTGCACATGCTCAGGCATGCACATGTAGAGAAAGATAAATGTGCCATAATTGTCTAGTTTTTTGTAAGTTTTCAACTTTATAAATATCAATATGAGATGTGTGACAAAAGATCTTAGTTTATTTCTCGTGTCTTTTCGGTTTGGGAGCTGCAGCTCTGGAATAGTACCATTTGACGTTATTGTTTTCTTTAAACCCAGTAGTTTATGATGTATTGAAACAGTTACACTGACTGATCCTCAAAGGTAATAGTATTTCAGATGTCATGCAGGTTGACTTGTACTGTGATTTGACTTGTTATAGCAGTTGTACATTTTTTTCCTTTGGACATCCTTATTGAAAGACTTTTAAGCAAGGAACTGATTAGGAATAAATAGTAATACCCTATAAATGAAAGATTCATAAGAGTGGCAGTTGACAGTCTTACAAAAACTGTCTAGAATCTGGAAAAATATTGTTGCTGCACCATGTGCCCAATTGAATGAAAGCTGTCTGCTGCTCCTGTGTAACAGCACTGCATCATTGTCAAGAAGGGAGGTATTTACTGTGGAGACATTCAGCATCAGTATTTACTGAGACACTGCTCATAAGTCTCAGTTTTTTTAAACCAAATGTCCGTTTTCCAAACTAAAAACTCAAAGAGAATGCAGTAATTATTGATTTTACAAGAGTGTTGGCTTTCTTTGAATGCTCTGAGATATGGTCACGAAGTTTTTTATGAAGTCTGTGTTGACACAGAGTTGTACATTCTCTTTTTGGCAAAGAACAGTTTTCAATTCAGTTTTAACTGAACTTTGTGATTGTGAAAGGTGACTTAATATCAACACTGCAGCGTGGATGCCTGTGACATGGGGAACAGAGCAGGCGCAGTGCAGCGTGCCAGAACCACATGCTGCAGGGCAGCTGCGGAGCTACAGCAGCTGTCCTCTCACCGCTGTCAGCCCCTCTTCTGCAGTGAGGCTGTTCCCATGGGCACAAGCTGAACCCACAGCTCTTGCTCAGTAGACACTCATCTTCAGAAGCTGCAGGAAATCTAGCTACACTTCCTCAAGTGCCGTGCAGTTGTCTTCCTCCTGCTTGAAACATATCTGAGCTAAATGTAAGTTAGTGCTGTCGGTGTGGCTTGTGAATGACTTGTCAAGACAGGTAAAATTTTCACAAGGCACATTGCTGTGTCCCAGGTTTCCTCCTAGCCCCAGGCTTTTATACTGGTCCAGACCTACTTCTAAACCTACATCCTACCTGGAAGGGTTTCTTTCCCGTTATTTTAATGATTGTACATACCTCAACTCTCTTCTCCCAATTCTCTCCCTGCAGCAGCATAAGCACAAAGTTCAGGAAAGCAGCATTTAAGTCCAGTACAGTAACAGGTATCGTGGGAGTTTTTTTTACCATTCTTAATTTTTTACTGTAAAGACATCTAGACTTCTGAGAGAGAATAGAAAGGAGGTCCCAGTAGATTGGCTGTGAAGATTTTTAACAGCAGAATTAATGTTTGGTTATGTATCTTGCTTTTTCTTTCAGTTTTGGCATATATGTGTATGTGTGTATATATATGTTACCTCTCATGATGTCTTGCCATACTTATCACAGAATCATGAAATCACAGAATGGTAGGGGCCAGAAGGGACCTCCAGAGATCATCAAGTCCAACCCCCCTGCAAAGCAGGCTCCCTTTGACTAGGTTGCACAGGTAGGCTTCCAGGTGGGTCTTCAGTATCTCCAGAGGAGAATACTCAACCTGCCTGGGCAGCCTGTTCCAGTGCTGCATCACCCTTACTGTGAAGAAATTCCTTCGCATGTAGGTGCAGAACTTCCTGTGCTCAAGTTTGTGGCTATTTCCCCTTGTCCTGTCCCCACAGACCACTGAGAAGAGATTGGCTACATCTCCTTGACTCCCACAACATTTGGCTTGTGATCCTTAATGCTTGAGAGCAGGCATGTCCCTAAGGGTGAGTTATTTGCATCAAGTCAGACAGGGTTCTAATGCCAGCATTCCTTCCTTCTGTTCATTTTGTACAAATCGTGGCATCATGCAATTTACAAACAACTCCATATGAAGAATATTTTAAACATATTTCATTTTAAAATTGGAGTTAAAAAGTAACACCAAATACAATCAGTTTAAGGAATATTCAGGAAGAAAAATAAAGCAGCAAGAATTAGTTAAGAGTCAGTGTTAATTACATTTTAATTACATCTCTAAAGTTTTTCCTACCATACTATTCAATGTTTATAACTTTCTTTAAATTATTAAGTAAATATGGTACTCATGCAGCTTCTTGGCTAATTTTTTGTTCAGTAAGAGGCAGTTACAAATGTGCTTTGAAAGTTACAGACTTGATTTTCCATGATCAAGGAGGGTCTTTGGCTTTGTAAAATAATTAGTACAGTGCTTATCTGTGTTTTGAACAGCAACTGAAATAGTAATAATATTTCAACTATTTAAATTAAAATTTTGAATATCATTCTCTGAACAAAAATTTGAGGAATGGTAGGTAACAAAGTTGAAGTCCTCTAAAATGTTGAAAATAAATAATATTGTGCCAATGTCATGATGCACTGATTTCTGTAAGAAAACAAGAATTCATGGATTTTTTTTCACAGATACACTAACAGACTTATTCATTTCATTGTTGACATTTTGACTAACAGATACATTGGTTTGCAATATAACTGTTTATCTCATGAAATGGGTTATAAGAAAGCAGTAGCTTTTCAAACACTTCCTATTGTAGGCATTTTTCTGTCCTGTTTCTGAAGTATGTATGCATCTTGCTTGCAATGAAATGTTATACTTGTCACATGTCACTATGGCACACGAGTCTACTTCCTTTCAGTTGTCTTGCATTACCTCATATATAGCCATTTGGCTGCAAAGAATTACATGATGCTAGCTACCATCTAATTGCTGTCCAGTTCTTGGGTTATCTTAGTTGGGATCATGTAAGACAAAGTGTTCAGCCTCAGTTCTGACCTATAAATACTAAACTCTTCTAGAATCATATCAAAGAATAATTCAGGGATGACCTATCTAACCACAGTTCCTTAAAGAGGGCTTCTCATACCTGGGGAGCAATTAAGCCTAACGCGGTTACATTAAATGATTATGGTGTGCTAAGGATAAGGCAGTATATGCCTTCTGACCTCTCAAGTATAATTATGGGATTTACAAACTCTACCAGCTATCATATGCAGTGTCCTGAATGGGTACTCACAGAGAAGGACGGTGAAGACAGTAAGAATTAGTAGGGAGGCGGAAAAATGTGTTATATAGCCATGTGAGAGGAAGAGCCACAGAGTATCAGATTCTAAGTTGCTTTTATACAGGAAGGGAAAATCACTTAGGTTGCTCAGATGAAGGAAAAGTTTAAAAAGGTGGAAACCAACTAATGAAGAATTACACTGTTGAGTGAGACTGCTATCATCTCCTCTATGTCAGGAACAGGTAGAAACCAACTGTATTATACAATAACAGTATAAAGCCAGAAGAAAGGACATGGAGGTAAAAAGCCATCCAGCCTCTGAGTCTAGGGTCTGTAGGTCCGTAAGTCCTTCTTTTTGGAGAAAAATTTAATGCAACCTGTCAAAATAAACAGATAAAACTAACAGGTTTCAGCAAGAGTAAACACAGAGCTCTACACCTGGGGAGGAATAACTGCATGTGTCAGCATAGGCTGGGGGCTGATCTGCTGGAAAGGAGCTCTGTGGCGAAGGACCTGCGTGTCCTGAGGGACAACAGAGCCAGCAGCATGCCCTTGTGGCCAAGAAGGACAATGATATCCTGGAGTGCATCAAGAAAAGCATGGCCAGCAGGCCAAGGGAGGTGATCCCTCCCCCCTACTCTGACCTGCTGAGACCACATCTGGAATACTGTGTCCAGTTCTGCACTCCCCAGCTCAAGGAAGAGAGCTTCTAGAGAAAGGCCAGTGGAGGGCTACGAAGATGATGAGGGGCCTGCAGCATCTCCTGTATGAGGAAAGGCTGAGAGCCCTGTGACTGTTCAGTCTAGAAAAGAGGACTGAAGGGGGATCTTATCAATGTTTATAAATATATTAAGGACGGGCGTAATAGGATGAGACTAGGCTCTTTACAGTGGTATCCAGCATTAGAACAAGGAGCAACAGGCACAAACAGGAACAGAAATTTTCATCTGAATATGAGGAAAGAATTCTTAACTGTGATAGTGACAGAGCACTGGAGCAACCTGCCCTGAGAGGTTGTAGAGTCTCCTTCTCCGATGATATTAAAAACCTGCCTGGATGCTTTCCTGTGTAACGTGCTTTAGGGACCTTGCTTTAGCAAGGAGCTGGACTAGATGGTCTCCAGAGGCTCTTTCCAACCCCTACAGTTCTGTGATTATCTGCTGCGTCTGATGCATGGACTCAGATGTCCAGATGTGAATGATCCAAATCATTTATTACAAGTTCTCAAGGCACTTATATACCTTCACAAGTTTTCTTTTCCTAGTTAATATTCTTGTAGTCTGGTTAGCACACAACACTGGATCTGAATATTTTGAATTTTGGTAGCACTGTTCAGATTTGTTATTTTTTGTCTGAAAAATAAAAATCTTACTGAGAAGAAAGGAACTGTTCAGTGGTTAGAGTCTGCCTTTATGACCAGGTCTGCAAACTCATGGTGCTGGGACAGTTTGATCTAACAATTGTGAATTGACCAGTGTCTCAGTGTTGATAATCTTTATCAACATACCAGTTCAATTAAACTAAAAGTGTGGGTGTTGATAAGGAAACATACTTTTTGTCGTTTGTTGCATTTTCCCTTCAAGATGCCATAGTTCATCCATCTGTAGTGTTACACGGTTTGCTCTATCTTGTGAAGAAAAGTACCAAGTATTAATGATATTTGGAAAGGTCTATCATTCTTTACTTGTACTACTTCTAATAAAAGAGAAGCTGAAGTTTCTGGAGTCTATGAAAAAGATTCTTCATTGTCTAGAATTTGAAAAAAGACCATTTTTCCAGTGACTTCATTGGGTTCATTATGTGTCATGCAGTACTAATCTTCTGAAGCTACTTAAGATAAATCTGGCTAACTGCTTTCCATTCTCAAAATACTACTTCTTTTTGTCTATGTAACTCTAAACATCCAAGGGGCACTAAAATGAGTCAGAACTGAAAAGTGGAACAATTTCCTTGCAGGTGGCTATCTGCAATTTCAGTGAACAGGATAGCTCTGAAATGGTCTGAAGATTTGTAATGACCAATTCAGTGCAAGAGTGTGTAGTAAGAGAAACAGCTATACCATTGAAAAGTTACCAAAAACTAAAGCTAAAATTCTATTTCTTCACTGTGCTTTTGTATAAAAGACTTTACTGGGAATAGGTTTGCTTTAGTTTGTAGCCATTCGTTTTCCATGCTTTGATTTCATTTTTTATGAGTGATCTCTTAAATAATTTTTTCCATTGCCTGGTTCTTAACTAAAGAAGATTTACCTTTTTCAGAGACCTAATATCTTATACTTGAGAAATCTGCTTTTGCAGGGAAATGAATAGACTGGGGTGATGTTATAGATTTGAGCAAACTGAAGGTCAGCTGTAAAAAATGCATTGTGCAAAGAAACGGTCTTAGTCATGCTGTCTTTCATATCTAGCTGTAGACTATTGACTTTATGCAGTGAAGATGGTATTCATTTATAGTGCTTACTTTTGCAGTGCTGTTTGACCTGCATCACTTTAAGTTATTCCTTGACATTTTTTCATATTACTCTGAAAATTTCTTATTAATAATAACTAATACAACAGTTCTGAGTAAGACTTGCTGAATTCAAAGATGATAACTTATTTTTAACCTCAACAGATTTGTCATTTACTGCACTGTAGTTGAAAAGCACTTTTTTCTTCTACATGGTCTGGAAATTGAGTATCTAAACAAAGCAATTTTGTTTATCAAGATGCATAAGACAGTTATTTTATGGGAAGAACAGAACTCGAACAAATCTTAGTGTCAATGAGCATCATGCTGTTGCTTTATTTTTGAAATAGGGAGCTTAACCTTTTACATTTATGTGCAGTAAAAACAATTAACCTTAAGATGAAATGCAAGATTCGTACTAAGATGGATTTTTTGGGTTTTTTTTTTTGCTCTGACCATATATTTAAAATCGGGAATGGTTATAGACTACATGAGTCCACAGGCAGTACTTTTTACATACTCTTGTAAAGATGTACCATGCCGTATTTATGCACTATATGCTTTATTTTTATCTACGTCCCTTCCAAATTTTGTCTCAGTTCTTCACCTTGTATGCTCTATGAGTTTTGGCTCCTCCTGTGTCATCCAAAACAGATAAAAAATCAATGAACTTTACACACTTCATTTGTGTGTAAAATTTAGCACAGGGCATGTCTGGTAGATCCTAATCCAAACTATTCCTATTCTATTTCCTTTTTTTTTTTTTTAATCAAGAAATTTGCTTGACCTATAAGGTCAATTACCCTGACTTACAGAAATATGAAAACCTCTGCTTACTATAAATTTTTTGAAATAATTAGCATTGCTTCATCCAAAACCATCCAGTGATGCCACCAAATAAAATGTTGAATCTTTCAAGCCCTATAAAGATAACTGCTTTTACAGAACATCATTCATGTCGTATACTCAAAGCGATTTTGGTAAAATATCACAAAGAGGAACAAATCTGCAGCAACTGAACTGCTATATTTTTTTCTCACACGTACTTCTTCCAGACAGAATTTGATATATTTGCAAGTTTATGTCACTGTACTATTTAGAGAGGAAAGAGATTTTACTTTCACCTATTTCAAGTGCATGGTGTTTGTTTTGAATTTTAGGCTAAAAGGTTAAGAATACAGTATATGAAGAGCTGAAGAAATCCAATTTTAGTTTCTGTGAGAAATGTTCCCACAAAATGTTCACACTGTAGCATACAGTGTTTCTTGTGTGCTTGGTTTATATATTTTTGCTCAGTGTAACTTCTGAAGTAAGGATAGGTTTGTGTACAATAAGTTTCAATGTCCTTTTAATGCAAAAGAGAGGCTGCATTGTAAATAATTGCAAATTATAGTCAATATTGAACATAACATAAAAGCATCTGTATTGAAATAGGGCAGTATTCACAAATACATCGTGTATTCATTTTTTCAAGGAGCTGTGGAACTGAGTTCATATCAGTGAAAGTGCAATTCTGTTAGATTTTATCTTGTTTCTACATGAAGGTATGATAATAAATCTATAATTTTCCCAAGTGGCATTGACCTGTATGATATTCCTTTCCTTTAAGTGAAGGAATGTAGTTGTGCATTCATGTCACAATAGTCTTCAGAATATACAATTCCAGTGTAACCAATTCCTGACAAACTGTGTTGCCAGTCACCGTTCAGTTTCTCTAGTATCTTCACAAATATCTCATTATTTTTAGATTCTGATCTTCTGTCTCTGTATTTAATTAAACTTTGAAATTGTTTGTATTCCAGCTTGATGAGCAGATTTACTCTTAAACTGTATGCCAGTATTAGCAATGGAGTTCAAGCTGCCATTTGTGCCGCTCATGACCCCAGTCCTTTTTATAGATGTGTATTTTAATAAAAATTTCTAATCCTTTCTTAAATACAAGATGTAGAGGCAGAGTAAGTTCAGCCGTTTATTTAACACTGGAGAAGCATCAAAGTCAGAAGTAGATTTCAAATCATTTTGCTCTGTTAAACTCTGTTCCCCATCTAGTATCAGCTGTATTTTAATCTTTGCAGAATTCTCGTTGTTTTTAATTTGCCTGCTGTGCAAAGGTGAAGACTGTCAACCTGCACTGTAGACAGGAAGGCTGCATTATCTGTGGTTGTGTCAGATACTTATTGTCTGCATATTACAGTTTTTATCCCAGATAAGCTCCTGCCTCATCTTGCTATAGATTTATGGCTTAACAGGTATTATAATCTAATCATATTAATTATTCCGTACAACCAAATTACAAGTCTTTTAACTTGTGATGTTCTACAACTGTACCTATGACTTGTAATTATCTTTTTTTTTAAATGGGTTTTTTTTTGTTGTTTTTTTTTTGTTTTTTTTTTAATCTGAGATGTTCATGTTAAAAAAGCTTTGCCCAGAAGTATAAATACAGACGTTCAGTTTTGCTTTGAAACAAGCTTTGCTGGACTTCAGCAGTGAACTAGTAAGTGGTGTCTTTGTGTGAGATTAAACTTCCCTCTGCAACGCTCTCGCTGGCTCTGCCTCTTGCTTGTAGCCTGGGATTCTTCAGTCCCATGGAGTTCTCCTGATCTTTTTCTTGAGGAGCGTTGGTTGAGTTGTTCTCCTGTTGATCATTTTGTGTTTGGAGGCCTTTTCCAATCCCCTCAATTTTGTTGTGCTGCTGAATGGGACTATGGTAATTCTTGGGCTTTGTAGCTCTCTTATTGTCTTTCTGACTAACCGATAGAAATGTCAGGCATAGAGAACAAGCTCCAAACTGTGACCTCTGTAACATTCCCCTTTAGCTGATTGACATCCAGGCAGCTGGTGAGAGAAGCCCCCACCATTCAGGGGTTGGTGTACTTGCTGAGTGAGTCCCCTAATGTCAATCCTTTTAGCCCAATTGCCATGTGTTGGGAATGGTGGCCTTTCAACATTAGATTAAACATTCTGCACCTGCTACTGATGTGGTACTTCCCCCTTCCCACCCTGTGTCACCTTGAAGACTTGTAGGGCTGCTGCAGTCCAGCTCAAAGCCAGCTTTTGTTCTCTTAGGTTTCCCCAAATTCTTTGTACAATTAATCTTGTTTGTTTGTTTGTTTGTATAAGGTCTGCTAAGGCTAAGTGTGAATAATATTTTTCTTACTGATGTTGGTTTTCAAAACTTCTGTTAGAAAATGGAGCAGCAGCATCAAATCAGCATTAAAATATATGTAATAATATCTCCTGGTTGAAATGTACCAGGAAAAAAAGAAAAAAGCACAAGCAATAAAAAGATTGTGTAACAGGGTATGCATTGCTCAAATTCTTCCAGTAGGAAAATAATTCTGTTGGTGTTTGAGGAGTTGTAAACCTTATTTATGAGGCAAGGGCTAGAATAATATTTTTATTTATTGATCCGGTTCTTGTAATAGCACTTCACAACCTTGTTCTGAGCACTTATCTTACTTTGCAACTTGTAACTTTCACAGTTAATGTGGAGAATTTGTAGAAGTATGGAGACGTATCTTATGGGCCCTGCTTTTTCTGCTCCTTTCTCCTTCAAACCCATAGCTAGAACAGAGAATTCAGTGCTAGGAAAAAGAAAGACTTGGGAGGAAACCTTGAAAGTTTCTTTCAAAGTGGTTTTGTGTCAGAAGCGCTGTTCTTTGTATGCTCTTAATTACCAAGTTCTCGGTGTGTCTGACTTGACTGTGGGGATGACGGTGATACTTCTTCATAAATGTAGGTAATGGCATATCTGACCTGATAATTTCCTGATTTTGCATACTCGTGGTTATATTTTCAGTTATTGTAACTTACATTGCATATCTGCAATCCATTGTAGAAAGTCATAATATTATACTTCTCATTTTCACTGTTGAGTGTTCTTTCTTAAAATCTTATATTTGTTGAGGAGGTGTCAATTATTTGTCAATCTACATATTCTGCAGTGCCACTGCTTGTTTGTGAGTGTATGTTTAAGCTAAATAAATATATTGTAGAAAAGACATCCTAGGAATAATTGTAAGAAAGAACTTCTGGCTGAGGAGTGATGCAAGAGGAATTTTATTTGTAGATTGTTTTAGTGGAGTAGGTCACTGCTGTAAAATTAATTTTAGCTCGCACTGTGAATGTCTGGCATCACTTCAGAGGATGTTGGAGACTGCCTTTATTTTTCATTTGAAAGTTTAATATATTTAATAGAAGAATGTTTGCTACATCATTCTGTGCAAGATAAATCTTATTTCAGTTTAGTATCTTCTCTTTTCCTGACAAAGGAATGGCAGGCTGGCCTTTATAGGTTAGGTGTTAATCCCTCTGAAATCTCTGTATGTCCTGTTACGAAAAGAAGGACATACAGCCGTTCTTTAAAGTTTCTCTGATTTTGTATGTGCGCATGTGTTGTTCTTGGATATGTAAGCAATAGCCTTTGACATTGATTTCCCCACTGTCAGCTACAAAATAGTACAAAAGTAAAAGAAAATGTAAGGAGTCAATATTACACCCTCAAAAGTGCATATTGCTTTTGGTTTAGCAGAACTTTTATTAGGAGAGCTTTTATGAACATATCATCCGTTTAAAAACTCTGCAGATGAGAAATGTAATATCTACAAATTAATTAAATTAAGTGGGTAACATAATTATGGATTATATGATGGCAATACCTTATGTATCATACTTATTCGTGGAAAAGGTGTCTCTGTAAGTAACAGGTTCTTCTAACTTGTCTTGAAAAGGAAAATTGATTTGAGAGGCTACGTCTTGACTGGGTCAACAATTCTTGAGTTGTTTACAATCAAGGTATGATTAACTCTCTTTGCTATCTACTTGTTGTGTATCCTGGATGTACCTTTTCAGCTACCATGTACTTTGCATTGTCGCAATCCAAAGCAGTTCTTTTAGCAAGAACAGACCATGATTAATAATTGCATTCTGTAATGGTCAGCTGACAGTCACTTTGTCACCTTTCTTGTACCTGCTGTTCATAACTGTGATTTGTAGACAGATGTATGGATTCATTATGTGAAATGCAGCATAGCTGACTTATTTGGTATTACTTACAGCAGAGCCAGAATGGCTTGAGAAGTTGAGCAGAGGTTGTCACAAATGGACAAAGAACTGTTTACACAAAGGTACTGTTTGCATTTGTTTGCAATTCAGAGGAGAGCCTCAAATTCAGTATCCATAATTTTTCCATTTTAACAGTCTGTATTTTGTGCTGTCAGAATTTTGCTTTTTAAAATATACAGGTAAAATCTTAAATCTTGAACAAAATTCAGAAACAGTGTATTTTCACATTTTTATTTATCTTTAGTGTAAAACTTTTAAACTTTCATTAAAAATATAGGTGGTGGTTGTCTTTTTTTTTTTTTTTTTTTTTTTAAATCTACTTTATTCTTCTACTTGCTTCCCATCAAGTTCCTGGATTTTTTTTTTCAAGCTGAGGTTATTTTTAGTGATTATAAAAGAGTATTATTTGAAAACAATTAGAAGTATGGATTTGTAGTCTCTACAGCGTCTAAGGATATTTTTAGAGCCAACAATTGGTGATAATTTGGACTGCAGCCATCACTATCATAAATTTATAGCCAGACTAAAGGCATTATTGAAATAAAATGTAATATTCCGTTAAATTCTGTATAGTATAGGACTTTGTCATCTTCCTCATTCGATTTTTGTATTCTGTATAGATGACAAGCTAGATCAGCAGTTGATGTACTTTGCATTTCACTCACTTGGTGCTGTATCCTTCCATGGCTTAAAAATTACTGCAAAAATTGCTGCTCTTTTCTGTTCCCAAACACCAATTGCAGATTTTACAGCCAATTTACTGTGCAAAAATGGTTTACCTCTTAGATACAGATATCCGGAATCATAGAAGGTGGTCTGCCCAAAGCCGGAATTTAGTTATGCTTAGCTGCAAAAATCCCAAACCTCAAGCCAAATGCTGTTAAAGAGGCGCAGTAATCAGCAGCATTTTCATCACGTTTTCTGCCCACTGTGAGTGAAAAAAGTTTGTTTTGCTTATTCTTTATAAACAAAGACCAGGAAAAATATTGGGTGATCAGGACTTGATGCCTAAGGCTGAAAAAGTCTCCTTTCTTACACTGCCTATTTGGGATAAATTCTAAATTGGATTTAAAGAATAGCGCAATGCAGCTTGTTTTAGAAAATGAAAGCCCAAATCTGCCACTGCCTTCTTGTAGGAGCGAATTCACTACGGCATGGAGAAGAAGTGAAGAAGAGTCCAAAATCAATATTTAAATTCCCCTTTTATTCCACTCTCTGCTACTCTACTACTTAACTGATAATTAATTATATAATAAATCTAATACTGATTAAATGTTAGAAGTGCTTTGAATTAGGGATATTGTAGATGATGAGAAAAGTGAAAAGGAATATGTGCTAACAATTTTGAAAACTATTATGGAAATCTTACAATAATAAAACTACCTGCAAGAAGAAGTCATAAATAATTTCCAAGGAACTGAATAGAGAAACAACGGCACTGTGTGTTTCTAATCGAGTAGCATATAGACTCTACTTCTGTGGTTGCTACAACAGGTTGATGTAGAAAAAAAACCTTATTCTAGCACCCAAGTTTAACTTCTACCTAATTAGCAGTGTGTTTGTAGTTTATGGGGCTTCAGATTAAATGTTAAATGAGGGTATGATATAATGTATACATGAGACATTGCAAAATGATGTTATAGCCACACATTACACAGACACCTTTTTTCTGGATAAGGTATCCTTAGTAGAAGGCTATGGAAAAAGAAAAAGGAACAAATGTAAAACCCTTTGTTAAAGCAAATTTATTAAATAGGTAAGGAAGGAAAAGTAAATCTGTGATGGCAACATCAGCAGCAATCTGTAAAATGTTTTTTAATTGGTCATTCCAAGGACAAGAGAAACCAGCTTTTATGTAAGTCAGTGAATGAAGGAGTAAATTCATATCTTGAATACAATTAAGAAAACTCTGTGAACAAGAAGGTGTAACTATAGACAACTGGAAAAATTGTACCTTTTCCTACTTAATTAGATTGAATAATAAATACATAAATGTGGAGATGAGCTAGGTTATATTTGGAAAGTCCATTGTGAGGAACCAGGGGAAAAAAAAAAAAAGAGGAAATAAAGAACTCAAAGGAAAAAATAGTAATGTGGTGTTATCACTGAATGTTTAAATAATAAATTCGGACATAGCCATTATCTTCCTTTTGTGTGTTGTGTGAATACAAACAAATCCCTAAGGATAAACACTGCAACAGAAACTCACCTGGGATGGAATCTTAGGTGTCCGTAGCACAACTGGTGTGTAGGGCTAGATAAAAGTGGCACAGCCAGGGTTGATCTGAGATAAAGCTTCTTGACTTGCAAAAGAGTATGAAGTAGTTCATAGTTTAACAGGTGCATATGGGAACTCCTCTGCCCATGGTAGCATGGTGGCATGGAAATTCGGGGCCTCAACATTTGGCTGATACAGCTGCATAGTTTCCAGAGCAGAGCTTCCAAGTTGACTGCATCTGAGTGGGGCAGCTTGGGCCATCTGCAGCTGGTCTGCAGTGCTACCTGCCCTTCAAGGTTTGGTTTATTTTTTTTTTTTCCTGAGTTAACCAAGATGCAGTTGCATTCTGCCAGAGGTTTGGGCTCAGAGGCCAGGGGGAAAAAAAATTGCTGCTGCCTTGGAAGTGTTTGCTTAATTAGCTGACTCCAGTTGTGCTTATCTGATGATATTTGGAAGTTAATTGAGCAACTCTGCCAGAAGACTTAAGGAGAGAAAAGAAAAAGAAAGATTAACTTTTAAAGCAACACTCATACAGTGTTTTGAGATGACTTTAGGTGTCTGCCTTACAGCAGATTGTGGCATGGAAGAGAGAGTTATTGCTGTTACTGGAAAATGATCCCTCATTTCTGTAGGTGGAAACATGATTGGATAAAGTCAGTACAGGTTATTTTGTGTGACTGCAGAGTGGCTATTTGATTATTTGGAAATATTGGGGGATTTTCTTATTAATTAATTAGAAGATTTAAGGATTAATGGGTCATATTAATTAGAAATTCTGCTTGTCTTCTGGAGGGCTATGAATTTGTTAGGTAAAATTCAGCGATTGCAAGACTATATGCTGATAGTAAAATGGATAGCTGAAGACAGGTACTAAATAGCAAATACGAAAGAGAAATGTGTGTGTTTGGTTTTTTTCCATTCATGGGAATAACGTTTCCAAATTACAAATTTTATAGCCATTTTATTTTACCAAAAAAAAAAAAAAGTATTGTAAAATTGATTTAAGAAATTTGTGTAACTTGAGGTATCAAACTTTTAAAACATTATATTAAAAAAATAATAATTCTTCAATTTTATCATTTATATCATCAAACGCTTATAAAGCTTATTTTATCTCACGGCCATTTTCTCAGTCTTCTACTGCCTACCAGCTTTTGGTTTTTTCCCTCACCTGATTTCTGTCTTATTTTGTCTCTCATTTCCATGCTTTGTGCTCACCTGGTCTGGGAGATGGATCTGAAGCATGATCTCAGAAGGTGGTTGGTAAAATGGCTGCTGCAAAAATAATGCCTCTTATTTTATTATGTTGGCCCATAAGGTCAGAGGTGAATATTGGTGGTATGGCAGTAGAGGTTGAAACTTCCCACCAATTTCCCATTACATTTTGTTGCTGTGTGGCAAATGACAGCGGAAGGACGGTCTAACAAAATGAATTCTGACATGGAGGTGTGGATGAAGCAATGTAGTTGTGTGTTACTGAAACCGTTGCACCCACTGACATTCATCAACTCTACTTGGACATTTGTGGAGACCAAACAGTGGGTGTGAGCAGAGTGAGATGGTGGGTGGTGCATTTCAGCAGAGGCAACAGCAACAGTAGGTCACTTCCACTTGTGCATGTTGTTATGAGCTCAGCATGCAGATCTTGTTGATTGATGGTGAAAATGCATTGCTGATGGTGGTGAATATGTTGAAAATTGTGTCTTGTAGCTGAGAATTTCCTCTATCAAATAGTATTATTGTGCTCTATGTAGCTATTGTATTTTTCATGGAAATAAATAGGAGGCATTACGTTCGGAGCAAGCTATGCATATGCAATTCTGACACCTGATGGGGACCTGGGAGGGAATTTTCTTACAAAGAATACTTGTCTCTTGATGTCATTGGAAATAGCATGGCTGTGGGGGAAAAAAAAAAAAAAAGGAAGAAAAATGTTTTTATTCTTTCAAGGATCAGTATTTAGTGTCAGTTTATGCTGTAAAAAAGTTCCTTTAGAATGTTGTTACTATAGCTCCCAATCCCACTATCCAGGGTTAGGAATTATTTGTGTCAAGCCTGCTATCTCCTTGTAGTTACAGCTTATTATGGTTATTTCTTGTTTCTGTCAAGACACTGTGATGAATTATACTAACTGCTTTCCCTTATCTGTGTATGAAGTGTAATTGTCAGTATGGGCATTTTTTTATGAAATGCACTTTTTAAAATATGAAGGGTAAGAAACTGAAGCTTAATTCATGGCCTGACATTCCATAAAGTGCACTTAATTCAGCATTTTCATATTTGCTGTTTGTAAAAGTCACAGACTCTGCCTTTGCAGTCAGTGAAGAGCTACAGCTACAGGACACCTGTATGTCTAAAGACGACAGCTGAGACTTCTCTGGGAACGCATTACAAATGGTGAACAGTGTTTGACATTTAAATTAAACCTGTTAAGTAATACTTTTCTCCCAGATGGCAGTTCTCTTTACTTTGACTTTACTTTCCCTCCCTTTAAGCAGCACCTGTTTGCCTTTCTCCTTGTCTCTCCAGCCATTGGTCCCTTGGACCAGTTCCAATTGTTTGCAAGTCGTGCTTACAGAGCAGAATTAGCAGCCTGGACTAAAACTCAAATGGATCCCTCAGGCTGAAAACAGCACATGAACAAAAACTTGTCTCCAAGTGAGGTCTCCAAGCAAAGGTGACATGGGAAGAATGTCTGGCCTCAGCATGGGATTACAGCTCTAAAAGCCTGAACCCCAAATAACCTATTGAAATTTTATCAGGTCATTAATATCAGTTAAGTTCAATAGTTAAAATTTGCTAGTGGGTTTTAAAGCTATACTGCTAGGTTCCAGAAGATTCCGCATGAAATCCCACGCTGTTCAGTTGCAATTTTATATAACGAGCAGCTTAAGTTCTCTCTGTTTTGAATTATAAGTAGCCAGGTAGCACTTTCATTTAAAATCTCAATTTTATCAGGTTGCAACTTCTCTGCTAATATTTGTATTACATAGAAAAGTTCAGTGAAATTTTTTACAAAGCATGCTTTCAATTGCATTGGTTTTCCTTTGTGAGAAGAAGTGCAGTAATATTTGTTCCAGTTTTGGGCACTTCTCACTGTTCATTTACGGCAAAAGATAATTACAGAATGTCTGCTATGGATGATGAAATTCTGGAGATGGGGTAAAACTGCTTTCTGAATACTTGAAATATTTATGAAGTGATTTTTAGTATGTGTTAAAACTACTGGCTTTAGGAATTGAATCACCATTGATTTTGTTTGTATTATTCCTGAAATTATCAATGCAGATACACTACTTAATATTTAAAGTGCACAATAAAAACTGGTCACAGAAGTCTGCACCACGGTGGGCACAGTGTTGGGTGTTCAGACCGCATTACTTTGGAAACTTAAATTAGTTTGGAAAGTTTACCTGAGGCCATTTCTGCTCATGCTAAATTAGCAGCTGGTAATTGCAGAAAGAGAGACCTCAGCTCTCTTCTCCAGCCTCTGTGGCCACACATTTCTCCTCTCTGAGGCACCTGCACTGTATGAGATGCTTTTGTACAAAACTTGAACACTAAATGTAGCACAAATAGGGGAGCAGGAAAGTGTGAGCAAGAGTAAGGAAAGCTGGGACCACAGCGACCAGCAGTTGGATCAGTTTTGGCCTTCTGGAGATGCACCTCTCTCTTCATGGACTATAAAGGGAAGTGTGTTGGGCATCCATGAATACTGCTTGTGGTACAGTTTTATTACAGGAATAAAGGACTGAATGACTATGAAGGCTGAGTTGTCTTAATTACACCTGTGCGTGGTCATTCCAGGTCTAAAAAGCAATAAGAGCACTTGCACAGCTGATTTCCTAGACTTCAGTTGTTACAATAAGGGGCTTTCAGTCTCCACATTTCACTGAGAAATTTTTACATGCCAAATACATTTTGAATTCATCTTGTGCATGTGTTTTTCTTCTTGACGCATTTCCTCTCTTTGTTCAGTATGCACAGTGTGATTATTACAGGTGTTTTGTTATAACTAATACTTACAGAAAGTTGGATGAGGAGGATTTCTGTGCCAGAGAGGGTTAGAAGAAAAGGATATTTTGGATTCAAGGGATGGACAAAAATAGAAAGTTGTAGGTAGGGAAAGCAAAAAGACAAAGCCTTTCAGGGGAGGAATAAAAGATGTGAACAGATTCTCATGATATTTTGAGGCTGGTATTGCAGATTTGGTGTTACTGCAGACCAAAATTTTTCATTGGTGCATTTGAGCTTTAAGTATGCATAAACTCTTTTAAATATACTGCTCATTATGTTCTGAAACTAGGCTGTGGGTGAATCCAAAAGGAAGGTAGACATTATTTCATAAGCTAAAGTGAAGCTATGCTTTGTAGCTAACATCTGGGCAAGAAATTATTGACATTTGATTCGGGATGTAAAGTTGTGTGTTTGTTTTTTGAAGTTGTTTTATGTTTGTTTGTTTTTTTACTGTAGAACTTCAGAAGTTTGGCTTTAAATTTATCCCTGGAAATTTCTTTTGGTTTTGGGAAGAACTTAGGTTATTTGCTATAGGCTTTCTATCCTGAATGTTAGGTAGACACATTATGTTTATTAAGAGAGTGCTTGTGAATACCTATATTATGTGAAGCTGAGGTCCAGGAAAACAGGGTTGTGTGTTTTTAGTGATAGGTGTACTGAAAATGTGAAAATAAAGAAGGCTGTATGGGAGAGGGTGATGAAGGTAAACCTAGTAGAATAGTGAGACAAAATAGGAGAGAGGATTATAACCCAAGAAGGAGACTTTGACGGAATTGCTGGGGAAATTAGAGTTAGAAGAATAGTGCCTCATTTCATTTCACTGTCACACACAGCAGAAATATAGACAAAGACTGAGAGCTGGCATGACAATATGTTGAGTAACTGAATGAGATCTGTTTCATCCAGATAGTAGAATGATCAAAAAGAGCACTCAGAAAAACGGATGCAAGACAGGAATTGGTAACAGATTCAAAATGTCTGGCAGGTAACAGCAGGACTGAGATGAGCCAATGGGGTCTTTTTGTTGGAGTCAGTCAATGATTTAGATGTGTTATAGAGGTGAAATGCTGCGGGAAACATATTGGTTCTTTTTAGAAAGAAGTCGTAAGGTACTTCAACATTCTTTTTGTTAATGACTTTGCCTCTATACTGACTGGCAGACCATTTTTTAAACTCTGGTTGTATGTTTAGAGCATCATCTCATCTTTTAGGTTTCCTTCTAGGTTTTGGGGTTTTTTGGTCATTCTAATTTTTTCTTATTTATTAGTACTTTCTCTGTGAATATCCCAGCGCAGGTTCAGCTGTTGGTTTTCTTTGGAAGATTTCAGGTGTGTTTCTGCAGCACTGAATTCAGAGTAGCACTGATTCTGATGGGAGTTCCTAAGTGTTGCTGAAATACCTGTATTAAATAGAAATTAAGAAGTGTTATTTTCTGTTGGTATGGTATGTGCATCATATATCACATGAGTACCGGAACACTTGTTGCAGTGTTTGGGAAACTGTCTATTTATGTACTCTCTGACTCAGCTACAAGATTATCCTTGCTTCTGTTTATCCATCCACAGTGATCAAATGCTGTTATCTTCCGGGTATTTGACTGTGGTTGCAGTCTGTGCTGCTATGGATTTGGTTTCAGTTGCTCAGGCAAAGCTGCCTATACTTTGCAGGACATACAGGGGTATGACAGCTCTTTGTATGCCATGAGGTTAGAGTAGTACCTCATTTTTACCTCCTGCCTGGCCTGGGAAAAATGTAGATATACATCTTAAATCTAAATGTAGATTGTAGATATACATCTTAAATACACAACGGAGTATTGAATAAAGCCTGGTAGGCTTTCCTGGAAGTGAAAGCAAATAATAGTGAACCTTTCAGCTGTATTAAAAACAGTATTTGTAATGGAGTCAACCAGGACTGGGGAGTTGCAGTAAGTAATGATGCTCTTTCACTGGCTTCAGAATTGACAGTGTGCATCCTGTGGCTGTATGTGCAAGTTCTGGGCCATTGTGGTCTGTGGATAAGCACAGGAGCTTTTACTGGACCTTGAGAGTTGCATCAGTTGTGTTTTTTTGTACAACGCATTCCTGAGTATCATTGATGAAAAGATCAATTTCTAATGTGGTGTTTCAAACAAAAAGCTAAACTTAAAGTGTGTTTTGTGTTTGCTTGTTTTAGTTTTAAGGCCATGTTAAAATGATTTGGTACAGTGTAAGTGAAGGATTGTGACTTATACTCTGTATTGAGTGGAGATTTCGTCTGGTAATACAGGCTTGTGGTTTTCTTTTTGTTTCCCAAAGTGTCTATTCCAAATACATCTTAATGATAGTAAAAAGTGTAAAAAATTGCAATAAAAGATTCAGAAAGTGATTTAAAAAAAAAAAAATACAAAAGAATCATTCAGAAACTACTATCTAAGCAAATTTTCTCACGGACTGTGCATATACTCAGAAATACAACTTTACACTCAAGAAATACGCTAAACATTGCTTTGAGCAGGAAAATTCCAACAGAGTAAGTATCACAATTGATAATTTTGCTGCTTAGCACCAAGAAGCAGAGTAAATTAAAATTCTTCTCACTGTGTGCCTTGGAGCCTATTCCACCTGACTCATCAAATGAAAAATTCATCAATTAATCCTCTGACAATAACGATATATACACAAAAATCAATTCAAGATTGATTTTTTGAGCCCAAACATGAAAACCTACCCCTGGCTTGCAGATGATGTGAGATTTCTCTTCATTTCAACCTTATTATTGAGTATAAAAGCTGAAGTGTTCATAGAATTATTTGTTCTAAGTCAACTGCAAAGGTGCGATTGTTTGAGAAAGGGTGTGCGTGCCGCCGAGATGCTCTGAAGCAGTACCAGAGCTGGCTAATAAAGTTGTCAGATGCGTGTAAGAGCACAGCTGATAGGAATCCCCCCAGAAGGAAACCAATGGAGAGACACAGATTGCTGAATTCTGACAGGAGACCACCCAGGATAGTTCAGAGCGAGCCGCGCACCCAGGAAGATCAAAGGAAAGGAAGAGCAGTGCAACATAAACTAAACTCAGAAGCATAAGTATGGAAGCAGTCTTTATGGGAAAACGCTAATACAATGGCTAAATCTGTAACTCAGGAGGCTAGGGCATTTTCTTTTGTAACAAAGGCTCAGCAGCAGAAAATGAGATCATAACTTCTCAGATCTTTCACTTGTAATTCACACTACTTCTTCAGTGAGAACGAAAATTGCAGCAGATGGTTAGTACATTGCTGTCCCTTTCTTTGTTCCCATAACCTACTTCTTCACGATTTATTATAGCACATATTAAAATGATAAGAAGTCTTCATTAAAACTACGATACCTTAATCTGATGATAAGTCAAAAACATGGGTTTGTGTATGTACTTACATTACTTCTCTGGAGATCAGAATTGGTGCTGGGAAATATTTTTATGTACGTGAAAATATGTAAGGTACGCAGTAGAAATCTCAGATTAAAAACTCTCTCACATCCCTAGAGATAAACGTAGGTTGCTTTTTATTTAAGGAACAAAATAAAGGTAACCTAGTTCCTGCCTTCTGTGTATAAGCATGTAGTTTTAAATTCTCATCAGTTTAATATTTTAAGCTTACCTTCAGTGAAAGAAATGCTGATAGCAACTTGTTGAGTAAATTCTTATCTCTGAATGCAGTACAAAAAGGAGAAAACTATTACATGTGAAAGAACTCATTCTTTGTTCTTTGCATCAGCTTTGTATCGCACAGCGATTCATTATGTCCTTCCTATGTATATAAAAATAATGTTCAGACTCTAAAGAAAAACCCTAATGATACTAAAGAGCTGAAAGTCAACACTCTGTGGTGTGCAGGCATTAATCGAATTGCAGGTATATTAGCTTCTGATGGGTTCTTGTGAATTCGTTTACTCATGATGCCGATCAATATCAACATATATTTCGAATTCTAGATGCACAAAAGGTGAAAAAATAGGTAGGAGTACTTGGTTGGTGTGTATTTCCTTAGTCAAGAAACTGCTGGGACTTTTGATAAGAACTCAGGCTGAAATACTGTGAGTTACTTCTGCTTTCTTAGCTGAATGCTAAGGCCACTGTCTTTAAAAAATTCTGTGTGTGATAAGAACAAGGATGTTGTCATAACTGTGTATTAAAAATTCAGATCTGTGTGATGAATTTGGCTCCAAAGAGAATATCTGGACCTATGTCTGCTACCACGCAATGTTTCTTTATAAAATATTACCGTAAAACATGAGTCACTGCAGGAGAATTTTTGTTTGCTCTTTCAATTTACAGTTCTATTAAGAGTCTTAAAGTGTAGAGAGTTTTACAAATTATATTCATAGGTTTTCCTGTTGTCACATAATTAGAGATTGAAGGAAGTTAGGAGGGGAAATAGTAGTTCATGTTACTTACTTTTAGATATATTAAAGTTGAGTCTGAATTCTGGTCTTTTGTTTCAACTGTGCTTTATACTTTTTTTATATGTATAGATTTACATAATCGATCCCTGTGGGAAATGTGCTGTTACCAGAGAGTGAGTAATAAAGAGTAACTTGAAGGTAGAGAACACGTATATATTTCAGAACATGCTTCAATAATTTATTCTTATAATGTTTATTTGGATTTACCTTTGTGATTTATACCGTATTGGTAAATGTATATTTTAAATTTTATTGTGAATTCTTACATGCATTATTTCTAAATACGAAGCTAAAACCTACTACTGCCATTTTTACAAAGCAGAACTATTTCATTTTATTTTTTTAATGCAGGTCAACATTAATTTGTTAAAACAACAAATAAAGCCTTTTATCTTTTGAGCACCCACTTACAGAATGTTTCGGTTTATAGATTTTAATAATGGTAGATTATTTATATCTCAGAGGATTTTCCTTGTTTCATTCTTGCTTCACGTGTAAATTTCTCCATCAGACGAGTTTTATGTCACACGAGCACTACTGCTCAGATGGGAGGAGCATTATTCAGGTATGATGTGTAGGACAGATTCAAAGATCGCGATTTTACTTTCTCTTTAAATTTGTTCTTCGTGAAGTCTCTGGTCCGAAAGCGGGAGCCTGGTGGCGCGTTCCACCCGCTGCTGCCAGGAGTGGCCAGCAGGGGGCAGTAGCGGCTGCAGAGCGCGTGGGCCGGGAGTGCCGCGCAGAGCGGCCCCGCAACAGAACAGCGCCCCGCCGGCCAGGAAGTGTCAGCTCACCCTCGCTGCCTCGGGACGAGCCGCTCGCTGAACGCCGGTGGCTGACAACGCTGAGCGTACACAGCAGCACGGTGACTGGCAGCGTTTTTTTCCAAACTCTACCTTTAAAGCTATTCGGCTAAAAAACGGGATTGCTTTCTTTGTAATATACATGTATTGCGTCTTTGTAATGCACGTGTATGTTGTACATATGTGCTTTTTATCATGCGCACGTTGAATTGTAACTCAGGCAGCTGAAGTAGATAAAGCATAGACCCAGGGTATACCCAGTGTGTTTTTTCTAGGCTCTGTTGTAGGCAGTTAGCACAGCATTTTCACATGCATTGCATTGACTCAGGCACCAAATCCATATTAAGGTAGAATCCCAGGGTCATAGAATCATAGAATCGTTGGAGTGGGAAGGAACATTTAAGGGCCACCTAGTCCAACTCCCCTTCAATAAACAGGGACACCTACAGTTAGAGCAGGTTGCTCAGAGGTACCTGAGTGAAAGCATATGACTTCCTGATGATTAAGAAATCTCCCAAACTGAAAATGGGTGGCAGATAGCAAAGATCTTTCATACAGAAAGGCCATTTGTATGTATATATCTGAAAATACACGCAGTCGTCGTGTATTAGGCAGATGGATGTGAGAATAACAGGTGCAGTTTGTATTTTCAGTTTAGGAGTGTGCGTTTCTCAGAGCTAATAAGAAAATTGTTTAGTGTTTAACTAAAATAAAAGTCCTGTTGAATGCAGACACCATCTAAACAGATTGTTATTGTTAAATTGCACCTCAAAGTCTTACTTCTTTGAAGAGCCGAATCTTCTACCTCCCTAAAATAATGAGAGTTGTGATTGTTTGAGAGTTTATTTTGTATTCCTGAGTAAGCAGCTGCCATGCTTCATGGAGATGGTCTGCTTTGGTTTTGTCCTCTGCTTGTTACATGGGGCTGATCCTGCATTGCTGAGCCAACAGAGTTCACCTGAGAGTCAGATTTCACTGTGGCCTTTTTGCCCCATAGCTGCCACCATGTTTTCTTTGTGTGGCCTCCTCTGCTGTGATCAGCTGTTGGGAATGGGTTTGTTGCTGCTCAGTGCTGAGGACTTGGTGGGAACCCTGGGGTAACCATTATTTGGGGTGATTGCTGCTCTTCCACACAAAGGTACGTTAGTACCTTTGTTTACTATTTGAAAACCATTTCTAAAACCTAAACAGTGTTTCCTTCAAGTATCAGCCTTACC
The DNA here is from genome assembly GCA_030625065.1 of Alectoris magna. Classification (NCBI taxonomy): domain Eukaryota; kingdom Metazoa; phylum Chordata; class Aves; order Galliformes; family Phasianidae; genus Alectoris; species Alectoris magna. Next base: position 19,840,224 of record CM060564.1, on the reverse strand, counting down.
TTTCTAGCTGATTTCAGGACTGATTTCAGGAGTTCAGCTTGGCAAAAAAAGTTATGTGTGAGTTAAAATGTATCCAAAATGTGGTTTGAGATGAAGCAGGTGATGATTGACATTGAGAAGACTCTCATCGTGCTTCTTCCGTTGACCTGGCTGGTTTGGGGCAAGACCAAAGCACCTCTGTGTTAAGAAGAGGCTGAATTTTGAGATCTAACAATGAAAACTGCCATGTAACATTTATCAATATAATGATGGTACCTTAATGTTTATTTTAACTTCTTGAAAATTACAGTCATGCTTAAATTTTATCATTTGCTTGTATGCCTTGCTGAAGTGTGGCCTTAATACTCAGCCACTTTGAATTCAGATTGGCCGAGACTTGGGCTTTGTTTCAATATGCTCAAATTTCAGCATATGTTCAGCTGAATGAGAGCTTTAGTATACAGATGACAAGTCTGGATGTTACCATTTGCATCATTCCTCCCTCATTTAAAAAAAAAAAAAAATCAAAACATACATTACAGATGCCGAGTTTTGATTGACACCGAGGTGGGAATTGGGGTTTGGGGCCGTTCACTTTCTTGTTCGGCGTGCATGCTTGTTTTGTTCAGCCTGTGAATTAAAGTTAAGGATTTATGCTGTGTCCTTCTGGATTTTTCTTTTTTAAACAAATGATACTGAGACTGTTCTCACTCTCCTATCCTTGTGTAGTATCAGAAATGTTACCATGCATGATTTCATGCAAAATTGAATCTTCCTAAATGAATAAAATGGCTGTCGTAGAATCTCTTGGATTTGTTTTCTGTATCACTCTTTCTCAATACTAGTACGCTGTAGTTCCATTTGAATAATAAACTGGCATTCACCTATCAAACAGCATGGAAATTTGGAGGCTGGTGTTTTGCAATAGCAGTGGTAGAATGGGGAGGCACTGCAATCTGTCCTTTCCTCTCTTCACTCTGTTGTGTGTTGGCTCTGCAGCTGATACGGCCCCGCTCCAGCTTTGGCTTTGCAGCTGATAAGGGTCTCAGAACAATGAATTATTTTAGAACTGTACTTTGCCATGTGAGCTGCATTACCTAGGTAAAATTGAGTGAGTTGTAGGAAAAGATAATTCCATATTCTATGGCCAGTTGGAAATAATTTCCTTACATTTGTGAGTCTTAGTCTTGTATCATTTTGATGTAGCTTTTGTATTCTTTCTGAAATGGTTACTACTGCATTTAAGGTTTATATCATGGTTGATAAGCTTTACTGACATGGGCTTACTTTTAATAACATCTTTGCTTTATTAAAGAGATATGTGTCTTTTTACATGAAAAATACATCTTTTTAAAGAGATAAAGATGGTGGGATTTCTGACTAGGCAAGCAGCAAGTATAAAAGTTTTTATTTTATGTCACTCCTTAAAGGCACATTGAGGTTTATCTCAGCCTGCAATAATGGTGTAATTATAGGGACTTTCCTTAAACTTTATTAGTAGAGTTTGAAGTATGTCTGTTTTTGTGAAGGTCAGTAAAGCTCAAGTTTTTAACTGAGAGTTTATATTTTCTGTAAAAATGTGAAAGCAAATGCAGATTGATAAATATATCCAGTCGCATAATTTTTCTCCATGTAGACATACGTCTGAGGTTTATAATAATCAGGAGGAATATGAAAAAGGCAAAATTATGTTACTGTATTTATATCTGTATGTTAGAATGTACGGTCCTTCATTGTATTAATGTAGATGTGTTGTAGCTATGATTTGTCACAAGTGATAAGATCAGTCTTCTAACCCAGCATTCGGTTGAAGGCGGATGAAAGACACAGGAAGGGAAACAATTATGTCAGCTGCAAAAACCATACCCAGCTGGACATACCATCCAAAAACATTTTATTCCTTTGCTTTTCTGAGACAATTTCTGCAGTGAATTGCCAAGTTCTCCTTTGTAATCTTGGAGTTAGTGACAGTTTTGTTATTGGACTTTTTGTGACATCAAGCAGAAACTCTGAGAAATGAAGAAGAGTGGGTAACAAAGATGGTTGTACAAATGGTAAGGGTTACCATTTTTACCACTTTCAGCTGAGTGTTTGCCAGATGATAGTGCATACGCCATAATGACATCCCTAGGGAAGTGCATTCCACAGTCTCACTTTGAGGGTCAAGGATTATAAAGGCTCATTTCTAATATAAATGAAAAAGTACCTACAGATATTTGTTTGAGAAGTGAGAACTCAGCTCAGCTAAAATAGAGAATGTTATTCTGTGTCTCCAGGTAAACTGCCTCAGAAAAGCCAAAGTATGACAAAAGCCAACCAGTTTTCTTCCTACTCAGCAAAGGATGCCAGTCATAAACTTCATTGATAGATTTTATGGGAAAAAGTCACAGCCTTCAAAGCCATCTTGCCCCATTTATTTGACACGGTATGATGTTCATTATCCGTTGTTACGCTATGTAAATCCACTTTTTAACCCTAATCCACTTCTCTTCCACATTCCTCTTGAAGGATACTTCTCATGAGAGCCTTTTACAAGAGAAGTGGCCTCACTGCTTTGTGTAGACTTGCTAGGTGAGTTGCCGTCATAGTTCAGTGGAACAAGTTTTCCTTCTCCCAAAGAGAAAAACCACTGATTTCCATTGTGCCCTAAACCTTGAGCTCAATAAATATTCCATCCTGTTGAGGCTGCTTCCACCATTCCATTTCCCCAGCCGTTTCTTTGGCTTTTACTTTTTTATTTCTACCTCAAACACTCATCAAGCATCTAAAAAATCACAGTAGGATCCTGCTCTTACAGGTTACCACTCTGCAGCAGTTCTACATCTCTGTAATTTTCTCAAAATTGAGGATACTAATGGTAGCATATATAGTTAGAAAATGAGTATTTGTTGGCCTGTCTGTGTGTAGACTGTCTAGTCCACTCCTCTTCCCCTTAGCTTAAATTCCTAGTGAGTGAAGAAATAATCTCTAAACTGCGTTTCAGATGAGAGTGCTCATAGGAACTTTGATCAGCTCTTGCCTGCCAAAAGACAGGCTTTGGTACCTTCCGTTATTGGCAAGGGCTTGAACCCAGTATCAGTTGTATATATGTGTCTGCAGCTGCTAGATAAGTGTTGTGCACGTATGTGACATCATTTGTCAAACTTTGTGTGTGGCTTGATAGCTGATGTCTTCTGTACTCTTCATCTAGGCATTCCATCAAAACAGTGATAGATCTTGTGAGTTCCTGCAGGTTTTTGGGAATAGTAGCTAAACAGAGAAAGCATATGAAAGCATTTTCCCTTTTTGACACTTGGCAGCCTAAGTTCTTCTCTAAAATGAGCTTGGAGTTTTATCTGTATCAGTTAATTAACTTACTGGTATTCTTTCCAAAGCCGCTTCTATTGCTGATCTTGTTTTTGGAGTCTGTTACCCAGGAAGGAGCCAACCCTTTATACCCTCCCAGGCTCTATAAGAATGTAGTTTGATTATTGAATTGTTAAGTTTACTAGTGAGAGAAAATCTTTAAATGAGTCATGCAGTGGATTATGCATTGTATCCCCATCTGTTATCAGTTAGAAGGTGAACCTTTCCATCCAAACATCAAAGCACACTCCAATATGCATTGTCTTTGGCTTGCTTCTGAAACATGCCAGAATGTGAAGTCTGTGAAGCATGGAGAAAAGCAAGCTGCAGACTTTTATAAAATGTTGTGCCTATGATAGAAGGACTAGTTTTGATGCCAAGTTCAAGCTAGCAAGTAATTGAATAGTACAGGTGTTGCCCAGAGGCGCTTATCCATTACAGTGGAATTTGTACTAATCTGTTCACAAAGTAGAAAAATTGCATGCTGCAATAGTGATTTTTTTGGGGATGCTGCAAGGACTCCAGTCTTCATACCAGCCCTTCTTCTGCACCTCACCAAAACTGATTCTGAATTGTGAGGGAACCAGAACAGGGGCCTTTCCTTTTGTATCATTACAGGAGAGGACAGGGAGGTGTAAACTGTCTGCATAGCACTGATATGTATCACCGGACCAAAAGCATGTGCAAACATATGGCAAAATTCATCCTGGATGAGGTACTTTGGAAGGCCATAGGAAAATGTCCTTTTTGTATCCCACCCACCTTCTGCAGATTTACTGAAAACCCTGCAGCCCTTCCTGTCACACAAACTCATTGCTAGTTTTTGAGAAACAACTTTCCAGGTTGGGTACTCCTTTAATAATAAGTGTCCTGACATTATTTGTCTTTATTATTCTATGAAGTACTTTCTGTACCATTACAAAGCATTTAGAAGAGTTCGGGACATGAAGATATTCTTTCATTTATTTCTGAACTGGTAACATAGAAATAAAACAAAAAAAAAGTTTAGTGTTGAATACCGTACAGTGTATTAGTGCTAGGTTGTGGGTTTGTAAGATAGTTGCTACACATGTCTGTGGAATTTATCCTTCAGTTTTCTATTGTAATGTATGGCCCAAATATTTTTCCTGTTGCAGTATCCTAAACAGCAGCATCTTTTGGTGCTGATGCTCTTTCAACCTTTAGAATAGTAGGACGAGAGCTGTGTCCTGCCCCAGGGGCTTTCGAGCCAAAGTAGAGTAAAAAGATAAGTATTATTTATTCTCCCTTCACAGTCACAGTTACTGAGACAAAACAGGCTTGTGGCTTGACTGAAACACAGATGTCAATTCAGTAGCACAGCTGGTTTACAATCTCAGAGTTTGATTTTTATAGTTCTGTGCATAAGCCATTTGACCATGCTTGTTTTCCTATATATTTTGTTAGGACATATTTTTGACCAGTCTGCTTCTAACCTGCTTTCCAATAGCTTGTGCATCTTAACGATTCCTGAAACAGCTGACTATGTTAGCTCTACTAATAGCATCTGTAACAGAGAGAACTTGTTGTTCTCTGAGCCAGTCAGTCTAAATTGTTGTTGCTCTATGGGTAAAAACATATGGAATATAATGTGATCACAATATGCAAATGTACAAATATTCTGACGTTGTATTATGCTGTAAATTAAGCATCAAAGACTTTTTGGCCTGCATTTTGTACGACTAGTTACATTTTTAGATTCTCATTTCAGCTGTCATTCAGCTGTTTTGCTGAACTGTTGAAAAACTCTGCCCAAGCAGAGGGATTTTTTCTTCTTTGCTATCACCAGATAAAATCGTGCTGTTGCTCTTTAACTTCAGTGCAGCAATACGTCTATCTGCCAAACTGATGCGATGTGAAAAATTTAGTTATATATCACACTTATTTTTCTTCTAAGTGACATTATTGGCCCCACTAATAGTGTGACTAACCTCATAATATTCAGTCTCTTTCCCCCAGGAAACATGACTCTGTTCTTTTCCATTTAATTTGTTGCCAGAACATGCAGTGTTTCTTTTAAGTTCTTCTTTATCTCAGTGTTGTAGTGTGGGGGACCTCTCTAGATTATTTCAATCTCTCTTCATATGTAAAGATAATGGTAACATCCACAATGGGAAACAGTAACTGTAAGAAAGCACACAGCTTGGTGTTTCCTCTTTTTTTCTTCTCCCAATTTCAGCTGTGGTATTTCCTCTGAAAGAATGAAAACCGTGGAGCTTATCAAAATAACTTACCTCCCTGACTATTGATTGTATCCTTTAATAGTCTGTTAGAATTAGATGGAAAAAATACTTTTAGATCTTTTGGTCTGCCCTCCTGCTAGTTCAGCATTGTTCCCTTCATTATATTATTGAATGTTTCTTCTAGTTCGTTGAGAAATTATTCCACAGTATCACTGTAAGGAAGTCTTTCTGATATGCAGCATATATTTTTTCCTTTTATGATTTAATCTGACTACTCCTAGTTATATTTCCTTGTCATTCAAATGTTTGTCTTTCTTACCATGTGCATAGAAGTTCCAAGCATTCCTACATGGCTGCCACTCAGTTAACGATATAATGATGATGAATCAGTGTTCAATTGTTTTCTGTGTTTTGTTTTGCTCACCTCTTATTTCAGTATCTTGGTATTAAAAGTGATAAAGAAGATTGCAGAAACGAATTCAAGAGGCCTCTTACCTGGGATTTTCCAAGTTTATTTCTTTGTTTGTTTTTCCTACCCTTATTTTTCTGCAAAGCTAATATACATTTAGAAACTGATACAATCTCACCAATGTCTTTTAAATTTGTTTCTCTCATTATATGTATAGTCTTTGAACTGTTTCTTTTCCCTGTCAATTTTCTGATTCCAATCTCATTTTTCTGCATAAAGATCTGAATCTGAAAGGTTCCTTTATATCTTTTTCTGTTCTCTTTGATATTTATGTCTGTGGTCATTTTAATGTCTTCTGTCTTTGATTCTGTTAATGTAATCATTATCCTCTTTCATTTTGTAATGATGTCAAAATATGACTTTGCCATCAAGTTTATTTTTAACAGCATGGTGTTGTAAGATTGTTTACACTGAATTCAGATGTGTTATTTTTTCCTGCATTTAATTTTGTTGTTCACTTGTTATTTTTCATAAATCTACTTCATGTTTTATTTGTGATTCTGGCACCTCATATATTCCTCCCCCAGCTTTAAGCTGTAGGGTCAAGTGGACAATGGTTTGCTATAGATTTGTGAGTAATATGATGCCTCGGTGGTCTCAAGATACTTGAACTAAATTAGGAACAGAGCTTTCCTAAACAAATTCTTCCCAATTTTCTTTCCTCAAAGCTCATTCTTCATCCCAGAGTTGCAGTCCCGCAGCAAGTGGAGTCCATCCTTCACAAAAGATTATCTTACAGCAGTTATTTGCCAGCAGTTAAAGATCTCAAAAATGAAGTATTTTTGCATTCAAAGGATTTTACTGGCGTCTTTTCACCTCACTCATCCTTTGTGTCTCTCAAGTCTCAGATTTTCTTAAGTTTTCTTGAGCATGGAATACTATTAGCAATTTTTAATATGTGCTTAATCCAAAATTCAGAGCATGTGGTTTATAACAAAAAAAAATACTCCTGAAAATTTGAATGTTTCTTTCTGCTGACTGACTCAATTCAGAGCAGTGGAAAGGAAGAATGCAAATATTTTAAAATGAAGTATGGGAAAGTTTTAAAGTTTTAAGTTTTAAAGAACCATTAAAAAAAAAAAATTTCTCTGCATGCTTTAATTTTGTAATGTGTTGTTTTGTATAATAAATTATGACCGTCATTTTTTTCAGTCTTTTATCTTGAAATTTGGTTTCCAATTTTATTTGTTCTGTCAGTTCAGTAAACCAGAACTATTTTCTTATGTGCTGAGACACTGACAATGAGGTCATAATTTCATGGAGTAACAGAAAAGGGTAAACTGTTTGGGTGTGTTCTGCCTGCTGACTGCATGGCAGCTGGATAGGATTGCTGCAGGACGTGTGAGTTTACCTCATTTTGGGAAATGAAAACCTGGAGGTACTGCATTTAGCTGACCATTGTCTTCTGTGAGGTTGAAAACAGACATATAATGACCTGTCAGCATTCTGCTGGAGTGCTATTGTGCATAAATAATTATTATTGCCTTTACTGCTGACCTGCTGACTGTATTCAGTGCCAAAATATATATCACAGCTACCATTTGCAGGTTTCAGTACACTTATTCACGCCATTCTTTTATTGTGTAGTAAAATATTACCCCAGTTTTTAGAGGCTTTGACCTGTGGAACACAGGTAGAGCTAATGTTTTATCAAAGTGACTTCTAATTCAGGAGTCCTGTGTTTGGAGGAATGCTGAATTCAGTACCGCGGGTCTGTTTTTGAGAGATGTCTTGCGTTCAGAAAACTTTTCAAAATCATTTCAAACATTTTTAATGCATGGTTTGATAGTGGGTTTAATCCAGACTGTCCTAAGCTCAACATTTCTTTAAAAACAACCACAAATATCAGTTACAAATCTGCTTGTGAGGATCTTAAATAGAATTTAATGTTCCTAGTCCTTCAAGAACGTTTTCTCCAGTGCTTCTCCTTTTTCTAATAATTTCCTCTGTTTATTTCTCTCTTTTTTATTTCCCTGCACGTTTGTGGTTCTAATCCTTGCTTCAGTTCTTAGTGGTTACTTTCTGTCCTTGCATTTTCCTCTCCTGATTTTCCGCATCGTCCAGCTTTGGGTTGATTTTCACTTTCCTCTTTGTCTCCTTTTTCCTCCTCTGGAGAGCAGTGGGCAACCAAGAGCAGACAGCATCCATGAGCACACCAGTGAGGTCAAGCAATCATCATTTTCCCTTATTATAATAATTCTAATTATTTTGTGAAAATCTATTCAGGGCACCAGCTTTTGGGGATGAGGGTTATGTCTGGAGAAGAGGAGTTGATAAGCGTGTCTAATTAGCGCTTCAGCTTGGTTCACTAGTGTGTGTCTGTAGTGTATCTGACTGTGCTTTTGCTAGCATCCCTGAGCGGTCTAAGAGAGTTCAAACTGAATTCCTTGCATATGAAATGGAGCCAGGAGGTGCACTTTGCCAAAATATGTAAGCTGATGCTCAGCATCAACAGTTTTGCTTTGGAAGTCCGTAACAATGGTCTGCACCAGTTGCTAGTGTCCACCTGCCTAATGAGAGCCCTCTTCACACAACTGGTTCTGTGAGAGGTCAGCTTTGTTCGTGCCCATTAGCTTTGTTGACTTCACAGAATTACTCCTGGCATGAGCTGGGTGTCACTATGCAAGAATAAACAGATACCTGCAGAAACCAGATGAGGCTGTGGGAGAACATCCTCTTTAAAACTGTTAGCTTTAGCAGTAGAAGAAGTTACTGACATAAAACTGAAATAAGAGAAATTTGCTCTTACTCTTAGTGCTGCAAAATTTAAGGTTGCCAAACAGGTGATTGTTAAAATAGTTCTATAGCAAATCCCATAAAGCTCTTGCTCATATTAAGCTAAAGTTTGCATTCAGAAGAGCAAGGATTGCAGCACTTCTGAGAAGTGCACATGAGGTGATACATTCCAAGGGTAGTTAGTAATGGGTTAGCTACCTCTTAACAAAATTTATAGTTCTTGATATGACTAAAATTACAACGTGGATTAATATTGTATTCAGCTTCTACATTCGTGTGAGAACAATATAGCCTGCATTTAATATCTTCTCCCCTATATAATTTTTCCTTTTCAAATTATTTATGGCAAGCCAGTAGCATAAAATCAAATAATAAACACATTATTGAAAGTATTGAAAATTTTAATTGATGACATAGATGCACGAATGTTTCACACGGCAGAAAATGCAGAAGCTTTCCTGAAGGGATGCAAGGAAAGTGCTTAAATTTTAAGTAGCAAATATTGGCAGCTCTCAGAGTGGGAGCACAGTATTTAAATATTCCTCCACTCAGTTTTTTGTCTGTTATCACATCTGAAAGAGAACTACCCATATTTTCCACATGGTCTGATGTGTGATGTCAGTGTTGCCATGAGCTTGCACTTACTGTTGCAAAACTCCAAATTAGATCTTAAGAACACACCAACTTAAAACCAGTACCTTCAGCATGAGGAGGAGCAGCACACTCCAGGTTTTTGTGTGCTTGGAAAAGCACCGTGGCAGAGAAGAGTCAGCTGATAGTCAGCTGCAGTTGTTTTTCAGAGCTTTTGTTCACACAACCACGCAGGCTGTGCCCACATGGTCAGAAGTGGTCTCCAGGCCTGTACCTTGCTCTTGACATCCTGTAACACCAACCTGCTTGGATGACTCGGCTCTCAGGCTAAACATGGCCAGGATCTGTTCTTTGACTTTGTTCCATGGGCAATTGACATGTCATAACTCATGCATGCCAGTAAACCCCTTTACTCTTTCCACCACCCACCTGAGAAGAAGGAGGGCACCCTCTTGGCAAAGGTTTCTGGATTGGCCTGTCCTTGCTGCTGGAGTGCGCTCAGAGTGTGCCGGCACGAGGCAGGCAGCACAGCAGTACCCGGACCTTGCACTTGTGCCCTTGCTCAGTTTTCAGTTTAGGTGCACTTGCAGCTTTGTGCCATCCCCAAAAGACCTGTTTGCTGTATGCAGAAAACAGAGTTACACCCATTTTCAAGCCTGTACTTACAGTAGCTGTAGGAACATATCCCGTGAAGCGTTTACATACAGAGTTATTTCTTGATATTCTGCCTTTGTAAAACAGGGGACCTCAACGGTGCCACAGCAAGAAGAGAGGAGAGGGTTTGTGACATGCCAAACAAAATAAACACATAGTTCAATTCAGGTCTCATAACTTGTTAATTTATGTTGCTGATGATTTAAAAAAAAAAAAAAAAAAAAAAAAAGGGATGATTTCAGCAGAGGGATGGAGAACACTATGCACTATGCAGGCATTTTTTTTCCAGCTAGAACAGTATTCCTTTAGGGCATTTTGAGAGATGCAGTAGCTGAGTCTGAAGTTAATTTAACTACATGCATGTGCAGTGTTGTGTTTCCTAGGTGTAATTTAGGGAAAGGGACAGGAAAACTGAGGTACATCTGAAGTTAACAATGCTGCTGACTTAAGCAGATAATGGTATTTTCATTCTTGTTTTATTTAAAGGGAGACTGCCAGCTTGGAATGTATTCAGTTTGTGAAAAAATGTTTAGATACTTACTGAAAACACAGCACTCTGCTCGCCAGTTCTAGTGGCTCTGAAGACACGTGTTCTAATGATTATGCTTTTTCACATCTCGTCAAAATCCCAGTGAAAGTATTAAGGGTCTCTGATCAGATCCTGAATGTGCAAATGCTTGAATGCTGCTTGGTTTCTCATATAATTTTGTCTATAGAGTGACATACTTACCCTCAATACCTGTTACGCTGGAATCAGAGGAACTGACTGTACATAGCACGGAATGATGTTAAAAACAGAGAAAACAATTAAAAACATGGGGGGGGTGGGGGAAGGGGGTGGCGTGCGGAGAAGGGTTTTCACCCATTTCCTGCAATTGTAAGGACATTAGATGTCAGCAATGACACGATGGATAAATTTGCTCAAGCACTGAAATAATCAATAGTTTTCAATTTTCAGATGCTGTACATTTGTGGACCCTTTCTGGCATGCACAGAACCATTTAAAAATTGTTTCATGAATATTTAGGAGTTCAGCAAACATACTCTGTTTCCAGCTCTTGTTTGGGAGACATTGCAGGAACTCACAGTACACTCTATCGTAATTGATCGTTAGATATATTGCCCCATGGGGGCCATGTTGAGGTTGCTAGCACAATTCTGGTATCGCCATCTCCTGATTTATTTATTTATTTATGTTTACTCTGCAAAATAAATCTTTAATACTGTTTTGGGACAGAATTTTCTAGCAGTGTTTGAGTAGGAAAAGTAAAGTAGGGGAAGGAAAATCCATTGTTATTGTAGCAGCACTCGGAAGTCCCTTTCAAGGTTGGTCCTCAGTATTCAGGAATCTGTAGAAGCAGAAAAAAAGAGATTGCACGTTCTCAGGTCTTCTGCAAGCAGCTTCCTTCAGTGTAGGATTGTTAAATAATCCTGTAATTGACTTACTCAAACTACTTCCAATGAAAAATCTTATTCAACAGATAAGAGATGTGTTAGAGGAAGCTCTCTGCTTCAGCATCTTTGAAATCTGCAGGAAATAATCCTTTTTCTTTGAAATTTTACTTTTCTCTCATTCCCCGTACATTATGTAAAGCAAAGCTTAATCATGAAAGTGTTGACTGTTAAGCTGCATAGTTCTGAATACTTATGCAGTGTAGTTTTCTGTATTTACAAAATTTCACAGTTTTTCATGGAAACTGTATAAAATGTGTCGTGCAGGATTTTTCAGTAGGTCAAGAGACAATCAAATTGCAACTAATTTGTCCCTGAAACACTCAATTATGGTTTTCTTCAGCAAGAACTGTTTTCAAAAAAAAAATAAAAAGTATACTTTCTGTTGCAAACCATTTTCATACATTTGCAATGTATTATTTCTTATAATGTAAAATTTATTAGTCATTTCTGAGGTTCTCGCCTTGTTTTCTTAACTAATGGTGTAATTTTGAAAGGCAGTCATATATGGACGCTAATGGGAAAATACATTTTCAACATTTTTTCATAGTCAGTCTTCACTTCAGGCAGAATCTTCTGAAGGCACCTCATGCATCCATCCAAGTTTATTCACGTTGACATCAAAATTTGTTTTCGTCCTGTTACACCATCGCTGGGGTATCACTGGTATTGAGCCATGTGGATCACCATCCATCTCTATAATTTCCAGGCCCTTAAGAAAATCAGTAGTTTCCGCATACAGGAAATTAATGAAAAGAAGTCAGAATTTTTAGAAGTTTTTAGCCCTAAGTAGGGCAAACACCATGTAGAAAGTGTGTGTTGTTGAGTTCTGCACTTGTCACTGATTTAGTTACGGACTGTTGTTAATGTGAAGTAACATGCAGCTAAATCTCACGTCTTTTTAACTGATTGGAATGTGTAATCCATCATCAGACATTTGTATTTTGATTTTATTAGTATTGGATACTCCTGTGTTAAATTATGGGGTACCCTTAACTAAAATTCTTGATGCCATATAAAACTAATAAATCAAAGTTGCCCAGCACATCAATTTCACATCTTCATTAGAAACATTTTTGCTAATTTTATGTAGTACATGTACTCAAATGATCCTCTTTACCATAAAATGCTGCCAGATTAAGCAACTAGGGTTTGCTAGGGTACAGATTATTCTTCCTTCTGTAACCCAGTAGCTCTCAGTATGCATAACCATTCTTCCTAAACAAACTGTGCATGTGCAGTGCCTAAATTCCCTGGGAAGTGTTTGCAGATATCTATATGTTGGTAGTGATGATTTATCTCAGTCTTTTCTGGAACTGAAATATTATTTTGAGGTATCGGGAGACTTGCTTCTGTTAACCAAAAACAACAGAGGGTGCTCTTTCATACTGCATACTAATATGTGTATTTCCATAGCACTCACACCCTTGCATTCTCTTATCTCATTATTCCTATGCTGCTTGCCTGAATATCTCAATATCAAAAACTTAGAAGTCAAATGTGACTGCTCTAACTCTTGTGAGTTTCCTGCCTGTCCTTCCCAAGTGGCATGGTATGATCAGAGTTGCCTCTTTCTTTTCTTACCGTACCAACCTTCAGAGTTTCTATAGGAGGGGTTGGGGGGGAAAGACAAAGAAAAAAAAAAAAGGGCAAACAAACAAACAAAAAAAAACACCCACAAAAAAAAAAAATAGAATATATTATGCAAGCCTTATTCTGTGCAGTAACACTGGACCCTCTTTGTATTGTAAACATGTTATCCAGGCTGCCTATTGGTGGGTAGCTCCAGGAATTACTGACAGTGATATCCAATTAGACCTCCCTTCTTGTCTTGGTGTTCATATTCTTCAAATAGTTACTTAAAGAGTCGGGTTGAAAGATCTGGATTGTGTTCAGACCTCTGTCACACAATTCTTGTGAGAGTTTAGGCAATTTTCTGAGCTTCATTTTTCCCATCTGTAGAATAGGAGGAATGATAATTGTGTGCCAGCTGTCTCGTGGTGGGCAGAACATTCAAAAGTTTTTCTGTTCCCATCATACTCGCAGCTCTACTGAAATACTCTGCTTGCAAAGGTCTGTGAAGAATTTTCCACACTGACTGCTCATCATCACTGGGAGCCAACGCCGAGGACGTGGAAACTGTCTTCAGCACTATCTACCCGTGTTTTTCGGGACAGTGCCCACTTGGAAAGCAGTGAAAAGCAGCAACTGCTGGGTATGCCTTACTGGGCGAACAGAAAGTGTGGGGCTGAGCAGGATGAGATGCAGAGGAGAACCGTGGAGAGAAGCTGATCTGGAGGAAACTGCTGGGACAAATGGGGCTGCATCTATATTTGCCTTGTTCTCTGCAAAGCTGAGCTACCTGTCAGTGGTTGTGGCCATATGCCTTGCTGAGAAACCACAGGACCGATATCAGTAAAAAGACACAGACTGACCTGAAATGTTGGTCTTTTAATTTATTCCTTGACGCAGCTTTAACTATGGCTTAGTGTTTTCCTGTTGCTGTGAGAGTACTCAGGGATCTCAGCCTTGCTAATTTCTCCTCCTTTTATGTGTCATCCCTGCGAGTTCTTTTTGAGTTTTCAAATAAATGCTTGTTGCCATCCTGGAATGAACAGCTTCGAGGCTTACTGGTACTCCAGGCACTTCAAAATGCCCTTCTCTCAAAGAGCATCCCTTTTTTGGGGGAGCCGGGACAATACTAAACCTGTGAATCTGTTTTTCTGAATGTCTCTAAAGCAGTCATGTGGGGTCCAGGGAGTCCAGGAGACATAACAGACCTTTGGAGTTGAAAAGCGTTTTGTGCTCGGGTATGAGAAGTTCATATTTTTATTAAATCAGTGTTTTACAAAACTGAAGGTGTGAAAGTTTGCATTGCCTGGGGATGGCATTAACTTTGACTCCTGCTGTTCAATAAAGGAAAATGAATTCACACTAGAGCTGTTGCAGAAACCATTAAACGTGATATCTCAGAAAGTTAGCTCGTTTTTCTTAAATATATTTCTTGAAATACCATGAGAAATTTTACTTGGGAAATTTAAACTTGAAAAACATTACGGACGAATGTTCTGAATGCATTTTGCCTCTGCAAGTCTGTTTGGTAGCGTCAGTACAGTACGTTAGCACAAACTAGCTGTTCTATTTACCTCTTACAGTCATGTCCAAGGAGGTTCTTTCATATATCTCCTTGCTGTTGCGGTGGATATGTAGAGTTGTTACATTTTGTTTGGTTTCTTACAAAAATATCATTAAGGTGGAAGCACCCACTGACCTTTTGGCAGGAACATCTCTAGCGGCTTCTCCTTGCACAGGCACTTCAGCTTATCAGTTTCCCACATTATGAAGTGTTGCAAAGTAGAGTGTGTATGTGTTTAGATACTGAGTTTCAGACTCACTTCAAAGTACTGTAAAATTCAGGAAAGATAAGCCTTAGATATAAATCTCTGTTTCAAAGAAATATTTGATAGGTTTAACTTTCTGTTTGCTATTTCTGTTAAGTCTTGCGCACAAGAAGACTAATGTAGCATTACACAAAAGATTTTAGGTCTGTCTACTATAGTTCATCTCTTAAGGACAGTATTTGTCGGATTGTACATCCGTAAAATGGGTGTAGCAATATTATGTGACATGTGGTGACAAATGATGTAATTAAGGGGTGTGGGGTGTTAAAATGGGATAATATACAGAACCCGATGCTCCTACTGTACAAATACGCAGATCTTTTAATCTGCAACTGGAAAATACATTGATCCAAAATGAACGTCACATGTTAAAAGTTAGGCGAAGATCATTTTAGTAGCAAATATCATTGGTTTTGTGTCTTATTCCGGTATCGGGCCAGCTTTCTTCTTCGTGGGCACATTTAACATCTGACATATATCAATTCCTAAGTTCTGATCAGGCAGATTTGATTCACGGTTTGTAATTTTACAAGTTGCAGTGCAAGTTCCTTCTGAATAGCGCAGCTCTTCAAATCAATATTCTTCAAAAAAGACCTCACAAATAATGTTTTTCAACTTACGCGTATTAGTTGTGGATGAGAAAAATTGCTGTAATTTCTCTGAGTTACGGTAAAAAGTGTATAAAATGTGGATTCACGGTGTGCAAATTGTGTTAGGGGATTAGAGGGTATTGGAACAGCGTTACTGACAGCAGTATTATGAAGTCAAAGCTAATTTTTTGATTTCTAATTGTAACAATGTCGTAATGGAAAATTCAAATCAGTTAAAATATTTGTTGGAATTTTCAGTGTTTATTGTACAACGCTGAAAAACAGTAAGGTCTGAAAAACCAGTAGAAAAGCTAATGTACAAGGCAGCGTCTTAATTTCTCTTAAAATGCTTACCATTTTTTGCTTATTTTACCGTTCTATTGATATCCACTTGGCAAGCCTGAGAAGCAAAAAAAAAAAAAAAAAAAAAAATCTCTTACATATCCATGATCAAAAATGAGCGCCTGATGGCCTGAAGGTTGAAATAATTATCTCTGGTGGCCGTGCAGATCTCAATGTCAAAGCTAAGAACCACAGGGCAGCAGAATTAAAGCATGAAAACTGGCATGAGCACAGACAACTGCTTGAGGCTCTTTATTACTGTTTGATACAGCGGTCTTTTGTTGAAAATCTTGTTTTTTCTGGTTCGAAAGCAACTGTGTGTGTCTAATCTCACATTTTCCTTTATCATCAATTCCATTCCTCTGATATTTACAAAACTAAGCAACATCACATGTGTTTATCCTGATTTCTGAATTAGTATATCTGAAGCTTTCTGCTAATCTGCAGATAGGTGGCACCGTTCATACAGATTGGAAAAGCAGTGCTTTCCCTGTTCACACTATTCCGTGCTGTAAATTAACCTGTCACTTTATTATTTGACAAGATCTTCATTTTTATTCATCAGGACTTGGGCCAGGATGGGTGCATTTATGGCCATTTGCTTTGCACGGCTCTCAGCTGAGTTTGTAGGTATTGTAAGTGAGATCCATTATCCCTGTTACAAGTGCACACAATGCAGATGCTGATCTGTGATGATGATGAGAAACCAAAGTCAGTAAAGACCACATAAGCCGCCCTTGATGAAAAGATAAATGAATGCATAAATAACATTGTGCTCTGCTGTGTTTGCTGAGATCAAGGATAGATTTTGAAGGTTTTGAGAGATCAGACATACAGAACCTGGAGAAATTCACCCTCCCTCACTTTGCATTCAGCAGGCATTTCACTGTGTACAGAGAAGCTGAGACACATTTTAATGCATTACTGGAAGACCAGAAATGTTTGGGCACTTTCCTGTGGGGTTGGTTTTGTGTGTGTGTGTGTGTGTGTGTGTGTGTGTTTAAGGGAAAAACAAAGAAATGGCATCAGGATAAGGC